>CAWUFW010000632.1:0-600000 GCA_963921515.1 Calotriton arnoldi
CACCTGTAGGACCGTGTTGACAGATGTTGGCCATGTATGTACCATAAATGTCGTTCCGGTACTGCACACTTCATGTAGTTGTGCCTCATGATGATGTATGTTGGGATCTTGAGTGTGTTCAATGCCGCATATGTGGGGTGACTGACGATCTTGCTTACTTCTCCTCTGCACTGCAGGGCTCCTGCTGTCCATCGGCCATTCCCAGACCTGGCAACGATGGTGGAACGGGACAGCATCCGACGGTACCGCTTCACCAGGCAGCTGATTGAGGATTTTGCAGTGCAGTTGTCCCCACATTTGCAGCCTGGCCGGCCGTATCCTACAGCGCTGACCCCCAAGGTGAAGGTGATGGCAGCCCTACACTTCTTTGCCACCGGTACCTTCCAACATACTGTGGCGTCTGCTGGTGGGATGTCACAGACCATGTTCAGCCGTGTGCTCCGCGATGTTTTGGCGGCAATGTTGCTCTTCCTGAACCGGTACATCTATTTCCCTAGACTGCGACGACTCACTGACGTGAAGAGTGACTTTTATGCCCTGGGGAGGATGCCGCATGTAATTGGCTCCATTGATGGGACACATGTGGCTTTGGTACCACCACAGGCCCAGGAGCAGGCCTACAGGAACCGCAAGCACTACCACTCGGTCAATGCACTGGTGGTGTGTCTTGCAGACATGACCATCACACACGTGTGTGCCCGTTTCCCTGGTTCAGCACACGATGCCTTTGTGATGAGGAGTAGTCGCATCCCCAGGTTGATGGCACAGATGCAGAACCAGCGTGCCTGGCTTGTCGGTGTGTACTGACTTTGTGCCATTGTGTGTGATCTGATCTGTAGTATTCCGCCCACTTTTCCAAGTCAGCTGATGTGCACTTGTCTGTCCGTAGGTGACTCGGGATACCCCAACATGCCGTGGTTGCTGACACCCCTCAGGAACCCTGTGACACCTGCCCAGATGCGCTACAATGAGGCACATGGTCGGACCAGGAGAGTGATTGAGCGGACCTTTGGTCTCCTGAAGAGCCGCTTCCGCTGCCTGGACAAGACCGGAGGGTCCCTCCCATATGCCCCTGCGAAAGTGTGCAAGATTATCATCGTCTGCTGCATGCTCCACAACCTGGCAGTGCGGAAGGAGTTGCCTCTCATCCAGGATGACGATGACCAACATCCACCACCTGTGGAGGATCCTGGCCTGGACCACGATGCCAGTGACGATGATGATGATGATGGTGATGGTGATGTCCGCACACAGCTCATCACCAACTTCTTTAGCTGAATGTGAGTATCCTGAGGTGTCATGTGAATGATGTGAGTTGGCATGATGTGTGGGTGGTGCTCTGGTGCTGTTGGAGTGTGTCCATGGGCTACTTGACAGGATGTGTGTTGCGATGTGTGGTGACAGGTGGGCTGTACTCCCCAACAGTGTTGACATGCTAACTTGGTTCTGGGTGGGTATCTTGTAACATGTATTGTGCATGAGTTTTGCTGTTCTGTCCTGTACTGCATTGCTTTTGACTGTGTGTCATTTCTGTCCTTCACAGGGTACTTTCAGATTCGTTTGGTCAACTGTGTCCACCGACGACGTGATTGCACATCCAGGCTGGTAGCTGTTGTGTCCCTACAGGTGATGTGCGCCACACCCATGGACTTCCTTCTGTCTACAGTTGTTGACTGTGTGCCCGCTACCAGGTGGGGTTACCTTGCATCTGTAGTGGTTACGGCATGTTGCTACTGTGTAATAAACCTGTGCTTCACTTAGTGATGTGCGTTGTCTGTGGTCACACATTTGAGTGCCATTTGCTTACTGCACCTGTGGGCTACTTGACTACAACTGGGAATGGGTGTGGTGTCTGTGCATTGCACCGTCTTCCCTGGCAACATCAGTGTAGGCAATGAGTCAGATGGCCTAGGTGTGTATGTGTTGTGTAGCCCTGGTGGTGTGTCTCCCTCATATGTGTCACGTTGCCTGTACTCACATGCCTGTGTTGTCCTTGCTGTTGCAGTTCGCATACACTGTGTAATTTTGCAGTTCATCATCCCCATAACAGCACCCACGTTGGAATCACGACAGAGGCAAGTATGGTGTATTAGTGTGTTTATTGTGATAATAGTGCATAGGATGGATTGTGCTGTACATGAATCTTGCAATCCCAAGTTCCTAGATGAATAGAAAGTCCAGGTAGACAGGATCCCCAGTATCGGGGCCACAGTTGTCTGACACATTGTTCCAACTTGTACTCCCCATGCTATGTGTGGGAGTAGTGTTGCCATCAACAGGGTGAACAGTCTGTGCACAAAGGCGAAAATCCAGAACAGGTTCAGGCTTCCTGGGAGTTGCGCTTGGCCATCAGCCTCTCACTTTCTCCTCCTCGGACGACCCCTCTTCTTGGGGGGGGCCCTCAAGTGCAGGCTGCTGCGGTGCAGGGGACTCTCCGCCAGAGTCCTCCTCCCTCCCTGTGGCAGTTGCAGTTTGTTCGGTACCAGATGTTGTTGGCACACAGGGAGGTGTGGACTGGTTGCTGTTCATCTGGCGGAGGCATTGTAAAATGTCCCTGTGCACCGCCGTCATCTCATGTAGTACATCCCACTTGGACTCCACGCGGGTCATGTGGGAGTCCACACGTGACATGTGGGAGTCCACACGTGACATGTGTGACTCCACTTGGGACATGTGGGAGTCCAAGCGGGCATGATGGGCAGCCTGCTGCTGTTTGATGTCTCTGAGGAGCCCCACTACCTGGCTGAGCTCTCCGGTGCTGGACTGGTACGCATCAGCTATGCGTACCAGTTGTGGGTCTTCATGCACACCAGCAACGTCTGCAAGCAGCGACCTCTGTCTCCCACCCCTCCCACCACCCCTGCTGACATGTGCAGTGTGTGCAGTTGCACGCACAGATAACCCTGGTCCACCTTGGGGGTTGGTGGTGGTGGTGGTGTCCATGGCCCCAGGTTGGTCCAGGGTCACTGCGCTGGTGTTGTTCCTTATTCTGTCCATGTCGGCAGGGATGGTATTCGTGGTGACAGTCGTTGGAGGGGTGGGTGCAGGGGGTGCAGCTGGTGGACCTGCTGGTGCTGCAGCTGGTGGTCCTGCTGGTGCAGCATGTTGACTTGCACCGGATGTGCCAGGTTGTTCTTCATCGTCCGAGGAGGACAGAGGCTGTACGACGCCAGTGAGCTCGGCATCCTCTTGAGCCTGGGACTGGGACTCCTCAGCGTCTGCTGCTGTGTCCCTATCATCACCTGTTTTTGGGAGACACAAACAATGTATGTCATGTTTCTGCAGGCATCAGTGGTTGACACACCTGACAGTTGTGACTGTGCCTCGGGGTGCGGGCCTGTACATTGTATTGTCCTAAGTCGTCACAGTCAGGGGTTGATATTGGTGTGGCACATTGTCCTGCATTATTTGGGCATTTCTATGTATTCTCTGGGGTGTGAACATGGTCTGCATTGATTGTGTTTGGTTGACAGCCAGACCTCCTTCCCACCCACCCACCCACCCAGTCAGTTATCCCACCATGGAACGTGCTTGCATTGCAGGGAGTGTAAGTTGTCTCTCAGGATGTCAGTCAGTGGTGTCCTGCTGTTTGTTGGTGCACAGTTGGCAGCAGGGCCTTGTGCTCCCCCAGCAGTAGCCAGTGTCAGCCATCTTGTGAGTCCTTCTCCACTCCCTGTGATGTGAGCATGGTTCAGGGTGGTGTTGATGGGACAGTTGTGGGGGTGAGCTATGTCTGTGACTACGACTCCCATCATGCTATTGCCTCCACCCCCTTCCCAGCATGCCCATGCTTCCTTCCTTTTGACTCTGCTTCCCTGTGGGGTGGGGTGGCTGTGCTGACAGGATGGCTGGGAGTGTTGTCCTGGCAGTTGTTTGGCTAAGAGTCCCAAGAGTGTCCCTGTGCTTCACACAACATAACCCAGGGTGGTGGTGCTTTGTGGGATCTTGTGTTAGGATGGAGGGCATTGCATTCTACCAGGTGGGTACTGTGGAGTTTGTGTTGGGGGGGTGTGAGGGGAGGTGCTGGTGACTATAGTCAGTGCTGCAAGTCCCCCTTCCCACCCAGCCAGCCAGATAGCCCACCATGGAACGTGCTTGCATTGCAGGGAGTGTAAGTTGTCTCTCAGGATGTCAGTCAGTGGTGTCCTGCTGTTTGTTGGTGCACAGTTGGCAGCAGGGCCTTGTGCTCCCCCAGCAGTAGCCAGTGTCAGCCATCTTGTGAGTCCTTCTCCACTCCCTGTGATGTGAGCATGGTTCAGGGTGGTGTTGATGGGACAGTTGTGGGGGTGAGCTATGTCTGTGACTACGACTCCCATCATGCTATTGCCTCCACCCCCTTCCCAGCATGCCCATGCTTCCTTCCTTTTGACTCTGCTTCCCTGTGGGGTGGGCTGGCTGTGCTGACAGGATGGCTGGGAGTGTTGTCCTGGCAGTTGTTTGGCTAAGAGTCCCAAGAGTGTCCCTGTGCTTCACACAACATAACCCAGGGTGGTGGTGCTTTGTGGGATCTAGTGTTAGGATGGAGGGCATTGCATTCTACCAGGTGGGTACTGTGGAGTTTGTGTTGGGGGGAGTGCGGGGAGGTGCTGGTGACTATAGTCAGTGCTGCAAGTCCCCCTTCCCACCCAGCCAGCCAGATAGCCCACCATGGAACGTGCTTGCATTGCAGGGAGTGTAAGTTGTCTCTCAGGATGTCAGTCAGTGGTGTCCTGCTGTTTGTTGGTGCACAGTTGGCAGCAGGGCCTTGTGCTCCCCACAGCAGTAGCCAGTGTCAGCCATCTTGTGAGTCCTTCTCCACTCCCTGTGATGTGAGCATGGTTCAGGGTGGTGTTGATGGGACAGTTGTGGGGGTGAGCTATGTCTGTGACTACGACTCCCATCATGCTATTGCCTCCACCCCCTTCCCAGCATGCCCATGCTTCCTTCCTTTTGACTCTGCTTCCCTGTGGGGTGGGCTGGCTGTGCTGACAGGATGGCTGGGAGTGTTGTCCTGGCAGTTGTTTGGCTAAGAGTCCCAAGAGTGTCCCTGTGCTTCACACAACATAACCCAGGGTGGTGGTGCTTTGTGGGATCTTGTGTTAGGATGGAGGGCATTGCATTCTACCAGGTGGGTACTGTGGAGTTTGTGTTGGGGGGGTGTGAGGGGAGGTGCTGGTGACTATAGTCAGTGCTGCAAGTCCCCCTTCCCACCCAGCCAGCCAGATATCCCACCATGGAACGTGCTTGCATTGCAGGGAGTGGAAGTTGTCTCTCAGGATGTCAGTCAGTGGTGTCCTGCTGTTTGTTGGTGCACAGTTGGCAGCAGGGCCTTGTGCTCCCCCAGCAGTAGCCAGTGTCAGCCATCTTGTGAGTCCTTCTCCACTCCCTGTGATGTGAGCATGGTTCAGGGTGGTGTTGATGGGACAGTTGTGGGGGTGAGCTATGTCTGTGACTACGACTCCCATCATGCTATTGCCTCCACCCCCTTCCCAGCATGCCCATGCTTCCTTCCTTTTGACTCTGCTTCCCTGTGGGGTGGGCTGGCTGTGCTGACAGGATGGCTGGGAGTGTTGTCCTGGCAGTTGTTTGGCTAAGAGTCCCAAGAGTGTCCCTGTGCTTCACACAACATAACCCAGGGTGGTGGTGCTTTGTGGGATCTTGTGTTAGGATGGAGGGCATTGCATTCTACCAGGTGGGTACTGTGGAGTTTGTGTTGGGGGGGTGTGAGGGGAGGTGCTGGTGACTATAGTCAGTGCTGCAAGTCCCCCTTCCCACCCAGCCAGCCAGATAGCCCACCATGGAACGTGCTTGCATTGCAGGGAGTGTAAGTTGTCTCTCAGGATGTCAGTCAGTGGTGTCCTGCTGTTTGTTGGTGCACAGTTGGCAGCAGGGCCTTGTGCTCCCCACAGCAGTAGCCAGTGTCAGCCATCTTGTGAGTCCTTCTCCACTCCCTGTGATGTGAGCATGGTTCAGGGTGGTGTTGATGGGACAGTTGTGGGGGTGAGCTATGTCTGTGACTACGACTCCCATCATGCTATTGCCTCCACCCCCTTCCCAGCATGCCCATGCTTCCTTCCTTTTGACTCTGCTTCCCTGTGGGGTGGGCTGGCTGTGCTGACAGGATGGCTGGGAGTGTTGTCCTGGCAGTTGTTTGGCTAAGAGTCCCAAGAGTGTCCCTGTGCTTCACACAACATAACCCAGGGTGGTGGTGCTTTGTGGGATCTTGTGTTAGGATGGAGGGCATTGCATTCTACCAGGTGGGTACTGTGGAGTTTGTGTTGGGGGGGTGTGAGGGGAGGTGCTGGTGACTATAGTCAGTGCTGCAAGTCCCCCTTCCCACCCAGCCAGCCAGATAGCCCACCATGGAACGTGCTTGCATTGCAGGGAGTGTAAGTTGTCTCTCAGGATGTCAGTCAGTGGTGTCCTGCTGTTTGTTGGTGCACAGTTGGCAGCAGGGCCTTGTGCTCCCCACAGCAGTAGCCAGTGTCAGCCATCTTGTGAGTCCTTCTCCACTCCCTGTGATGTGAGCATGGTTCAGGGTGGTGTTGATGGGACAGTTGTGGGGGGGCAATATGTGTGACTGCGACTCCCATGATGCTATTGGCTACACTGACTTGGCCAGCATACACAGAATTCCTTCCTTTGAGTGGTCTTCACTGTGTGTTGGTGTTGTTGTGGTGGCTACATGTGTGGATGTGTGTGTTAGTTCTATTTGTGCCACTGCCTAGCTGTAGTTGTGGTTGTGTTTGTACATGTGTTGGCACAGTTGGATGTGACTTTTTTGATGGCATGTGTTGTGTTTATCTGACTGACATACACATTTTGGGATGATTCTGTTCTAGTTGCTGTGTAATTGCTATGTGTGCATGGTTTGACTCTCCCCTTGACAGTGATGTGTGTGTTTTGTGGCAGTTTATTGTGTACATTTGTTGTGTACTCACCAGGCTCTGGGATGTTCTCTAGTCCATATACGCTCACTGGCGGAAGGATGGCCCGCACCTTCTCCTCCCAGGGCCTGAGGTATATTGGCTTGGCAGGAGGGCCACTGCCGGTATGTTGGCTGTTGATGTAGTCTATCTTCAGCAGGTCCCGTACCCTCCTGCGCACGTCATACCACCTGTTCTGGATGTCCGTCTTTGTGCGCCGACATGATGATTGGGCGTTCACCCTGTTGATGATCCTCTCCCACATCTTGGTTTTCTGCGACATGGGGGTCTGTTGGACCAGAGTGCCAAACAGCTGTGGCTCCACCCTGAGGATCTCGTCTACCAGGACTTCCAATTCACAATCTAGGAACTTGGGATTCTTCTTGGGGGCATGGTGATGGGTGGTGATGGTGAGTGATGTGTGTGTTGGTGTGCAGGTGAGGGTGTGTGAGTGTGTGTTTTGCTGGGTGTATGTGAGGTAGGTATTTGTTGGTGTGCTGCTGGTGTGTGGCTTGTGTGAGGGATGAGCTGTGGGTGTGTGGTTGCTTTCTCTTGGGTGCTGGCAGTGAAATGGCATTTGCAAAGGCTCATGGTAGTGATTTGTGTCCTTTATATAGGTGGAGTTGTGGGTGTGTCTTTGTTCTCTGTCCCCACCCCCCAGTATTTATTGGCTTGGTAATTGCTTGTTTGGCCTTTTTTTGGGTGATTTTTCCTTTGTGCTGTTTGTGTATGTTGGAAACGTTCTTGTGACCGAGTCGGACCCTGCATTGGTCTCGTACGGTGTTTTCCGTTTCGTTCACGCTGTGTTTGTGCAGTTTTGTATGCTGCGTACGCGTCGGTCGCGGTGTATTGTGTTGCTTCGGCTCGGTTTTGTATGCGTGTCGGTCGTACGGCTTGTCCTCCGTCCGACTCGGTCGTGTTTTCGCGCCTTGCATCGTACTTTGCGGGTTGGAGTTGGCGGGTACGATTCGGTCGGATTTGTTCCGGGTGCGTGTCGGTCGGTTGGATTCGCGTGTTTTTCCGGCCGGATTGCTATTTTCCGAGCGGCTCGGTCGGTCGGCTTGGTTTCCTGACGTGTCGGTCGGATTTATCGCGGCTTGCATCGTACTTGGCGTGTCGGGCGCCACTGGTACGTGTCGGTCGGTATTTTTTCCGGATCCGAGTCGGTCGGTGCTTTTTCCGGCCCGAATCGGAATCAACCCCATAGTCCTTGAAATAGAAGTATATTTTTGAATGTTGCAGTCAGGCTACACGTAAGTTAATGGAGTGGCAACATTGGGCTATTTTGGGCTACTTTTCCGTTGCTTTTGGGCTTGAAAGTTGTGAAAAAATCTGACAACACTGTCGATGTTGTATGTCACCTCAACCTCTCCACGATGACGCACATTGACTCGGCTCCTCTTGCTGACATCAACCCTGGGCTTTAACCTTATGTCCCAAAGCCTTCGCGAATTAGTTCAGCCGACCAGATATCATCAGCTACGATTCACTGGACCGCACCTCTCTAGAGCTACCCAAGTTTGGCGTGCTTCGCTGTGGGTTCTTCCCCTCCACTCCTCACCGTCTTCAACCTCTGCGCTATTGACCAAACAACTGCAGTGGTGTTCACCGATCGACCTGCAGGATCGTCGCCAAATTGTTGTGAAGAAGAGTCAGGAATGACCTTGAGTGGTAAGGCAGTTTATTCAATTGTACAAACAGGAGCGGACCTTCAGCAAGGCTGACTTAACACCAACTGACCGTTATTCTCCTCCAGTTCCAACCACCCCAGAACCCTGGTCACAAAGGGCGATGATACATGTCATGCACGAGACCAGCATGGCATGAGCTATACATAACAGAGCCCCTCTGAATATTTGGCGCCCTGGGCTTTGGTCCAGCTTACCCATGCCAAAAGCTGGCCCTGCTAGTGGTGTCCTGACATCATCTGAATCAACACGTCACAGGTTTCATGTTGTCGAACACAATGAGTATGGATATCTACCTACAGTAACGCATTACCGGTGTTTGTGAGTTCTTCTTGAAAGTGTCAGCTGTGGACATTGGATATTGCTCAAACAGCAAACTTGCTAGAAAACTTGTTTATTTGAAGCTAACTTGCAGACCTATATCAGTAAAGTAGTCTCCTATGTATCCAGAATACGTGTATTGAATTCTGTCCAAACAATCTCTCGCAATAAACTTTCAAGTTGGATTACATTAGAAGAAAATGCTGAACAGTCAATAGTGAAACCCAATTTGAACCCTCAGAGGCAACGCGTGGTCTGTCTGTTGTAAACAAATACAAGTGCTTTTTTGCCAGAGTGCGTGCAAAATAGTAACGTAATTGGGTTGTTATAAAAAGACTGGTACAGACATATTGGCTTTGGCTGGGGTAAAATAAATGATTTTTATTTAGGTATAATTCATGCTGCCATCGCTTTTGTTTAGCACTACTCCATTATTTATAGATAGGCCAAACTTAATGCAAGAAACACTCATAATCGTTGAGGATATTTTACACAAGGGGTTTCTTGCAAATGTTATTTATTGTAAATTCCTAGGCTTTTGCAGTGTACTTTCTACAGAGTATCAGCAATATTTTTTCCGTAGCACAGTTTTAGATTTTTAAGAAATAATAGAAATATTTCTTGCCAATGGAATGCTTGGCTATTTTGCAAAGTGCCATTGAAATCCATGGACAATAGGTTTGAACAAGACTTTGCTGGAAAGTAATATGTATCAGTGTTATGTTATGCTATGTTAAGCTATGTTATGCTGAGTTGTAGAGCGCACCCGGGAGGGTATCATGGCCTTGAGAAGGTGTGAGTTCAGCCACACCTAGAGCCAAGTGGGACTACTTGAAAAGCCAGGTCTCCAGCTTCTTGCGGAATTTAAGTAGTGAGGAGGAGGCTCTTATGTGTAGCAGCAGGTCATTCCACACTTCAGGAACAATGCAGGTGGATGCTCAACTGGCGGATCTGGTTTTACGTATGGGTGAGATGAGCGCAAACAGGAGTCCAGATGAGCGGAGGTGTCTGAAAGGTTTGTGAAAGCAGAAGCAATTGTTGATCTATGCTGGGCCAGTGTTATGTAGTGCCTTGAAAGTGCGGTTCAGGAGTTTGATTTGTGCTTATTTGTGAATGGGGAGCCAGTGAAGCTCCTTCAGGTGTGATGTGATGTGAGTTTGCCGGTGGGAAGTTGAGAATGATTGTGGCCGCCGTGCTCCGAATGGTCTGCAGTCTTCTGATGAGTTTCCTGCTGATCCCGGCATAGAGGGTGTTCCGGTAGTACAGCTTGCTTGTGGCTAGGGCGTGCCTGATGGTTTTCTGTATGCTGATCGGGAGCCATTTAAAAATCTTCCTCAGCATCTTCAGGATATGGAAGCATGAGGAGGAGACAGCATTGTCTTGAGAGGTCATGTCGATGTCAATAAACACTACGTTCATGTTGATATTTTTTGCATTCTTCAATTCAATCTATTCATCAAGTTAAAATGAGCCTATGTCCTCCAAGATAAATCTAGGAATTAGACAAAAAGATTGAATTGTTCATAAACCAAATATCTTCAATGCAACGATAAACATATGAACAACCAACCTCCCTTCACTCATCCATGGTCTGTCGATCACTTGCTACACAAGATTTTAGGGTTCATTCTTCACTCAAAACTGACTATTAGGGGCCCATTAGGATGGCGGGCGGATCGCCCCCACCGGGCTGGCGGTAGCCACCGCTGGCCCGGCGGGGCGATCCACCCGCCATCCATGCCAGATTGACACCCCGAAATATTAGTATGGCTGGGGGGTCCGCGGCGGACGGAAAGACCGTCCACTGCTTTTCCACCGGTCGACTCGTCGACCGGGCGGAAAAGGGGCATAATATGGTGGCTGTGTCTGCAAGACACCGCCATCCATATTATGATGCTGACGGTGATCAGCCTTTCCATGGCGGCGCCATGGAGAGGCATGCTGTTTTTGCCATTGGGGGCCCGTTGGGGGCCCCCAGAGTGTTGGGGGGGTGGGGGTGCACATGCGGGGTACCTATGGTTCCCCCCCTCATTGCAATGCACTACGTGGCAGGCACCACGTGGTGCCTGCCATGTAGTGCATGGAAATGCTGTGCACAGTCCTTTTACATTGCGAGTGGGTCTGCAGCCAGCAGATCCACCAGCAATGTAAAAGGCCCAGGATGCACATGGCGGGACCGCCGCAACTTCGGCGGTCGGTCCCTGGCTCCCTTGCGATGGCGGGCGGACTTTGTCCGCCCGCCATCGTAATGGACCCCTAAGTTTTCAGATAACATTGTGATGATTTGACTTCCACGTATAATCTTGTTCAATTTTTAAAAGTCCATATTGGTAATACAGTAACTACGGTCAATTGTTCCCTCAACTATGCAAACTCTTTTGATCATGGGCAGCCACAATATCAAACATTCGAACTTATTGTTGACTAAATGCAGTATAACTAGGCTAACATCCCAGTGAAAATCCCTGGGACCTCATCTCCTCAGCCCAAGAATCCCACCACTGACTCACAGCCAATTCACAACATTTTCTGGCTCTCACAACATCTTGAAAAACACCCACAATATGGCAGTATAACAATACTTTGCCAGCCCATGAATGCTTTGGGCATTCTCAACTAAAACACACTGATTTCCAGTACCATCAAAGATGCTGTTTTTCAACAATTGTATTTCATATTAACATAAGCAGAAATATTGTGTGAGAGAAATATCATATTCGAAGTATCGTTTACAAAAATATCCTCCTACTGAGTGTTGATTTTTTCTTATTAATTCCAATGGGACTATATTTTATTGATGATATTTAGTACACAACATTCATTTCAGACGATATTCTGAAAACAATATTCTGATTGAGACGTCTAACTGCAGATTACTCACCTTTTGAATATTCTGCAGATGTCAAACTGGATATGAAGCTTTTTCAGAAGTACCTCTGTGTGCCAGTAGGTGGTACCGGGCGGCTCTGCACTGACGCTGTTCTGCTCCAGAAATTATTTGGCCATTTACCCCCCCCCCCAATCCACCACTGAGCCTTCTCCTGCTCTTGCTTCCACTCCGCTTCCGGTGCCATGTTCAACATCAGTTCCCAGAGCCTTGATGCTGATGCAGCCTCCATCGACCGCAGAAGACAAAATGCCTATTGTGCTCCCTGACTCAGTGATCACACCACTACGACACCGACCGAGGCCACGCTCCATTTGAGTTGAAGAGCAACCTCCTACGCTTGATGCACCACCTCCTCAAGGAAGAACACATACTTTACATTTCTTATTTGGTATGGATTCGAACATCAACTATGATGTGGGTGATGAGATAGGTCAACCGCATCACGAGAATAATGGGCATGATGACCTTTGATATGCCAATATCCTTGACACTTCCTACAAGTTGAAACTGTTCTCACCCCTGGACCCTGCCAGTGAGGAGAGTGTATCTTTCCCATTGGTCATCCGTAGGCCAGCCGAAGTTCTTGACATCTATTCCCACCTTAGAGGCCAAAACCAATGTCTTGATGGAAGTGCTCCAGCTGGGCAAACATCCAGGTCCAGAGTTACAAAGCTCTTGCATCGGGATTCGTTACTTTTTAAAACAGGTTCACTGATAGAATATCAACCCCCAAATATCCCCATACACAAATATCGAGTTATAAATATCGATGTCAAAAATATCGACATCATATATTTATAATGGTAAGTACAAAAATATCGGAAACAAAATATCGATGTAAAAAATATAGTTGTACGAAATATCGATTTTAATATATGTCTAAAAAATAATATTAAATATATTAAATAATACAATTAACCTTTAAAAAATTAATTAGATTTAATATACAGTTTAACAAATATAACAAATTAATTTAATTTCAAAAATGTAAACATACATATATAAAATGTAATATATTGAGATTGAGGAGATTGAGGAGTGAAAAATAAAGAACATTGCCATTTAATTGTCCTGGTGGTCCATTTACTTGCAGTTTGCCGAAAGGAGGTGCAGGGAGTAGTGTTGAATGCATATATATATATATATATATATATATATATATATATATACATATATATATATATATTCATCTATCCGCCACACATCGGATTCATCCAGGAACCGACACAGACCCAGGTTGGTGCTTCTTAATTACTTTATTTTTCCCTTGTCGCCATAACGCGTTTCGGCTCGTCCGAGCCTTGATCACATGACAGTGGCAAGATCGTTGATGTGCAGAATTTAAAGTGAACAGTGCATAATTGTTTGAATCACATGACAATCAGGCATAAACATAGAAAAAACACTCTTGTCACTAATCTGACAACGTAAGATGTGGTAATTTATCCATATTTAAAATGCATCCTCCTATATTTCTGTATTTGACTCGACTTAGAATTCATTTATAGTACAGGTAAAATACCTAAGTTCTAGCCCATGAATCAAACATTGAAAAATATATTGGGGTCAATCCCCTATCAAATTTCACATTCTAATCCTCAGTAAATGTCTGATTATTTTGTCAGTATGTGATGCCAAATAAAAGTGCTGGGTGCAATAAATATAAAATTGTGATTAAAATGTGAAAAACATTTTTTTAAACTGATTTGTAATATTTTAAAATATCTCATTTCTGCCAAATCTATTCCGACATTGTTTAAAAACAATTTGCATTGGAAGTCATGATTGGGATTAATACGAGTTACATTTTTGAAAGAAATCATAAATATCACATGCACCGGAGAATTATATCCTATATGTACTAGAAGAATCTAACATCTTGACAATTTGATGAAACATGTCAATGGTAAAAATATTGTGCAAAATTATGCTTGTATGTATAAATAAATAAATATCGCCAATAAAAATCTGTAAAACCAATAAATATCAGTGAATAAATACTTAAATACATACATCAATTATACAACGCACAATAAAAACACCTTAAAAATTATTATAGAATAAATAGATTCCTAAAATCACTATTAAACAAATAAAATTATTTGCGTGACTTTTCCTAGTATAATGTTGTTGTTTTTGTTTCTAATGCATCTTTATTTTATGTTAAGCAGGTGTGCAAGTCTTCCGTGGCGTTGAGCTCCCCGGGAATTTGGAATCCAGTTGCAAAATGTATCTGGTTTCCAATTTCCTTAACTTGTTTTCCCTATCTCCTCCTCTTCTGCTAGGGGGGACTGCATCAATCACAAAGGGGCCGATTCCGATCTCGGCCGGTAGGGCTCCGAATCAGATTCGGCTTAACCGGATCCGATTCGGAGCCCTATTTCCCGACCGATTCGTACGCGCGTCCGGGCGAGCGAGTACGATGCGAATTCGCCGACTGACTCGTCCGGGCGTCCCGACTGCTCCGACCGACTCGTTCCTGGGTCGAACCGCACCGACCGACTCGCACCGCGCAATGGAGACGTTCCCCGGCCGGGTAAGTACGATGCGCGCCGCGAGCAGTCCGACCGAGCCGCGCACTCCGGCTCGAAAGAACAGTCGGAGCCGTACTTTGGGGGTCCGTGTCGGACCCCCCTGTATGCGTAGCCGTGCGAGTCGCACACAGGGGGGACCCATGTGTCCCCCCTACCTGTGCGTGTATGGCGAAAGTTGCTTCGCCGCGTACACACTGTAGGGGGCGCCCTTGTCCGACTCGCACCCATTGAGTCAATGGGAGCACGCGTACGCGTTGTACGACCGGCTCCCATTGACTTCAATGGGAGTACGACCGACTCGAGTCCGATGGCATACGTGCGCATCGTACTCGTTCGGTCGGGCTGCCAGAGTCCGATTCGGTCGGAAATCTCTCCGAGTCCGGCTCGGTCGGAGTGATTTCCGGCCCGAATCGGAATTGGCCCCATAGTATTTCAGGTTGGAATTATCAGAATTGTGTTTCTCCCTGAAATGCCGCGCCACTGGATATGTATTATCCTGGTTTGTAATTGCACGCAGATGTTGTAACACGCGCTTATGGACCTGTAATTTTGTGCTGCCTATGTACTGAAGGCCACAAGGACACAACAGCACATAGACAGCAAATTCTGTTTTACAGGTTAATAGTTTGGAAATCTTACATACCCTGTCACTAAAAGGTGTGCTATATGTACTTTTATTGATACCATGGGCACGTTTTGCATTTGAAGAACCCCTTGTTAGTTTGAAGCCAACTGCTGTTATTGATAACTTCAGGACTGGTTTTAACTAGTATGTCCCTCATAGACGGTGCTTTGCTATAGGTGATGGACACCCTCTGCAGTAGCAGGGGTCCAATCACTGGATCACTTAACACCATTGGCCAATTTTGTTGAATAATTCTGTGTAGGGACTTTTGTTGCTTATTGTATCTCATGATTAATCTAAATCCCTCCTTGTCACTTTGTTGAGCATTGTTACTATCTGTATTTGTCTCCTTTAGTTTTTCTTTCAGAGCCTCCTCTCTAGTGAACAACATAGATTTAATTATTGCTTTTTTAATCGCATTTGTGGAATACCCTCTTTGCTCAAATCTCATTCTACTCTCATCCTGCGCTATTTTAAGATCCTTATCATTACTGCATATGCGTCTTAGATGCAACATTTCGCCATAAGGGATGCTATTAATGAGATGCTTTGGATGTGAGCTGCTCGCGTGGAGAGTTGAGTTTCCTGCTGTTTTTTTCCTAAATAGCCGGGTTTCTATTTTGTTGTTGTTAATATATACCTGAGTGTCTAAACATTCAACACTTGTTTGACTGATAGTCGCTGTAAAATGTAAATTGATAGTATTGGAATTGATGATCTTAACAAATTCACTAGCTTGTTCTGTTGTCCCTTGCCACACTACAAACAAATCATCTATGTAGCGTAATATATATATTTACTTTAAAACAATTAATAAACTATTAATTTTAATTTATTTTATAATTGTATATATGAAAATTTACAAATAAATATATATATATATACACACACATATATATATATATATATATATATATATATATATATATATATATATATATATATATATATATATATATATATATATATATATATAAACGCTCCAATGCTCCTTTATCCACAGAACAAAGCCGGCACTCACGGGGCAAATTGCAGAGATGACTTTATTTTATCTTAGCAACAACAAACGCGTTTCGGCATTATTGAGCATAGTTTAGCCGATAATCGGCGCTATTAAGGATACTGTATTTGTTCCAATACTGCTTGCTACACTGTTGTCTAGTATGTTGATAACATCGGGCCATTTAAAGATGGCGTTCAAGGATGATCAAGTAATGGTCCTTCTTTCATGTTTATTTGCATTATGGAAATGTGTTTAAAATTGAGCGCCACTGCTGCGTCAGTAACACCGACGAAGGCGCCAATGCCGAAATGCGTTTGTTGTTGCTAAGATAAAATAAAGTCATCTCTGCAATTTGCCCCGTGAGTGCTGGCTTTGTTCTGTGGATAAAGGAGCATTGGAGCGTTTATGTATACACGGGGCACCACCGTGTTACCGGCACCCGCTCATGAGTGCTCCATACTTATGGTGACAGTGGAGCGATAATATATATATATATATATATATATATACATACACCAATAACATAAAATCTAATTAAAAACATAATATAAATTAAAACATTAAACTATTTAAAAGTCTTTAAACTTAAATTCTCCATTTCAGTGAGTGCAACAGTAGGTAAAGTGTTGGATAGCAGAGGGGTAAAAATGACTATTCCCACTCCAGTGAGTGCAACCGTAGGGAAAGTGTTGGATAGCGGAGGGGTAAAAATGGCTATTCCCACTCCAGTGAGTGCAACAGTAGGGAAGGTGTTGGATAGCGGAGGGGTAAAAAATACTATTCCCACTCCAGTTAGTGCAACAATGGGGAAAGTGTTGGATAGCGGAGGGTAAAAAAATAATACTCCCACTTCAGTCAGTTCAAAATTAAAAGCAAACAAAATATCACCAACACAAAATATTAAAAATAAAATAAAATGAAAAATATATAAAAATATTTTTTAAAAATTTAAAAAATAGATACATATTATAATGTTAAATAGATATGACAAATACCTAGAAATATTATATTAAATACATTTAAAAATAATTTACAAACAAATAACTATTTTTAATATTACATAAATTTAATTTTTTATTTCTTAACCTATAACACTGCAAAATTCACAACACACATCTAAAGTTTTAAAAGAATGTACCTCCATAATTAACATAAATAACTATCAATTGAAGAAATATTATTAATTAAAAAACACATTAAAACAGATAAAAATTTATTTACTCCCCAAGTGTTACCCCTATAAAACCAAAACTCACACACAAAAAAAATAAACAACTACCCTAATTAATTATCGATTGATGAATAAATATTAATGATCAACTAATTATTAAATAATTAAACATAAATTCGTTTCCACCCTCTCCCCTATAAACCCCACAATCCACACCTAAAAATCATTACAGAATTTCCATAATTAATTTTAAAATAATAAATTAATATCAATCAACTACTTAATAATTAATTTTAAAAAAATTACTTCCCACCCTTTACCACTATAAACCCCACAACTCAAATCTAAAATTAATTACATAATTGCCATATTTAAATTTTAATTAATTAATCAGCATTAATGAACACATAATTATTAATTAATCAAAAATAAATTGCTTCCCACCATTTACCCCTATAAACCCCACAACCTGCTCCTAAAAATTACACAATTAGCATAATTAATTAATTAATTATTAATGATAATTAACAACCAATTAACAATTACTAATAATAAATTACTTCCTACAATTAGCACTATAAAATCTAAATTAAATAAATATTAATACATTTTAAAAAATCATTAATTTAAGATAATTATATTATTTCCTACCCTTTAACCCATACAAACCCCACAACCCGCTCCTAAATAATTACACGATTACCATAATTAATTACCAATTAATTAAGTAATATTAATTAACAAGCAATTAATAATTAATTAATAATAAATTACTTCCCACAATTAACACTATAAAATCTAAATTAAATAAATATTACTAAATAAAAAATAATCATGAATTTATTATAATTGAATTACTTCCTATACTATTCCCCTATAAACCCACAACCCGCTACGTAACTAAAAAATGCAAAATTTAATTAAAGAAAATTGATAACTACTAAAAATGTAACACATATATTAAAAAACGAAAACAATACTTATACAAAAAATAGATCACATACATTTAAAATACATACTAAAATACATAACACTAATTAAAAAATCGATATTTTAAACAACTATAATTTTGCAAACGATATTAATGACTTCGATATTTTTTAAAACAATATTTTTTACCTTGAAGTCGATATTCTTGACCACGCTATTCTTGCTGTCGATATTTCTGTATCATGATATTTCCAACTCGATATTTGTGTAAGTCGACATTTCTAACTCGATATTCTGTCTGCATACCTTTAAAACAGACCCAATGCAAAAATATTTTGGGGATTGACAAAATAACACAAATTGGTATTTGTGTTGGTTTGTAAGAAAAGCGTAACACAAACCAGTGCTGCTTTGCATTACTCTGCATCGAAGAGACATTCCATAGATGGTACGTGGTAGCTCCCGTGCAACCAACCATGGTATGGACCATATCTACTAAGAATATCAGACAGGATTTTGCATCATAAATTATTTCTCCTAGCTTTTCCCACTTTGCATGTGTGCTGTACTGTTTTAAAGTTAGTCTAAGCTTAGTATTTTGTATTGGAATGGTCCTCTTCTAAGTACAAAATATTTGCTAGACTCACACAGACACCTTTGCACTATTGTGCAAAGGTGTGTGCATGGTGTTTGGCAGTCTGATTGTGCATCAGCACTAAGGAGAGAGCAGCATAGTGCTATATCTCTGTAAATATGGTGCTTTTCTTCTCTCTCCATCACGCAATGCAGCAGCTTTGGGTGCTGCGCTGCATTGTGTGACAAGTTTGTAAATCTGGGCCCTACTGTTTCTTTCACCGGCTTAGCCTTCAGGTTCGTGAATGCCAGCTACCTGCTGGGAGGCTATTCCCACCCTGTTTGTGATTTGATGACTCAAGTCCTCCCAAGTGTCCTGGAAGATCTCCTACCGGTACTGACTCAAGCCATAGAGGATGGTTGTGATGCAACCAAGTATACAATTGTTGTGGCTATTTCATTGGTAGAGCCATTCGAACCAGTGTCCACCATTCATCACCATGCCTGGCTATGATTGATGGGGTTGTCAGGCAATGCTCAATCATCACTTATGCACAAATCCTTTGACGGGGCTTGACTTTTTTGAAAACAAGGCAGATTCCACTCTGGAGCACTTCAAAGACAGCAGGGCCACATTCCTTGGGCTTATCTGCTCTTCACCAACTGCAGCAGCTATATTGTTAATTTTGCAGTTTTGGAAGAGGTACCCCACACTGCCAGCCACTTCAGCACCAGGAAGGTGCCTTGGGCTAGCAAGCCAATCCCGCTACTGTCCCCCTGCAGCCCCACCTGCATAATCTCTTTAGCATGACTTAGTGTAGCACAACCACCCGGTTGGTGGCAGTATCCAATGATTTTTGTCGGGTTAGGAGGCCCTAACATCAGACAAGTGGATCCTGCAGCTTGTCCTGAAGGGATACACATTACCCTGCATAGCTACTTCACCGCACCTTTCACCGTCCCTGGATCATCTGACATAGGATCATCTGTCTGTCTTGCGGTAGAAAGTGTAAGCCCTTAGGGCCATGGAAGATATTAAGATTAGCCACTAGAGGTCAGTCGTTGCAGTTATTCATGCTACTTTCTGGTGCCAAAGAAGGATGGATGCCTTCATTCAATTCAAGATCTGCAACCCCTCAAAGCCTTCCTCCAAAAGGACAGTTTCAAAATGCTTACCCTAGCACAAGTCTTGTCTGCCCTTCACCCTGGAGACTGGCTGGTAGCGTTAGGCTTACAGGAAGTCTATTTCCATAGTCCGGTCATGGTGTCCATTGGCGCTGCCTGTGGTTCATGGTGGCACAGGAGCATTTTCAGTTTGCTGTGCTCCCCTTTGGGCTCACAAGCGTCCTTCAGATTTTTACAAAAGTGATGGCGTTGGTAGTGGTAGCAGCAAACTTTCAGAGGTCAGGGGTTCCAGTCTTCCCCTACCTTGATGACTGGTTGTTAAAGGCGGGATCATCCCAAGCAGTCGTCAACCACCTCCAGACAACAGCAAACCTTCTGTCATCTTTGGGATTCACTCTCAATGTGCCACAGTCACACATGACTCCTTCTCAGATTCTCCCCTTTATCTGAGCCATGCTGGACATGGTCCAGGTTTGTAAATTTCCCCTTGAAAGGAGAATCCAGAACATCAGGCTATTATCCCGGGCTTTCAGCCTTGGTCAGTTTTCAGTGAAGTTGACTCTGAGGCTATTGGGACTGATAGCCTCCTGCATCCTGCTGGTCAAGCTCACCAGGTGGCAATTGTGGGCTCTGCAGTGGGATCTGAAGTCTTAGTGGTCCCAACATCAAATGGACCTCTCAAAAAACACCCACAATTTTGGAGGAGACTACAAAAGATCTGCAGTGGTGGTTACTGAATCACAACTGGTTCAGTGACAGATCCTCGTCACTGCCCTACCCAGAGCTGACAGTAGTAAAAGTTGCTTCACTCCTAGGTTGGGGAAGCCATCTGGGAGAAATGGAGATCAGAAGCCTCTGATCTGGTGGAGGTTCTGGTGGAGGTTCGGCTCCATATCAAACTTCTGGATCTGAGGGCCATTCACTTGACATTGCAAGCCTTCCTTACATCCATCAAGGGGAGGTTGGTGCAGGTGCTTATGGACAACACCACCTCCATGTGATATTGCAACAAACACGGCAGACCCTAAGCCAGGAGACACTGCATATCTGGAAAGGGCTGGACCATCAAGAATTTTCCTTTGAATGCCAGGGTGGGCGTACTCAGCTGCCGATGTCTAGCAGATCATGCGTAACAACTACACCCAGAGGTGGTGCAACATCTCCGCTGCAATTAGGGAGAACTTTGGCTCATACTGTTTGCCACCTCTGAGAACCTGCAATGCCAAGGCATCTATCACTAGGGGACGTTTTTCACCTAGGGTGGTGCGCAGGACTCCTGTATGCCATTCTGCTGATGCCTCTTCTGCCCCAAGTTCTGAAGAAGATCGGGATGGACCAGGCCCAAGTCATCCTAGTGACGCTAGATTGGGCACAGAGTGTATGGAATCCAGAACTCCTGGGCACGCGCATCTGTCCTCTGATAAGGCTGTTCCTCTCAGAGGATCTGCTGTTGCAGCAATGGGACTAGGTTCTGCATCCTGACCTTCACAGTCTCCATCTTCATGCTTGGAGATTGAGCAGCCACAACTGAACACATTTGATCTTCCTTCAGAGGTGGTTGAGCTATCTTGCAGCCAGGGGACCCTTGCCAAAAACTGTATACCCCTGTAGGTGGGAGAAATTTGCAGCTTGGTGTGGGACACAGCAAAACGTACCCCTCCTGGCAAAGTTATCTGATGTTTTGTTGTTTGTTTTGTCCATCACCAGGCAAAGTTTAGCTATGGGCACAGTTAAAGGGTATCTTTACGCTCTTTCTGCCTTTTTGCTGTAGGCCTACATTATTTAAAGCACCTGTTCTGATGGGATTTTTGAAATGCCTACAACATATGATTCTTCCCTCTCTTTTTATCATGCCACAGTGGGACCTATACTTGGTCCTCACTTACCTGATGTGTACTCCCTTTGAACCACTTCACAGCTGTCCAGTGCATCTTCTCACCCTCAAGATGGTGTTCCACATCACTGTAACATTGGTGCTGCTAGTCAGTGAGACTCAGGCTCTCTGTGTTAACCCACCATACACTACCTTCTTCCTACACAAAGTGGTTCTGTGGACACAAGCATCCTTCTTGCCAAATGCTTTATGCCATGCCACATCAGTCTAACTATCACCCTACCGGTGTTCTATGCTCTGCCTCACCCCTCTACAGAGGTGGCAAGACTGCATCGCTTAGACCCCAAAAGGGCACTAAGCATACCAGAGAATACCAGCTTGGTGATCAGATTTTTGTGGAATTAGCTGGAGCAAAAAAGGCAAGGCCATGCAGAAAATGACTTTCTCCTAAGGATCGTGCTCTGCATAAAGATCTGCTACACATTGGCCAAAAAGGAGGCTTCAGGAGGACTGAGGGCTAATTCACCAGACCCAAAACTGCCACCACTGCATTGGCACATGGAGTTCACATGTTACGAAAACTGCCCCCCTAGAGAGGGTGGGTGTTCCTCTATGCAGATAAATACAAAGAGCGTACAGAACCTAGGGCAACTCTCATGCATTCATATTCACGATAATTGAGATAAGACAAATATGGAAGGGCAACACAAAAAATATATGGACAAAACAATGTCATTTATTCAAATATCAAGTTAAAAAAACTAATAAAATCAGAATAAAACAAAATGTATTACATTTAATTTCACATCCACACTACATTCGTGTCTGCCATCACACTCATTTCATCCACATTTTGAAAGCAAGGTACACAGAAAAAACACAATTCTTTAAAGAAACAGCATCAACCATTTGGTGCTTATAGGCATTAAATACAGTGATATTCCATAGAGAAAGATAATATATCACTTAACAATTGGTTATCTTTAGTCATCAGACAATGTATGGCTTAACAATTGGTTATCTTCATCATCTACGCGCGTTTCGGCACACAACTGCCTTCTTCAGGAAAGCCACTAGGGACACTTGGATAGTACAGATTTCGAACCTCCAAAGGTTTTGGAGGGCGATTATGAATCGAACTGAGTAGGACGTCGGCAGATAGCCTGCTGGACAATGAATGGGTAGCTTGATGAGCGGCAGCTGAAAGATGATGCGTAATGGTAAAATACAGTGTCTGGATTGCCAAGTAAAATATATGACAAACACGCCGACAGATTACCAGTGCGTCACGGGTAGAAGTTATATCATACTGATGGCAACAATTATTTAGGTATAAATATGTACCGAGCGATAACAATAGACTTCAGTCATGATGCCAGGAGCTGATAAAGGACATGTCTACACTGCAGCCAAACGCCATCTGGCACGAAAAGAACATCTGATACCCGGACCGCCAGGCTTGCCAAGTGGGGTCACTGTAACCAAGATATACCTGGATGATGAGCCCTAACTAGAGCAAAAACTGCCCTGAGTTGCTTTGGTTTAAGTTAAGGGTGGACCTGGCCTGGCAGTTCGGGCTGAACTGTTCCCACTGGAGTATATGGCTGGGTCCAAACTGAGGTGGAATGTTGTGGAAAATAATGGACTGGGATGCTGTCAATGTAATTATCAGTGAGTGATATCAAATTCAAGCATTCCATACATCACTTTTTTGTGTACTTTAGTGTGTCGTCCTAAGTGGGATTGGTATGCCCTGATGTGGGTCCTGTGCACACTGTGTTACTGAAGCTAAGCTATACCTGGCTGATGAGCCCTAAATAGGGCAAATCCCGTCCTTGGTAGCTTGTGTTACGGTTCAGGGAGAACCTGGCGTGGCAGTTCTGGCTGGACTCTTCCCACTGGAGCAGGGTTAATATTGATTTGCATATGGCTGGGCACAAACTGAGGTGGCATGGTTTGCCAAACAACGATGGACTGGGATGTGGCCCGAGTAATTACCTGTGGCTGAGATTAATTCAAGCATTCCATTCATCACTTTTTTGTGTACTTTACCATCTTAAGAAGAAGCATGTGTTCGAACTATAGTAGGTGATGAGCTTTATTTTCCCTATACTCCTTGAATTTGTTGAAACCCTTATTACTTTACTTCAAACCAAAGGTGGACAAGAGAGCTTTCCCTCTCATCATAGATCTTAAAGACTGTAACGTTGGCTGTGGAAGGTCACCTTGATTTCAGAAGCATTTTAAACTACTTGCTATGCAATGGGGTTGTTGAAACCTTGTGGTTTAAAGATGCAGTAGAACACTGACCCTGAATCTTTGCTCCCCAGCTACTAGTAAGAATCAGTGGATTCCACATTTTACTTGGGTTATACTCTCCCCACAACTAGCTGTTTCAAAGACAGAGGCACCCAAAATCATTTAGTATTGGGGAACCAGCGGCTGGTATATAACGGCGGTGGGGGGTGGGTCATGGAGGCGTGGGAAGGCGGAGTGAGGGAATGAAGAAAAAAATAAAATAAACACTTATCTGTCTGTTGCCACTGCCTCCTCTCTGTCCTCTTCGCCCACTTCCTGCGCAGGAATCACCCGGCTCCCAGCCTACCGATAGCAGATCATAACGCTGCAATGCAGGGTTGTGATTAGTCTGAGTGCCTTGGTTCGGTGCTGAGCCAGAGAATCGGAGGCTGGGCATGTTCTGCATGCAGGCAGCAATGCAGCCTGCATGGAGAACATGCAAAGTGTGCATGACGGTTTGACCGGCCCGAGACGGCCGGCCAAAGCATCCTGCACACGTGCAGTGGGCAAACCACCCCTCCCCTGCCCTGCTCTGTGAGCAGAGCAGCCCTGCCCTACCCAGCTGAGCAAGGGGAAAAATAAAATGATAATAGTAATGAGTTATTATTTTCCTTTTTCCTTTTTTGACCAGCTCAGTGGGGCGACGCTCCTCCGCCTTAGTGGAGGAGCCGCCACTGTCTTGGGGGTTCTTTTGTGAGTGCTGAATCCATTCAATTCCACAGTAGTACGCTCTTGTACCATGTACTGTGAAGACCTGTGGGCAATGTACCTGAGCTTTGGTGGCTTTGTAACTGGTCAATCGAGCAACGTTAACTACAGACTGGAATTTCGACTTTAAACGTTTTTTAGAGGTCTATAACGACAATCTCAGTGGTTTCTGAATCCCAGTTCACTTTTGAACGGTGTTTTATTTAGCACTTGTTTGCAGATTCTCGGCTACATGGGCTCAAACTAAGGGCCCAATTACGATGGCGGATGGAAAAGCACTCCGACCGCTGTGGTTGCGGAAAAGAACCATCCGCATGTACCGCGCAAAACCGGCGGTCACATTATGATGCAATGCTTGGAAAATCCGACGGCGGCGGTCAGATTCCACAAAGCTCCACACGCAACGTCTGGAAAACCAGAAAATACGACAGCGGCGGACGGTAATGCTGCGGAAAGAACCAAAAACGCCGATCCACCAGCGGAATGACTGCAAGTGAAATTATGATAAAATGGCGGAGCAAGCGGAACAATCAGTCATTTCCGACCACCGTGGTCACGCGAAAAGATGAATGGCAGAGCTGGCGGAACGATCATTGCGTTCAGACAGCTGCGGTCATGCGGAAAGAGGAATGGCGGTCGAATGCAACCACACAACAAGGCTACCAAGTGTGGCTGATTGTTTTCGGCTGCCTTCAAAAACATTTGACACACCCCAATGACACATCCCCATGGCAAAAAAAAAAATACAAATCCCAGGTCAACCCAGAAAACACACCTGACATGAATACTCCATTTGAACACACCCACATAGCTGAGTATGAAACCAACCCCTTTCCTGGCCAGCATCCTTTGCACAACTCCAGAAGTGAAGGGCCAAACACCACAGCAGAAAGGAGAGGCAAATCATCACACATCACAACCACCCACACCAACAACACCAACACACACCTCACACATCTCCACCACCACCTTCCTACCTGCACTTGTCACCCATTTGCACATCACACACCATGGCACAGACAAAAATGCCAAAATTCACAGACCATGAGTTGTCAGTCATGGTAGATGAGATAATCAGAATAGAACCACATTTGTTTGGAAGCATGGTCCAACAGACACCAGTAATCAGAAAAAATCAAATGTAGGAAAGGATAGTCAACAAAGTCAATGCAGTAGGGACCACCCTGCGCACATCGCGTGACATCAAGAGGAGGTGGCATGACCTCATGACCAGGGTGAAAGAGCATGCCAACATGAACCATGAGCTGGCTCAGAGGACTGGCGGTGGCCCTCCCATTCCACCACTAACATTCACCGAATGGGAAGAGAAGGTGCTTGCCATATTGCATCCAGAGAGTCTCACAGGAATACCCGGGGAGTGGAGGCTGGTAAGTACCAACAAATGTATCCCATTACACTGCCATGTACTGTCTTGCACAACTAGAAAGCTACACTTCCTAGATCTAAATGCACTTACGTACAACACACTCTTCCCAACACATTTCTCACATATCTACCATTTCCGTCCTCTGAATCACCTCAAAGGTAGCTAGCAATATTTCCATGGGGGTATGTGTACAGGTAGCCAGCACTGCAACTCCCACCAGGCACCCTTGTCCCACAGCTGAGCAGGATGGAACACTCCCCACACCCAGAACCATGTGGCAGCCATTTCATTGCTCTCCTCAAACTTACAGGTAGGTAGCCATCTTAACAGGGGGGGGGGTTGTGGATAGGCAGCCAGCACTACAACTCCCACAAGGCACCCTTGTCCCACAGCTGAGCAGGATGGAAGACTCCCCCCACCCAAGAGCCATGTGTAACCTATTCCCTTCCTCTACTCCACTTCAAAGGGAGGTAGTCTTCTCTACAGGGAGGGGGGTTTGTGGATAAGCAGCCAGCACTACAACTCCCACCAGGCACCCTTGTCCCACAGCTGAGCAGGATAGAACACTCCCCCCACCCAGAACCATGTGGCAGACATTTCATTGCTCTCCTCAAACTTACAGGTAGGTAGCCATCTTAACAGGGAGGGGGGTTTGTGTATGGGCAGCCAGCACTACAACTCCCACAAGGCACCCTTGTCCCACAGCTGAGCAGGATGGAACACTCCCCCCAACCAGAACCATGTGGCAGCCATTTCATTGCTCTCCTCAAACTTACAGGTAGGTAGCCATCTTAACAGGGAGGGGGGTTTGTGGATAGGCAGCCAGCACTACAACTCCCACCAGGCACCCTTGTCCCACAGCTGAGCAGGATGGAACACTCCCCCCACCCAAGAGCCATGTGTAACATATTCCCTTCCTCTGCTCCACTTCACAGGTAGGTAGCCTTCTCTACAGGGAGGGGGGTTTGTGGATAGGCAGCCAGCACTACAACTCCCACCAGGCACCCTTGTCCCACAGCTGAGCAATATTGAGCAATCCCCACACCCAGAACCATGTGGCAGCCATTTCATTTCGCTCCTCAAACTTACAGGTAGGTAGCCTTCTCATGCTCTCTTGTCTCACCCCTGAGCAGGATGGAACACTCCCCCACCCAGAACCATGTGGCAGCCATTTCATTGCTCTACTCAAACTTACAGGTAGGTAGCCTTCTCATGCTCTCTTGTCTCACCCCTGAGCAGGATGGAACACTCCCCCCACCCAGAACCATGTGGCAGCCATTTCATTGCTCTCCTCAAACTTACAGGTAGGTAGCCTGTCATGCTCTCTTGTCTCACCCCTCAGCAGGATGGAACACTCCCCCCACCCAGAACCATGTGGCAGGCATTTCAGTGCTCTCCTCAAACCTACAGGTAGGTAGCCTTCTCATGCTCTCTTGTCTCACCCCTGAACAGGATGGAACACCATCCCCCCCCAGAACCATGTGGCAGCCATTTCCCTCCACTGTGTTACCTAACAGGTAGGTAGTCAGTGCATGCACCCTGTCATCCTTCTCAAAATGCATGGAGCCATATGACCACAACATCCCTCACATGTCAGCCAACTCTGTATAGATCCAAATGTTACATCCAGTGTGCATACTTCTAATCACATGTAACTGTCACAGAAATTACACTTTGACTCACCAAGTCACATGTGAAGCAAATTCAGGGCCCAATCATGCGCAGCACAGAATGCAATGTGTAAGTGCCATGGTGTCAGGGCATGAAGGCCCATATGAACACAAAACATGCACGGCCAATCTGTCAAACAAACAACAGTACATGATATGAAAGAAAATTTTAAATATTCAAATGTCTAGTTTTTGCATAGCTGAAACTGATTCTATGAAGAGTAAACAAAAACCACGCATTAATAAAAGTTGATGTGCACCAAGTTGGTAGATGATGACATGTCCTTGTAAACACACTATCTGTACGTGTCCCATGATTGCAATTTACATGTCACACCAATGGCAAGTAATGTATGTACCTCAACATCATGTCAGGATGCTGATAATCTTTTACCAATCATAAAACACTACAAGATCTGACCCCAATCGAACAGACCAATTAATAATTTAGGACCTAAGGGAGCTTTTACTACATTTTAAGGCTTCCCGAACAAGGCCTACTCATAACAAAAAGGCCTTCTGGTCCGTACTGTTCAGTTTAAACCAACGTCAATAGCCACAGCAGTGTATAATAACATTACTCCCTCACATAGTTGTGTATTAACAAATTAAAGACAAAAAATGTGTGAACGGCCAGTGAGCACCTCACGTACGCAAACCAAAGGAGCTGCTGGATGGTACTCGCCAGTATGCCCACGTTATCATCATCAGTTGCTTACATGGCCAGAAAAGAAAAGAGAATATGTGCTAGTACTTCCTCAGAGGTGAGAAATTAAACAGAAAATAAATCAAAAACAGTGTGCAAAACAGCACTGAGTCTGTGCAGCTCACTCAGTGCCCACTGGGCCCCAACCGTGAATAAGAAAAACTATTCTGACAATTAAAACGAAGTACTGCTCACATGCAAGACGTACTTTATTGAATGCTGTATGTGTCCTCAGATTAAAAAACAGGCATGTATATGGCCATTTTCACTCACGAATTGTATTTGCATTTGTAATTTGTAATCTTTTACCAATAACAAGTGATTGCAATGTAAACTGTTTGGCGTATCAAATGTAACATCCAAAAGTCTGACACCAAGCCTGTGGAGTGCACTTAACTGACAATATAACCTATGTTCAACAGGAGATCCACAAGCAACTGCTGCTGAAAACAACAACAACCAGCAGAGCCAGTCCCCCCCCCAGAACGTGAACTCTCTGATGCTCATTCTCTACACTTCTTGGATGAGGAGCAACAACCTGGCCCCTCAGGACTACCAGGGCGCACTCCGTCTCAGGGCCTCATTGTCCCCACCACCACCACCACAGCGACAACCACAGCGCTGACCCCTGCTACAAAGACCTGTGAGGCAGCCACCTCCACCATCACCATTGCTGCCTTCAACACTGTCCCTGCCTCAGTGGCTAGCAACACCACCACACAATCCGAGTATGCCAGAGAGAGTGTGCGGGTGCGTCAACTCCCAATGCCACAGGTCTGTGTCAGCAGGGCAGGTGGGAGGGCAACTGGGGGACAATCACAGGAGGACACTGAGACAGAAGCCCTGGCCACCGTTGCAAGAGTCCTTGGTGCATACCAACAGAACCAGGGACAGATGGGCCAGGTTGTTGAAGAAGTGCGTGAGCTCCGCCTGCTGCTGAGGTCCATGGACACACGTATGAGCCAACTTGTGGATCTCATGGGCCAGCTTGTGAGTGTTCTGAGGGACAGACATGCTGCTCAAATGACAGCTCAACCCCCCTCCAGTGGCCAGCCTGCTGGTATTCCCACCACCTCAGCTGTGGCCACAGAGAGGGGTGAGCTGCAAGACAATGACTCCTCAGACACCACTGAGCCTGCAGCAGAGGCCCCCCTTGCCAAACACAAGAGGGGACGTCCGAGAAACACCACGGGAGGATCACGTGGCAAAGCACCAACCAAAGCCAAGTCGCTGAGCCAGCCATGATGGCACTTGTGTTGCCCTGGACATTGACTTTTTGATTATCCTATCCCACATTGCCATGTGGATGGCAGGAGTTTGTTGGACGGTGTGATTACATCAATGTGGTGACTACACTATGTGTCTCATTTACCATCACTGACAACTCATACACTCACTTTGCACAAATTTCCTAACAACCACTTTAAATTTTAACAAAACCGAATTGAAAAGGGCGGGGAGAACATGGCGGCTGCATGCTGAGCGGTCGCTCGCTCCCGGAGCTCCCGCGCCCACCGTCGGCTTACCTGCTGGCTCAATCTTAATTAACGATTTACCGGATGGTATTCGGTTTATTTTCCCGGGCTCGTCCGGGTCCGGAGTCTTTTTGGTGCCCGTGTTCCGCTGCTCCACAGCTTTGCATCGCGGTGTTGCAGCGGTGGATGTGTTGTGGTGAGGCGGGAGGACGCCTCTTTTTTCCGCCTCGTTGGTCTGAGGCCGCCCTGGAGCTCCGTTGGGGCCGCAGAGCGGCTGCTCGCGGCCACCTCCGGGGGAAGAGTGGCAGCGCCAGCATCAGCGGATTCTTCCAGGCAGGTGATCGGAGGAGTGAGAAAATCCGGCAGGAAGGTACTGGTGAGGCTTTGGTCTCTTTGCCGAGAACAGGTACAGGGGGCATCGAGGGGGGCACTGGCGGTCAAAGGCCACAGCAGGTCTTAGTTTTTGAAAATCGAGTGCCCCAAGAGGTTTGCCCCCCCCTGTCACAAGGGCTACAATCAGCGTCAACTATTAAAAGGGGAGGCAAGAGGCATAAAAAAGCGGGTTTTGAAATTCACTCTAAAAAGGATGTAAATACCACCAATAAAGCCCCTGAAGATCCAGTTAAGGTTACCCCCTCACTTCGCTCGTATTTTAGGGTTCAACCAGAGGTTTTGGGCATTGGTATACAAAGCGAAGCCCTTAGAGGGATCTCAGTCACCCAAAACTCTCCAGCATCTGCCATATTATCACTGGCTGCAGCAACTAGTAAAATTAGTAAAACCATGGAGTTTCCAATCAATTCGCAGGGAAACTCGAATATTACCCTTGATTGCACGGTGCTAGAAGCTAGCCCTATCAGCTCTGCTATTACTAACTCTGTTATTACTAATTCTGCCAGCACCCCACTAGGGCACTCTCAATCCCAACTTCAGACCCTGCCCCAATCCCAATCCCAACTCCAATCATTAGCAGAATTAAACAGCGATATGGGTGAGGAACGGGAGGTTACTGGCTCTGGTTCTGGCTCGGCCTCTATACTTCTGCCTCCACCCTCAGCTCTGGAAGCTCTTTTTGGAACATTGTCTGAAGACATAAAGAAGGGTTTTGCGGTGTCGGCGAACAATCAAGCAGAGATCAGAAGTTTCTGCGAGTCTTTGGAGAAAAAGGTGGACTTACTGAACTCAAGGACGGTTGCCTTAGAAAATAATGTCGGAGAGCTAAAGGCAGATTTGGGGATGGCAAAGTCGGATATTTTGTCACTAAGGAAAGAGGGGGCAGACCTTCGTGAAAGAATGGAAATGTTGGAAAATAATGCCCGCAGGAACAACTTGCGTCTTTTGAATATCCCAGAGGGGAGTGAGGGTTCAGATCTCAGATCCTATATTGTTTCCCTACTTAAGGTCTCCCTCCAGTTAGAAGACTCAGAAGAGTCACTAAGTCTGGATATACAGAGGATTCACAGGGACCCCTTTCGTAGGAATCCTAATAGGTCCAAGCCTAGGAAGATCTTAGTTAACTTTCTTACATTTGCACTAAAAGAGAAGATTCTAAATTTAGCATTAAAAACGAAAACTTTGAAGGCTAAGGAGTTCTCTTTTGAAATACGCTCCGACCTTTCCAGGATCACATTGGATAGACAGTGGGAGTTGGGAAGGAAGTTAGAAGAGTTTAGGAAACATGGTGCTGTGGCCCAATAATAGGATGCATAATTTGAGATCAGTTCAGGAGGCGGACGAGCTGCTTGATCTGATCAGTAAGGGGGGCCCCTAAGAACTCGACCTGGTTTGGGAATAAGGATTAGCAATCTAAATAGATGTATACTGCATGGAGTGTGCTAGCTTTAAATCTGACACTAAAGAGAAGGCTGAATAATAGAAGGAAAAAGAAATAAAAAGTACAAAAGATATATAGACAGTTAAAAAGAAAAGTTAAGTATCACAATATATATCACTTAGGGGCCGATTCCGATCTCGGCCGGTAGTGCTCCGAATCGGATTCGGATTTACCGGATCCGATTCGGAGCCCTGTTTCCAGACCGAATCGTACGCGGGTCCGGCCGAGCGAGTACGATGCAAGCGCCCGTGAAATCGCCGACCGACTCGTACGCGGCTTCAACACGCTCCGACCGACTCGCATGGACACGACTCGCACCGCGCTATGGAGACGTTTCCCGGCCGGGTAAGTACGATGCGCGCCGCGAGCAGTCCGACCGACTCGCGCCGTCCGGCTCGAAAGAGCTGTCGGAGCCGGACTTTGGGGGTCCACGTCGGACCCCCCTGTACGCGTAGGCACGTGAGTCGCACACAGGGGGGACCCATGGGTCCCCCCTACCTGTGCATGTACGCCGCGATGCGCATGGACGCGTACCCGCTGTAGGGGGCGCCCTTGTTCGCCTCGCACCCATTGAGTCAATGGGAGCCCGCGTACGCGTTGTACGACCGGCTCCCATTGACTTCAATGGGAGTCCGACCGAATCGAGTCCGATAGCATGCGAACGCATCGTACTCGTTCGGTCGGACTGCTAGGGTCCGATTCGGTCGGAATTCTCTCCGGGTCCGGCTCGGTCGGAGAGATTTCCGTCCGGAATCGGAATCGGCCCCTCAGTATTCACACATATAGACTTCCACGTAGGGCTTTCTCTTTCGTTATTAGTGGGTGGGGCGGGTGGCTCCGGGAAGCAATTTCTGGACCTTCTGTCCAGATAATCGGGGTAAGGGTTCTCCAGGGGTGGGGGTGGGGTTGCATGGGCACGGGTGCTGGGGTAGGAAGTGGGTTAAAATTCAAAAAAGGTTTCTCATTCACCTTTTTGTAAGTTTGCCAATCTCAAGGATTAGAGTTAAAAATACTGAGTCTTTCTGGTGCTGGTGCTGGTATTGGTTCTCTCAATTATCCCGTATGGAGACTTGGAGCTGGGAGGATCCGCCATGAGTTCGGTACGATTTCTGTCCTGGAACGTTAATGGACTGCGCGTAAGACCCAGAAGAGATAAGGTTATGCAGTACTTGGTGGATTCGCCCGCGCAGGTCATTATCCTCCAGGAAACACATTTACTCAAAGAAGAAACAGATAGTCTTCTTAAGAATAGAAGGTGGGTCGGCTCTTATGTTTGTACTAGCCAAACTGCAAATATAAGAGGGGTCTTGATTCTGTTTAAAAATCAGTTAATGCTCGTATTCTGGCACAGCTTGTTGACCCAGGTGGCAGGTGGGTCATTGTGAAAGCAGTTATCATGGGGACCCTGCTCACAGTTGTGGGCTATTATGGGCCCAACCAAGATGATCCTTCTTTTTTGAAGTCTATCTTTTCTCATTTGCTAGATTTCCCTGACCCTGTTATCCTAGCAGGCGATTTTAATATTGTCCTGAATCCCCTACTAGATAAATCCCCGAATAACAGAGCTAAGGCTCCTTGTAAATCCCGGGATTTCCTTTTGGTAGCAATGAAGCAGTACGCCTTCTTTGACATCTGGAGTGAAAGAGCAGGACAGCAGTTAGGAGTCTCATACAGGAATTATAAATATCACCACCAATCTAGAATTGACTACATTTTGGTTAGTCATTCTTTAAAGAGCAGAGTAAAGGATATTGTATACTTTGCCCCTCATCTTTCAGACCATTCTGGTATTCTGATGAGACTAGAGTTTCCATTCCCCAATTTCAACAGGTCATGGTCCTTCGATCGAGCCTTGCTTTTGGAAGATCAGGAGATCGTGTTCTTATTGCAGGAAACTGAAAGCTTTTGAGGATTAATTTAGACTCAGCTCCGATTTCAGTTGTTTGGGACTCCCTTAAAGCTTTTGGCGTGGCCAAATTACAAGCAGGTCAATTTATAGAAATAAAAAATATAAAGAGGAGATTTCACAGATCGAAACCAAGCTGAAGGCTGCAGAAGTAGACCTGAACACCCAGGTTTCCTCCGAAACCTTGCAAGCTCGGCAAAATGATATTAATAATTTAAAGGACCAGTTAGGAAATCTCTTACATACCAGGCCCATGCGCAGGTGGGAAGCCAGTAAAATTGCCCACTTCGAGTATGGAGAAGGGGCAGGTAAGCTCCTTGCTTGGAAAATTAAATGAGATCGGGCAAGGAACTATTTATTTATTTATTTATTTATTTAAAGAGTTTTATATAGCGCTGGCTAGACCCGAAGGTATCAGAGCGCTTTACATAAGGTTCCACATAGTTGCAAACATACATCAGTTACAAGTTACCAAAGATACCAGTAAAAACTTTTAAGGAGCATGGAAGAAAAGGAAAATGGAGTGAGGAAGGGAAAGGGGGTAGGGGAAAAAGGGGTAGGGTATAGATACGACAGAGAGACGAAGGGAAGGTCTGCCCAAGGTCCGGCTGGGTAGGTGACGGCCGGGAGGGAAATCCGCAGCCCATCTCCTCTTCAGCTATCAGGTAGCTCCACCGGGCATCGGTCAAATAGCTAGGTCTCAACAGAAAAACAGAAAAGGGATAGAAGACGAGAGGAAAGGAGCGTAGAGGGGGAAGGGGTAGGGTGAATGGGAAGGAGGGGGATACGACAGAGAGACGAAGAAAAGTCTGCCCAAAGTCCGGCTGGGTAGGTGACGGCCGAGGGGAATCCACCGCCCATCTCCTCTTCAGCTAACAGGTAGCTCCACCGGGCCTCGGTCAAATAGCAGGGTCTCCACGGTCGAGGGAAAGTTCAAAGAGAACATGTCCTGGAGGGAGAGCAGGATCAAGGTCAGGAGAGGGATGTGATTAAGTACAGGTCGGGGACCAGTTCGATTGTCCAGGAGTGGTCAAGCATCGTGGAGAGACCAACTGAGGCGGCCATCTTGAGGTCAGGCATACCTCGTGGGGGCTATGAAGGTAGAGTAAACGGACCCAACGTTTAGAAAGGGTCTCATAGTCATTAAGTTCAGAGTCAAGTTGGGGCAACGCGCCAGGTCAGCAATGTGGTCAGGCAAAGTCGGGATCGACTGTCCCATCGATGACAAAAGGTCTTGAAGGTAGGAAATAAAAACAAAAAGGGTACCTTGAGCGAAGATTGGCCTGAGGGACATTGTGAGGCCCTCTACAAGTGGAGCAGCCACTCGGGAGGGAAACCGGAGCTCAGACCGACTGCAAGCACCGCAGTTAGACACCCCCGGGAAATCGCCATTAATGGGGAAGCGTCGGTATGTTAAGGGAATCTCTAGCGGGGGTGTGACTTTATCCTCAGACGAAGAAATCTGTGAAGTATTTCAGATTTTCTTCCAGGATATCTATCAAGAGGACAAAAGGGTGGATAACTCTATCGCTAAGAGCTGGCTGGATAACATTTCTCTTCCCTCTTTGAATCCCGATCAGCGGGAATATCTAGATCGGGAATTCACCCAGGAGGAGGTTAGGGGGGCCATTCTACAGAGTCGAAACGGGAAAGCCGTGGGTCCAGATGGGCTCCCAGCGGAGCTTTATAGACATCTGAGCGATATTATCGTTCCGATCCTGACGAGGCTATTCAATCCGATTTTACAGGATGGCCTAAAGCTCCCAGCCTCTTGGAACGATGCCATAATTATATTGATTTTGAAACCTGGTAAAGACCCCTCTAGTTGCGGCTCATATAGGCCCATTTCACTTTTAAATGCAGACTACAAGATCTTCGCCTCAATATTAGCTGCTAGACTGGGTCAGATGGTAGGGGATATCCTTCATTTGGACCAGAAGGGGTTTGTCAAAGGGCGTCAACTATCAGATCTTACTTATGATTTCATTGGAGCAATTGATCTGGCTTCTACTTATTCACTCCCTCTAGCAGCTATGACTCTCGACGCCACTAAGGCGTTCGATAGGGTGAATTGGACCTACTTGACAGAAACCCTGGTGAAATTTAACCTTGGGGAAAAGTTTCGCCGCACTGTCCAGCTGATTTATCAGGAACCAACTGCCAGACTGTCTGTTAATGGTAATACTACCGACCCCTTTAAGATTACGAGGGGACCAGGCAGGGCTGTCCACTCTCCCCTCTCCTTTTTGATTTATATATCGAGCCCTTTGCTCAACGGCTTAGGGACGATGGTAACATCCAGTCGTTTAAGTATGGAGAGTGGGAGAGGAAGGTTGCACTTTACGCCGACGATATTTTAATTCTGTCGACGAACTTGCAAACAGCACTTCTAGCAGTAATTCAGCAGGCACAGGAATTTGGTCTTGTGTCAGGTTATGAGATTAATGCCTCAAAGACAGAGGTCATGGCCTGGAATCTTGAGGGGCCTCAGCATCAGCACCAGATTAGCTCTAAAATGAGATACTTGGGGATTAGCATAGCCCAAGATATTTCCAAGATTTCGGAGATCAACTTGAGCCGGGTAGCAAGAGAAATCCGGAGGCAGTTGAAATCATGGGTTCACCTCCCCTTATCTATTCTTGGGAGAGTCAACCTCGTGAAGATGTCGATACTCCCAAAGATCACCTTTCTTTTTAATTGTATTCCTCTTCACTTCGAAAAATCCGCCATCAATAAGCTACAGCGGGATATCAACTCCTTCGTGTGGGCTTATAAATCTTCGAGAATAGCGTGGATCAAGTTGAGGCGGAGGAGGGAGAAAGGGGGCCTAGCCTTACCAGATCTTTTGTTTTATGCCTGGGCCTTTCAGTTTACACACTCACGCATGCTCTTGAAAATGCCGGTTAGTACTGGCACTGGGGCAATGTTCCTCGCCATGCTTAGGGGGGCCAACTTACCTGTGGAGGGTTTTTTATTTAAATTCGGTGACCCCAAGTTCTTCAAGAAGGTCAAGCTAAAGGTCTTGCAAGGCCTTGCTAAAACCTGGGCTCTTTTCAGGGTAACAGTCAAGCTCTCTTATTTCTCTAGCTCAGTGCCCCTATGGGAATCTCCTGGTTGCCTGGAGGGCCTGAGAGACAGGATGGCAATGCCTTTAAAAAAAGCAGGTTTGGTAGTTTGGGGGGATCTGGTTCAAGATGGCTGTCTTCTTTCTTGGGAGCAACTCAGAGGTAGAGTGGGGGACGGCCTATCAAGGTTTAAATTTCTCCAGCTGAAAAGCTGGGTCCAATCCCAACTATCTCATTAGTACCCAGTAGGAGGAGGTTGTTTTTTGGAACCTCAGCTTGTGAGTAGGTCAGCCGGGAAGAAGGAAGTCTCCTTTTGGTATCAAGCCCTAATTGAAGCTGTAGATGGGGAATTCAATTTGGCTACAGAATTGTGGGGCGACTCCCTACCTGCTTATAACTGCAATGACCTTTGGCAGAATTCCTGTAAGATCTTGTATGAGGCAGTTAAACCAGCTTGGCTGAAGAGGAACCACCTTTTTACCATCCATAGGGCTTATTTCTCTCCCCAAAAACTTTCTAAATTTACTAAGGGGTCACCAGTCTGCTGCAAGAAATGTGGACTGGCTCTAGCTTCAGATATCCATATGTTTAAAGACTGCCCTGCCCTGGTTTCATTCTGGGCCAGTGTTGAAAATTACTTGGCCAACATTTTGGGTTACCCTCTGCACATTGACCTCTCTTTGATCATCTTTGGCTTCACACATCAAGTTTCCGGTCCATCCAGATTGCTGCTTTTTTATGCTATTTTGTTGGCTAGAAGACAAATCTGTAAAAGATGGACCGAATCCACGCCTCCTTCCTTTGCGGACTGGCTTTCCTCAGTGTTTGTGGTTTCCAAGTTGGATCTGGCTAGAACCTGCAGCAAGAAGAGGACAGCTTTCTGGGATTTACTGCGAGTGGGTTTGGGCTCAGTGGCAGCGATTAGGGTTTTTTTTTTCCCCCCCCCCGAGTCGTATGATTATGCTGCCTCAATGCTCTCTTGGTCAAGTCGGGTCACTTCCGGTTCCCTTCGGGAAGTGTCTGGATGATTGCCATCTTGCTCTTGGAGCTATGTAGAAGAGTTATCTCACCCGGTATTCACTGGCACCCATGTACGTTTGATATTAGTAGGCGGGTCCTTTCTTTAACTCCCTACTTTTTCTCTGGGTGCAAAGTGTAGTGAGGTTGGCGGTGAATGAGGACAAAAAAAAACAACGAATTGAAAATAAACACTCTTTACACACCTACGCCTTTGTGTCAGTTCAATGTTTATCACAGTATGTACAATGTCAACTCAGATACCAATGTACCACAAGCTCTGATTGTGACGAGGCATTGATAGGGTGAAGGAACCTAGAAAGACACAAGAGAATGACATTTAGTTGTCAGGTGATGCCATTACAGCAACAACACACCACTAGTTAACACCGTACAAAAGCCATCACACATAACAATGACCAACACCATCAACATAGACATGAGGTATGTGGAAAACAATACACTGTGCCACACATATCAGCCATTAGCACAGAGCCAACAACAGCCAGCAGCCAAAAACCTCATCTATGCCTTGCCACTACCATCAAAGCCAACAGAAAATGTCACTGTTGTACAAGGTTACTTACACTCAAGGGAAGTAGTTGTCGATGAGCTGTTGACGCAGGTCAACACCTTCCTCCTCTCCACTATCATCGTCACTGGGCATGTGTGGATTTGCAGAGGGGGCATCTGCTGCTCATCATCGTCCAGGAGCAGGGGGATCTCTTTGCGCAAGGCCAGGTTCTGGAGCATGCAGCATGCAACTATGATCTGACACACCTTTTGGGGAGAGTAGAGTAGTGCACCACTGCTCTTGTCCAGACACCAAAATCTAGACTTCAGAAGCCCAAAAGCACACTCCACTACACGACATAGTGTGAATGTATAGTGATCAGTGATGAAAATTGCCAAGTGGCAAATCAATAGCACAATGTGTCCATAGGTGCGGTAGGCGTGCTCCGCCACTGCGGTCACGGCCATTGGATACAATTGAAAGATGCAGGATTGCGGAAGACACCACCTGGCCCCCGTGGTGTGACACCCCCTATGACAATGCCATGGGAGCCAATGGGAACCGCCATCACGGTAGCGCAATACAGTTTTGAAACTCGCGGTAGGCGTGCTTCACCACTGCCGTCACGGCCATTGGGTACAATTGAAAGATGCAGGATTGCGGAAAACACTACCTGGCCCCCGCGGTGTGACACCGCCTATGACAATGCCCTGGCAGCCAATGGGAACCGCCATCGCGGTAGCGCGATACAGTTTTGAAACTCGCGGTAGGCGTGCACCGCCACTGCGGGCACGGTCATTGGATACAATTGTAAGATGCAAACCAGGCAGACCAATTGCATCAGCAGAGTACCACTGAAACAACCCTAGGGGCCTATAAATGTCTGTGAGAGAGCCACACATGTCACTTTATTTCAGACACTGCTGCCTGCCATTCATCACCACCAACTGCTGCTGTACCTGTACTCTGGACCCAGTGATGGCTCGAACAGAGAATATCAGGGCCCGTCCCTTCACCACAGAGGAGATGGAGGTTCAATCAATCAGGGGTTTGTTAAAGCGCGACTACTCACCCGTAAGGGTCTCAAGGCGCTATGGGTGGGGGGAGGTGCAGGTTTATTGCATCAAGGAGGGGGTCTGTCGAAGAGCCAGGTTTTGAGGTTTCTTGCGAAGATGGGGAGCGATGTTGTCTGTCTGAGGTGGAGCGGAAGGACGTTCCATGCTTTGGCCGCGAGGAAGGAGAAGGAGCGCCCTCCCGATCTGGTCTTTCTGGTGCGGGGGACAACGGCGTAGGAGAGCTGGGCTGATCGTAGGGTCCTTTGGGGTGCGTGGAATTTGAGTCGGCTGTTCAGGTATGCTGGTCCGGTGCCGTGGAGGGCCTTGTGTGCGTGGGTGAGCATCTTGAAGGTGATTCTCGCCTCGACGGGGAGCCAGTGGAGTGTGCGCAGGTGCAGGGAGATGTGGCAGTGTTTTGGCAGATTGAGGACCAGTCTTGCGGCGGCGTTCTGGATGTTCTGTAGCTTGTGGGTGAGGTTTTTGTTTATTCCGGCGTAGAGTGCGTTGCCGTAGTCGAGTCTGCTGGTGACCAGGGCGTGAGTGACGGTCTTTCGGTGTTCAAGGGGGATCCATTTGAAGGTCTTACGAAGGAGGCGGAGGGTGTGGAAGCAGGAAGATGAGACAGAGTTGATCTGGCGGTCCATTTTGAGCTCGGAGTCCAGGATGATTCCCAGGTTGTGTGCGTGGTCCGTGGGGGTTGGCGGGTTTCCGAGGGCGGGGGGCCACCAGGTGTCGCTCCAGGCATCTGGGTTTGGGCCCATGATGAGTACTTCTGTCTTGTTGGTGTTTAGTTGTAGGCAGGTGGACAAGGTCCTTGCCCAGTATGGGAGGCCATATGGTGCTCCAGAGGTACTGGTAAGTGTCTGAGTAAAATTTTGAGAGTGCTCAGAATGCTCACATGATGTTACTGTACAGTAGTATGTGCCTGTGAGTGCAAGCCAATGTTCATGCATCAATATTTTGCCAACAGCATGGTCCATACATGACTTAGTACTTATTGCACTTGCGTACGTGGGGAGGATGGCAACATAGACACTTGTGCAGCTCTTTTTAAGCCAAAAAATAACACATGTTGTTCTGAGACTGGGTAATGTAAATGTGTGAGACACTGCCTAGCATGCTGACTTCATGTCAATGGGGTGTGTAGCCTTATTTCCACAGATCCCTGACTGCATTTAAGGATGGGAATGACATACTGTGTTTTAGCAATTATACAGTTACACTGCTGGTTTGAGACACTCGAACTCTGAACACACATTCCCTGTGCTATGTGATGTCATAGTCAATTAAGTGTTCATATGCTCATTTGTGACATTTCAAATGTAGAATGGCCAGAGGCTACTGAATGATGTGTGTACAGCTTTCAAATTGACACTATGGAGATGTGTCCATTCTGCACAGGAGTGCAATGCCTGAGTCTATCACTGTTGGTGGTAATTCACCTATGATACATCAGCTAAATGTGAGGTGGACATGTCATCCTTCTATTGATTCCATGATGTGTTGAGTCTCACATGTGTATGCACTGTTTCTCCATTCACATTGTACATGCATGTGATTTCTGTGATGGACCACGTTTATCCTCAGTGTAAGGCCCTCTGGCCTGCATAGTAACTGCCCAATGTTACAAGGACCCTTCACTAAAAGGACTGAGTAAAACATATGTGTTGTCCAACACCCTATTTTTCAATGAGCTATCATAGGTCTGAGGATTTCACAAGACAGGACTCCACCTTGTGAGAAGAGTGTGAGAATGTAAGATCAGGGACCTAAATGTGACCACCATGACACATGTAGCTATGCAATGGTCAAGGACATTAAGGGGTGTGTAGTGTAGGACACAGTGAGTCTGACCACTACACATCATTTCCAGTGTATTGTATGTCATGCTCACTCACATAGTGCATCACAGCTGAGGCCCATTATTACATTGGTTTCTGTGCTGGCACTCTGCATGTGGATGAGATGGGCATGTAGTGTGTCCATCATCATAGATGTATACATAGCTATGCTATGGGTTGATCCAAGTGTACTATGTGACATGCTGTATGGGCTCTGCTCTCCATTGATGTATTATTAGTGTGCTATGTATTTTCATGCTCCTGTACTGACACACAGTGGTACACAACACAGTGTCACAGGAACTTCATCTTCTTGTCTCCCATGCCTGCAGCTTGAGGTCCATCAGCGTAAGGCCATATGGAGGGCCATTGCCTGCAAGGTGCGGTCTCTGGGTGTCTCAAACCGACATCATACACACTGCCGCAAGAAGTGGGATGACATCTGCCGACTGAGCAAAAACGTCGTTGAGATGACACTGGGGGTGCTCCCTCAAAGAGGCAGGTTGGCGCGCAGGTCCCTGACACCACTAATGGCCCACATCTTGGCAGTGACACAGCCAGAGCTGGATGGATGCTTGAGGGCCCATCAGCAGCAAGTTGGGGGTGAGTATTGTGCAAAGTGTGACTTTGCGTATGAGAGACTGCATGAATCCCAGCCCTGAGCAAGTGCGGACCTCTGTGATGTCTCTAGTGTGATGCAATGGCTTCTAAGTGGCCTCAGTGTTGAGTGCAGTGGTTCTGCATTCGTACCACATTTTGTTTCTCATTTGTTAAAACCCATGAACCTTGTCATATAAAATCATCTTGCCATGTTTTCATCTCACATTGTATGAATGTTGTCTGAACTGAGACCTTCTTACACAGGATAATTCATTGTGTGAAGCGTGTAGCCAGTACACTTGTCAGGATTGTGTGTGCTGTGTGGCTAGCACAATAGTGTGCTCATATGATGATGTGTTAGTGGCTAGAGACAGGCACAGATGTGGACTCAGTGAGCAGTGAGTTGGTAAAGGTCACACCTGTCCCAAGGGTCCTTTTTTCACAATGATAGAGAAGACAGCACCATTGCAAAATATATTAGCATAATATCAGCAGCAACGCATAACATGATGTATTTCCTGCCATAGTGACAGCAAGTGCACACAGGTGCTGATGGGGTAGATGGTGATGATTGCAGTGATGCATTGGCTGATTTTCATTTGCCATTTGTGCACATGGCAACTTGACTGGGATGGTAAGACTCTGTTATTTAAATGCAATGTAGCTGAACCTGGCTATTGCGAAATTATTTTGGCACTATGGCTTAACATGGTTGGATGTGATCAGTGGGTATGGCAAATTGTGATGTGACTGAGGTGTTGTACAGTAATTTGAAAGATGTTAATGAACAAAGGTTAATCAGAGTGTCAGTCCTCAGTATGTGTGCATTGTGGAGGGGTGTCCATGTGCATCAGTGCATGGTGAATTTGTGGCTAAAGCTTTTAATCAGTGAGTGACATTTTGTCACATTGATGTGTCCTCAATGTCAACAGTCAGCACAACGTAGGGATGTCGTATGCCAGACCCTAGGTATTCTCACACATTAGCTGTCCTAATGGAGTCCACCAACTTCCTCATCAACAGAAGACACTATCCTGCCTTGGATCTATGAGGGCCTGTCAGGCACTTGTGGAGATGTTGGTCTGTGACATGTCACAACCTATGCAGGCCTTGCATTAGTTTCCCATTCTCATGCTATTGTGCATTGTGTTTGTGACTACATTGTTACATGGGGCTCATTATCACTTCATTAACAAATAAGATGTGACCTTGTGACATATGCTGCAGTGTGAGTGTCAGAGACATCAACTGGCAGTGAAAAGCAGTGAGCATCATGTTAGTGTGCATTTAGAGATGTGTGCTGTGCACATCAAATGAATTGTAACATCTACACAGCTGACACCAATGGACAACTGTAGTTGTGCTTCAAAGCCCAACATGGTGGATTTCAGGAGGTGATCGCTCTTGCAAAAGGACATATTTTACTTTGTATCTGTGGTGTTCCATGAAATATACTCCATATGTGACAAAGACAACATGTTTTGATGTATAGCTATCTTACCTACAGGCACGTAGGTGTGCCTACAGACAATTGTATGTGTGGTTACAGGGAGGCACAGGCCCATCTATTTGGCTGTGTCTACGCAACATGGAGCATGACTATCAACAATGCATGTTTCCATGCATCAGCTGATGATTGCATAAATGTGGCATATGCTGAAAGTACATGGAGTAGTTCAACATGGGAGTTTCATTTGCAGGATTGGAGTTTTGATTGCACATGATGTTTGTGAGTATGGCACTATACTGAACCTATGTCTCTGTCTCTTGTGGCATCTACCAAGGGCAGGGAAGGACGGGGGCCCAACAGCATTGGGGAAGCTACTGGCATGCTGGGACACAGGAGTACAGTGACACTGAAGGGACCAGCGCCTCAGAAGGGCACAGGAGTGCCCTGGAGGATTCCCGGCCGGACACACCAACCTCCACATCTTCCCAGTCCAGTGGTGACTCCTCGATGTTGGGGGGCACCGGAAGTTCCAGATCTGCATCTTCTTCCGCCACACCTCGTCCAGTGCCCACCCTCCCAGATGCTCCCCCAGGTGCTGTCCGTGCCCGCAGCCCTAAGAAGGGTAGAGTCTCCTTCCCCCCAGGCACCGCTGCCCCTGCCGCTGTCTCCCCTGCTGCCCTCAGTGTGGAGGCCGTAGACATTTTGCGCCAGCTGTGTGTGGGGCAGACTGCTCTCCTGAATGCCCTCCAGGATCATGCAAACAAGCTGTCACAGGTTGTTGCGTTCATGGTTCATTCATTCGGACGTGGGTGGCCTACACAAAACTGTCCAGTCTTTGTCCTCCACAGTGACGGCAGCCATTCAGCAGTCCCAAACTCCCAGTCCAGCTACTGTCCCTTTGGCAACCACCCTGCCAGTGGCCCCACCTGACCAGAGTACACACACGCCAGAGCCCTCAGGCACCCAGTCATCCACACGCATCACACAACCTCAGCACTCTAAGCCTTCCAGACACCATACACCATCACCACAACCCAAAACGAGCACACATGACTCCAAGACAAAAAGCCCATCACAGGACACTCAGGGACATATGGCAAAAAAGCATGCATCCACATTAGATTCCTCCAAAACATCACCATCCAAGGACACTCCCATCCCCACACCTGATCCTAAGGACACACAAACACTTGCCCTGTCTGCAGTGAACCTGGTGCCTGCCACGACTAAGCCCAAACACATTCCAAAGGCAGTTTCACCCAAAACGTCGACTCCCACCCACACCCCTGTGAAGCATTGACAAGAGAGCAAAGTGGGGAGTGTACATCAACAACAGGGGATGCAGGCGAAAAGGCAAGACCACCCCCAGTGTACCACCAGGTCCAGCAAATCCCCATGTGGAGAGCCACCTGCACCTGCTACACCTTTGGGGAAGAGTGAGGCTGTTGTGCCCACCACACTTCTCACTCCGGCCAAGACACTTGTGGGATATCGGATCCCCAAACAGTTGAGACACAGCCCTCAACATTCACCCTCAGCCACTGAGCCTCCACACAGCATGTCTCCACATCCCCGTGCCACCACTCCACCCGGTCCAGGCATCCCTCAGGTTCCCACATCCATGGATCCCTCTACCTCAGCCAGTTCTCTCCCTCACAGGTTCAGTCCTCCAACTGGCCCCGACAATCAGCCCCCTCCTAATACAACTTCAAGCCAAAGTTGAAGCCAAGTCCCCCTCCCCACACCATTTCTCACACAGCGGTGCCTGGACTGCCCATTCGAAGCCCCTGACCTGTGGTGATTCCCATGGCAGTGGACTGCGTTACCTATTTGATGTGCAAGTTTTCATGCACACATGTGCGGACTTGAAATTTGGACTGGGCAATGGCCTTGATATTTTGCACTTTTGATGCCTATACAGAGTTTATGTAATAAAGACTGTTAGTCATGTTGTGAGCTTTGTCGCTGCCCTTGCTAATGATGCAGTGCAATGTATGTGTATATGATCATGTGACACATGCTCTGTATTCCACATTCACATTGGCATATACTTGATTTTCTTTTTCAGAGGTTGCCAGAGGTTACAGGCATTTTTGTGCTTCTTGACTCAGAGGCTTGAGGGGGCACTGATGGTTGTCGATGATGATCTACTCTTATCCTAATCATTCTATTGTCAGGTCTCCAATTTTGTGCACATGTCATATTTGGATGCTGTACCACAACAGAAGAGAATTCTATCCACAGGATAACTTGCGTGGTGGACAGGGTTCATCATATCTGTGGGATCTATCTTGATGTGTGAACAGCAGTGTAGATGTGTAGTCATCTTGTGTAGGCCTGGCTTCATAGTCACATGGGTACATTTGAATGTGTGCACTTGAGTAGTCTACAGTGTGATTGGCCTGTCATTGGCAGAAGTGTTGATGTGTATGTGCCCCTGAACACGACACCTACACATATGTATGATCCAGGGAATGAGTGCCTGTTTGTTTACATTATCATATTTGTGCTTTAGATAGTGGGCACATGTAGGAGTTGTTGGTTGAGCACTGTGCAGTGTGTCGGTATGACCTTGCAGTCCTGGGGTACACCTACTTGTTGTCGCTGTCAGTTGTGAGTATGCAGAGTGGTTCACTGCAATGTCTGTGTTGGGGTTTGTTGATCAGCCATGGCTCTTGCTTAAGTTTGTGCTCACTGTGCTGACCTGCTCAGGAAAACTGACATTATAAGTGACATTTCTCATACATTGCTGTCACTTTACACATTTGTTGGACAAGTATGTGGTATTGAGAGTCAGACCATCCCCAATGGGGGCTTTTGATGGCTACACATTGTGAGTTACTCCTCTATGTGTTTTTGCTCTGTACCCTCCTCACCTGTCTAATACTGATGTACACACCACTTCAGTCTAATGTCTTCCACCCCATGCCTTGCCAGTGTGTGACCCTCCCCACCCCTTCATAGTGTGACACAATACTGTGGGAGGATGATCTGTGTCCAGGACCAATGTTCCACTGAGGACTGTTTCACAATTTGTTACGTGCTATTTTCTTCTACTTGATTGCAGTAATGGTTGCTCATGTACAGTGCAGATGTTTTACCAGCAGAGTCCTCTAGTCATGTTCCATGCATCTCTGTTTTACAGAGTTGTGCAGCAGTAGGTGATAGCTAAAGTGTATGTGTGTTTGCTGAGGTACTGCTAACCATCCTGTGTATGATGTGATCTGTGCCCTGTGATGATTTGAGGTGTTGAAGTTCATGGTGGATGAAAAACAGAATTAGTAAGGAGAGATCAATTCTTCATTTATTTCCGTCTCAGGCACCATCAATTACCCTGACAGTCTCAATAATTAAATATTGCTACACATAGTCATAATTCAATAAGGTACATAAGCCATAGGGCAGGTCTCCGGCACATCACTACACACATTAATCATACATAAAAAATTATATATACATACATATGTACATTACCAAAACTAACAGAACAAATACATATATAATTTTCACAACGACATACAAGTGTGCATATACACAATTATGTACAGTACCCAAACAAATACACATACTCGAGTACACTCATAAATCTGAGTGATACATCTAGAGATAGTCCTCTTGCACATTGAGGTATCACACCTCTCTCTCATTTAATTATATGTGCATATAACATTTTCGCCATGCTCAAACTAATAGGACTCCTCAATAATAGTTGTCGACGCGGTCGCGTTTCAGCCGGTGATTTCTTTCGGCCTCCTCAGGACAAGGGTACACAATATCTAAAGTATTGTCACAACTCTCTGGGTCAACACGACTCCACAACCAAGGGACAACATCCTTCATGTATCAGAATTCCATGACAAATCTCGGAACCTGCAATGGCTCCCACTCTTCTTAATACCAATTAGATCCTTCAATCAATAAGCCACTCGTTCGCCCAAGTACCTGCCGAGTTCTCAACCACCACTCGATCGAATCCTATCTCACGTCGCCGTGGTCAGGAAAACTGACATTATAAGTGACATTTCTCATACATTGCTGTCACTTTACACATTTGTTGGACAAGTATGTGGTATTGAGAGTCAGACCATCCCCAATGGGGGCTTTTGATGGCTACACATTGTGAGTTACTCCTCTATGTGTTTTTGCTCTGTACCCTCCTCACCTGTCTAATACTGATGTACACACCACTTCAGTCTAATGTCTTCCACCCCATGCCTTGCCAGTGTGTGACCCTCCCCACCCCTTCATAGTGTGACACAATACTGTGGGAGGATGATCTGTGTCCAGGACCAATGTTCCACTGAGGACTGTTTCACAATTTGTTACGTGCTATTTTCTTCTACTTGATTGCAGTAATGGTTGCTCATGTACAGTGCAGATGTTTTACCAGCAGAGTCCTCTAGTCATGTTCCATGCATCTCTGTTTTCCAGAGTTGTGCAGCAGTAGGTGATAGCTAAAGTGTATGTGTGTTTGCTGAGGTACTGCTAACCATCCTGTGTATGATGTGATCTGTGCCCTGTGATGATTTGAGGTGTTGAAGTTCATGGTGGAGCACTCAGATATGTGTCATACTGTTTTTGTTGGTGTTCACACACTGCTTACTGTGCATGCACTGCTGTCAGTGTGTGTTGCCTTGTCCTTGCCTGGTGTGAGTCCCCCTGATGTCCAGCTGAGTTTGCTATGTGATGATTTTGTATGTGCATATGTTGTGTATTTGTTGTTGATGGATGCAGTCTTTGGCCTGTGTTGGCTCTTTCCACTGACAGGTCCATGTGTGTGTAATGTTATATTTGCATGACATTGTGTGTGAGGAGTTTGTGCATTGGAATACCTTCAGATGTGTGTTGAATTTGTTGTGTGCATTTCTTGTGTGAATGTCACATGCAGCAATGTGGAGTCTTGTTCATTAGCTTGTTTTGAGTGCAGAATTGTGCTATGGCCTCCTATATTTGAGCAGTCACTTGTCAGTAGTGTGCATGTGCATGCTTGTGCTACACATTGACACCATGCTCACTTGGTAACTGGTGGAGTGTATATGTCTGTGTTAGCAGCTTTGTCCTATTGCACACAGTTAGTGTCCATGATTGGCATTTGATCATGTATTTTTTGATTGGGTTGGGTGATGGTGTCTGTGCACTTGGATAGAGTAAAAATGTTATCTATTCCTGTGCTGTCTAGGGTCACATTGCCTATCCACTGGTTGCCTACACATGGCTGAGCTTGTTGGACTTTTTTGGATGTTGTTTGTGAGACGTGTTTGGCAATTGGTTTTTGAACAGCATTGGTTCAGACATCCCTGAGTGGGATTCTGACATTTGTAGATACACACCAGGGTGTGGCATTGGTTATCAGGAAACTCACAGGACCTTATTTACACCTTTATCTGTGTTTCTCACAGGAAGGTGTGAGATAGGTAGATGAGGGGTATGTGTGAAGGTCATACTTGGGTTTGACAGTCAGGCAGTGTGACAATGAGCATGAGTGTTGTGCTGGTGGCATGCACATTTCAAGGGAGTTCACACAGATGTGGGGCTGGTCACTGTATGGCTTATGACAGTTGCTATCATTCCTCGGCCAATGCATAGCTTGCATTGCTGTATCACAGGGATATTGCACAGATGTTACTTTAGTTCAATTTTAATCACTGTGCCACCCATGTCTGATTTGATGGCCAAGGTGTAGTGTGATATGTTGCACCTCTTGCATGTCATGTACAAATGCTATCTGAGATATCTCCATGTTTTTCATGCACTGTGCACTCCACTTTAGGCTAGTTTAGTTATTGTCATACATTGCTGCTGACTTATGGTATGTGTATGAGGCTACGTTTCAGTGTGTGAGCTGTCTGAAGGACTTGACATGCAGTGTGAACAGTTCCATGGTTGTTAATCTGCACAGTGACTCTTCATTTTGATTCACATGAGTGTAAGGCAGGTGTGAGGAGGAGGGTTGTCCTGAGTCTCAGGTCAGAGTTTCCTGCTGTCAAGGTGGAGTCATCCTAACATTTTGGCATTCATTCACTACTTTGTACTCTGTAGTTGGTGCTACCTTTGTTGAGGAGGAGTGATGATGGTGTGTAGGTGTTCTGTGAGTTTGCAGTGTAGTCAGTGTTGTTGATGTACTGGACATACTCACATGGTGTCATTTATTGCAGCAGTACACTTGTGAGTCAAATGCACAGTGGTGCTTACTTTGAGTTTGTTGTTTGAGTCAGGAATTTCTCACTGTGTTGCATGATATGGGCTGTCATTGTGTGATATGGTCTGCCATTGTATATGATGGGCCTATCAATGTCTGCTTGGGGGCTGTGGTGATCTGTGATTGTGTGGCAGTGGTGTCTAATATGATGTGTCATCCACCTGGGCTCACTGACTCATTCAAACACCTTGTTGGCCTACTGTGAAATACACATACACACCCTACTTGGTCTGCCCTCCTCTGTTCCACATTGTATGTGGACTGACCCTTATTTGTGTTCAATGATGACTATATTCATTTTGGAGGGACTCTTGCCTCAGCCTACACTCATGTTACTATACATTTGAAGATGATCCTAATGAGATGTCATTCTAGACAGTGGCCCTGCACATGACTTCTTGCTGCAGATATGTTGTGCTGAGTGGTGCTTCTTTTATGTTACATGTGGTGTGGATGTTGTGATGTTGGTCTTGCTTGTCTGGGACAATGTCCTGGACTCCTACTACATTGTGGGCAGGATTTCCCGCGGCTTAAACGCTGCGGTGACATGACCGGCACGACTGGGCTAGTTGCAGTCATTTCTATGGTGATGGGTGACCCCGATGCAGAGGTGTCAATTTGGGACGTGCAGGACATGTGTACTTACACTGGGGGATATGTTCCTGTCTCCACCAGGCTGTCTGATGTAGACAGGACACGTATTTCAGCGCGACAGTTGTGTGTTGTGGTTGTATGCGGGGATGTGTTGTTGACTTACCTGCGGTGTTGACCACGATGGCGTCTTTTCTGCTGATAGTGGATGAGGTACAGCAGCGGAAGGGCTTGTAGAGCTGGATCCATGGCGGCCAGGAACGTGTGGAGGTGTCTCGGATTCGAGTTTCTATCTCCGCAGTTGTGCTTCCGCTGTCTCCGGGTGGCTGGTTTCTCCGCTGCGTTCTGATGGACTGTTTGAGGCATCGTGATTTGTCTGGCGGTCGTAACGTCATTCCGCACAGCGGTCTTTCTCTATTAGCTCCCTCCGCCACAGTTGCGGAACGAAAAATCAGGCGGATACGGAAACTCGGCGATGGACGGGAAATGGGCTATCTTTGCCCATTGTAATATGGCGGACGCGAGGACCGCCGCAGGAGTAAGTAAATGGACGTTTCCGCCAGCACCGCGGAGGAGCCTACAAACGCCATCATAATCAGCTCCTAAGTGTCTGCTTCCCTTATAGTGTCTGGTTCTATTATTCCTTAAAAGCATTGCTCCAGACCCGAAGGTGCGAAGATCTTACGTTTGCTCTCTTGCACCTTTTATAGCATTTTTCATGTGCCTCCGTCTTATTTCCATTGTATCATCTAAACACATGGGGGGGCGTGGCTAAGCAAGCCATGATGGCGAGCGTGCCGAGCTGAGGCTCCATACCCGGGCACGAATCTTGCCCATCATGCTGCGCGGTAGAAGCTGTGCAATCGAGCTTGTAGGTGCCTCATGTCGAGATAACTTCACCCCGGACACTTTCTCCGGTATTCCGCTCAGTGATCCCAAAGGAAACAGAGATTACGGCAGAGGCGATCCCACAGACAAAATGGCAGCCGCGGCTGCCCGGAGCTCACCACCGAACAGTTAAGCTGTGGGACTGGTCACCGGCCCTTGCATTGATCGCTGGAGTGTGCGAAATGTGCTCTGATGCCCAGCGACTTACCTGTAAGCGACATGCGGGTGGAGAGGGGGAGCGCACCGAGTGGAGCGAGCCATCCGGATCCTTCCCTACAGCTCAGAATTTGAGGGTGAGAGATCGCGCTTGAACCTGATCACGAAGGTGCCGATCGGGGGACAGAGGACCCATGCTGCTGTGAAGAGGTCAGTGTACTGACATTAAGGCCCCTCCGCGACCAAGTGACCACACGGGAACGAAGGATATTATGGGCCGCGCCTGACTCTAAGATGGCAGCTATAGGGACCTAACAGAGTTCGAGCGGGCCCTGGAATCCTGTCCCATGAAAGGAGTCTGATCCAGGCGAAGCGGCACACCCACTAGGAGCTGCCGGTGGCAGGGCAGAGATCGATTATAGCAGAGTGCTGCAGGGAGCCCATCGCCCGTTGGGCCCCCCTCCCCCCTTCCAGGACTTTGGAACCGCACAGAGCGGAGACGCCATGAGAACGGTCACCGGCCCTGGTACTGATGCCCGGACGCTGTGAGATGTGCTCCGGTATGTAAAGGCGCGAAGAAGCATCCATCAGCACCGTACATGTGTGGAGGAAGAACACGCTGAGCCAAGCTGCCTGTCCAGATTCTCCCCTCTTGACCGCTGCGTGGTGGAGGGGGGCTGAGACCGAGACCTGCACAGGCGAACACCACCTGGGGTGCGGAGATCTGACTGACCGAGGGACAACCTATCAACGACGAAATCACCGGGGGCGCCTGACTCTAAAATGGCGGCCTCTGGAGCCCCGGGGCGTGGCTCTGCCTGAGCGTGCCCGGGGGCCCTTGGGCCCGGCCTCACAAAAGGTGATCAACTGAGGCGAAACGGACTGAAAATAGCAGCAGCCTGCAATAGCTGGGGAATAGACACCCACAGAGTGCCGCAGGTAGACCATCACCTGGCCTACTATTCCCCCTCCCCCTCCCGGACTCCTGAAGACGCATGGAGGCAAGTGAGCGCTCAGGTCTGCGTCTGGCCTGGCAATGTGGTCAGAGAAAGGCTCGCACACCATGGGCGGTGGTCGCTGCTCCCCCGGACAGGCCACACCAAGTCTAGAGGCACAGCAGCACTAAACACCGTACAGCGACAGCAGCGGGCACATGCAGTGCTTCCAGACTGAGGGTGAGCTATGACATCGGGGTAAGAAGCCATCAAGAGAGAAGGTGTGCATGAGCAGCATCCAGGTAAAGGCACCACACACAGGGTGCAATAAGAGGCTGCAGGACGCGCCGCATCACCGCATGGATACATAGTGGCCCTCCCCTTATTATTTCCTTCTCAATGCCACGTGTGCAAGGGGAGGCGACACGTCAGAATATCGGCACGGAGTGCGCAGTAACCTGAGGATCTGGGACGAAACCCCCCCCCCTACTGTGTAGAGATACTGGTGGAGCCTCGCGAACCTGCGATAAAACTATACCACGAGTGCGGCTGACACCAAGGTGACGACGAGGGTGGCATACGGACAACTTGGCCAACGGACTCATGACGCAACAGCAGCAAAACCTACGGGCCATGGCACGCTGCAAAGAAGATTAGACACTGGCAGGTCATAGAGGGTGAAGTCTGACAGGCTCAGGAGACTGGACGATACACAGTCAATAGACGATCCCTGCTGAGGCGTCCCAAGCATATCAGAGCTTCCCAGAGCACCACAACAGTCTAGTGCAAGTAGCAATACCACAAGGACATTGCGACTCCACCAGGGGTCAACGCAAGAAGCTTCCTGAGTGTTGCTCGAGCCCAGGGCCTGCAAAATGGGAAAGCCATTAAACACAGTAAATATGGCAGCGACGGGACCCACGCAAGATAACCAGTCGAACGCCAAACAATCCTCTAAAGAAGCAACAACCTTAATAGATCAAACCCTCTTGGAGAATTTGGACAAAGTCTTAGCTGCAATCGAACACTCCAGGGTTTCTATGGAAGAAAGGCTCGGAACCCTGACCACATACATTAGTCTCCTCAGAGATGATCACCGCAAACTCGCAGACAAGGTGTTGGATGATGAGAAGCTCATAGCTACTATGCAGCCGTCGATCAGCAAACACCAAGAGACCCTACAGTCCCTGCTTGGTCGCATGACCACAATGGAAGAGCGCATAGACGACTTGGAAGGCCGCTCATGACGCTGCAATATCCACGTGCTTGGACTCCCGGAGGGCATCGAGGGCACCAATCCTGTGGAGTATATGGAAACCTGGACCAAATCCTACACCCCGCAGTCGGAGCACACAGCATTCTTTTCCATTGAGAGAGCCCACCGGGTCCCAGCGCGCAGACCTCTGCCCGGCGCCCCACCACGGCCACTGCTAGCAAAGTTCCTACATTTCAGAGATCGCGACGCAGTACTGAGAGCGGCCAGACAGAATGGCCCCTCCAAATCGAGAACAAACAAATAATGCTATTTCCAGACTACTCTCGTGCAGTGCAGCATCAACGATCCTCTTTCCTGGAGGTGAAGCGACGCCTCCGGCTGGATGGCATACAATACTCACTGTTGTTTCCAGCTCACCTCAAAGTCATACACGATGGCTCCACCACATTCTTTACGGACGCAGAGGAGGCCCATGACTGGGCGGACCAACACTGCAAGCAACACCCCAGTGCAAAGGCCAGATATGTAAGACGCCCACAGATGCAGCGTTCCAGCAGACGACGCCTAAAACACCAAAACAGACGGAAAAGCTCCGCCATGCCCTCCCTATCAGTGGGGTCACCGGACATGGAACAGATCATACAAGAACGCCGCAAAGCCATTCAAGTCGCAGCGGAGCTCAGACCCTCTTCTCCTATAACAGACATAGACAGAGGCCCGCACATTTTCACGTCGGAGGACGAAGGTGGTAGTGAGGGATCGATTTCCAGGGCGGATTCAGTGACACCACCGCTGGTTACACGTCAGATTGCCGACACCCTGATCTGAACTGAACACTAGCAGGCGACACGAGCAGGATGCTCGGATTGAGATACTTGCAATGTAATTGTGGTAGGTGACTAAATGCGCTAATGCTCACACACTCGTATGCTCAGATACCCAGCCAGCAGGCGCACATTGATATTACAAATGCCCATACGGAGAGCCACCTCGCCGACATGTGTCGCCACCCCCACACTATATTAAAGCTCTTTTCTCGCATGCGAATCAGTTTGGACGTATCGCTGGTTGCGATAGATCCCCAGTATTGGGGTAGTTTCCCCCCCTCCAGTTATCTCCCCCTACTGATGTCAAACATCACTACACTGTATTCTTATCCACACACTGTCACAGGGCCGTAGTTGTAATGAGAAAACATGGGCAGAGGAGTGTCAAGCTAATGCTGGCTGCTATGACTACAATGTCCCTCCCCAGACCCCCCCCCCTTGATACCACATGGTCCATAAGGGGAACATAACAATTCTCACATTAAATGTGCGTGGAATGCACACAGCACGTAAGCGATACTCAATCTATGCCTACATAAAGCGGCAGAATGCGCAGATCGCGCTCTTACAAGAGACCCACCTGGTTGCAGGGGAATTGGCCAAGCTGCGCAAGCGATGGCGCGGAATACTTTGTGGCACGACTTACTCTGCTTACGCGCATGGAAGCCTAATTTGGATTAGGCCAGCGGTCCTGTACCAAGAGCTGTCCAGGACAGTCGATCCGGAGGGTCGATATACACTCACGCAAGGGCTTCTGGATGGCCAGCCGGTGGTTCTAGGGAGCATCTATGCTCCCAACTCGGACCAAAGTTAATTCTGGGACGCACTTTCTATCCCACTAAGTACACATATGCCGGCACCATGGATTCTAGGTGGGGATTATAATTGTGTACAAAACACATTCCTAGATAGATTTTATCCCCTCCACCCAGCCTCCCCCATAATAGCACTGGCCAAACGCTTTGCAGCATGGGCAACTCACTGGTCCCTCACAGACGCTTGGCGGTCCAAATTCCCGGACACATGGCTCTACTCGTTTCACTCAATACCGCACGATCTCAGGGTCTGCTTAGATAGCTTCCTCTGCTCCCCCCCATCCTACCCAAGATACAGGGGTCCGAATACCTTGGGAGAACTCTGTCAGATCACGATGCCCATACAATCACCCTCGAATGGAGACCACCCAGACCCCCGGTTCCCACCTGGCGCCTGCCCAAAGAATGCCTAGATGACCCGATATTTCGACAAGCCCAAATAGAACACATACGCAACTACTTCCGAGAGAACACATGTACAGCCGCCACACGCGCAGCAGAATGGAACGCCTTTAAGGTAGTTATGAGAGGTACGTGCATACAACACATCGCGGGGGTGCGCAAAACAGTAGAAAGGAGTATACAGGACAAAGAGCGGGCGCTAGCTGCACTAACGCAAGCAGCAGACAAAAATGAAGCCACACCGGCCCAGGTAGCGAATGCCAAAACCGCGTAGGCGGAGGCACTAGCGGACCTCCGGAGATATAATCTTAGAGCGTACGCAGCCAGGATGCATAGGGAGAGAGATAGAGCAGGCGCACTGCTGGCATGGTTAGTGAAGCAAGACATGACCCTCCCACCGATAACGACAATACGTGACAGGATGGGCATCCTAGTACACTCGCAAGCGGATATATTAGACGTGTTCTGTCAACATTATGCGCAGCTTTATGCAGCCCCAGCCCTGGAAGACACAGACAGACTCACCCGGTTTCTAGATGCACACCCCTTGTCCCGCATAGCACGCAGCAATCGTAAGGCTTTGGACGACAGGATAACTGCAATGGAGATCAAACCAGCAATGCAAGCGCTCGCCAATTGTAAGGCGCCGGGGCTTGATGGCCTCCCCCTAGAGTTTTTCTGTGCCTTCGCTGCGCAGCTGGTCCCCCAACTGGTGAAACAGTTTCAGGCAGCGCTAGATACGGGTGAGGTGCCGCAAACTATGTGCGAATCGGTTATAGTGTCACTCATTAAACCGGACAGGGACCCCCACCAGTTGGGCTCGTACAGACCAATAGCGCTGCTACCGGCAGACTATAAAATTTACGGGAAAATTCTGGCAGACAGATATGCTACAGTCCTCCCAGCGCTGATCCACCCGGATCAGTGTGAGTTCGTCCCAGGTAGAAATACTTCTTATAATATAAGACGCTTGTTCCACGTTCAGGACCAGACCCAGGGCCGCTTTCCCAGTACGGCACGTCTGGTTCTGGACCTGGAGAAAGCCTTTGATCCTCTCCTCTGGCCATACCTTTTTCGAACACTACGTAGAGCGGGAGTGGGACCCCGACTGTTAGCATACACAAAATTAATATATTCAAAACCAACGTCCAGAGTGAGACTCGGGCAACATATGTCACCGTCATTTCCCATACTCAGGGGCACACGGCAGGGCTGTCCGCTTTCCCCCCTATTATTCGTGATTGCAATGGAACTGCTAGTGGTTCGTCTTCATAAAGAGGGGGAGCTCTGGGGCATCCCAATCGCGGACACTATTCATGCGGTCTCCTTGTATGCGGATGACGTGCTCATCTATATCTGCGATATTACATCGGATCTCACTCCTATACTCAATTCTCTCTGGGAATTTGAGGCAGTGGCAGGACTTAAAGTCAACTGGTCCAAGTCAATGATATATGCGCTTTCAGACAGCCTCCCCCCAGATAATACGATTGGGCGATACAGAGGTCTCTTGGAGCGCCCAGGCAGTCCGTTACCTTGGTATACGACTATATCACACACCACAGGACATATATGAAGGAAACTATCGTAAAGCGATGGCCGGAATCAGATCCTCCGTGAAGTTCTGGAAGGATCTTCCCCTGGCAACTATAGGAAAAGTCTCGGTCGCCAAAATGATTCTGGTCCCCAGACTGCTATATTGCTTCACTAATCTTCCGGTAATCCCCCGCGTTCCTTCTTCCGAGAGTTGGACACTCTCCTTGGCACCCTAATCTGGGGATCGGGACATAGACGCATTGCCCTAGCCAAATTGCAGCTGCCTATGAACCAGGGAGGGATGGGCGCCCCATCCTTTGAGGCATACTTCCTCGCTGCCCAACTCTAATGGGAGTCAAGATGGATGGCGGGCACTGGGGGAAACACTCACAAACACGGGACCAATTCCACTTCCTGCTATACATCGCATGTTGCTGCTCAAGGCGAAACCCGTACAGGTATCCCCCCTCAGGTGACAGTAGCACGAACACAGAATGAAACGCACTGCCCCCATGTACACCCCCAACTTCCCACTGATAGGCTTCCCCAGAGGCCGGGCGCACTACACAGAGTGGACACTACAGGTGTGGACATTACATTCAATCACGGAGGTGGGCTCACTCTATGCGAATGGACACTTACAGACATTCGCAGACATGGCCACAGATACAGGTCTCCCTAGAGGGCAATTTCTGCTCCATAGGCAATTACTGGAGGATTGTCATCGGATGTGGCACACAGTCGAGATGGAACCACCCACGCATCCGGTATTCCACACAATATTGCAAATGGGCCCTGGGAGGCACCTGGTGACCTGGATATATAAAGCAATACGGGCACTGAACCCACCCACTTTGACGCCCCTCCGTGAGAAATGGGAGGCAGAGATACAAGTACCGCTTCACGATAAGGAATGGGAACGAGCGCTGGAGTTCCCGAGAAAGGTTTCCCGCAACTACTGATTCAGAAATATACAATTGCATATATTACACCGCGCCTACCTGACCCCCAAAAAGCTACAAAAATTACTACCCTGATACACCATTCACCTGCCCAAGATGCTCGTAACCCCAGGCGTCTTTCCACCACATGTTCTGGGGCTGCCGTATGCTCCACACCTACTGGACCACAATACATGCCACCATTCACGCTGTTACAGGGCTTGCAGGCATCTACACATGGGAGGCCTGCGCGTTAGGCATCACCAAACACCACAAAGGGGAGGCGCTGTTCACATCCTTAGCGCTCCTTCTGGCTAAAAGGGGTATAACGATGCACTGGAGAGCGCCGGAGGGACCACCGATAGGGGCCTGGAAAGGGGTGGTCAATAAATGGGGAGCCGCAGAAGAGGAAGCGCTCAGATCAGAAGAGATCAAGGGTACCCGCAAACACCACATATCCATCCAATGGGCAATGTTACTCCACTCCTTTAAACGGGAAACAACTGACACACCAGTATCACAGAGTGTTGGGTCCCCCACAAACGAGGTGCATCACAACAGGACTAGACAGAGCTCCCCAGTAGAGTAGGCCAACAGCAAAGCGAAGCCTACAGATTAGAATATGGGACATGTAGAGCACTCCCAAACGGACATTCCCGCCCTGCACCAATGCCTGAATAGGTCATGCACCGCCTAAAATCACTCCACCGCTCGGCCCCACACACTGCACCATACCCCAAATACAGTGTACCCCAGTTCTAGTTATCCCGGTTGAAGAGTTTAGTTCCATGCTGAAAAGCCGATAAGTGTTATGCCACAGCATCAGCACAGTAGATGTAAGCTATTTGTACAATAACTACCATAGGCATTGATCCACGCAGTCATGTGTTAACAGGTATTATAATTGCATAGCAACAAAGCCATCTAAATGAAGGAAAGTATCCTACGCTATAAATGTAACAGCTTGCCGAGTATTATATTGAAACCCTGTATGAAATGTACTACATGACTGACCAAAATGGATGTATTGTGCAAAAAAAAGAAAAATGCCAATAAAAATGGTTATAAAAAAAATCATCTAAACACATAGGGGCTTATTTACTAGCCCTTTGCGCCGCCGGTGCATCACGCTGCATGACGCACTGGTGGCGCAACAGGCTGCGTGATATTTACAAGCACATGTAAAGCCACCCTGCGTGGCTTTACGTGTGCTTGTAGATATCGCCCCTTTTCATGCAACACTTTGCGTGTTAGGGGCATGACATGGGTGTTGCTGTGGGTGTTCCCATGCAACACGCATGTCCACTGATGCATTTTCAGATTTACAAGCAATCGTAAACCTGGAAATGCGTTAGAATGCTACGCGGTAGGAAGGCGCAACGAGGAGAAATATTTTCATTTCTCCTAGTTTTCTTCCTCTTTCAATGCGTGCTGCATTCTACAGGTGCCCCTTCCTGCACAAAAACAATCTCCTCACAACGCAAGCATCCTTGCACCATGCAAGGGTGCCTGCGGCGGCACATGGAAGCAGTTTGTGCGCCAGTGCAGGGAAGAGCACAGAGATGTGACATAATATTGTAAATATGTTGCATCCCTGTGCTTCAAAACTAATGCAGCGTGGCACAGCAAAATGATTTGTGGCACAGCGCCGCGTTAGTTTCTCGTAAATAGGGCCCATAGTCAATGCCAGTGTGCTTTGACTGTATTTCAGCCCCAGAGGATGCGAGAACCGTATAGGTTGTTTTTGGATCCTGAAGTTAACTGGCCTACATTTCAACTAAATGAATACACACATATTCCTTCTAAAATCAATATCTCTCGTTGGACCTTTAATTTATTATGCATGATCATTTGTCACAATGTCTTTCGGCTCCTTACCTACTTCAATCTCACGGAAGACGTTGTGACTACTTAACCAAGCCAGTAGAGTATTAGGGCCAGATGTACGACAATTGCATTTTGCGACTCACAAATTGCATCGCTTTGCGACTCGCAATTTGCGAGTAGCAAAATGCAATGTAGAACTTGCGATTCCCAATGGGGTCGCAAATTGCATGCCTCATCAATATTCATGAGGCAAGCGCAATTTGCGACCCCATTGGGAATGGCTAGCACTCCCAGGGATGGTGGCCTGCTGGGATTCGCAGACCACCATGTCTGGGACTGCTTTTTAGGTCGAGCCTAGCGCAGGGCGCATGCGCTGCTCTAGGAAAACGACCTCTTGGAATCACTCAGCACTTTTCACACGCTCGTGCGTGTGTTTTTTTTTTTATAGCTTTTTTTCTATTGGGCTTTGCGTGCGAAGACAGCACGCAATTGGGCAAAGGCGGATGCATGTCCCACCTTTCCCTGGAAATGTATCCGCCCACGGCCTACGGGTTGCGGTTACGAGCAGCGGCACGCAGTGTGCCATCTGTTTCGGGTCAGATTTCAAACTTTGTTTTTCGTTTAGCTTTCGCGCGGCCGCGCTTTTTTTTTTCTAACTTTCGCTTGTTTTTTCTAACTTTGAACACGCCGGCTTCCTTGAACTCTGGCTCCGTTGCGCTGTGATGTTTTTTCTTGAGACACTCTCCGGTCTTCATTTTAGAAGAGCAGAAAGACAAGGCTTGGCCCCTCATGAAATATGTGTTAAGAAAGGACATTTTGAGCAGTAAGTACGAACGAGCTGTCTGTTTTTCGCTTGCAGTTTTAGGAGTCTGTGATCTGCTCAGCCAGAAAGGATTTTAATGCGCATGTGGATATCGGACATTCTTTCCGAAGTTTAAAAATGCTTGATATTTACATAGTGCTTGGCATCATAGTGTTTGTTTCTAAGCACCATAAAACGTTCACGTGCTTGGCACCAGGCAGATGAAAGGTTGGTTGCTCCTGTCAGGACGCGACTGATTGATCCGCAGGTCACAGCAGATGTCAGAAGCGAGCCGTCAACTCGTCCGAGCATTCGAGCCCACGAAAGTGACTTTTATTTCGGAAGTTTTATGTCAAGCAGGGGCACTATCGTTTCTAGTGACAACGAAACAAGACAGGCCATCTCCTCCAAACAGTTGTCTTACACATCTGCTTTCAGCTGTTTTCATTTCAATAACGCTTGTACCTTACCATATGCAATGTACGTTCTGGCTGGCAATAATTTTCAGCGCCTGTAAGTGGCATGTGAGAGCTATAAAAACAACTTCTTCAATGCATGAATGAACCAGAGAATTTACCCCTGAAGATTGGAGGTGGGTCAGCTAAAACGGTGCTCAGATGAGTTTATTTAAATACGCTTGATATTTACATAGTGCTTGGCATCGTAGTGTTTGCTTCTAAGCACCATAAAACGTTCACGTTCTTGGCACCAGGCAGATGAAAGGTTGGTTGCTCCTGTCAGGACGCGACTGATTGATCCGCAGGTCACAGCAGATGTCAGCAGCGAGCTGTCAACTCGTCCGAGCATTCGAGCCCGCGAAAGTGTCTTTTATTTCAGAAGTTTTATGTCAAGCAGGGGCACTATCGTTTCTAGTGACAACGAAACGAGACAGGCCATCTCCTCCAAGCAGTTGTCTTACACATCTGCTTTCAGCTGTTTTCATTTCAATAACGCTTGTACCTTACCGTATGCAATGTACGTTCTGGCTGGCAATCATTTTCAGTAAGTGGCATGTGAGCGCTATAAAAACAACTTCTTCAATGCATGAATGAACCAGACAATTTACCATTGAAGGTTGGAGGTGGGTCAGCTAAAACGGTGCTTAGATGAGTTTATTCATCTTTTTTTAATCATTACGTGGTCGTCAAAATGACAAAACGTGTACAGCGTACCTCGCATTACAGCTAGATTTCTTCCAGGGGAATACTATTATGTGCATGCTACTTACATTACTGGTGATACCTAAAGTCCTTAGAAGCCTCCACCAGCATGTGAAACACTATATTAGTGAATGCACTAAAGTTCCTGGACACCAGATCTCGGCTGTAGGTAAGGGTTAAAGGGGTTAAGCCAAGGGCAGGGTTCCCACCCACTCACTGTACCAGAGTCGTGTTGTTAATGGGGTGAAAGCATGACAGAGATGAGATTGGCACATCACTCTTTAAAGGTTGATTCACTTCAGTGATGTGATGGTTTTTATTCACTCCACAATGAAATATCTGAATTTGGTTCACTTCTGATTTGATTACCCACCTGAGTGTCTCTCCCAACTTCTATCAAGTATTCCATATTAGCTGCTCTTCCAGGAGCGGTTACTGTAGCATAAACCATACCTTGGTTTTGTCATAATAGACTTTTTGTGTCATGACAGGTAAAATAACAAGCATTGGCATAGCCAATAGGTCTCGCCTTTGGGACCTTATAAGTGTTTAGCCATGCAACAGTTGATGTTGTTGAACCAAGGATATTGTGCTGGATAACTAAACACTTATTAGGTCCGAAAGGCGAGACCTATTGGCTATGCCAATGCTTGTTAAATAAAGCAGGTCTTTTTTTTAAATGTAGCCCGTTTTCCTTAAAGGAAAACTGGATGCATTTAAAAAACAAAAATGAAACTTTTCAGTTTCATTTTTTAAGGACAGGCAGTGGTCCCTGGGACCACTGCCTGCTCTTAAAAAATATTTACGCACACACTCACCAAGGGGAAAGGGTCCCCTGGGGACCCCTTCCAGTTGCGAGTGGTTTACCACCTACTTGAAGTAGGTGGTAAACTGCGAGTGTTGTGCGACCGCAAATGCGGTCACAAATCAACAGTACATGGCATGGTGACCCGCTATTAGGAAGGGACGCCCCTTCCTAATAGCGAGAGTCACAAATGCTATTTTGCGAGTCAGTGACTCGCAAAATAGCATTTGTACATGCCTAGAACCTTTTTTGCGGTCCAAACGGGCCGATGTCCCATTTGCGGCTGAAAAAAAAGGGTTGTACACCTGGCCCTTCATTTTGCATCTTGGTTAACCAATTAGATTGTAATAGTAATTGGGGCCTGGTAAAAGACACTAGGCAGATAATGGTGTGTCCCGATACCCAGAGAAACGTCCTGATGCTGCTGTTGGCAGACCTGATAAGTAAAAGCAGCAACAGCCTGCAAGACCTTAAGATGGCCTCTGAAAAATGACATATATATCCAAGATCGGGCTATTAACAGAGAATGAAAAATGAAAAGTTTGAGAACCACACAAAAACAGTGTAATCCGTGTAGTATGAAGAATATTGAACTGGAGTAGGCATTTTGACTGGTGGCATTTTTGACTATCAAAGCCATTAAAAGGACGTTTTACAATATTTTGTAGGCAATCTAATGGAAGTCCTCTGATACACTGAGATGGGGTCAATCTTTAAAGCAGTCCTGGATGCTTATCTGTCAATGAGATCTTTGGTTCCTCGAATTGTGGGTAATCATATCATAGCACAAGAATAGCTCTGATCAAATTCGATTCCAGAGTTCGTTTTCCTATGTGTAATATTCTATAAATATATATAAAAGGAGCTTGGGTCAGAATTAAGGGCAACCAATGCCATGTAGATATGTATATTTGATAGAGGTCAAATCTAGCGGTACAACTTCCTTGTTCACAAAAGAAGGCTACCAATAAACAAACCACTATTTAATGCCCCAGGTTCTAGTATGTATAGGACACACAAGTGAGTCTGATGTTACCAGGAATCTACAGTGTTTTAAATATTAAAGCCTGTTTACCTAGCAAGTAATCCGAGGATTAAAATTCACAAAAGTAGTTATTTGTTTGGCATGCTGACAAAGACAATGTCAGAAATTAGGTCCTGCAAGTTTAACATTTAATTCAAAGGGAGGGACCATGAATATGGCTTCCTTCCGTTTGCTTGTTTTGTGATCTAAGCACCGCTTGCATGAGGACTCTGAAAGGGCTCAGTTGAAGGTGGAGCACACGGCTCCTGTCTAGTCATGCCATCAGTCTTAATAAGGATTTTTGGGATCCTGCGTAAAACATATTTCAAGGGGGCCCTGTTCGGAATCAACTTTGAATTTTATTGCACATTTTCTGCTAATTCAAAACCACATGATGCTACAGAAACTTTCAGAAACATGGGCCATCAAAAGCAGCTGAACAATGTCTTGCCAATGGGCTCTGGGCGACAGCCCACTTTGTCAATGCCTTAAAACGTTTCTTCTGTATGCCTTGACATAGAACTGGTCCTGAATCCATGAGTTTGTCTTCCTGAGTGTTTCACACTTCTATAAAACTCTGAATTGTGTGGATTCCTTGTCTATTGAGGGTGTGCAAAGATTTATATTGGCCTATATTAATTTATGTTGGTGTTTTATTTCATTTTCGCTTACGTGCTACTGCAAAGCGTTTGATACAGAGACCGACCTTGTCCACCATTATTCTATCATCCTGCTGCAGCCTTGTGCTGATAGAGGGCAGTAGAGTGAGCATACCTGCAAGTGACCGGAGCAAAACCCCCGTCGCACCTGCCTGTCTGGCATTAGTGGGCTCTTTCCTCTGTTAGCGCAGGCTGTGTAAGAGTCAACCACGTGTCAGGCTCTGCGCCTCTGGATATGTGCACGAGCCTAGAGTGTCCCGGGATTTCACTGCGTGCACACGTGTAGGGGCTGCGCAGGGGAGATTCTTGGCGTGCGCAGTCCAGGAGCAGCTACAAAGTGAATGGTGTGGCAGGACTTATGCAGAATTGGGTGGTGACACGGAATAGGCCTTATACACTAGGAAGGAACATGCCAGGGAAAGTCAGTGTGCTTTACTGTGTTTTTCACTTCATTATTCCCCTATGGGGATGTGGAGCCCATGTGCTAGATTAACTTCCATAAGGCCTACAGATTCCAGACACGCACTAAAGTCCACTGTAGCGGATGTGAAAAGAAGTATTCTGCAGAGTCCAGAGTCATATTTGTACTGCTTTTGGGTCATCCAGAAATGTTACATCTCTCTGAGTCAGATCATAACCAGGGCCTGGCTGGAGGTTGACCTCAGCAGGCTGGATTGATGACCTTTCCCTCCCAGAGCGAAGACCTCCATTCCACGAAGGGAAGATAGGCGGAGCTACAGGCTCATCCATCAGCAGCTATCACTGGGTGCCAGGCACCAGGCTGCACCTAGGAGGGAAGGGCTCTGGTTTCAGAGACCATGTGGCCAGAGACCCTGGACGACGCCATTTTGAACCAGCCCAGAGGCTGGACAAGAAGGAGGGAGCAGGGGCAGGGAAGTGATGTGGCGCTGTTGGATAGGACCAACAGAGACTTCCTGCCAGCCCCCTACTCAACTTTTAAAAAGTGCTTGCACAGGAAGAGAAGGGCTCTCTTGGGTGTGGTCTGCGGAGGCAGAAGGTGCTGGAGCCTGGCAATGGGCAGTTGGAAGGAGGAACCCCCTGACTGTCCCCCAGGACCCTGCCAGCACCAGAAGAAGAGCCCAGGACCAGTGCGCAGAAGCAGAGGCCTCTGCGCAGGGAGAAGAGAGGCCAAGGAGGGGAGACATGCGAAAGGCTGGCGCAGGGAGCCAGTGAAGACAGCTCCCTGCCGAATCCCCCCTCTCAGAGACCCTGAGGGTGAAGGAGAGTGCTCCCAGTGGCTGGGGCTGGCCGCCAGGAGCGTAAGGACACGAAAATGGGGCAGATCGGTCCCCCAGGGGCCGAGCTATGGCCCCCAGAAGGTGAGTGACCTTTGACCCCCCCACGAAGGGGAGGTCGGGGGCCCGGGAGCCCATCCCCGGGCCCCGAAGCAAAGCCGGGAGCGCCGTCGCGCTCCCCGCGAAGATTGTACCCTCCGGGGTGCCAGGAGCCCACCCTGGCCCCCGGCGAAGAAAGGAAGCGGGGAGCGCCGTCGCGCCCCCGCAAAAATGAGCCCATGGGGGCCCGGGAGCCCATCCCCGGGCCCCGAGCAAAGTCGGGAGCGCCATCGCGCTCCCGTGAAAATGCCCGAAGAAGCACAGCCGGGAGCGCCGTCGCGCTCCCCGTGAAGAGTGGCCCCCGGGGTGTCAGGAGCCCACCCTGGCCCCCGGCGAAGAATCAGTTGTCGGGGAGCGCCGGCGCGCTCCCCGTGAAGAGGGGAGGAGGGGCCCGGGACCCCATCTCCGGGCCCCGATGAGACCGGGATGGAGGGGGGTGCCGTCGCGCCCCCCAAGATGTCCGGGGGCCCGGGACCCAATCCCCGGGCCCCGAAGCCAGAGTGGTGTTGCCTTGCGTCTGAGCGGGCAGACAAGAAGACTCTGCCGGCTCCCGCGGCCGCACGCAAGTGTGCGGGCCGGGCGGGGAGCCGGCGGGGGCAGCCGGGGGTGGGCTCCCCGGGCTGCACTCCAACGGATGGCCAAGCGGGGGTCCCGGGTGGGACCGGGGCCCCAGGAGGAAGACCACAGGCGGTGCGAAAAATAGAAGGAGCGGCCGGGGGTGGGCTCCCCGAGCCGTTACTCTCACCTGGGGGTCCGGGTGGGACCGGGCCCCCCACCGAGGCCAGAAGATGCGGCGCGAAGCGCCAGATCGATCGCAGCTCTCCCCGGCACAGCGGGAGAGCCGCTCATCCGATATTCATGAAAGGGAGCACGAAGCGCCCCATAATGCCTGGCTAGGCATTTCAAAATCGAGTGTTTTGGTGCTTGTGGTGGCCCCAGGAGGACGGGGTCACCACCAACTTGGTGCAAGGGTGCTGGGGGAGCTGCTGGAGAAGCGCTGTCTCCCCCCAGCATGAAGAGAAAAGTCCCACCCTAAGTGTCTTGGGGATTTTAAAAGAATAACCCCTCAAGGGCTCAGCCAGCATTTAACACTCTCTTGGCTGGAACTTTTGTTCTACAGCTGAGGGTGTCATGAGAAGTGCCTCAAGGAGCGAAGGGCTGAGTTGGGATGTCGGGAGAAGGGCATCCCCTGGAGGTGAAGAGGTGTAATTGCACCAGAACTGCATTTGCTAACAGTCATTCCTTTTTAGAGGGACTGCAGGTCTCATATGTAATGTGAAGTACCTGTGTAAGGTGATGTCATAAGCAAAGTGGGTTATGTTGCCAGACACTCCTGCTAGGGTGTTTGGCTGGATATGCGTAATCCTGTGATTTCATCTCTGATGCCCTTAGGGGCTGTAATTGCAATGCATTTTAATGTCCAACAAAGGTGATGAGTACTGTCATTCTAAGGTGTGCGTAAACATGTATTCTTGCTGCTGCACTTAGGTGAAGACCCAGACTGCTAGCCCTTAAGATATAGAGGTGAATACTTTATGGTCAGTAGGAAATGCTCAGTCAGGGTTATGTGTCACCAAGGCAGGTGTACCCATTTTTAATGCGCGTTGAGGTAATGGGGTGGGTCGCCACTGGGATGGTTCCAGTGCGCAGGGCCCTCGCTCCAGGTTAGGCTCAACACACTGCATTAGGGGGCAAGATGATGTGCATACATGGGAGTGGTGGTACTAGACCCCACCCCCTTTTTGGGAGGGGGAGATGTTACGCAATGTCACAAAGTAATTCCAACAGCTTATGTATATTTGTAAATTGGTGCATAGTATTGAGTAGTGTGTGTGTTTAATAAATGTACTCTTACTTTTATAAAGCAAAGTACAGACTGGACAATCAATTATTGAGTGTTATTTCTGCGCACCTGCAAATGGCGATTACTAGCCCACACCACCTCCCTTGAGTAAAGCCTCAGACTGCTCTGCAACGCTACCCTCTGAGAGTCAGGCGCTACAATTGGGTGTTTGGTTCCCAGTGAAGGACAAATGTAGTCATGTTATTTGTGCAGGCCTCACAGATACTGCCTCGTTTTCCAACATTGGTGTCTAGCGGCGGGATACATAGTATCCCATTCTGGTGCGCATTTATAGCATTTGATAAGTCCAGTTTTGCCACACATTACCTATGCAGTAATGAGCAAATGGAAGAGCGCAAGGCTCTGAAAAGGGTTCAAAGTTTTGGTTAGGTGAACTAAAAGTATGGGAAAGGAAAGCCCCGCGCACATATGTGTCATGTGAAGAGATTATGGTTTAAATGTGAACTGTATTGATATGACCGCGCTATGTTGATTATCATGTGCTAGCGGGATGGTGCTTTCCAGGAAATGATTGCATACAAATGTTCTAAGCCATATTGTACACCTTTGAACCCTAACACTACACGCACTACACCTGCATGAGGAGGGTGTCTCCTCAAGAGATAGGGACAGCAACTGATACCTACATCACAGGTGGGGGTGTCGGGGTGGGTTGACCTTTGTGGGGGACAGGAGAGAGAGGGGGTCCTGGGAAATTCCAGCGCTTTTTAAGGGCAGGGAGGGTTTCCACAGAAGGGGCCCCAGGTGTCCTTCCCCGCTGAAATGTTACTTGCCATTGGCGCAGGCCAAAACCACTGGAAGGGTGGGGCAGGAGGTTTCTTTACCCCAGGTAGTAACGCCCCAGGGGTTCCCATGGTGGGGGACCCCAAGAAACTTTTCCCACGGTGGGAGGAGGGTGTGGTAGAGTTGGGTGTCCGGCAGGCCCCCAGGTTAACTGGTGGGGAGTTGAGCGACCCCGGGGGCCCCTGGTAGTGGGTGGCCCCAAAGGAGGGTAGTTCTTAAGTGATGGTGTGTAGTGGTAGCCCCTAGGTACCCTAGGTGGGCTAGGTAACTGACCCAGTGGAGATCGGAGTGGGGGTGATGTACTCCCTAGTTTCCAGGTGAAGGGTTAGTGGTGGACCCTGAGGCGACAGGGTCGGGTGGACGGTGACCAGTCCGGTAGGTCCTGTGGGTCTGGAACCCAAGGACCAGGAGCATGGGGGTGTTCCCCTAGCTCGGGGCAGGAGGTGGACTTCTGCAAGGTAGTACCACCCTGAACACAGGTGGGACCTATCTTAAGTGACGGGACCCTGTGGTTCGCAAAGGGGTGGTGCAGGCCTAGCCGGGATCTTTAGGGTCCTGGCTTGGTGTGGTCGTGCTACCCTGAAGGCAGGTAGGGCCTATCTTAGGGAGGGGACCCTGCTCTTCATAAGGGGTGGTGCAGGCCATCCAGGGACCATGTAGGTCCCTGGGCGGTCTCCCAAGGCGCTGCTGGGAGACCGGGGAGGGCCATGAGAAGTGGGCCTGGGTCTAGCTAACTCGGGGCCCACAGGCTCTCTAAGGGTACTCTGGGAGGAGAGCGCGCCTCTCGGAGGGAAGGGTGCATAGGCCCTGTTCTCGCAGCAGAGAACAAGGAAGGGGTCTAGGTTCCCGGGGTAGTTTCCGTGGGGAGCTACTGACGGGGGGAATGAGCTGTAGGATGTCTGACGGGGCACCCTCAGTGTTCCTCCCTGGCACTGCCAGTGTGGTAGTGAGGCCGGTCTGAGGTCCTATCAGGGAGCCAGGCCAGTGGCCAAAGGGTGCTTTTCTGTGTGGGGAAAGCACGAGTGGCTGTGCTTTCTTTAGGGAAGCCAGTCGTCCCGAAAGGGTGGTGGCAGCATAATGACCTCAGCGGCAGGCTGAGGGTGAGGGTCCAGAGAGGTTGCATCTTTGGGGTGCAAGGACCAAACGGAGAGAGGGTACTGGTTGGAACAAACTCCAGAAGGGAGACCAGCTAGTGACCCAGGGGATGGGATGTAGACCTGTCCCGGAAGACTGCAACGGTGCTGAGGCACTGGACCCTTGTCCAGAGAAGGGGTAGGCATAGTGTTGCATGCCCAAGGGCAAAGGTGGGCCTAGTGAGGCCAAGTCCATGTAGACCATGAGTGACCTAGAGGTATCTAACCTAGAGCCCGGAGGGTTCTTAGGGTAGTCTGGGATCCCTGTCATGGGTGGAGATTTCATGGATGGGAGGAGTAGGTGGTCTGAGAGGATAACTGGTGAGTAAGGGGGTCTGGTCAGAACCCCTTATAACTAGTTATCGCTGACTACGGGAAGAATACCCATGTAGGGTGGCTACTTCTTCCCTGTAGGAATCAGCTGGGCGCGGCGTGTGTTAGAAGGTGGTTCTGACACTATGGGCCGCCCGGATTTTTCGCTTTTTGAGCACCTAGGTGTTGAGGTTTTACTGTGGGAGAGCCTCATAAATTGGGACTCATCCACAGTGAACTCATGATGAAAGAGACTGCATGTGGATTTTACTGGTGTCCCCCTAGCTTGACTAGGCTGCTGCGCAGCAGCTGGAGTAAGGGGCACCGGGCTGGTTACATGCAGACACCTGTGTACATGCGTGTGCACACGTGTAGGGGCTGCGCAGGGGAGATTCTTGGCGTGCGCAGTCCAGGAGCAGCTACAAAGTGAATGGTGTGGCAGGACTTATGCAGAATTGGGTGGTGACACGGAATAGGCCTTATACACTAGGAAGGAACATGCCAGGGAAAGTCAGTGTGCTTTACTGTGTTTTTCACTTCATTATTCCCCTATGGGGATGTGGAGCCCATGTGCTAGATTAACTTCCATAAGGCCTACAGATTCCAGACACGCACTAAAGTCCACTGTAGCGGATGTGAAAAGAAGTATTCTGCAGAGTCCAGAGTCATATTTGTACTGCTTTTGGGTCATCCAGAAACGTTACATCTCTCTGAGTCAGATCATAACCAGGGCCTGGCTGGGGGTTGACCTCAGCAGGCTGGATTGATGACCTTTCCCTCCCAGAGCGAAGACCTCCATTCCACGAAGGGAAGATAGGCGGAGCTACAGGCTCATCCATCAGCAGCTATCACTGGGTGCCAGGCACCAGGCTGCACCTAGGAGGGAAGGGCTCTGGTTTCAGAGACCATGTGGCCAGAGACCCTGGACGACGCCATTTTGAACCAGCCCAGAGGCTGGACAAGAAGGAGGGAGCAGGGGCAGGGAAGTGATGTGGCGCTGTTGGATAGGACCAACATAGACTTCCTGCCAGCCCCCTACTCAACTTTTAAAAAGTGCTTGCACAGGAAGAGAAGGGCTCTCTTGGGTGTGGTCTGCGGTGTGGCAATGGGCAGTTGGAAGGAGGAACCCCCTGACTGTCCCCCAGGGCCCTGCCAGCACCAGAAGAAGAGCCCAGGACCAGTGCGCGGAAGCAGAGGCCTCTGCGCAGAAAGAAGAGAGGCCAAGGAGGGGAGACACGCGAAAGGCTGGCGCAGGGAGCCAGTGAAGACAGCTCCCTGCCGAATCCCCCCTCTCAGAGTCCCTGAGGGTGAAGGAGAGTGCTCCCAGTGGCTGGGGCTGGCCGCCAGGAGCGTAAGGACACGAAAATGGGGCAGATCGGTCCCCCAGGGGCCGAGCTATGGCCCCCAGAAGGTGAGCGACCTTTGACCCCCCCACGAAGGGGAGGTCGGGGGCCCGGGAGCCCATCCCCGGGCCCCGAAGCAAAGCCGGGGAGCGCCGTTGCGCTCCCCGCGAAGATTGTACCCTCCGGGGTGCCAGGAGCCCACCCTGGCCCCCGGCGAAGAAAAGGAAGGCGGGGGAGGGCCATCGCGCCCCCCGCGAAAATGAGCCCATGGGGGCCCGGGAGCCCATCCCCGGGTCCCGAAGCAAAGTCGGGGAGCGCCGTCGCGCTCCCCGTGAAAATGCCCCGAAGAAGCACAGCCGGGGAGCGCCGTCATGCTCCCCGTGAAGAGTGGCCCCCGGGGTGTCAGGAGCCCACCCTGGCCCCCGGCGAAGAATCGGTTGCCGGGGAACGCCGGCGCGCTCCCCGTGAAGAGGGAAGGAGGGGCCCGGGACCCCATCTCTGGGCCCCGACGAGACCGGGATGGAGGGGGGTGCCGTCGCGCCCCCCCCAAGATGTCCGGGGGCCCGGGACCCCATCCCGGGCCCCGAAGCCAGAGCGGCGTCGCCTCGCGTCTGAGCGGGCAGACAAGAAGACTCTGCCGGCTCCCGCGGCCGCACGCGAGTGTGCGGGCCGTGCGGGGAGCCGGCGGGGGCAGCCGGGGTGGGCTCCCTGGGCTGCCCTCCAACGGATGGCCAGCGGGGTCCCGGGTGGGACCGGGGCCCCAGGAGGAAGACCACAGGCGGTGCGAGGGGCCCGGCTGGGACCGGGCCCCGAAAATAGAAGGAGCGGCCGGGGTGGGCTCCCGAGCCGTTACTCTCACCTGGGGGTCCGGGTGGGACCGGGCCCCCACCGAGGCCAGAAGATGCGGCGCGAGCGCCAGATCGATCGCGGCTCTCCCCGGCACAGCGGGGAGAGCCGCTCATCCGATATTCATGAAAGGGAGCACGAAGCGCCCCATAATGCCTGGCTAGGCATTTCAAAATCGAGTGTTTTGGTGCTTGTGGTGGCCCCAGGAGGACGGGGTCACCACCAACTTGGTGCAAGGGTGCTGGGGGAGCTGCTGGAGAAGCGCAGTCTCCCCCCAGCACGAAGAGAAAAGTCCCACCCTAAGTGTCTTGGGGATTTTAAAAGAATAACCCCTCAAGGGCTCAGACAGCATTTAGCACTCTCTTGGCTGGAACTTTTGTTCTACAGCTGAGGGTGTCATGAGAAGTGCCTCAAGGAGCGAAGGGCTGAGTTGGGATGTCGGGAGAAGGGCATCCCCTGGAGGTGAAGAGGTGTAATTGCACCAGAACTGCATTTACTAACAGTTATTCTTTTTTAGAGGGACTGAAGGTCACATATGTAATGTGAAGTACCTGTGTAAGGTGATGTCATAAGCAAAGTGGGTTATGTTGCCAGACACTCCTGCTAGGGTGTCTGGCTGGATATGCGTAATCCTGTGATTTCATCTCTGATGCCCTTAGGGGCTGTAATTGCAATGCATTCTAATGTCCAACAAAGGTGATGAGTACTGTCATTCTAAGGTGTGCGTAAACATGTATTCTTGCTGCTGCACTTAGGTGAAGACCCAGACTGCTAGCCCTTAAGATATAGAGGTGAATACTTTATGGTCAGTAGGAAATGCTCAGTCAGGGTTATGTGTCACCAAGGCAGGTGTACCCATTTTTAATGCGCGTTGAGGTAATGGGGTGGGTCGCCACTGGGATGGTGCCAGTGCGCAGGGCCCTCGCTCCAGGTTAGGCTCAACACACTGCATTAGGGGGCAAGATGATGTGCATACATGGGAGTGGTGGTACTAGACCCCACCCCCTTTTTGGGAGGGGGAGATGTTACGCAATGTCACAAAGTAATTCCAACAGCTTATGTATATTTGTAAATTGGTGCATAGTATTGAGTAGTGTGTGTGTTTAATAAATGTACTCTTACTTTTATAAAGCAAAGTACAGACTGGACAATCAATTATTGAGTGTTATTTCTGCGCACCTGCAAATGGCGATTACTAGCCCACACCACCTCCCTTGAGTAAAGCCTCAGACTGCTCTGCAACGCTACCCTCTGAGAGTCAGGCGCTACAATTGGGTGTTTGGTTCCCAGTGAAGGACAAATGTAGTCATGTTATTTGTGCAGGCCTCACAGATACTGCCTCGTTTTCCAACAATCTCTATCTGTTTCTATCTCTATCTGTCTCGGGCAGTGCACTCGTACTGTGTCTACACGTCCCCGTCACCAGCCCCCCACTCCCCCTCTCCCTGTGTAATGTAAAAGCCAGCTCGTTTTCTCCTGGAAAAGACCACTTTCAGCTTCAGCCTCCCCCTCGTGTGTGTCAGCCCGGGCTGAGACAGCTTCCCGGGCACACACAGCCGCACCCCAGTACTTCACAGGTCTTTAAAAGACCATTTACTTGTTAACGAGGCTTTGTTGTATTTCGCCACTTCTTAGCCCCTGCATCTCCACTCTGACTATCCTGGAATCGCCCGGCCCCCATAGAGCAGAGTGAGTCCGCGCTGCAAACACAGGTACGATGTCTGCAAGGTCCGCGGGCCGCCAAGGAAGGCTTACCGGGCCGCTGGCGGCCCGCGGGCCTTACTATGAGTACCCGTGGCTTACACACACATTAAAGCTATTAAACGCTGCGGTGCTTACAACTGCACGTCGGCCTGAGATAACAAAGACCCCATAGGCACTAGCAGCGCTGCCTCTCCTGCAAAAGCAAGAGAATAAAAGGGAAATCTTCAATGCACAACGTGGCCCTCTGGTAATGTGCGGTCTCGAGACGGCAATTTATACTCACACTGAAGCCCAGGAGGACAGCCATGTAGATTGGTGTACAGAAAACTGTAATATGATATTTAATATTTCAGAATGTGGAGAGCAGTTACAGCCCCGTGTTTGGCAGTAAATAACTTGACTCGACTGTAATAGTGTCACGAGCTGTAAATTTTTAGTTGGAAAAATCTGGAAAACAAAAATGAGCTCTTCAGCAGACTGAGTGCCTGCTCCGACGTCTGTCTGTCTCATCTACAGACAGGGCCGGCTTTAGTGCTGGTGGCAGCCGGTGCAACAATTATTTTTGGTACCTCCAACACAGCACCCCCCTCCACTGAGGTCAGTGCCCCCTCCACAGGGAAGAGGTGTGGTGCAGCGGCCAGGGCGGCTGACTCCGGAACACGCGGGCCCACGGTTCGATTCCCGGTGCCAGGTTAACCGTTAACCCAGCACCTTGTGACTCAGGGTAATAGCTCACTAAGGGGCATAATTGCAACAGGCAGCGATAATTATCACTGACCTTGTATACCGCATTTTTTTCTATCGCTGGAATATTCCGCCAGGCTAGCGTTGTATTAACAACGCTTAGCGCCATGGCGATGTATATTCCAGCGATAGCGCTCTTTCCATGGAACATCGCTGGTTTTCCAGCAATGTTCCATGTAAAACGACGATATACTTGATGATACGACCCTGTGGTCGTATCACATGAATCCACCTCCCATGTTAAGTATGCCTTAGTCAGGAATTTAACAGACGTTAAATTCCTGCGTTAAAGCATACTTAACGCGATTAAAATAATCGCTTCCCGCATTGTAAATATCGCGAGCTGCCTTCGCGATATTTACCCATGTTGTTTCCACAGACACGCCTACTTTGCATCTCATTAGCGATGCGAGTTAGGCGTGCTGAAACGGGAGCAAAATCAGCAAAACACGCGATAGCGGGTCTTTGCTGATAAGGCGATATAATTATCGCCGCTTTTCGGCCGAAAACGGCCGCAAAAGCGGCGATAATGTTTTATCGCCGCATTGTTAATATGCCCCTTAATCTTCCCGACGGCCACCAGCGCCGGGACACCTCTCCGGAGGTAGCTGTGTGCTTTTTATAAATGCTGGTCCAGTGCGGTCGGACTGCCCTAAAGCCGGCCTACAGATTCAAGGCTCATATACTGACAGAGTATTAGTATGTTGGGAAATAATTGCACACAATATTCCAGAACTGGTGGATACTTCAATTTGGGCACATATCATGTTAATATTCAATACAAGTCATAATTCTTAGTAAGTATAAAAGTTTCTTACCTAGCATTAGTGAACATTCTCGAGGCCATGATTATGTAAGAAATTAGTTCTAAAATAAAAATTAGGCTTGCAGCCTGTGTTAGAATTATGCTTTAGAAATGTGTTTAAACTACTGCAGAAATGTTTTCTATGAGAAAATGACAAACATTCAGAATGTGCACACCACTAATGTGAAGGAATCCTTATTATTGCTGCAAATAGATATTAATTCTACATATATGCATTGAAAAGCGTGCTTACAGAATGTTTATGAAAAAGTATAAAAAAAGCAAAATTGTACTAAGCTATCATTCTTAAATGTGCATAATTAGTTAAGCCTCAAAGCCTTTTCAATCGCCTCTTTCTCACTGTTTAATAGAGGTGTATTAAAATATTTTCCCTAGTACCAGCAACCTGCTTTGAATGTTCTGACTTTAGACTTGTGTTTCATTCAGTTTCCTCGCCGGATATTAGGCCATTGACTATAATACAATGGGACATTGCTGTGTTTGTTATAATAAATAATGATTTAGACATTTATGAAGGCTTCATTAGAACAGTGCTAGGTTGCCTTCGCATCTCTAGAAAGTCTTTGTCTTCATATTGAAACTCATAGCACATCTTCTAGCTTAGGTATGAAGGTTCTCATGAGAACCTTCCTCTATGTAACTGTGTTATACTAATGTACCGGCGTGAATGTTTACCATGGGAATCGAGTGAAGAGACATCGGAAGTTGACAACACCATCGGATGAGCAGATCCCTTTGGATAGATGAGCGGGCATCTAACGGAGTATTGATATAATGTTCTAATGAATTTATAATAATGAGTATTCCTAGAGAGATGGTAGGATATTGTACTTGGAGTTCGACAGAGAGGGAGATTCCAAACCCAGACCCATATTTTCTGCCTTGCAACTCTTCTCCTGGAGAGTTGATCTTTTGCTCTGTTACCAACAGCTACTGCTAAAGGTGACATTCTTTCTTTTTATCTAATGACTTTACTCTGATCAATGCTACTGCAGAGATCATTTTATTATTGACGGTTTCTACTGCAGTTGTGGGGAACTCAGCTTTTATTCTCACTAATTATTTTAATTATCTATGTTGTTTTTACTGGTTACATTTTACCTTTTTAATCTTTTTTCAGTTCTGAACGTGTAATTTAAACTGCCGACCTGTTGAGTTGTTGGGGTGAGCACTCTTCCCTACCTTGACTTCGCTCTTCGGTCCGCCGCGAGGTTTCTCCTCGATTGTGCAGAAAGAGCATCACCTTGCCTCACTTTCCTTCTCAAACCGGGCCGCCATCATAGAAGTTGGTGCTCCAGTTCTTTTCATGCACTTCCGGTTCCTCACTTCTGGTTCCGGCTCCCTGGGCATATTTTAGCAATGCAGTCCCGAGCGCGCAGCGGACGTAGGTTGAAGTAAGGCGCTTACGTGTCACGAGTGATAATACCGCTGTGACATACTTGCTCTGGCTCTCCTGCACTGAAGCATTTATTTTAATTACCTACGTTGTTTTTACTGGTTACATTTTACCTTTTTAATCTTTTTTCAATTCTGAACGTGTAATTTAAACTGCCGACCTGTTGAGTTGTTGGGGTGAGCACTCTTCCCTACCTTGACTTCGCTCTTCGGTCCGCCGCAAGGTTTCTTCTCGATTGTGCGGAAAGAGCACCACCTTGCCTCACTTTCCTTCTCAGACTGGGCCGCCATCATAGAAGTTGGTGGTCCAGTTCTTTTCATGCACTTCCGGTTCCTCACTTCTGGTTCCGGCTCCCGGGGCATATTTTAGCAATGCAGTCCTGAGCGTGCAGCGGACGTGCGCAGCGGGCGCGCCAAAGGCGCGCCAAAGGCAAGCCCGTCTGCGCCCATCAGCGCCCGGACTGCGCCATGCGCCAGAACCCCTGCCCGTTTCCAAAGAATTAGATACTCTGCAACACAGTTACAAGCATTTAATAATGGTAAGTGCTGCAACTCTGTCAGGTGGCTTGGGGGCGATAATAATGATGGCTATCAGTGTACAGGGTGCAGTTTTTCATGTAAGGATCCTATTGCGCCCATTTTCACCCCAAACCCCTGTTGGGTGGTCAAAGACAAGAACTTACCAAACCCTGGGAGGGGTACCACTACTAAAACCACCCTAGGTCAGCACTCCCCACTCAAGGTAGTTAAAAAAACCAAATACAATACTAATCACCAACTAAAGGTGGGAGGTCTAAATGCTATACTTCTAAACACAAGATCGGCTATTAAGCATAAATACGAACAAGAACTCTTACTTCAGACCCTAGAGCCGGACTTAGGGGCATATTAGCAAGACCCACGTTAAAATTATCGCCGCTTTAGCGGCAGGAAACTGCCGCTAAAACGGCGATAATGGGCTTGCTAATTTGCGTTATGGAATTCCAATAGAAGCCCAGGTTAGATGTCCTGCACATCTAACCTGGGCTTCTATTGAATTCTATAACGCATATTAGCAAGCCCATTATCGCCGTTTTAGCGGCAGTTTCCTGCCGCTAAAACGGCGATAATTTTAACGTGGGTCTTGCTAATATGCCCCTTAGTTTTCCTTACTGAAACCTGGGCTACGGATAGCTCGGAGCCTGACTGGGCTACTGTTACACCAGCAGGTTACTCCCTGGCCAGTGTTGCAAGATATGGGAAAAAAGGGGGTGGCTTAGCGATTATCTATCGGTCCATGTTCAAGGCTACTTTTGCATCCTGCCAGCTACCAGGAGCAGAAGCCATGGACTTTAATATTAAATTCTCCAACACTGCCTCTTTTCCTGGACTGCTCCTATACTGGCCCCCTGGCCCAAAAACACTTTTCCTACAGGGTTTACAGACTTTCATGGAATCATGTCTGGACTTCCCAACATTTACTATACTGGGGGATTTTAATTTCCACCTGGAAGAAGACAAAAACATAGATACAGCCACACTGGTTGACAACTTAGAAGGTTTTGGGCTGACACAACTAGTCTCAGAACCTACACATAAGGCCCAACACTCTCTCGATGGTATCTACACCAATAACCCCAAAATCTCAGTTGAAAAAATATTTCCAGTAACTTGGTCGGATCACAGTGTCATCTCCTTCAAACTTACCTACAAGGAGTGTGACAGTCTCCAGCCTAAGACCCTGCTCCAGGTTAAATCTAGGGCTTGGCATAAAATCAGGAAAGACGAGCTAATAGAGTTGTTGGACATTAGCCCACCGTCTCCAGGGGTGAATGTTAATGAGGCAGCTGATAATATGGACGGATGGATCCAAGCAGCAATTGACCAGTTAGCTCCGCTTAGATCAAACACACAACGGCAAAAAAGGGCCTCTGCCCCCTGGTATAATCCAGACCTTAAAGCCATAAAAATCAGGTGCAGGCACTTAGAGAGGACTTGGAGAACAGACTACAGCGAACAGAGTAAATTGCCTTACAAACTTGCCTTAGAAGACTACAAGCGAGCCATCATAAATGCAAAAAAGCTGTATTTTACTAGTAAAATAGAGGGGGCTAAAAATTCCTCAAGAGAGCTCTTTAAGACGGTCACGGCATTATCCAAACTAAACCTAGAAAACCAATTTGTTCCGGACCAGAAGTTCTGCAACCAGATGGCAAGTTTCTTCCAGACAAAAATACAACTGATTTACGACGAATTGGCAGGAAAAATTCCGAGCCCCTGTAACACTATCATGCAGGAGTTAGCGAGCTTAGCTAGGCTGTCCACATCATATCAGCTCAGCAGTTTCTCCCTTCTTTCCACGGAGAGAACAAATGACTTGCTATTAGCAGCAAAATATGGGTCTCCAATAGACACCTGTCCGCCGGCGATTACACATTTGGTCTCGAATAAAGTTAGTACCCAATTTGCCCCACTTCTCAACAATATTATCCGCTCAGGAACTTTCCCCACTTCGTGGAAGAAGGCATGTAGTAGGCCGATCTTAAAGAAACCAGCTCTGGACCCCCAAGTGATAGAAAACTATCGGCCCATTTCCTGACTGCCACTAGCGGCAAAAATACTGGAAAAATCCATGAACCAAGACTTAATGGGCTATATAGAGTGTAATAACATCCTTGACCATTCTCAACACGGCTTTAGACAACACCATTCCACCGCATCAGCCCTGATTTTGGCCACGGAGGAGATACGTAGGCAACTGGACAGTGGAGGTAAGGCCATCCTAATCCTCCTAGACCTCTCAGCCGCTTTCGATACCGTCAACCATCAGGTATTGATTCAAAGGCTGAAGGAAATAGGTGTCAGTGAGATGGCGCTCGGTCTTCTGGCCTCTTTCCTTACAGATAGGAAACAAAGGGTATGTTGGGGCAACCACCAATCAGAGAGGTTCATCCTCCCCTGTGGAGTTCCCCAGGGGTCAGCACTGTCCCCAACATTCTTCAACATTTACGTGACACCTCTGGCTGAGTTAACCAGAGGACATGGCTTTTTGCTAGTGTCATATGCCGATGACACCCAACTGGTCATTTCCATCTCTTCTAACATAGACACTATTGCGGGAAAATTCCACAGCTGTCTAAAACATATCATGGACTGGATGCACCAGAACTATCTCAAACTAAATACCGGAAAGACTGAAGTGATGGAGTTTGGGTTTGTGCACCGCTCTGGAACCAGGATTGGTGGCCGGCAGAGGCAGGAAACTGCCCTGTACCCGCAGGAAAGGTCAGGAACTTGGGAATCTTAATGGACGATCAGCTGAGCTTCCTAGGCCAAATTAACCAGCTTACATCAGCGTACTTCTTCCAGCTGAAAGTCCTCCGTAAAATCTTCCCTTTTATTCCTCCTGAATTACGGACATCAGTTGTCATCGCTTTGATCCTTTCTAGGATTGACTATTGTAATGCCCTCTTCATGGGCATAAATAAGCGTCAACTCTCAAAACTGCAGTGTATCCAAAACGCTGCAGCTAGAATGCTGTTGAATATTCCTAAGTTCCACCATATATCTGGCAGCATCAAAACCCTTCACTGGCTGCAGGTGCAACAGCGAATTGAGTTTAAAGCTTTGTGCTTGGTACATAAAACCCAGTTTGGGGGTGGAGCGGCGGATTTAAAGAAACTATTTCTACCGTACACTCCTCGGTGCAACCTTAGATCGGCTAACAAAGGTCTAGTCCAGATTCCCAAAATACACAGAGCTAGATGGGGTGGTAGGAGCCTGACATACCGTGCGTCCAAACTATGGAATGAGTTACCTGACGATATCAGACTCCAACCGTCCAGACCTCGTTTCAGGAAGATGCTGAAGACGTGGCTATTTGCTAGGCAGTAGTAATGTTACCTCTCCTGTGCTAAACCTGTGTCCTCCCTCAGCGCCAAGACGCCTCGGCATTCGTGCTCTCTACAAGCATATTATTTACTTACTTACTTACTCCAGCTCTTTTCCGAAAGGGACTCTTTATGGGTCTGATTAGATTAGGTCCTTTAGCTAGTTTAGTGAAGCTTTTCTTTATGGAACACTGTGCATTGATTATGCTGTCACTAATCAATCTTTTATTGATATTTCTGTAAACCGACTAGTCTGCATAAAGATGACAAAACCAATACTAATCTCTTAAGATAAATAAAAGTGTTGAAACTTCATCAACCTCTCATCATTGACTGAACATTTAAAATGTTATTGTCGATGATAAATACATAGCTTATGTTTTGTTCCAGCTCCATTCATACCACGGTTACAAAGGTCCATCGACCTTGTTCAAGAGCCATCAGGATTTACCAAGGACGAAGTCTGTAAGTTGGGTGTCTTAAATTTGGAAACCATACTTGGTTAATCCTCAGGCTCCATCATTTATCAGACGTCTGCACCCATTGAATGCGTCCGCATCCAAAGGACAGTGTTCATAACTTGGGTGGAAGACAATTATTTCAAGATAATACCATCTAGAGCAGGCTTCACCGAGTAGCTCGTGAGATACTGGTAGCCCTTCAGCTGCCTAGAGGTAGCCCTCCTGTGTGCAGACCAGCTTAATAAATATGCAGTTTTTGCAAAGCGTGTATTCGAGACGTATTGTGTGTATTTTCAGAACTCATAACCTGATGTTGGTAGATAAATGGTTGAATTCCTCAACAGACGACTCAGCTTCTACACCCCCACCCGCCAGCTCCGCTCGACCAGCCTCGCCCTCGCCACAGTCCCCCGCATCCGGAAAACGACCGGCGGCGGCAGATCCTTCTCCCACCTCGCCGCCAAGACCTGGAACACCCTCTCCACCAACCTCCGACAGACCCAAGACCTACTGGCCTTCAGAAGACTCCTCAAGACCTGGCTCTTCGATCAGTAGCAGCACCACCCCCCTCTTCCCCCAGCGCCTTGAGACCCTCGCGGGTATGTAGTGCGCTTTATAAGTGACATGATTGATTGATTGATTGATTAAATTTCTAAAATATATGTCAAGCTGATATTTGAGCAGTAAGTCATGCAGAGTTCCGGAGACGTATTACTATTGTTACTACCTGGCAGCCAGGAGCACTGCAACCAAGGCTGGTATGTATTACCCACATAGAAGCATTCCACATTGACAAAGCATTTTCTACATTACTGCTGACAACCATGCCTGATGAAATGAGGTGAGGATTACTGCTCATAATCTTGTACATGGTGGCCACTATTGTAATCTTGTCTGAAGAGGTCACTAATCTTCCTTCCTAACCATATAACTCATCAAAAAGTTCTCAATCATTTGTCAAAGGCTAAATGGCATATCTCAATGTTTCAGGAAACCCACATATTTAACAAAGAGATTCATTGCTTACAAAAAGGTTGGGTGGGTCATGTATATCACTCTCTACATAAAAGTGAAAATGATGTCATTTTTTTACAAAAGTTTGAAATTAACAGTATACAAACAGGAGACTGATGATAATGATAGATTGATGTTCATGAATGTCTCAATCAATGGGATATTCTAGTCATGTATGAATGTCTTTGTTTCAAATGGTGTCAATGTACAATTCTGGAAATCTATTTCTTTGAAGTTATCGTTCTTTGCAAGTATCAACATTATAGCAGGTGAGAATAGTGATCAATTAATGGAGCCTATTTTGGATAGATGCCCAAGTCAATTATATACCTAACAAAATGCAGAAACTTTTAATGATGCAATATCTTCTGGAGGTTTGGCGGATGCATAGTGACTATCTAACCTTGATCTTTTGGAATATACCCCTTTTCACCCCCATCACTTCAGTACCAGAATTGATTACATCTTTTTGGGCAAAGAGCTCACTCAGTATTTGATTAAAGCTGAGATTGTTCCTAGTCAGTGCTAGACTGAGGAACAAAAAGCATCCCTGGTGAAATTGCGCAATCCAGCCCCACTCTCTTCGTCTCCTCTCACAATCTCTTTATTTCCATCCACATGTTCTCTCTCCTCCTTCTCGCTACTTTCTATTCTCCCTCTTGGATCGCTTTCTCTCTACTTTCCCTCTCTCTGCCCACAAGGGAAATGCCTGGTGAAATGAAAGGAATATCTGGCCCTGATCCTATGTTAATTTCAGATCATGCCTGTAATAGTCCATTTAGATACAAACCTTCAACAATCTGGTTCAATTGTGTTGCTTTCTCAATCATAAAGACACTTTAGCCCCTTTTATCCATTACTAATTGCAATTTAGCGAAAATCAATCGAACATGCAAGTGTAACTCATCTAAAGATTAATGCAAGATATTATGGGGGCCGTAATAAGGCCGTAAAGCAGCTAGCAATCTATTGAAAGATTATGAAGCAAAAATCTAATATTGAAGTTATTGCAATAGTTTATGCATGTTAAAAACTCAGATAATGTTAAATGGTATGTAGTCTATTATACTACATTCTACACCCTTCAATGCACAACAAGTTCTGAAGCCTTGGATACATTTTTTGACTCTATTCCTAAAACTTCAGAACGATTAATTGATTTAACCTCGTTAGAAAGGGAATTTTCAATTAGAGTGATATATGATGCTATTTCTAAACTACCTAAAGATAAAGCCCCAGGATCAGATGGCTTTACTGCACAAATGTACTCCCGTTTCTTGAATACCCTGGTTCTAAAATTAAAAAATCTTCTTTGTCATTTCCCCTCTAAAAGAGGTGCTAGTGGATCTAGCAACTACAAACACACACTCAACATACACATTAAACAGTAACTTGCACATCAATCTAGTGCAGGCCAGATACTACATATAGTTGGGTACCAAATAACTCACAACAGCAAGCACAATATTAAACAGCACACAACAGTGCATGCAACCCAGAGCTGCACATGTGAATGTTTCTGGTACTTAGCCATCACAGTGTAAGCAACAGTATGTTTCACTATGTTTCAAAAGGCAACATTCAACAGAAACCCTTGGAGAGAACACTGAGCACACATTAGACAGAGCTGAGATACTCCATATAGGACCAAATGCAGTAGAAAATCACAATTCCTAATGTAAGAAACCTTAGAACTTTCCATTTGTGATTCCTAATGGGTCGCAAATTGACCTACCTCATGAATAATAATGAGGTAGGTCACAGTTTGCGACCCATTAGGAATAATAGCCATCACAGGGATGGTGGCTGCTGGGGTCAGCAGACCACCATGTCTGTAATTGCCTTTTAGAAATACAGTCCGTTTTCCTTAAAAACAAAAAAATGAATATTCAAGTTTCATTGCCTATTCTTAAAAGATATTTTGGTAAATATTCTGAAAGGGGAAGAGGTCCCATATGGACCCATTCCCCTTTCAGAATGGTTACCACTACCTCTCAATAAGCAGTAAGAAATGTATGTTTTGCAACTGTAATTGGGTCGCCAAACACTAGGACATACCAATGTGGTTAATAACATTCTCATAATTTTCCTAAAAATAAGGTTGCCTTTTTACCTTCTGTTGGTGTTAGTTAGTAATTCAACTGAAATTGATGGTTGTAGGGAACTTTCACAAAGTCTGTAGAATATTAAAACGCTGTATAAAAATTTGTTTCGGGAATATCGTTAGTATTGTTAGTGAACATTCATGATCAAGTTTATACCTACTTCTCTAGCTGGATGGCAGTGTTTCGAACTGGCTGTGGCTTTCTCTCTCCTGCTCTCAATGGTGTATGTGGTCACGATGGAGACCAGTGTACCACTGAATACAAAATGGTGGATGGCTGATTTTATATGTTCTTTGGGGTATTCGATAATTCACAATAAAATATGTTTAGGAATGTATTTATAATGTGCTTTACATTCTGAAGAAATGTATAATTAATTTGTTTGTTGTAAAAAACACATTTGACCTTCTTCACGTTTTACGACCACCATATTGGTTGGCTTAAAGCAACATATATAAGCTTGAAATAAAGGAAGAACTATCGTGTACAAGTCAAAAATGTTTAAGTGTTTCTTAAGCTGTTTGCTCTATGTTTACATGTGTTTTTAATATTTATTTATTTCAGAAAATGTGTACAAAAAATGTTACAGTGCTGCCTTGTTTTCCCATGTGTTGCGTCGTTTTCTAGTAATATATATTTTTGACTACTTAACAAATGTTTTTTATATTAAAAAAATGCATTGCAAATGTTAGTGTTGTAGTGGTATGCATGGTAATGGTATGTATGGTAATGGTACATTTAATGTACCTCTATGTATGTTTGTGGTAGTGACATGTGTAGCGAAGACGTGGTAGATGTGTTGTAAAAACTGCATTGTAAAGGCATGCGTTGCTCCATCATACATCACTCAGGGAGGGGGAGCCACACCACCCCTCCCCTGTTTAATTGCATTTGGCCCAAAGGGGATGGGGTCCCCGGGGCCTAATAAGGTTTGTGGAGGGGGCTGTATGGTCTCCCTCCCCTTGTTAATTACATGTGGCATCAGGGATTGGGGTCCCCAGGGCCGAATAAGGCTGAGAGGGGCCGCATTCCCCCTCCTCTTTTTTATTGCATTTGGCCCCAGGGGATTGGGTCCCCGAGGCCTAATAAGGCATGGGCAGTAGGCCACAGGCCCCATTCTCTTAGAACATGGCCCTGAGGGAAGGGGTCCCAAAGTCCCACAAAGGTTGGGGAACTTGGGCCGCTTGTCCTCCTCCTCTTAATTATGGGATTCAGCCCCTGGGAAAGGTGTACCCAGAGCTTAATAAGACACCCGGGTTGGGGTCCGCATGCCCAACTCCCCATAGAATATGACCATAGGGGATGGAGTTCCAGGGGCATAATTAGACTTTGGGAGGGAGGCCGTGCAGCCCTTCTCCCCTTGTATATGGCATTTGGACCTGGGAGATGGGGTCCTTGGGGCCACAGTAGGCTTGAGGAGGAGGGATCGCACAACCCCCTTCCCCATAATTGTGGTAGTCGACCCCAGGGAATGGGGTGCCCAGGGCCTCTTAAGGCTCATGGAGGGGGCCACACACCCTGGGGATGGGGATCCTCTGCATCTCCAGTTGTATATCTGAAAATCCTTTAAATAACTCTGCATCTACTGAACGGATTTACATCAAATCACAAAAAAGGCACTTCCTTGGACCAACATCTTCCTTCTTGCCAAATGTGGTGTAATTCTGTTGTTTGAGCTGTAGCAGTATCTAAAGGTCCTATGGGAATTGACATATGGAAAACATGCTTTTAAGCACCACCCTGGAACTTGGCCCCCACTTGACGTATCACCCCAGAACTTTCAAGACAGCAGCTCAAGTGAGTATCATATCAGTTTTGAAACTTTCATGAAGATTTGTCAAACGGCGCCAAAGTTATTGACAAATGAAAAAATGCTCTTGCTATGGAAACTAGGTCCTAACTATGTGTGTGTGTATATATATATATATATATATGTATATATATATATATATATATATTCACTGGAAAAACCATAGGTTTTAGGGACAGTTATAGTTAGTTGGACATTGCACTCGTGCAAAACCCGTGAAATTCCCCGTTATAGTTAGTTCAGCTAACTATAACTCGCGCCCGCAATGCACTGCTGATGATGTCACATATTACATCACTCATGACATGGTCAGTGACATCACTGATGACATCACTGATGACATCTCAAATGACATCACTGATGACATCATCCACGTGATAATCTGATGCACCTCCTCACACCCTAATATAACCTTTGATACACCCACTCTAAATTACAGACTGCCATTCTCAAAACCATAGACACTCCAACACCAATAACTACATACCCACTCACTGATTCTTAGGTCTACACACACATCCACTCACTTACCCGTGCAGTCACTCATACTTACGGTCACTCAGTACAGGACTATCATATGCACTCATACACCTACATAGGCACTCACACACCGCCACTCATCCATAGAGGTACTCACACACCTAGTCAGTCATGCAAATAATTAATCACACTGCCATTTACTCACCTATACAGTTATACACACACCAGCTCACTTACTCATACAAATACTAGCACATTCTTACGCTCTTATACAATCACTGATACATGTACACACTCATCCATACAGCCACTCTCACAATCACACACTCTCGCTTATAGCCATTTATATACTCCAACACACATATATACTGCCTTTCACATATGTAGTTACTCACACATGTACCACTGAGATATACATTCACTCACTAACACACCCATACACACACTCACCCACCCATGCACTCTTGAAACCATGCACCCAGTGAATCACCCACTCACACATCTATGCACAGAGTCACACACACCCCACCCACACAAACACTCAGGCACCCATACAGATACTCAGACAACCAATCAATAACCCATGTAGACACTCATGAAGCTATTCGCAAACCCATGCAGCCGCTTACACACCAACAGACAGACGGATACAGACATTCACACAGTTTAGTCACTAACCCATGCATTCAGTAAGATACGTATAATCACTCACTTATAGAGTCAATCACGCACCTACTAAATCATCCATTCAGACACTTATACACCCACTCATTCTTCAATACGGCTTTCCCTATATATATTAAACATGTTTAAACTTTACAGAAACACACAGTCACTGGATGATGTCATCAGTGATGTCATTTGAGATGTCATCAGTGATGTCATCAGTGATGTCACTGACCATGTCATGAGTGATGTAATATGTGACGTCATCAGCAGTGCATTGCGGGGGCGCAATGTCCAACTAACTATAACTGTCCCTAAAACCTATGGTTTTTTCAGTGAATTTCAAAGGTTTTTTAAATGCTAATTTCTAACTATAACGTGCCTGAAACCTATGGTTTTTTCAGTGAATTTGTAAGGTTTTTTAAATGCTAGTTTCTAACTATGCCTACAGAGGTAGGACATGTGAAGAAAGAAGAAAAAACACACAGAAAGAAGCAAAAGAAATGCAGAAAGAAGCAACAGAAGTCCACAAAGACGAAGAAAAGTGCAGGAAGAAGCAAGACATGTGCAGAAAGAACCAACAGAGGAGCAGAAAGAGGCCTTGTTGCAAAATCATCCTGTGCCCACAACTTTTTCAGACGGGTACTGGTGGTAACTGGCTCTGACTAACCAGGCCTAGAGCCAGTGCTATGCTAAAAGACACTTAGAATACAGTGAAAACACCTACATACACTAGGGAACACTATGCTTTGGGGAACCCCTGTGATTAGCATGACCTCCTCTGTAAGTCCCTAGTACATAATAGGGCAGGGGGATTAAAACTAAGAAACTAACTTGTCACATCAGGCCCTTCCCCCTCTCTTCACCTCTGTGCAAACATGCCCCGTGGCGCGTTTTAACTTGGGAGATTAAGTCCCCTTGAATCCTGAGGGTCCCTGGGGTCCAACTAGCCCACCAGGTACTTCCAGTAAGCGCCACAGAGCTGCATTGCAGAGAGGTGTAAAAAGGGGCGTGGCCTCTGAACACCTCTCTGCAACGCAGCTCCCTGGCGCATACTGGAGGTACCTGGTGGGCTAGTTGGCCTCCAGAGGCCCTCAGGTTTGAAGGGGAATTAATTCCCCAACTTAAAACGGGCCACGGGGCCTGTTTGCACACATGTCACCTTTAGCCCCGCCCCCTCCCTTCACCACTGTGCAAACGCTCCCCGTGACACGTTTTAAGTTGGGGGATTAAGTCCCCTTGAATCCTGAGTGTCCCTGGGGTCCAACTAGCCCACCAGGTACCTCCAGTAAGCGCCACAGAGCTGCGTTGCAGAGAGGTGTAAAAGGGCGTGGCCTCTGAACACCTCTCTGCAACGCAGCTCCTGGCGCATACCGGAGGTACCTGGTGGGCTAGTTTGCCCCCAGGGACCCCCAGTATTGAAGGGGAATTAATTCCCCATCTTAAAACGCGCCACGGGCCTGTTTGCACACATGTCACCTCAGGCCCCGCCCCCTCCCTTCACCACTGTGCAAACGCGCCCCGTGGCACGTTTTAAGTTGGGGAATTAAGTCCCCTTGAATCCTGAGGGTCCCTGGGGTCCAACTAACCCACCAGGTACCTCCAGTAAGCGCCACAGAGCTGCGTGGCAGAGAGGTGTAAAAAGGGGCGTGGTCTGGACCACCTCTCTGCAACCCAGCCCTGTGGCGCTTACTGGAGGTACCTGGTGGGCTAGTTGGCCCCCAGGGACCCCCAGTATTGAAGGGGAATTCTTTCCCCAATTTAAAACGCACCACAGGGCGCGTTTGCAGAGTGGTTAAGGAAGGGGGCGGGGCCTGACGCTCATTCGCTTTTTTTTTTGCTTTTTTTTTCTTTTTGAAGGGGGGCTGTGTGGCCCCCCTTCCTATTCATTTTTTGGTGACCTGGGGACCCCATCCCCCTGGGCCTGATCCTATTTAAAAAAAAAATTTTTTAAAACAGTACGGGAAGGGGGCCGCGTGGCCCCCCTCCCGTGGCCGATTCCGGCCCCGGGGACCCCATCCCCCGGGGCATGGCCACTTTTATTTTAAATTTTTGAGGAGGGGGGCTGCGTGGCCCCCCTCCTAAGGCCTCTATTGGCCCCGGGGACCCCATCCCCCGGGGCCGGCCTCTGCGCATTTTATTTTATTTTTTTTTATTTATTTTTTAATAATTGTTGGGGAGGGGGGCTGCGTGGCCCCCATCACGGGCCACTAATGGCCCCGGGGACCCCAGCCACTGGGGCCTGGCCACTCGTTGGAGACCGTGGGGGGATCCCCAATCCCCCCACGGTCCCGCCGGCTCCCCGCGTCCTGCGGGAGCCGGCATTGCTTTTCCATAAGGGGAGCTGCTGACATGCAGCTCCCCTTATGGAAAAGCAATCTGCTTTGCTTCATTGAAGCGAGAGCAGGCTTCCCTGCTCTCGCTTCAATGAAGCAAAGCAAGCTTCCGTCCTGTCATTGCAAACAGCAGTGTCCCGGGGGTAGGCACCCCGGGACAGTGCAGGAGCCAGCCCTTGGGGGTGGCGGTCCCCAGGACCACCACAGGCTCCAGGAGGGGGGCCGAGCGGGCCCCCCTCCCAACATCTACTAAGCCCCGGGGAGGTGGTGGTCCCCGGGGCTTCGGGGGTCCAAAACGGACCCCCACATTTCTGTAATTAGTGCCCCGGGGAGGTGACGGTCCCCGGGGCGTGTGGGGGGGCTGGAGCCCCCCAACACAGGTAATTTTTTAATTAAAAAAAGAAGCCCTGGGGGGTGGTGGTCCCCGGGGCTGCGGGGGGGCCTTAGAGGCCCCCCAAATAACATTTAAACCCACCCCCGCATGCCCCCGGGACTTGGCCCACACGGGGGCAAATACCCTCGAAGCGCGGGAGCCCGCGCTTCGTTTTTTTTTTTCACGGTGGGATCCGCGCACCCTAAGCGCATCCCGCCGATTTTTAAACCAAAAAAATGCTTTTTTGGGCCCTGGGGGTCCTTGTGGGACCCCCTAAGCAGGCCTAGGGGGTCAGGGTGTTTCTACCCTGCCCCCTTTTTGCGTTTGGTGCACTTGTTTCTTGTGCCTCGGTTCTACCGAGGAACAAGATGGCTGTCAACACTTCCTGGTTTGGAGTGTTGACAGCCAATTAGCATACAGCTCGTGATCGGGAAGGTGCGCTCAGGGTGCGCGGACCCTCTGCGGCCATAGATATATATGTGGTTTTACTTTTGATTTTCTCAGGAACTACTGAACGGATTTACACCATTTAACCAAAAGGCATGACTCTGAACCAAGGGCTACCTTTTTGCCAAATTTGGTGTAATTCCGTTCAGCAGTTCGGGCTGTAGCTGCGACTAAAGGTTCCTATGGAAAATTGCATGGGGAAAACATGTTTTGGGACCCCCCTTTTTTCTCGGCCCCCACTTGACAAATCACCCCGAAACTTTCAGGATAGGAGTGGACCGGAGCAGGCCATACGTTTTGAGAATTTCGCGAAGATTCGTCAACCGGCGCCAAAGGTATTGGAAATAGAATGTTGCAAATTTCCTATGGAAAATAGGTCCTAACTATAACTATCTACTGGCGACCGCCAGTAGATAATATATATATATATATATATATATATATATATATATATATATATATATATATATATATATATATATATATATATATAACCTACTGGCGGTCGCCAGTAGGTAGTTATAGTTAGGACCTTGTTTCTATTCAAAAAGTGTTTTTTCTTTTGCCAATATCCTTGGCGCCGTTTGATGAATCTTCGTGAAATGCTCAAAACTAATGGTTCACTAAGGTCAGCTCCTGTCTTGAAAGTTCTGGGCTGATTCGTCAAGCGGGGGCCGAGAAAAAAGGGGGGTCCCAAAACGCATTTTCCCGCTGTTAATTTCCATAGGAACTTTAGACACGGCTACAGCTGCTGAACGGAATTACACCAAATTTGGCAAAAAGGTAGCTCTTGGTCCAGAAATCAACCTTTTTTTTAAATGGTGTAAATCCGTTCAGTAGTTGCTGAGAAATTCAAAAAATAAAAATTTATATATCTGAGTTGTGAACCCTCCCGAGCACGAGCTTCATTCTGATTGGCTGCCAACACTCCAAAGCAGAATGTGTTGGCAGCCATCTTGTGACTCGGTAACTGAGTCACAAGAAAAAGGAAAAAAAAAGTGAAAAATGAAGAAAAGGGGGCAGGGCAGAAACACCCTGACCCCCTAGGCCTGCTCAGGGGGTCCCACAGGGACTCCCAGGCCCCAAAAAAGCATGGGTGCGCAAATCCTGCAGAGAAAATTTTTAAAAAACGAAGCGCGGGCTATCGCACTTTGTTTTAATGAGCCCCAGGGTGGGCCAGGTCCCGGGGGCAATGCCAAAATTATATAGCAGGGGCCCGCAGGGGCCCCCGCAGCCCCAGGGACTGCCACCTCCTTGTGGCTATGCTAATTATATGCTGGGGGCACGCGGCCCCCACGCAGCCCCCGGGACAGCCACCTCCCCAGGGCTTGTTTAAATTGATGTGGGGGGCCTCCCAAGCCCCCAAGCAGAATTGCTTTTGGGCAAGTGGAGCTGCATGTTAGCAGCTCCCATTGCCCAAAAGCAATGCTGGCTCCCGCAGGAGGCGGGGAGCATGCTGGGACCGTGGGGGCATTGGGGCTCCCCCCACGGTCCCCAACACTGAGGGCCGGCCCCGGGGGATGGGGTACCTGGGGCCAGAAGTGGTGCAGGAGGGGGGCCACACAGCTCCCTCCCTTTATTTTAAAAATAATAAATGGCCCGGCCTCGGGGGATGGGGTCCCCGGGGCCGAAATCGGCCTGGGGAGGGGGGCCACGCGGCCCCCTCCTTAAATTTATATATAAAATGGCCAATCCCTGGGGGATGGGGTTCCCAGGGCCAATAGTGGCCCAGGGAAGGGGGGCCACGCGGCCCCCCTTTCCTATAAATATATATAAAAAAGGAGGCCATGCCCCGGGGGATGGGGTCCCCTGGGCCAAAAGCGGCTCAGGGAAGGGGGGCCAGGCAGCCCTCCTTCCCTATAAATATATATAAAAAAGGAGGCCATGCCCCGGGGGATGGGGTTCCCGGGGCCAAAATCGGCCTCGGGAGGGGGGCCCTTCCTGTTTAAAAAAAAAAAATTTTTTTTAAAGGGTCAGGCCCTGGGGGATGTGGTCCCCAGGGCCCCAAAAATACTAAAAGAAGGGGGGCCACACAGCCCGCATCTAAAAATATATATAAAAAAAGCCGGCATCTCGCCAGAGGCCCCGCCCCCTCCCTGCACCACTCTGCAAACACGCCCCCTGGCGCGTTCTAAGTTGGGGAATTAAGTCCCCTTGAATACTGAAGGTCCCTGGGGGCCAACTAGCCCACCAGGTACCTAAGTAAGTGCCACACAGCTGGATTGCAGAGTGGTGGTCCGAGGTCACGCCCCTTTTTACACCACACTGCTGGTGGGTCGATGAGGTCCTCTTTTGTCCTGAGGACCTCAGGACACAAGTGGACTTCATCCCTGAGCAGCAGTGCGCCATGAGTCGCGTTTGCAGAGTCGTGTAAAAAGGGGGCATGGCCTTTGAGCACTCTCAACAATCTAGCTGTATGGGACTTACTGGAGGTAAAAGGAGGTCTAGTTGGCCCCCAGGGACCCTCAGGAGGAAAGGGGACTTCATCACCCAACCAAGAGCACGCCAGGAGGCGCGTTTGCAGAGTGGTGGAGGAAGGGGGCGTGGCCTGTGTCCACCTCTCAGCAATCCCACTGTGTGGGGCTTACTGGAGGTAAGAGGTAGGCTAGTTGGCCCCTAAAGGACCCCCAGCAGCAAAGGGGACTTCAATTCCCATCCAAGAGCGCGCCAGGGAGCGCGTTTACAGAGTGGTGGGCAAAGGGGGCGTGGTCTGCTATGAGAACTTAGCAATCCTGCTGTGTGGGACTTACTGGAGGTATTAGGAGGGGTAGTTGGCCCCCAAGGATGTCCTTGGGGGCCAACTACCCCTCTTGTTACCTCCAGTAAGTCCCACACAGTGGGATTGCTAAGACGTCTTCGGAGGCCATGCCCCCCTTTCTCCACCACTCTGCAAACGCGCCTCCTGGCAGACTACAGGATGGGGGATGAAGTCCAATTTACTCTTGAGGGACTTTGGGGTCCAAGAAGCCCTCCTGGTACCTCCTGTAAGTCCTACGCAGTGGAATTCCTGAGCGCTGGTCGGAGGCCCAGCACCCTTTCTCCACCACTCTGCAAACGCGACTACTAGTTAAAAAAGTATTTGCAATGTAATAGGTTTCACATTTGCGAGAGTTAGAGCTATTGACGTTGTAAATGTAAAAGTTTTTTACTAATGTTTTTTGGAGTGGAGTGGATGTACGTTGTGTGTAGTGGAATTATGTGGTATGTTGTGCAGTGAAATTATGTGGATAGAAAGTATGTGGTATTTAGTGTATAGGAATTATGTAGAGTGGGATTATGAGTTATTGAGAGTAATTATGTAGTATGGTAGTCTGTGTTGTGGAGTGGTAACCTCAGGTTTAGTCTTCCTCGTTTCCATAGAAGCTCAACTATGAACTCAGTGAGAGAAAAAAAGAAGGAATCACTGAGGAGCACTTGTGGACCTAGTCAGAGGTATGAGCAGGGCCACTGGAATTATGTGACTGTTTGGTTGCACCGACTTTCGCACAATTATACATTTTCTGCATTAGCCACATAATTCATCATCTGCTCCCTAATCTGCAGATTTGAACAAAAAACCTTGTTTCTAGCTCAAACGGCTCAAATGTTCCCAAAAATGCAGCAACAAGTGTTACAGCGTGGTGGAAGGCCCTTTGCAAACCTAGAATGGTCACCTGTTACTTATTGCTAAATGTCGGTGTTAAATTGGTACTACTGGTGTGCAAGCCACTCTTGCTTCCTTCTGCGCCTTTCTTGCCTCTTTCTGCATTTCTGTTGCTTCTTTATGTACATTTCTTTCTTTTTCTGCACTTCTCTTGCCTCTTTCTGCAAATCTCTTCTACTTTCTCCACCTCTCTTCCTTTTTTCTGCTCGTCTGTTGCCTCTTCCTGCACCTCATTTGCTTCTTTCTGTACCCCTCATACCTCTTTCTGCACCCTTCTTCCCTCTTTCTACACCTCTCTTGCCTTTTTCTATACCCCTCTTACCTCTTTCTGCACCCTTTTTGCCTCTTTCTGTACCTCTGTTCCTTCTCTCTGCACTTCTTTTGTTTCTTTCTGCACCTGTCTTGCTTCTTTCTGCACCCCTCTTGCCTCTCTCTCCACCCCTCTTTCCTCTTTCTGCACTTCTGTTGCTCCTTTATGCACTTATCTTGCTTCTTTCTGCACCTCACTTGCCTCTTTCTGCACCTCTATTGCCTATTTCTGCAGTTCTCTTGCCTCCTTCTGCACTTCACTTGCCTCTTTCTGTAACTCTCTTGCCTCTTTCTGCACCTCACTAACCCTGGGCATAATACTTCGCTACGCTCACGGAGCATGCAAAGTTTGTGCTATAACACACTACGCAAATTGAACGTAGCAGAGTTAAAAACTGTGCTAATTGACGTAGCGTAGCAGTAGTATAATAAACCCCTACAAATGCTTTGATAAAGCAATTTTCTATGCTAAAAGCATATAACCAATTCACAAAAGTGAACTTTGACGATAAAATATCAAGCAATGAGAGAGGTGATGATTTTGGGGTCCCCCTAACCTAGGGGAGGACCAAGCAGATGCCTTGAACACAAAAGCATATCATGTGAACGATTCAGTGGTGGTCCCTTCCTCCTAGGACCACCCCAAGCACAGTTATGGGCAAAAATACAATCCCAACCAAAGGCCCTGCAAAGCATTATGGGATGAGATTAGCAGTGGGCAGTGAATATTATAGTGCCCAATATCAAAATAATTCTACAAAGAGCTGCAGTTCAACTAGTTGTTACTAGATGTCCCTCACGAGTCAAATGCAAAAGCATTGAAATTATTAATACATCAAGCTGCAGTTCCACTAGTCATTACTAGATGTCCCTCACGAGTCAAATGCAAAAGCATTGAAACCCTTTCATGAAGCTTTTGCATTTGACTCGTGAGGGACATCTAGTAACGACTAGTGGAACTGCAGCTCTTTGTAGAATTATTTTGATATTGGATACTATAATATTCACTGCCCACTGCTAATCTCGTCCCATAATGCTTTGCAGGGCCTTTGGTTGGGATTGTATTTTTGCCAATGACTGTGCTTGGGGTGGTCCTAAGAGGATGGGACCACCACCGAATCGTTCAAAAGATGTGCTTTTTTTTTCAAGGCATCTGCTTGGTTCTCTCCCTCGGTTAGGGAGGATCCCAAAATCATCACCTCTCTCACTGCTTGTTAATTTATCGTTTTCACTTTTGTGAAATGTCTATATGCATCTTTAGCATATAAAGACAGAGATATTTATTTAATCTTAACTTGCACTGTGCAAGATGCCTTTGGCTTTTTTTGTACAGTGCAGTCAAGCACACAGCTACGCACTACGCAATTTGCATAGCTACGTGTAGTTCAAAATGTACTTTGCGTAGCTACGTGTAGTGCTACTACGCAAACTGTGCCAACTGCGCCCAGGGTTACACCTCACTTGCTTCTTTCTGCACCCCTTTTGCCTGTTTCTGCACTCCTCTCCCCTCTTTGTGCAACTCTCTTGCCTCTTTCTACACCTCTCTTCCCTCTTTCTGCACCCCTCTTTCTGTACCCCTCTTGCCTCTTTGTGCACCTCTCCTATCCTTTTCTGTACCCCTCTTGCCTCTTTTTCTACCTCTGTTGGTTCTTTCTGCACAGCTTTTGCTTCGTTCTGCACTTCACTTGCCTCTTTCTGTACCCCTCTTGCCTCTTTCTACACCTCTGTTGGTTCTTTCTGCACTGATCTGGCTTCTTCCTGCACCTCTGTTCTAAATTTCTGCATCCCTCATGCCTTTTTCTGCAACTCACTTGCCTCTTTCTGCAGTTCTCTTGCCTCCTTCTGCACCTCACTTGCCTCTTTTTGCACCTCTGTTGGTTCTTTTGCACTGCTCTTGCTTCTTTCTGCACCTCTCTTGCCTCAGTCTGCCCACCTGTTCCCTCTTTCTGCACCCCTTTTACCTGTTTCTGCACCTCTCTTGCCTCTGTCTGCACCTCTGTTCCCTCTTTCTGTACCTCTTTTGCCTGTTTCTGCAACTCTCTTGCCTCTTTCTGCACCTCTGTTGGTTTTTTCTGCACTTCTCTTGCCTCTTTCTGCACCCCTGTTGCTTCATTCTGCACTTTCCATGCTTCTTTCTGCACCTGTCTTGCTTCTTTCTGTACCCCTGTTGTCTCTTTCTGCACTTGTCTTCCCTCTTTCTGTACCTTTCTTGCCTCTTTCTGCATCTCACTTGCCTCTTTCTGCACTTTCCTTGCTTCTTTCTGCACCTCTGTTGCTTCTTTCAGCAATTCTCTTGCCTCTTTCTGCACTTCTCTTGCCTGTTTCTGCACCTCTCTTGCCTCTTTATGCACCTCTCTTGGCTCTTTCTGCACCTCACTTGCTTCTTTCTGCACTTCTCTTGCCTATTTCTGCACCTCTGTTGTTTCATTCTGCACTTTCCATGCTTCTTTCTGCACCTGTTTTGCGTCTTTCTGCACCCCTGTTGTCTCTTTATGTACCCCTTTTGCCTGTTTCTGAAACTCTCTTGCCTCTTTCTGCACTTCTCTTGCTCTTTCTGCACCCTTTGCGCCTCTTTCAGCAACTCTGTTACTTCTTTCTGCACTTCTCTTCCTTCTTTCTGCACCCCTTCTGCCTCTTTCTGTACCTCATTTGCCTCTTTGTGCACCCCTCCTACCTTTTTCTGCACCCCTCTTGCCTCTTTTTGCACCTCTGTCAGTTCTTTGTGCACTGCTCTTGCTTCTTTCTGCACCTTAGTTGCCTCTTTCTGCACTTCTCTTGCTTCTTTCTACACCTCTGTTGCTTCTTTCAGCAATTCTCTTGCCTCTTTCTGTACCCCTCTCGCCTCTTTTTGCACCTCTGTTGGTTCTTTCTGCACTGCTCTTGCTTCTTTCTGCACCTCACTTGCCTCTTTTTGCACTTCTCTTGGTTCTTTCTAAACCTCTGTTGCTTCTTTCAGCAATTCTCTTGCATCTTTATGCACTCCTCTTCATTGTTTCTGCACCTCTCTTGCGTCTTTTTGCACCTCTGTTGCCTCTTTCTGCACTGCACTTGCTTCTTTCTGCACCTCTCTTGCCTCTTTCGGCACCTCTGTTGCTTCTTTCTGCACCCCTCCTGCCTCTTTCTGCACCCCTCTTCCCTCTTTGTGCAACTCTCTTGCCTCTTTATACACCTCTCTTCCCTCTTTCTGCACCACTCTTGCCTCTTTCTGTACCTCTGTTGCTTCTTTCTGTACTTCTCTTGCCTCTTTCTGTACCCTCCGTGCCTCTTTCAGCACCTCTGTTGCTTCTTTCTGCACTTCTCTTGGTTCTTTCTGCACTGCTCTTGCCTGTTTCTGCATCCCTTCTGCCTCTTTGAGCACCTCTTTTGCTTCTTTCTGCACTTGTCTCCTCTTTCTGCACCCCTCTTGCCTCTTTCTGCACCTCTGTTGCTTCTTTCTGCACTTCTATTGACTCTTTCTGCACCTCTCTTGCTTCTTCTGCACCTCACTTGCCTCTTTCAGCACCTCTGTTGCTTTTTTCTGCAGATCTCTTGCCTCTTTCTGCACCTCACTTGCCTCTTTCAGCACCTCTGTTGGTTTTTTCTGCAGATCTCTTGCCTCTTTCTGCACCCCTCTTTTCTCTTTCTGTACCTCTCTTGCCTCTTTCTGCACCCCTGTTCCCTGTTTCTGCACCTTTCCTGCCTGTTTCTTCACCTATCTTGCCTCTTTCTGTACCTCTGTTGCCTCTTTCTGCACATCTCTTGCTCTTTCTGCACCCTTCGCACCTCTTTCAGCATCTCTGTTGCTTCTTTCTGCACTTCTCTTCCTTCTTTCTGCACCCCTCCTGCCTCTTTCTGTACCTCTCTTGCCTCTTTGTGCACCTCTCCTACCTTTTTCTGCACCCCTCTTGTCTCTTTTTGTACCTCTGTTGGTTCTTTCTGCGCTGCTCTAGCTTCTTTCTGTTCCTCACTTGCCTCCTTCTGCACTTTTCTTGCTTATTTCTACAGCTCTGTTGTTTCTTTCAGCAATTCTCTTGCCTCTTTCTGCACTTCTCTTCCTTCTTTCTGCACCCCTCCTGCCTCTTTATGTACCTCTCTTGCCTCTTTCTGCACCTCTCTTGCCTCATTCTGCACTTCACTTGCTTCTTTCTGCACCTCTCTTGCCTCTTTCGGAACCTCTGTTGCTTCGTTCTGCACTTCTCTTGCCTCTTTCTGCACCTCTGAGTTAGAGGTAGTTTTAATCCCCCTGCCCTATTATGTACTAGGGCCTTACAGGGGAGGTAATGCCAATCACAGGGGTACCCCAACCCATAGTGTAGCCTAGTGTATGTAGGTGTTTTCACTGTATTCTAAGTGTCTTTCAGCATAGCACTGGCTCCGGGCCTGGTTAGTCAGAGTCAGTTACCACCAGTACCAGTCAGCAAAAAGTTGGGGGCACAGGATTACTTTGCAACAAGGCCTCTATCTGCACCTCTGTAGGTTCTTTCTGCATATCTCTTGCTTCTTTCTGTACTTTTCTTCGTCTTTCTGGACTTCTGTTGCCTCTTTCTGCATTTCTCTTGCTTCTTTCTGCGCCTTTCTTCCTCTTTCTGCAGATGTCCTACCTCTGTAGGCATAGTTAGAAATTAGCATTTAAAAAACCTTTGAAATTCACTGAAAAAACCATAGGTTTCAGGGACGTTATAGTTAGAAATTAGCATTTAAAAAACCTTTGAAATTCACTGAAAAAACCATAGGCTTCAGGGACGTTATAGTTAGAAATAAGCATTTAAAAAACCTTTGAAAGTCACTGAAAAAAACGTAGGTTTCAGGGATGTTATAGTTACAAATTAGCATTTAAAAAACCTTAGAAATTCACTGAAAAAAACCATAGGTTTCAGGGATGTTATAGTTAGAAATTATCATTTTAACAACCTTTGAAATTCACAAAAAAACATAGGTTTCAGGGACGTTATAGTTAGAAATTAGCATTTAAAAACCTTAGAAATTCACTGAAAAAAGCATAGGTTTCAGGGACGTTATAGTTAGTTGGATATTTCACTCGTACAAAACCAGAGAATTTGGGCCATTATAGTTAGTTGAGCTAAGTATAACTCGCGCCTCCGCAATGCACTGCTGATGACATCACATATTACATCACTCATGACATGGTCAGTGACATCACTGATGACATCACTGATGACATCTCAAATGACATCACTGATGACATCACTGATGACATCATCCACGTGATCCTCTGATGCACCTCCTCATAGCCTAATATAAACTTTGATACACCCACTCTAAAATACAGACTGCCATTCTCGAAACCATAGACACACCAATACCAGTTACTACATACCCACTCACTGATTCCTAGGTCTACACACACATCCACTCACTCACCCATACATGCAGTCACTCATCAATACAGCCACTATCATATGCACTCATACACCTATACAGACACTTACAGCAATGGCATAGTGAAAATCTCATTAGCAATGACGAATTTAAATTTCTCATCAAAGATTTCCCTCAAATACCAACGATATACTTCTTACCAAAAATCCATAAGACTCTTCAACATCCACCGGGGAGACCCATTGTCTCCTCTTGTGATTCATTATATGAAAATTTATCACAATATGTCGACAAATTTTTGGCACCTATAGCTCAAAGTATGAGCTCGTATATAAAAGACACGGGCGAATTCCTCAGAACCTTGAATGGAATTACATGGAACCAACAATATCTTATGGTGACAATAGATGTGGTTTCTTTATACACCTCCATTAGGCATGATGTGGGAATAAAAGCTTGCAACTACTTTTTAAGACAACGAAGCATTTTGGATCTAAAGCATACACAAATGCTATTGAAGATGATTGAGATTTGCCTCACAAACAATATATTCTTATTTAATAAAGAGCTCTTTAAACAACAGTGCGGCACTGCCATGGGCATCTCATTTTCACCAAATTATGCAAATACAGTCATGGGATGGTGGGAGAAAACAATTGCATGGTGTACGGACAATCAAGATGCACTGGAACAGATTGTTCTATGGGTCCGGTACATCGACGACTTGTTTTTAATCTGGAATGGTACGGAGAAAGATTTTATAGAATACTATGAGATATTGTCCAAAAATGATATTGGGCTTTCTTTCACGTATACAATCAGCAGGAAAGAAATTGCATTTTTGGACATTAAAGTTTTTATTGAAGATGAACAGATACACACTACCCTATTTAGGAAAGAAACTGCAACCAATAGTGTCCTGCATGGAACAAGTTTCCACCCCACTCCCTTGAAGAACAGTATTCCGTATGGAGAATTTATACGGATGAAACGTAATTGCTCTAAAGAAGAAGATGCTGAGAACAATATACAAGAAACCATGGCAAGAATGAAGGCACGAGGATATAGTGAAAGAACTCTGAAAAAATGTAAGAAAAAGGTTGACCAAAAACCAAGAACAGAGATATTAATTCCCAAAATTGAGAAAGAAGAACGTAATAAACAACTGGCACCGAGATTCATCACCACGTATAGTAAGGAAAGTGGGATGATAATTAATAAAATTAAGAAATACTGGCACCTTATCTCTGGAGACCCAGATATTGGGAAAATTTTGGGGAAGAAACCTGTGGTAACCTATAGAAAAACAAGATCGTTAAAAGACATGCTTATCCCAAGTCATTTTCAAGAAAAGCCCAAAACAAATTGGCTATTGGACCAGCAAAAAGGTTTTAAAAATGCAATACATGCAAGGCTTGCAAAATTGGCAAAAATATGCGAGCAATTGTGGAAACAAATGGAACAATGACGAACATTGATCAAAGTATATCATGTATATCTCGCTTTGTAATTTACATTATTGAGTGTGACTGTGGAATGAAATACATCGGAAGCACCACATGTATGCTCAAAAACGGATCCTGGAGCACATACGTGCAGTAAAGAACAAAGATATGACGTATGCTACAGCCAAGCACATGCAGCAATGCCAGAATGGAGATTGGACAAAGATGTGCTATTATGGAATCCATATGATACCAGTGGGAGAACGTGGTGGAGATCGGATCAAACGATTAAGGCAAACTGAATCACGTTACATTGTTAGATTAAGAACTAAGGCTCCTAGGGGCATTAACAATGATGAGGAACTTTTTATACATCTAGGATAAAAGATGTAAGAAACTGATACTTGAATGAGAACAGAAAAAGCTAAATGAATGGTTTATGGTACTATACCAATAACTTGAATTGTCTGCACTTTATAATTTGATGCACATTGATTATAATATTACACTAAATATTTTTTATAATGTTGTAGGAACTATTCCTAATCACTTTTGTGCACAATATGGTCACCAGTCTAATGTGACACATGACGTGGTACTAGATCTAGAAATACTATGAAGTAAAAATCATAAAGTGTAAATGTCATAGAGAGCGCTCGACTCATGAGCATTTGAAATAGATATAGTAATCGGATCATTGAACCTGACATAAAATGCAAAGTTCGTATGTTAACCTTTTTTTAATGTTAAATAAAGTTTTTTAGATAATACACTACATATCCCACAATGCCTCATTAAGGCTATATGTGGGTATAAATAAGTGTAATAAACATAGGACTCACTAACCGTGAGAAAAGCCGTGGGAGGGCTGAAACGCGTTGGTCTGAGCAGTTGCAAAATAAATTGTGTTACAACCCAGTTCTGGAGTGCCGCGTTCTTTGTTGGCAAAATTGTTTTGGGCCAGGATCCGGCCCCCTTGCAGAGCACCAGCTGGTGAGCGCCCCGAACAAAAGGATCACTTTGGGGCTAATATATATATATATATGTGTGTTATATCTGATCCCAAAAGTGCATACAGATGAGTTAAATCCGCCTGGGCACCCTATAATTTCAGTGATAGGTCGCGCATTTGAAAACACTTCCAAGTATTTTGATTATTTTTTAAGCAGCTTTGTCAGAACCTTCCCATCATATATACAGGATACAGGAGATTTTTTTACGGAGGATTTATGATCTTCCATGGGAAGATGATTTCCTATTGATTACAATTGATGTATCCACACGGTATACCAGTATAAGGCATGAGGATGTCCTGAAGGCCATCAGACACTCTTTAGGAGCTAGGCCAGGAAGACTATGGCAACACACACAGATGCTCCTGAAAATAATTGAAAGATGCCTCACAAGTAATTATTTGTTGTTCAATGGTGAGCTCGTTCATCAGGTGTGTGGTACAGCAATGGGCACCTACTTCGCCCCCAGCTATGCAAATTTACATATGGGCTGGTGGGAGGAGCAGGTGGTCAGAAATAAATATCAAGAAATCTGGAAAAATCATATAATACACTGGTGCCGTTTTATTGATGACCTCTTTGTGGTCAGGAAAGGGACAGAAAGTGATGCCAAAAATGTTTTGGACCAGATAGAGGTATCTACATTTCACAAGCAACATAAGTATCCAAAGTGTGAATTTTTTAGACCTGACAGTGTACATTACAGATAATAAATTGGAAACAAAGCTGTTTAGAAAACCCACAGCAGGGAATACGTTGATACATGTAGCTAGTTTTCACCCCAAAACTTTGATCAGAAGCATCCCTTATGGGGAAAGTTTGAGAATGCGACGGAACTGCAGTGAGGTGATAGAAGTCAACAATGCAATCACAACCCTGAAAAGGCGATACAGAGCACGAGGTTATACAGAAAACTGCATTGAGGAAGCAATAACTAAAGCAAGTAAACAGTCTAGAGAACAGATTTTGTTCAAAAAGGGTACGATGAAGAGAAAACAACATCTGGATGACATGCAATTTAGACTAATAACAACATACAGCAAACAACAGGCCGCAATATGAGGTATTCTGGGTAAATACTGGAACCTCATCATAGATGATCCTGTACTGGGGAAGGTAGCACCATGCCAACCACAAATCACATTTAGAAGAGCAAAATTGATGAAACACGCTCTAGTAAGTAACAACATCAAAGACAGCAAGAGAGTAAAGACAACATTGTTAAGCAGAAAACAGGGATTTTTGAAGTGTTCAAGGTATAAAGCTTGCCTACATGGCAAGAACACCGAGACATACAAATCACGACTGTCATGCAGATCAAAAAGGTTCAAAGGTTGATTTACATGCAAAACGGAATACACCGTATATGTATTAGAATGCCCATGTGGCTTGCGCTACGTGGGTAGCACAATTTTGAAAGTATATAAGCGTATACTGCAGCATTTAGGTGCCATAAAAAATGGTGATAAAACCTATCCAGTGGCACGTCATTTTGAAGCATTCCATAACAGTGATACAAAAGGCTTGTCATACTATGTAATAGATTAAGTGGTCTCCAACATCAGGGGGAGCAACAGAGAAAAACAGTTGAGGAAATAGAATCCCGCTACATTATAGAGCTTGACACAAAGACCCCGGATGGTCTCAATATAGAAGAGGATTTACATACTCATTTATAAAAATCATCGCAGTCATATGATACTGAAATTATGTGTATCCCTATAAGTTGGTTTTAACATACAAGCTTGATTTTAAATAACACAGGACACAAATATATTGCACTTTTTAGACTGGTTGAGCAGATGGGGTGTACAGTACAAAAAATTTAAATTTGCATGCTAATGCCCACTGGGGCATACTCACATAACCGCATTGACATGCAATATATTTACAGGCTGAGCAAGTTGCTACTATTCGATATTGATGAACATATTAATTTTAATGACTATCAGAGTCTGAAGCAAAATGCCGTTTGATATACCCAATAGGGTTGAAATGTAAGCGGCAAAGTATTATCAAAATCGAATGCGAAACATATACAAAATAGAAAATACTGCAGCGGTATTTTGTGAAGTACAAATTCATTGTACAGTTTTTGTATATTGCGCAAATTATTGTGGAGAATAGCATGAGATAAATTACTGAGTATCTGCCGGGAAATGAATTTAAACGATTTACAATAATATGTATGAGAGTAGAACTACCAGTCTGTTTTCACTTTTTTCACAAAATGAGCACTGCACGTGGTACATGAAAGAGTTAAAAGACTGTTTGTAATGGCACCTCGGCATCGGTGATCAAGGCCGGTTGCAGCCAAAACGCGTTCGATGGTGGCCTGACATTAAAATCTTTGCGTATCTGCAAGTGGCGTCGTCATCCTTTATGGTGAAGGAGTGTTGGAATTGTTACAGACCTTTTCTTGTGAGGTCCGCTAAGATGACGTGCCCTTCCTTCAGGAGAAGTGGCGGCAAACAAAAAGAGTGTGGGCGGAGGACTATGTATGTCTATATATATATATATATACACATACCAAAGTAAAAGCATTTTTTGACTTTCCTATATTTTTGGCACCGTTTGGCAAATCTGCCCGAAATTGTCCCAAAAAAGTGTGCCATTGATTCTTGTTGTGTTAAGCATTAAAGGGGTAAACCTGGACAAATGCTACCCGACCTGGGTCAAAAGTCAGTACATATAAGAGATGGTCGTAGCAGAAATACAAATTAGAAACATGAACAAATAATGAAGCATTAACCTGTATAGTTCCACAATGCATAGATTTATTCACATTAATCTATCGTGGTTCAGGAATATAGAGCATCTGAATGCTTCAATTACATATGGCAACACAGTTGCACAATATATAAACAAATTCACGATATATTTACAGTGCTCGGGTGAGGAGAAAGAAACAGGATGGAGAAGTTAGTGAACTCGTGAAAGTGAAGGACAGGGAAAAGGGGTATGTAGTGACATATATACATCAGTTAATCATACTGTAAACCTTTTCGGCCTGAAACAGATCATCCGTTCCTACAAAAGAACATAACTAAAAGGAAATGTCTTAATCTTCCAAATAAGTCCTTAAAGTTTGTAATGAATATGAAATGTCGACGTTTCGACCCCAGAGGTGTCGGGTAACTACGATCCTCAAGTTGGGGTCTTCTTCAGGACAAGGTGTAGAAGAGCACTCAATTGAAACTGCAAGAAGATTCAATGTTGTTTCTGAGAAGGTAATGACGCTCCTAGGCTCCTAGGCTCGAGGAAAATATATGTTTCTTCCACCATTTGCGACTTAATCACTGGAGGGGAGATCAATGACCAATCCAATGACCTACAATGCGGCGTCTCAGCTCATATATACACATACCAAAGTAAAAGCATTTTTTGACTTGCCTATATTTTTGGCACCATTTGGCAAATCTGCCCGAAATTGTCCCAAAAAAGTGTGCCATTGATTCTTGTTGTGCATGGAAAGTTTCGAGGCAATCTGTCAAGCACGGACTGAGAAAAAAGTGTGTTTCCCATGTTAATTCCCATAGAAACTTTGAACACGACTACAGCCCGAACCACTAGAAGGAATTACACCGAGTTTGGCAGAAAGGTAGATTTGGTTATGCAGATCACGCTTTCAATTGTTTGGCATCAATTCAGTCAGTAGTTGTTGAGAAATTTAAGGAAATTCAAATATGTTTATCTACAATCATGGCTAATTCACAAATAATAACGAGCTCGTGCAGATATCTTCAGAGCTCTGATTTGCTGCCAACACGTCAGTCAGGAAGTGTTGCCAGCCATCTTTGAAAAAAAAACATTAAAAAAAGAAAAGGGGGCAGGGTAGGAATACCCTGACCCCCATGCCTTGGTCTTGGTATCCCAGAGGGTCCCCAGGATCGGCAAAAAAGTTTTTTATTTTTTAAATTTTAGCTGCAAATTTGCAAAATTTGTGAATTTGCAGCAAATTTTTAAAAAAACAAGCGCTGTTTAGCGTTCCTGTTTATATTAAAGCCCCCGGGTAGGCAAGGTCCCCGGGGCATGTGAACATATTTTAAAATTCAAGGAGGGTGCACATGCGGCCCCCCTCCTAGGTATTTTTTCTGCCTCGGTCACCACCACTTCCTCGGGGCTTATGTTTCTTTGACAGTGGATCCCGGGGACTGCCACATCCCCGGGGCTTTAAAATAATAAATTATACGGGGGCCACGTGGACCCCACTCCCAAGTCCCAGGGACCACCACCTCCCTGGAGCTAAGTTGAAAGTAAAGGGGGGGCCTCGCAGACACCCCGGGCCCCAGGTACTGCTGCCTCCCCAGGGCCAAAATAACTTTTCATAGTGGGGGGCCGAGTGGCAGTGATGTCATCAAAGATGTCACTGACCATGTCATGACTGATGTAACATGTGAGACCATAAGCAGTGCATTGCGGGGCATAAGTTATAGTTAGCTCAGGTAACTATAACTGCTGAATTTCTATGATTTTGTATGAGTGAAATCTAAGCCTAACTATAACATCCCTCTAACCTTTAATTTTTCAGTTAATATATACATCAGTACATATTAAGATGTGTGGGTATGTCACTGTATATGTATTTGGTAATTTGTTATTTAAAAAAAAATAACATTACAAAATGCAATTCACTTCAACCTTTAGCCCATCCCTCCTCTCTCTGACTCATCCCGCCTGAACCTTTCTGCCTACTATGAACTCCCAAAAATACTTTTCAGATGTCCGCCTCCTTTTTATCCAATTCACCCAACTGACAGGCGCACATGTTCCACTACTCCACATAACAACTCACAACTTCCCTTTTATAATCCACCTCCATTATTCTATCCCTACTCATAACACTACTAAACGCATGAGAACTCAAGAGCAAAACTTATCACAACAAGTCCTCAAGGAAAAAAAGGAATTACTAATCAACTAACTATTTAACTCTAATATTGGAATCAGAGTAGCATGCTGCTCACAGCAATGTACTTAAATGCCTCATCAGGAGTAGTAGGCACTGAGGGGCAGATTTACAAGAATATGACGCATCTTAGATGTGTCACTTTCCCTGCGCCACCCTTAGAAACCCTTGCACCACCATAGATGCGCCGTATTAACAATACGGCGCACTATGGCGCAAGGATTGACAGATGCATCAGAAATTCTGAAACATCTGTTGGCGGAAAAGTCACACATTGCTGGAGTCGTGTCGCAAGCACGACGCAACTCCAGCAATGCGTGTTGAGGCCTATTACCAATACACTGTGTCACTCCTTACGCCTGCTTCAAGCAGGCGTAAGATTTTGACGCAGTGGCGTCCTAAAAGTGACGCAGTGAAATCTTGTAGATTTCACTGCGTCACTTTACGAGGCCTTCCTGCGTGGGAACGCCCACTCTGCATACATTATACCTGACGCTTGGTATAATGTGACGTAGGGCTTTACAACGTGACGCATCTCCCGAGATGCGTCGCGTTGTAAATAGGCCGCATTGTTTGCGCCGCTGTTGCGTAAAAACCGCCGTTGGGATAATGATGTCCCTTTTTGCCGGTTGTTTCGAAGCGGTCAATCTGCCACGAAACGGCAGGCGGAAATGGATTTGGGGGCCCGTAGCAGGTCCCCCTTCATCCCTGGGCCTGGGGCAAGGGAAATGGGGGGCACCATATAGCCCTGCACATAGTGCAGAGATATGGAAGTGCAGGTTTTTTGTATTGTGGCGGGTTCTGCTAACAGCATCCCCGCTGCAATACAGTAGATTGGCAATTCGACCGCCGCAGTGGCGGTCGCATCCTAATGTGGTTGGTGGTTAGGCCGCCTCGTAGGTGGCCGGTCCCACTACTGCAACGGCATCGTAATGACCCCCTATGTCCTGCAAAAGAATTTGTTAGTTGAAATTTCACCCCTGGTGAAGATTTGCAAAATTGAGAGAACTGACAAATACATAAAGATGTGAAAGTTTACTGACTTGGCAAAACATTGCTTAGAAAATGATAATTCTGCAGATCCCAATTATGGACCTTTTTCTGTGATCGCTGGAGACTCAATGGAAAAGATCCAAAGACATAGTCAGTGCTTAATTTGTAAAAAACAGTAAGTGCCAGGGCCCTCGTCACAAGGCCACTGCAGCTTTTACCACCCATTATCCCTGTCAGGTCCTCCAGTGACAGAACTAACACAACTACTAACCGTCACACCCCACAAGTGTGACTATTCAGACTATTCCAAACCCACAAAGCTATAAGAATGGCTTAACTGGCAGCTATTACTAATTTTTTATGCATAAACAACTGTTGTTGTGCCCATCTGTAATGTAGACAAACAGTACCACCATGTGGCAGATTGTTATAAGTGCCGGTGTTAACAATTAAGCGTCAGTGCTAAGCACTGGATACAAACGGCTCAAATTAAGCACTGGCATTTCTTCCACTCTGGAACAAATTAAATGGTCATTATGTTCTCTTTCCAGCCAGAAGAAGTAATGTTAGTAGTAAGTAATCTGTGTCTTTCATCATGTGTCCTGAAGACCATGTGCTTGTATTTCTTGATATTGTAGATTCATTAACTTTCAACATCTCTTACCAATTTCAGTATAATTAGCATCTTACATCCTTATCTGTATTTTTATAAACTTGCTTGAAATGATGTATCTGCATGACAAATTGTATCATCCTAGTCCCTGTTAAAATGTCTCAAATCTACTTATTTCTGAATCACCAATTATTTCAGAAACCAATTTGAATGAAAATGAGGTCCTTCAAGTAATCATGGGCAGTGGAGGTGGAACCAACTGGCAAAAACAGTAGAGCTAATAAGTAGTAGCATATAACTCCTCACATGTCTGCAAGACCCTGCTAAAAGATAAATATAAAAGGGTGAAAACTTAAAAGTCCCTGTCACCAAGAACAAGCAATTCTGATTTCACCTGTACCCAATACAGTGAAGCAAACTCTGGAACCATGTATCCGATTGAGCAGTTGGAGAGGAAGAAAGGTTGGCAATGAAGTGACAAATTGGCTTGGGTGGCATAGGCTCATGGCCCTTAATGAGAGTGGCCAGTCTAGTTAACCAGTCAAAGGAAGAATGACAATCTGGGGCTGTGGTGGAGAGAAAACACTGCCATACACGTGATAGGACTCATGCTTCATTTCAGGAATCAGAAAGACCTTAGCTGGTTCAATGTCAGGTTTGGTGTGGTAATGACGGTCTGTGAATCCAGATTAGAGGCTTAGTGAATTAGAGAGTCAGGCATCCCGGTCTTGTATGGCGGTGGAGCAGGGATTAGGCTTGCACTTATTTAGAATCGGTTCGAAGATGGCAACCTCCCTTTTATAATGCAACGGTCTGGACCTAGAATTATCCCAATCCAACATTGGGCACATTATGTGGGTCAATTATAATTAATTAACACATTTCCTCCTGATCTGTATTCTAAGAGCAGCATAAAATGCCAGGGATAGAGAAGCACACTGCCTGCTGACATTGTGAGTTGGTAGGTTTTCCATTCTTCCATGCAGTTCCTCACCTAGCTAACGTTTGTTGTTTTCCTCATGTCCTTCCCATTGGGTTAGTCCTGGCTAAAAAATGAGTCCTTGTTTTTCGCATGGTTTGTGCTTTATTATGGTTACCAGCTGCTTACAGTTGGACCAGTCTCCTTCACTTCCCGTGGGCACGCAGTTGGCAGGCCTTGTATGTGGTGGATAATATTCGAATGTCTTTTCTTTGATTATTGTATTGTTTTATGTATGATGTGTATTAACATTTTGTCATCACCTCCTGAACGTGTTCCTAGGTCCTAGAGCATCCAATGTGTCTGTGTTGTTTTTTCTCCATTTTCCTTATGTTTTGTTCCCCTGTGTTCCCATGGCCACTTCTTTCTACATCTACATTAAAGATACATATTATGTCCCAGGGAATCTGTGGCTGCCTGGAAATGGTATTATCTCAAGTGGTGTAAAGTAAAATGATACACCCCCCCTTGCAGAATGTGAAGAGGGACTCTGGAGTCTTCCACATTTAACAAATATTAATTGCCCGTGGGTGGAATGGCGTGCCCTCAAAGGTTTGGGGGACCCATAAAAGGTTGTGGGCCCCCCGGACTGCTGGGGCTGCAAGGACCTGTGTTTCACTCCTGGTTATCTGCAATGTTTTCTTCCAATACTCATTAAAAAAGAGTACTTAGCTGTAATTCTCGTAGGAGTGCACAACGCCACTTTGTTGGAAGCAAGTGCAAGTGAAACACAAAAAACACCAAAAGGCACATCCCAGAAGGTTGACTTGGTTGAACTCCCAGGAGGTTTACTTGGTTGAACTCTCCTGTTTTCAGACCATACAATGAAGGATCCATTGTTCACCCCATTGTAAAGCTTGAATGAACCTTGATGAGCAAAACATTGATTGAGGGGGGGATACGTCCATGCTAAATAAAACCAAGTAATGAGATGGTTTGAAAGCATGGCAGCCCCCAATTTGAGAAGTAGACGAGGAGACAAAAGCGAATGGATGTTGCCTAAGAACTAGGAAAAGATAAATGATATGGGGCAATACTCTTATCAGCTTGAATGGAAGTGCAGTGAGTTTGCACGTTCATAGACATTAGTATACTAGAGAAATAATAACGAAATTACTGAACTGGGCTGCACTTTATGGAGGGCCCCCAGACCGACCATCTGAAGGGGGTCACAATAAACATGATGAAATGCAGGCTAATGTATGAAATAATAGGAAAAGTCCACCTTATAGAAGGGTATCTGTTGGGATACAAAAGTCCCTTGCATGGTAACAGATGTACACCTTAGCCCGGAGTGTCCCAGTTGCATGTGCATCTGGAACCCTGGTTATGAAATTGGTCATGCGACATGCATGGATCATGCATGTGTGCCATTACCTATGGCTACCTTCATGGACTTAGGTCTACCATAAACCGGGAGGGGAGCCAAACGTACTTCCCTCTTAATGGCTTGGGCTACTGCCCTCATCCAGAGTTCCAGAATACAAGCACTGTGATTTCAAAATACCCGATTGATGAACAGTAGAATGGCAGGTCTGCTTCCCGTGCCATAGAAGTGGAGCCTACCGGTCCTCTCAATTAACATTCCATGTCTGTATCGACAGTTTGCTTGGCCTACATGAGAGGAATGTGATTCTAGGAAGTGCATGTGTTAGTGTGTACTAAAGACTGTATGTATGTGTGGCTATGAGAATACATAACATGATTGCCAGTGGATTCCATTTTGGGAAGCCCAGGGCCTAAAAAAACTTAAGATGGAGGTGTGAACTGCAGACCCAGACAAGAGATGTAGATTGTCAACATTCCTGGGTCTGAGGGGAGAGTTACGGGAAGGGAGCAGAGCATCCCCTGCACACATTAAAGGCATCTTATGACTCAGGATTGGTGCTGGGCAGGGAGGTCAGAGCACAGTGTTTCTGGAGGATAGTGGGATTGATAAGTTACACATTGCAGGAACACAGAATCATAAAAGATGGGAGGCTTAATCATTTGAACCTTTGTAAGGCATATGTCACTTGAGGCTGACACCCAATGTGTAACCCCGATGATGCATCCATGTCCTGGGTTGTATGTCCATAAGCTCTGGTGGGCAGACAGGCCTTTGCACAAAGAACTGAACTGGGGAGTAGGCATTTCAAAGACCCGACACCCACAACATGAATTTCAAAGGGTCAGCTACGAAATAACATTTGTGCCTGGAGAGACTGTATAAAAATGGAAACTGAAAAACCCACTTGTTGTTCAGAGCTGTGACAAGATCGCCACCACTTGAGCTGCTGCAACCAGGACCAGGGATTGAGGTCTGCTGGTCTCCTAGATGGGCAGGGGTACACTGCCCAGGTCACCAAGCACACTGGCTGCCTGTCAAGACCAGTGTGGCTAGTAAGGTGCAGGAGATCCCGAAGGGAGCAAGGTTCAGCAGTGATTGGGGATGAAATGAAAATCGATATTTGTAAAGCGCTAACTGTCACTCCGAAGGGAGCATCCTGGCGCTGATACTGAGGTGATATAGCACTCTAAGGGTCTTAGATGAGAGAGAGGCAGAGTTCGTCTGTCGCTCCGAAGATCCATGTTTTTAGAGCCTTTCTATATTGGGTTTCAGTTTTTGCATTCTCAGTTGCAGAGGCAGTAGGTTCCAAGCTCTGGTACCTAACACTGCTATAGTTTTACCTCCTTTAGTTTTGCATCGGAAATTGGGAGGTATGAGCAGGTTAGCTGATGAGGACCTGAGAGTTCTGTTTGTGATATAAGGAGTGAAACGAGATGAAAGATATTTTGGTCCTATCTTGAGTGATGCCTTAAAAGTGATTAGAAGAATTTTGAACAGAATTCTCTTATGTAGTGGGAGCCAGTGAAGAGTTCTAAGCGCTGCAGAAGCGGAAGACCTTCGAGGAAGTCTTAAGACAAGCCGTGCTGCTGCGTGTTGGACCACCTGGAGTCTTTTTACTGTTTTTTTGCTAGCTCCTGCCAAGAGGCTGTTGCAGTAGTCAAGACGCGAAAGAATTAACGCGACTGCTACTGATTTCCTTGCTGCAAGAGGGAGTAAGTCAAAGAATTTTCTCAGGGATCTTATAATACTGAAGCAGGTCCCTGCTACCTTCACTGCATGTGGTTGGAAGGTGAGTGCGGAATCAAACTGCACTCCCAGATTTCTAGCCACTTTCACAGTCTCAGGCGGGAGTGGAGTTCCCTCTGGCCACCAATCGCTTGGTAAAAATGAGACTTCTTTCCCTATTGGTAGAATCTCGGTCTTGCTAGTGTTGCACCTAAGGTGTTGTCCTTCATCCACTGAAGGACCTCGGTCAAACATCTTTTAAAATTGAGTTCTGGGTCCTTAGAGTTCCGATCGAGAGATAGTATCATCTGGGTATCGTCTGCGTAGGAGGTGACTTCGATCCCGTATGATGAGATCAGTGAGATAAGAGGGGTCATATAAACGTTGAACAACAATGGGCTCAATGAGGACCCCTGCGGCACCCCCGCTGTGATGGTCCGTTCGACAGATAAAAAAGTTCCCAGCGACACGACTTGCCTGTGATGGGTATCAGGATTAGCAAGGTGTGAGGCCAAAGGTCCATTAGGACCGACTACGTTGTGGGACCTCCATAGTGCACCAAGGGCCATTTTCTGGTGCGTTGTGGGCCATTACCAAAGGACATTGTCGCGGCTGTCATCAGTTACCATCAATTGGGGGCTGTAGCCATCAGATAACTGGACTGCCCCCAAGTGCTTTGTCAGTGCCGTCACCAAAGGAACTAAGGGCTCGATTCACAAAAGTAATCTGAGACAAAATCCTAACTTTACGACTTTCGGTATTCACAAAAGGCATTTAGGAGTAGTAAAGTTAGGATTTTGTCTTAAGTTTGTCTTAAGTTTTGGTCTTAAGACAAAATCCTAACTTAAGTTTAACTTAAGTTAGGCTTTTGTCTTAAGACCAAAACTTAAGACAAACTTAAGATAAAATCCTAACTTAAGTTTAACTTAAGTTTAACATAAGTTAGGATTTTGTCTTAAGACCAAAACTTAAGACAAACTTAAGACAAAATCCTAACTTTAATACTCCTAAATGCCTTTTGTGAATACGGAAAGTCGTAAAGTTAGGATTTTGTCTCAGATTACTTTTTGTGAATCGGGCCCTAAGTAACCTCACAGGGTTCCCCCATGTCTGTCAGGACCTTGGCTCCTGGTATGCTGTCGGCAACCCCGAGTGTGCAGAATTAAGCCCAAGGAGCCTGAAAGCTATGTCGACCGCCAAGTCTGCACGCTAAGGAGAATTCAGCAGGATTTGAAGGCTCCTGCCTTCCTACCAGGTGGTTGACTCCTTCCAAAAGGGTCCTCCGTTGGCGTAGGGGGTTTCCGTTTCACTGAAGGTATTCTGATTACTGTCAGGTCATAGCACTTTGGTCCCACTTCTGTCCCTGCACTGAAGTCACTGGAACATGCATCAGAGCATAGAAGGGGACTGTTACATTGTGGCTACCACCTAGCAGTTCAAGCTGAACTGCTCCCATTGCAAGTGATTTGCATATGACTTGGTCCAAACTGAGGTGGCATGGTGTGCAAAATAAGATGGACTGGGATGTGGTCCGAGTAAATAGCAGTATCTGAGATTAATTTAAGCATTCCAGCCATCACATTTTTTATACTTCAGTGTGTTGCCCTAAGTGGGATGGGTATGCCCGGACGTGGGTCCTGTGCACCCACTGTCACTGGAGCCGCATGCTAGAACTGTGCAAGTGACTTGCAGGCACAATCGAACTTTGTAAAAAGTAGCCTGGAGGGGGGGGTTTGCACCTGTGGTAGAGTCACCTCATACGACCTAATGAGTCAGAACAGTGGAGTGGGCCTAGATGGGAGGGACTCGGGTGAACTCACCTGAATTTCTTGACTTGGCTCTGCAAGGGATTGTGTTGATAATTTCACTGTGATAGATTTGAACTGTTATGTGTAATAAATCCCTGTTTTCCATAAAAACACATTGGGCTGTACCTGATTTAGGGAGGATTGCGGGAGGGCGCTTTGAGTTGTGTCTTTACACCTAAACTGGCACATTCCTCCCACTCGAAGGCCTTGGAATGCTCAACCTATTCTATCAATGAGAGTTGAGGGCTCACTGGGTAGTATTTGGCCCAGTTTTGTGGAGTGCATAGTAGGATGAACCCCAGGACAGCAGGAATAACAGGCCCCAACCACCACACTGCCCCAACCCCTACCCTGTAGCCCTCTGAAAGAGGTTCTGACAGATTCAGGGCAATAAATGGAGAGTGTTCTTACAATAGTGGAAATGCTGGCAGTGAACCTTCCGACATTTGAATTATGCCCGTTTTCAGAGCCACAGGGTAAAGCATTGGTCTAGGACGGATCTACTGGCCTTTAATGTTATCACTTGCCCCAACCTTCATGGTCGTGACCTGGCGACAGCTCCCCTTTGCAGCTCGTGTACAGAATGCAACTGGACACTAGGTGCTACCAACCTTAGGAAGGGCGAAAGGGGGCAGAGGGAACCACTAGATCAGATTAGAGCTTGCCTTATAAACTGCAGATCCTTGTCTAAACATGCAGAGGACCTGTGGCTATTATTGGCTGGGAACGACTTGGAGGTCTTGTTTCTCACTGAAACTTGGCTGAAGGACGATATCCTCGCAGCGGTGGCACTAGCTTTGCCTTCTGGGTTCAAAATATGTTGTGCCAATAGGGCGGGACACAAAAGGGGTGGGGGGGTAGCGACTATCTGCAAGGACTCTTGGGACATATCCTCCTCAAACTTAGGGAACATGGGCTCGGTTGAGGGCCTACATTTTTGCATTCGGACCGGCCATTCAACCGCTTTTTCAGGATTGGTGGTCTATAGGCCTCCTGATTGCCCACCCAATATACTCCCGGAATTCTGCAATTTCATTGCACAGAAATCTCTCCTATCCGCTAATTATACGGTATTAGGGGATTTCAATCTGCATGTAAATGATCCTACTTGCGCCCAGCAATGCAGTTAGTCTCCTTGATGGAAGGAATGAATCTTCCACAGCATGTGAAATTCCCTACCCATATAGCAGGTCACACCCTTGACCTGATATTCTCCAACATCCCATCCCTGAAAATTGAAGTGCCAAACCAGGTGGTTTGGTCTGATCATTTTCCCATTATGTTCTCTTTCACTCTGGCTAATTCCGACTGCACTGAGAGTGCCAGATATTTTCTAAAGAGAAATTGGAAATACTTAACTGCCGAATCCCTAAGCCCTATTCTATTAGCTAGCAATCCGCCTCTATCTCTTGACCCGAACGTCGATACGCTGGCCCTACATAATTGGATTGCAGCCGCAGTGGAGTCTGCGGCTCCAGCTAGAATTTCAAAATCTTTGAGGAAATCCCCTCTGCCCCATGGTTTTCTGAATCACTTAGGGTTATGAAAAGCAAATGTAAGCGGTTGGAACGCCAATGGAGGTCAAATTATGACAATTCCGAAAAATGATATATAAGATATCTCTGAAGGTTTTGCATAAACTCATGAAAGAGGCAAGAAGAGAGTACATTGCCAAGTGTATTGACTCTTCTGACAACCCAGGGAAAGCTATCTTTAAAGTGGTCAACTCCTTCCTCAAACCCCGCGAGCTGATCATCGACGCTCAGCCGTCGCTGGCACTGTGTGAGAGAATCTCTACCTTTTTTAATGATAAAATCAGCAACGTCTATGAATCTTTTCTAGACATAACTACCACAATCCAATCTGACGTGGCAGTTAGGCACACACCCCTATCTCTCCTTTCTGACTTCGCCCCTATCACTCAGAAGGAAGCATTGGCTGCAATTCTGAATTGCAAGTCTGGCTCACCGGAAGATCCTTGCCCTCCCAAATTGTGGAAAGTGCTGGCTAATTCCACGAACGAGGTGCTGGTTAAGATCTGGAATGCCTCCCTCTCCTCCGGCACCTTCCCTGATCTATGGAAGCATGCCACCCTACTCCCCCTAAAAAAGAAAGCTAACATTGACTCAGGGGATCTGAATAATTACAGACCTATCTCGTTGCTGTCTGCCCCTGCCAAGATGCTGGAAAAGGCAGTGCAGCGACAATTGGCTAATTTCATTAAAAACAATAATATCCTGCACGACACCGAATCCGGTTTCCGAGCGGGGTTCAGCACTGAGACGGCGCTTCTTGAGGTAGCGGACTCAATCAGAATGTCACTGGACTCAGGAGCTTCAGCTATGCTGGTGCTCCTGGATCTCTCTGCTGCATTCGACACTGTGGACCACGCTATACTGTTGCAGCGTCTTCAGGATAGTGGAGTTAACGGCACAGCTCTGGCCTGGCTAAAGTCTTTTCTCCACCTGCGCACTCAAAGGGTGGCCTTACAACCACATCAGTCCACCCGCAAGCACTTATGGTGCGGAGTGCCTCAGGGGTCGGCTCTTAGCCCGCTCCTTTTTAATATATACCTGGCCCCTTTATTTACTTTGATAGCCAACTGGGGAGTGAACGCGATTTCCTACGCCGACGACACCCAATTGGTTTTCCCATTTAATGATCAGACCGAAGATTCTTTTAAGTGCTTCAAAGGCTGTTTAAAAGACATCGCAGGATGGATGAATAATAACAAACTTAAATTGAATGCCAATAAGACTGAAGTGATGTTTTTTGGCAAATCCAAGCCTCCAGTGGCAGTCCTTTGGTGGCCTGAGGAAATGGGCCCGGCACCGGTTCCTACGAGCTGTGCCAAAAATCTGGGCGTTAAATGGCAGGACGATCTGTCCTTCTCCGCCCAGATTCAGCAGGTTACAGCGGCCTGTTTCTGTCGTCTGAGAAACCTCAGGAAATTTTTACATCTGCTACCTGAGAGCTGCCGCAAGACCGTTATCCATGCCACAGTAACTGCCCGCTTGGACTATGCAAATGGCCTCTACACTGGCCTTCCGGCCTACCAAGTTAAGAAACTGCAAATGGTTCAAAATGCGGCGGCGAGACTTATCAAACATGTTCCTTTTCGGCAGCACATTTCTCCGTACATCAGAGAATTACACTGGCTCCCAGTAGCCATGCGTATTAAGTTCAAGGCCTTGACCCTTGCTTTTCGGGCAGTTCATGGATCCTGCCCTGCGTATTTAAAACAGAGGCTAGGTGTCTATAGGCAGCCACGTGTGCTGAGATCCTGCTCTCAGAACCTGCTATGCACCCCTCGAGTGAAAAAAACTCGGTTGGGTGCAAGATCTTTCATGTTTGGGGCATCAAGACTGTGGAATTCCCTCCCTAACTCTTTGCGTCAGTTATCGTCTGAAACCCAATTTAGGAAGGCTATCAAAACTTGGCTTTTTAATCTGGCTTAATTTCGTTGTTGATCTTGTCGCCCCTCCGTGAGTCGCCTGTTGCTTTAGCGCCGGGACACCTCCTAGGAGGTAGCTGTTCGCGCTCTAGAAATGACAGTATTATTATTATTATTATTAAATAACTCATCATTGTGGGAGCGAGGTGATTAGTCAGATGACAGAGGTCAACACATTTCACTACACAGGCATGACATGGAAGAGCTACGCAGCCAGACAAAGGAAGTGAAGTAAAGAACACTGAGGTGGAGGATACAAATATGACACAGACAAGAGAGAAATAACTGATTTGCATGAGCTAAAAGTAGGGGGACAACTTTGCTGATTTGGAAGATCACTCAAAAAGAAACAATGTGCACTTGCTGGGTGTGGTTGAGAAGAGGGAAACTGGAAATCTAGGGCCATATTTATGAAAGGGTTGCATCGCTTTTGCACCGTGCAACAGGGTGCAAAAGCGACCCAACCCTTAAGATGAGATTTATCAAGCCACGCAAGGCCACCTTGCGTGGCCCTGAGTGGCTTGATGAATCCAGAGTAACGCAACGCAGCGCAGATCGCTGCATTGCGTTACTCTGCCCCAGGGAGGCATACCATGGGTGGTGTGCGGGTGTTCTCGCGTGAGGCATACGAGGAGAAATATCTTAATTTCTCCCCGTTTTTTCCTCCTTCTATGTGTGCTGAATTCTGCAGCACATATAGAAAGTGGAAAATACCTCAGAGGATTGTTTTTGTGCAGGAAGGTGCTCTTTCCTGCACAAAAACAATCCTGCTAACAACGCAGGCACCCTTGTACCATGGTGCAAGAGTTCCTGCATTATCGCAAGTCAGCACATTGTGCGTCAGCTCTGGGAAAAGGTAGAAAGGCACCGTACAATGGGGCAGATTTACAATTAACTAACGCAGCACGGCGCAGCAAGTCATTTTGCTGCCCCATGCTGCGTTAGTTTGGAAAGCACAGGGATGCGACATATTTACAAGAATATGTCGCATCCTTGTGCTTCTCCTGCGCTGGCGCACAAACTGCAACCATATGCTGGCGCAGGCACCCTTGCACCATGGTGCAAGGATGCCTGCGTAATGGGGAGATTGCTTTTGTGCAGGAAGGGGAACCTTCCTGCACAAAAACAATCACTACAACCATTTTCCTCTTTCAATGCGTGCTGCAGAATGCAGCACGCATTGAAAGAGGAAAAACGAGGAGAAATGAAAACATTTCTCCTCGGTGCGCTCGCTACGCCACCTCTAGGGTGGCGTAGCTTAAACGCATCTCCAGAGTTACGATTTCTCGTAATTCTGGAGATGTGTCTTGTTCCATGGGTGTTGCGTGGGAACACCCACAGCAACACCCATGGAACGCCCCTTCACCGCAAAGTGCTGCGTGTGAAGGGGCTGTATTTACAAGGAGAGGAAAAGTCACGCAGGGTGGCTTTTCCTCTCCTTGTAAATATGGAGCAGCCCCCTGCGCCACCAGTACGTCACAAAAAGTGACGTACTGGTGGCGCAGGGGGCTTGTAAATCTTCCCCAATGTCTCTATCATGCAGCATAGCGCAGCAAGGTGACTTGCTGCGCTACGTGATAAAATGATAAATATGCCCCCTAGACTGTTTCTTAGAGAACAGTATTTCCGCCTCTTTGATTAACAGGAGGCGCTGAGTGATATGGTAGCTTGAAAGTACATCATACTTCCACAAAAAAATCGCAACTTGCTGCACTAACGAGCACAATAATGTTAAGATTTCTATAGTAGAGGGACAAAGTCAGAGTTTCTGCAGGTGGAAGGAAATTGGATATCATCGCTCATAATAGACAAAGGCTGTGCTACCTTTTCTGATTACTGTGTGGCGGCACAAAGGAGGAAGACCTTTTGCACCATAATAGTACATGATGAAAGCTCGTGGGTGTTCCCTCCACTTTGATCATATCAGTGAGGCTCCAAACTGATGTAAAGGAAAGACCCCTACATTTTTCAAACTCCAAAACACGGATGTATCTAAGATGTAGTGAAGCATAATGGTTAAGAATAAAAAGTGTTTGTAGAAGACATAATTACCTGCCTGTTTGACATCTAAATAGCAATGAGGCAAGTTCAGCTCGGTTAATTACCTAAATCTGCCCGTTCACATTTTTGGTTGCATTGGTGTTTGTCTGGAATTTCGATAAAGTCTCCTATGTACTTATTCTTGCCAGCCTGCTTCATCCTTCTTCCTTGGCTGCTTTGAGCTGATCTGACCTGAGATGCCATCTCAGGATTTTTAGGTGTTAAGAAGCTTAGTGCAGCCTGTGTGATTTCACCATCCCAAGCTTGCTTGCTTGTTTATTTATTTAGTTAATTAATTAGTTAGTCAGTTAGTTTTTTTGTATAGGGTTGTGTGTTGCATTTTGCTGACAGGTAAGGACATACAGTTTAATTGTTAGAAGGTTGATTAGTGTCCTGTTGGGTAAAAGGGAAAACCATGTACAATATTCCTCAGATCAATCCATTTTCCAAGTCACTCACTTCAAGGCAAACCAAACGATTTTATATTTTTTGGGGTATTTGGACATAAATCTGATCATTATTATCAAAATACAGCAATATCGAGTTTTTAATATCGTGACACATTAATATTGTGATGCAGAAATATCGTGAACATAAATAATGAATTTTAGGTAAGTAATATCGTTTGCAAGAATATTGATGTTTTTAAAATCATTTGCAATAATATTGTTTTGAAAAATATAGTTTTTTAAAATTACCTTAATGTGTTTTAGTTGATATTTTAATTGTATATGTTATATATTGTTTGTATAATTGTACTTGATATTTTTAAATATCGTTTTTAATTTTAAGTTATTTATAATTCTTTCATTTAATTGTTAACAGTAATTTATAATGTCGTAGCGGGTTGTTAGGTTTGTAGGGGTACAGGTTAGGAAGTTAAATAAGTATAATTAATTACTAATTAACTTTGTAATTAATATTAATTAATTGATAATTAATTATCTAAATTGTTTAATTATTAAACATGTTGATGTGATATTTTAGGTGCAGGTTGTTTTTGTTTGTAGAAGTATAGGGTGGGAAGTTAATTAAGTAATAATGTATTAATTATTTAATTGCTAGTTAATTATGTAAATTGTGTAATTACTATATATTTTTACTGATAATTTGGGTGTGTGTTGTTGGGCTTGTAGGGGTTTAGGGTGTGAAGTTGATTACGTTTTAATTATTTAATTATGAAATATGAATTTAATATTAAATATTTCATTGATAATTAGGTACATTCTGTAATATTTTTAATGTTATTTTTTAGGTGCAAGTTATTGTGTCTGTAGGGGTATAGGGTGGGAAGTAAATTAAGTAATAATCAATTATCAATTAATTATTCATTTTTAATTAAATATTTAATTAATTAATAATTTGACAAATTGTTTGATCATTATACTTTTTGTTGTTGTGTTTGCAGGGGAATAGGGTGGGAAGTTATTCAATTATAATTGTTTAACAAATAATAATAATGAATCATTTATTAATAATTATTTTATATATTATTTAAAATGAAAATTGTGTTATGTTTTTTAAATTATATTTTAATTGTGTTTTGCTGTACTTGTGGAAGTATGATGTGCGTTTTTAATTAAATAATCAATTAATAACACATTTTTAAGTTTGAAAATAATTAACATTTCCAATTATATTTATAATATTATTATTTTTTACATTTATATATAGAATTTTTATATTAATAGTTTTGTACTTTTGGTCAATTAATAGAGTTATTAAAATATGTTATGTGTTTGAAGTGAACTACTTTTTCTACTGTTGCACAGACTGGAGTGGGAATATTAATGTTACCCCTCTGGTGTCCATCACTTTCCCCACCGTTGCCCAGACTGGAGTGGGAATAGTAAATTTTACCCCTCTGGTGTCCAACGCTTTCCCTACTGTTGCAGAGACTGGAGTGGGAATAGTAAGTTTTACCCCTCTGGTATCCAACGCTTTCCCTACTGTTGCAAAGACTGGGGTGGGAATAGTACATTTTACCCCTTTAGTGTCCAACACTTTCCCTCCTGTTGCACAGACTGGAATGGGAATAGTAAATTCTTCCTCTCCAGAGTCTCACGCTTTCCCTACTGTTATAAAGATTTCAGTGGGAATAGTAAATGTTACCCCTTCGGTGTGCAATGCTTTACCTACTATTGCACAGACTGGAGTGGGAATAGTCAATTTTACCCCTTTAGTGTCCAACGTATTCCCTACTGTTGCACAGACTTGAAAGGGAGTAGTACATGTTTCCGCTCTGGAGTCCAACACTTTCCCTACTATTACACAGACTGGAGTGGGAATAGTAAATTTTACCCTTCCAGCGTCTAACGCTCTCCCTACTGTTGCACAGACTGGAGTGGGAATAGTAAATATGACACTCCGGAGTTTAAGGCTTTCTCTACTGTTACACAGGCTGGAATGGGAATGGTAAATTTTACCCATCCGGCATCCAACGCTTTCCCTACTGTTGCACAGACTGGAATGGGAATAGTACATTTTACCCCTCCGGCGTCTAACACTTTCTCTACTGTTGCACAGACTGGAGTGGGAATAGAACATTTTACCCCTCCCAAGTCCAATGCTTTCACTACTGTTGCACAGACTTAGGGCCTGATTTCGAGTTTGGGGGTGTGGGGCGGGACCACAATACTGGAGGCCCACTCCCACACTGCCAAACCCATGTGTACACCGCCCGCCAGATTACGATTTACCTTGTGTCTGGCTGGCTTTTTTTGGCTGTCTCTCAGTGGTGTCTCTGAAAATGGGCACCACAATGGGAACGTCAACAAGAGTTCCTGCACGGCATGTACTGTAAAGTCCATGCCATGCAGGAACTGGGGTGCATGCACACAGGGGGGCATATGTTGTGCCCCCCTGCATGCATCCCCATGCACATGGGCAACAGGGGGCCTTGTAGGGCCCCATTTGTTCCAGGACCACAAGCCTTTTCATGGAGTAAAGACCTCCATGACACCGCTAGTGGTTCTGAAACTCGGAATATGCATGGCGGTGCCGCAGCGGCACCACCAGCATATTGCTGAGCCCCTGACCGCCGCGCCACCACCATAATGGCAGTTCTCTGGCGGTTGTGGAGGTGCAATGGCGGTCAGACCACCAACATTGTAATATGGCGGTTGGACTGCTGGTGCGGCGGTCGCTGGACCACCACTGCCGCACCCATATAAGTCTGGACTGTCATGCTCGTAATCAGGGTCTTAGTGGAGAGTGCACAGGATTTTGATCTTAATCCTAGTATCTATCGAGACACAGTTTGAAGCTCCAAAAGTGTATATGATGAAGCCATCTTTGTGGAGGTTGAGGCACCGTGTGGCTGTCTTTCTTTGAGATCACAGGAGCCTGCAAAGGGGTTCCTACAGAGACCGAAATAAATGATGTTACAGTAGTGAGGACTGGCAGAACAAGGGCTCTGACCAGCTCGATTATATGGTCAGTGAAGTGGCAGCATTTTCCAGAGAAAAGAGAGCTACATATTTCATACCCCTTTGCCATAGCATTAAATTGGAGGCAAAAGTGAGGCCACCAACTAGAAGAATTCTCAAGTTCCTTACACATGGTGAGGAAAGGAAACGTTCTGAGGTTAGTACTGTGGGACTTAAGACTGATTAGGGATCAGTAGTGAGTGAGGTTAGGATAATGACAAAGGAGTTGGGAAGGGGGGCGCTTTACTGCAGCAGTCCCGATAATACACTTCAGTAGTGTGGTAGCAGAATATCGTCTGATATAGATATTGTGTCACAAATTTCATTTACCCATATATCATTTATCCTAATAGCACCCAATTGGAACAAATAAAATATAAGCTACACCCAATGGAGTGATATTTTTTAACAATATTTCAAACATTAGTTTAATGTCAGACAATAATTCTGTAAACGATAGTCTGACAAAGAGCCACATCAAGAGATACAGTGGCCTGAAATACACAAGGTAAGATGCATAAAAAGTTGGAAAATGAGTGAGACAAATATTGTGAATGGATATCAAAGATAATTATATTGTGGTGAAAAAGCAAATGATATTTGTGCATCTAAAAATTATAAAAGCTAAAATAGCATAACTGCAAAAAGCACATGCAAAGAAAGCAGAGCTTTGCAAGACTGCACAGAAATGGAGGCACAGGTCATCCTTTACTGTGAGTGCTACAATAGATGCTATGATGGCGCTACAGGCTGCTATCTAAAAGACAAAGACGAGGCGCTTTGTTGGATTACATGGATTACATGAATCACTGATTTCTATTGCAGACAGTTCTTGATACTGATCCAGCGCTCAGGGATCAATAAATTTGCAAATAAACAAGGCCCAATTACAGTACCCAACAAAGTCCCTTCGCGCTGGGTTCAGTGTAAAATGCAAAGTTCAGACCTAACTTACCAATTTCCAACCGAACCTGCATTTCTCATGGAAAAATAATGTGACGAAGGCATCTTTTTATAGTTGAATAGTTGTAGGCAATAATTAATGAACACTCTCTAAATAAAGACGGAACACAGTGTGTATATTTATAATGTTTTATCTAAATAAATGTGAATTAAATGCTCATCCGGTACCAATACACAGTACAAAACCATGGAATATCACTGAATAAACGAATAGCAAAGAGAAAATGACAAATCACATCACATCGACAGTGCCTTGAAGGAGTGGAAAGGTGAAGAAAGAAAAGTTTCAGAGACAAAATACATTTGCAAATGATTATGCAAATTCAGGTTTCTATCTATACTAACCCAGAAGGAAACAGGAAATCTGCTCCCTGGCCACTGGAACAGCAGGGCCCCTCAAGAAGATTTGTAAGGGCAAAGTTTAAGTCAGGAATCAGGAACAAGAAAAAACAGGTAGGCCTCTACAGCAAACCGACGACAGCGACAATCACACCTAACGCTAACAGCATCGCAAGAAGACACCAACGCAACCCCTCCCACCAAGGCACCTCAATTATACCCTAAAACCCAAATGTCCAACACACACTTGTTTCAAGTCTGGGAAAAAACTACATCGTGATTGGTTAAGGAAGGGGGTGTACTGTCACACCACACTTGGCATGTCCATCTTACTCAATGTTCTATTGTTTTGTTTGTTTTCAACATCACAACTACATCATCCCAGGAAATACAAGTATACAATATCAGACTTCAGTTTCCTTCTCTCTCTGCCAATGTTTCAGTTTCTGTTACTTCTTGTGCCACTCGTGCACTTCCAGAGGAAACGATCATCATTTGTCGATTGTTTTTCGTCTTCATGTTTAACTTTTGGCAGGCACACATAAATTTGAAGGTCGCTCACCTTTGCCTTCCCTCCACATTCTCTTTTGCTTTTTCAGTCAATAATTTTTTATTTTGCTTAACCAATGCTTCTACAGAAAATAAAACAAATATAATCACTCATGTTGAAATACTTTTCTTTACGCACCCTCCCAAATGCTGCATCTAACCATGCGCAACCCATGTTAAGGTTTTCCTGACAAACGTTGATAACGTGCACAAAAAAGCAGCATTAGTCTCTTTATTTTCATTAGTCAAGCATTTGCGGCCTAGTTCAGTGCTTTAGTACGCGCTTGCGCAGTATTATTTTCCCTCATGTTAGTTATTAAAACCACACGTTTTTCACTGCACACTATTAGAAAAATTAGAAAATGTTACTAGGGGTCTCAATCCGAGCAGGTTTTTATTTTTCGAAAAACCCTGCTCCATCAATCCCCCTTTGATGGCGTCTTTGAGCCATCATCAAATACCCACCAATACAATTTGTCACTTAAATAGCTGTTCTTCTCTCTCGTTTTATCATTATTCCATCTAAATCACTCATCATTTCATAATAGTTTCCTCTTCTATCCTCTAGTTCTATTTCTTCTCTCTTTCTTTTTCTTGCTCTTCGTTTATTATCAGATGTCTCTTTCTTGCATTTGCAATGTTTATAAATCAAGAAAATCACTAATATCACTGTAGCCACTGCAATAATAGGTGTTAATATTCTCCCTAATAGATTATGTACAAAACAAATTTCCCACAGAGGAAAAACTTTTACCAAGTTCCTCCCAAGCACCATCAACCTTCAATTCGGATAAATCTTGATGAAGATTTGTAATAGTCTTAATATACCCCTCAAGATTTTTACTCTTGTCAGGGATATAAGTACAACATTGTTGTACTTTCTTCATATTACAGACTCCACCCTCTTTAGCCAATAATACATCAAGGGCAAGTCGATTCTGTAAAACCATAGATTTAATTGCAACCATCTCAGTATCGACCATTAAAAACCCACCAGCAGTGTCTGTTGATAAACGATCAACCACTGTGGATAATTTTCTAATTTTGTGCGAATTTAGTATAACTCCAACTGAAGGTATCAATGCTTCAAAAACATCCTCTATAATTTCTGAAAAACTCGCTCTCTTATTACGTATTAGTCCATTCTTTATTTCATTAATTCTATGTTTCTCATCCATGTGGTAAATGTTTGGAAAATCTATTGCTAAATAACAACACCCGTACCAATGTGCAGGCAACCTATAGTAGGCATTCTTACCACACACATAATAGATTCCCAGAAAGACAGGATCAGTTCCTCCTTTCAATCCCCATCCTCCCGTAACTATAAAAAAGTATGATCACATTCACTAGAACCAATGAAATAATTATTATAGTCAGTCTTTTGTCTAAGTAAACAAAGCTTCCCTCTATGATACCAGTCTAGGGTCATGGCAGCGTAAGTCTCGCCCCTCTTGTAATCTCCTTCTCTGAAAGCCCATGGAGGTACATGAGGCTTTTGCTCAGCAGCCTTTCTCTGAAACTCTTGTCTTCTATCTTCAACCATGTTAATTAATTCTATTTCTTCAAATAGTAATCTACAAGTTCGGATATGTCTATGTGCATATACTGTATCTATTGTTTGTGTAGAATGAAAACATTCTCCCATATATTCCGCATTTCTAGCACTATTTATTTTATTCATATTCCTTCTCATAGGAATTTCTGAAAATACTAAATCCATGTTAGAATAATAATATTGGAGACTTCCCCTCTCGTAAAATAAACTTGTTAAGACACTACAAGACACACCATATGATAGACGTAGGTGATGATATGTCACCCCCTCTGAGACAGACGACGGTAATTGCATGCACACATAACAATCTCTCGCATCCATTACGTCAACATACTCATACAATAATTTGGTAAAGACATTTAACGAAAAATCATTAATTGATTTATCATGATGATAGATACTGTCATCTTTCATCTTTTCCATTTTAGTATGTGAGTCTTCCTCTACACCTTTAGTATCTACTTTTTCACTCATCACACCATTAATATTAGTATTATTCTTTTGATTAGTTACCATTAGGACAGGCACAATGACAATTAGTGTTAACCATACTATCATTAGTAAAAATATACTAAATAAGCAAGCATTAATACATTTACGTTTAAAACTATGATTTTGATGTCCAGTCTCTGCTGTATTTGCCATTTCTAATTAAATTTGTACTAATTCTAAAAAACTAAGAAAAACTCAAAAATCTAACTTAGAATCAAAAAATATCTAAAAAATCTAATCTATAAAAATATCTATCCAAACATAATATCTATCCAAAGTAGTGTATCCTCACACTAATGGCTTTTCTTCTTTACCCCTCTTTTTCTTAATTCTTACAGTCCTTTTAAGGTGGTTCAAAACTGTCTCCTTTACCCTGCTCTGTACCAGTGTTTTCTTTGATCTGATCTGTGTTCTCAATTTCTTCCAACACCATGTATGTCCATTCTGGTGCTATGTATTTCTTATTTAGAACCTTCACTCTTTTTGTTTTACAAACTGATTCTTCTTCAGACTCACTTTGCTCAGTCTGATCTGAAACTTCAATTATTGTGTCAGGTGATCTTTGTTTCAGAGTGTATTTCAGTATTTTCACTCCTTCTGGCCACACATCACCTTTTCTTGCTTTCTTTGCTTGCACAGCTTCCGTTACTTTGTTGTCAAGATGTCAAGTTCTTTTATTCAGTCCTTTTCTCTGTTGTACTTGCTCTTGATTCACTTTCTCTTTTCTTTCTCAACAGCAGTCTTTTAAGACCCAGTAGCTGGTGCCCACTCTATTCGACTTGTTCCTTGTTCAACTTCAGGATCTGTAACTTCAGACTCTACAATTTCATTTTCTTCAATTTCTGCTTCTTTTTGTCTTTCAAGTGGACTTGGGACTCTTCTCGTGTGACTTGCATGAATCCAATTTGGTAAGCCACCACACTTTACTGCTGTCGTTGTCACCAGTATCACTTGGTAAGGGCCATGCCATCTAGGTTCCAAACACGATTTTCTCACGTGTTTCTTCACCAGGACCCACTCTCCTGGACTTAGATCATGTGCTTGTTCTTTCTGAGTTGTTGTTGCAATTTCTCCAACCTGATGAGACACAGAACGCACTACATCAGCCAATCCTTTGCAATAATCAAGCACCAGATCATCAGTAATATTCATCAGTTGATTTGCTGGTACAATCGGCTGTCTCATTGCTCTCCCCATAATAATTTTGTGTGGGGATAATCTAGTCTTTTTATCAGGAATACTTCTAAGACTCATCAATAGCAAGGGTAAAGCATCTGGCCATTTCAGTGCTGTGGATGCACAAACGTTTGACAGTCTTGATTTGATAGTGACATTAATTTGCTCGACCACTCCTGATGCTTCTGGTCGATAGGCACAATGCAGCTTTTGTTCAATTTGTAACGCTGCACAAATCATTCGAATTATTTCATTATTAAAATGAGTTCCTCTATCCGTTTCTAAAGAGACTGGAAATCCAAATCTAGGAATTATCTCCCTTAACAGCAATTTAGCAACAGTCAAGCTATCATTCCTTCTTGTTGGATATGCTTCCACCCAACGAGAAAACAGGCAAACAACAACTAACACATATTTTAGTCCATTACAAGGAGGGAATTCAATAAAATATGCCTGCAACCTTGTAAAAGGTCCTGCGGCTTTCCCAATTCTGCCCCAACTAACAACTGTCTGTCTACCTGGATTTTGCTGCTGGCACACTGTACATCTTTGGCATAGACTATCTGCAATGACCCTGAACTTTGGGTTATACCATGACTGTTTGAAGAGTCTAATCATAGCATCTCTCCCAACATGTGTTAAACCATGGTACATTCTTGCCATCTGTGAAAGTAAACAGTCTGGCATTACTGGTCTCTCGTGTACATACACCCATACTTCATCATCAGATCTCTTTTTACATTCTGATTTGATCCAAATTTCTTTTTCCTCATCACTAGCTTCTTCCTGCAACTGTTTAATTTCATCCCATGTTTCTATTGTAGAGAACATCAAGTGACAATTTGTATTATTTTTCTCTTTTCCTCTGTTTATTGAAATTAACTTTTGTGCACAGAAACGAGCCACTTGGTCTGCGTATCTGTTCCCATTGGTCACATAATCATTTCCTGACTCATGTGCTGAACATTTAACCACTGCAATCTTTTTAGGTAATTGTAAGGCATTCAGTAAATCTTTTACATGTTTACTGTTTCTTATTGGTGATCCTGAAGAAGTCAGAAATCCACGTTGCATCCACAACTGGCCAAAATCGTACACCACCCCAAAACCATATTGACTATCAGTGAATATGGTTACTCTCAAATGTTTGCCAATTATGCACGCCCTAGTCAGTGCAATTAATTCAGAAATGTGTGCTGAATTTATCCCTTTTAGACAAGATGCTTCAAGAACCATAGCCACTGTACACACAGCATACGAAGCACTCAATACACCTTTTTCATCTCTCAGGCAAGATCCATCCACAAAAATCACACAATCTGACTCTTCTAGTGGTGTATCTTTTATGTCAGGTCTTGGTTTTGTACACAACTCTGTCACATTCAGACAATCATGATCTGCTTCGTCTCTCACTTCTTCACGACTTGAACTTGGCAACAAAATTGCTGGATTCAATGTTGTACATCTTGTTACTGTCACATTCTCAGCACCCAGGATCACTCTCTCGTATTTAGTCAAATGAATGTACGTCATGTACTGTGTTCGTGTGCGAGTTAATAGGATCTCAACAGAGTGTGGCACATATACTTTCACTGAATGTCCCATAACAATTGATTCACTCTGCTCAAGACTCACACAAGTAGCAGCCACTGCTTTCAAACAACCTGGTAATGCTGCAGCCACTGAGTCCAAAGTAGCAGAAAAATATGCCACTGGTCGACGGGCCATTCCATGTGTTTGTGTCAGAACTGAAAGCACACACCCATCTGTCTGGCAACAGAACAATGCAAAATCTTTCGTATAGTCTGTAGGCCTGGGCGGTGAACTCCGCTCGTGGAGTTTGCTGAGTTTTCGGAACTCCGCGTTACGCAAAGATCCCAAAAACTCCTCTCCACGTAGCAGAGTTTTTTTCCTCGCTCGCGTTCGTCAACGTCAAGTTGGCAAGCGCAAGCGAGGAAAATCCACCTCCTGTTGAGATTTTTCTTCATTCGTGATCGTCAACATCAAGTTGGCGAGCGCAAGCGTGGAAAATAAACCTCCCTGCGAGATTTCTCAACACGGGGGGGTCAGGTTTCTCATTTTGAGTGGTCGCGTATGCTCGCGACCGCTCGCGTTGAGAAACTGCCCGTTTGCGTTGAGAAAGCTGCCGCTCGAGTAAAAATCTACTCGAGCAGCAGAAAGGAAAGCAGCGCCCGCTTGCGCTGTGCATGGTGCCGTTCGCGATGATTGCACAGTGCGGACAAGCATCCGGCACTGAAAATCACTGCGAATGGCATTTTTCTGTCGCAGTCCGCCACTTGCGGAGCTCCGCGTAGCGCGGCAGAGTTTCTTTTCCACTTCGCGGAGTTTCGCATAGCGCAACTCCGCGAACTCCGCCCGGGGTTAATAGTCTGGCATTCCCAATGCAGGTGCTCGACAAAGACTATCTCGCAGCTCAATGAATGCTTTCATGCTTTCTTCATCCAATTCAATCGGATCAGTCACATCTTTGTGAGCCAACCTCTGTAGAGATTTGGCAATCAGTGAGAATCCACTAATCCATTGCCTACAATATCCTACCATGCCCAAAAACATTCAAACTTCTTTCTGTGTTTTGGGAGGTTCCATTTGCAAAATCACATTGATTCGATCCTGTAACACTCTCCTAACTCCCTTTTCAATTTTGTGTCCCAAATATTGAACTTCTTTCTGACAAAATTGTAATTTTGCTGGTGACACTTTATGCCCACCTTCTGCCAAATGATTCAGTAGAGCAATTGTATCTGTCACACATGCCTCTCGTGTTTTTGATGCCACCAGTAGGTCATCAATATACTGCACTAACACTGAATTATCTGAGATAAACAATGACTCTAGACATTTTTTCAAAATCTGATTAAAAATTGAAGGACTTTCTGTATACCCTTGAGGAACTCTGCACCATGCCAAACACGTTCTCTGAACCGGAAAGCAAATAAATATTGGCTATCCGGATGTCAGGGTATCGAGAAAAATGCTTGACACAAATCAATCACTGTATACCATTCCGCATCACAAGGAATTTGGTAAAGAATCACTGCTGGGTTTGGCACTATTGGACAACAAGGTACCACAATTTTATTTATTTTTCGCAAATCTTGCACTATTCTTTATTTTCCAGTTGGTTTCTTAATTCCCATAATAGGTGAATTGCAAGGACTTCCCAATATTTCTTTTAGGATGCCTTGTTCAATCATTTGCTCTATTTACAGGAATAACTCCTGCTATAGTCTCAGGACTCATCTTATATGGTGGTGTTTTTGGAAACTCTGCACCTTGTTTTACTGTAATTTGAATAGGGTCAACACCTTTCATCAGTCCAATTTCTTTTCCTGTAAAATCCCACCCATCTCTTCTTACTGTGTCTCTCAACTCACCGGGCAAATCCTCAAATGTGAGCATTGAATATAGATCATTCACTTCTGTCCCTTGCTTTGCTAACATCATTTTAAAAGCAACATCTTCATCTGGTGTCTGAAAAGCAATACCATCTGATGTACAATAGATGGTACAATTCATCTTGCAAAGTAAATCCCTACCTAAAAGATTTACTGGACTCGTGTCACATACCACAAAACGATGCATATCTCTGAATTCTCCAATATGAACTCCATTGGTTTGGTCACTGGAGTTCTAATATGTTTATTTGAAACTCCTACAACTTGGATAGTTTCTCCTGAGAGGGGTAGGTTTGGAATTTCTGCTGCTCTTACAGTAGAACGGGTAGCACCAGTGTCCACAAGGAATGTAATATTATTACCTTCTACTTTCCCATCAACAAAGGGACCTGATTGATCTACCACTAGAGATGCGCCAAGCGCGCACTCTTCCTCCCCACTCAGGCACCGACATTGAGATGAATCTGAATCACTCTCAGGACACTGCAACCAATATTGTTGTGCATTTTGATTCTTACCAACTTGTTCACTTGAGTGAAATCCAGCATTCACACTGTATCTCTGTACCTGAGCATTCACATTATTTGGCATAGGAGCTTGAGGTACTTGTATTTGTTGAACCTGTGGTGTAATGACCTGTTGCTGTTGCAGCTGTTGTTGATTCACAACCGCTTCATTCTGCATCTGCGGTTTGAAATTTTGAATCATTCCATTATTTCCTAGCAAGGACTTACACTCGTTCTTCCAATGCCCTAACTTTCCGCACGCATGACAAGGATATTTCTTTTTCATTTCTTCTCTATTATTCTTACCTCTACCTTTTCCACCATTTAATACACCATTCATTTTAGATACCTGACCCTTTTGAAAATTCTGATTCTGTCCTTTCATTTGAAAATCTGTTTGAGAACCATTGACATAATTCCCATCTTTCTGTTGCGCTACTTTTACTTTTGCCCACATCATCTTCTCTTTTAATTTCTTATGCCTCGACTCAATATCATCACTACATTACTTAGCATATCTCAAAATCTCATCCACTGTCTTACTCTGCCAACAAATCAAATGTTGCTGAATCATATAACTAATCTCAGGCTTCAATCCAAATACAAACCTATACACAAAATGTCCCATATCTTTGTCAGTTATACTTTCAAAGCCACTATACTGTTTAAACACCTGTAAAAGTGTCTCATAATATGCATGTACTGATTGTTTTGACTCCTGTGTTGTCCTATCAATTTTAACCCAATCTGGTTTTTTGGGGAGAAATTTTACTTTTCAGGTAAGCAATTACCTGATTATATTTTTCATCACCTCTTCTGAAGGTGCTCCTGTTTTAACATCTCTAGGATGTTCTTCTTTTGGCCAATCAACTGCAATTTTACACTCAGTCCATAAATCAGCTGGAACTACAATGTCAAATAAGCCATCCAAATCTTTCAACAAGACCTTTGAAACTTTTACAAACCTCTCTACCTGTTTGTACCACTCGACAGGTTTTTCTCTCAATCTGGGGAAATCATTAGTAAAAGACAATATATCCTGTCTTGACCAAGGTATGTGAACATATCCACCACCTGGAACTTCTCTCATCGGATATATCATTTCAACTTGCTCTGCTTCTCTTAATGGAAATAAAGAAGATGCATTCACATTTTTACTAGCAATCATTTCTTCCTTCTTTTTCACCCATCTACCTTTCCATCGTTCCACATCACCCCATCTCTTCAAGGTATTAATCAACTCTTTTATTTGCAATCGTTCACCAGACGTATTCAAACTCTCTAAATCCTTTTCAGTAAAGTCCAATCTATATGTTTTCTGCAAAGCTTTAGATTTCCCAATATCCCCTCCATATTCTTGTGCAACCTCTACCAATTTCTCATGTAAATTCTTCGCTCTCCATGTAATATTTTTACACAAAAATAGCAACTCTTCATCCTGATATTTACTCAATCTCTCAGGACTTATTGTGCCATTAATCATTTCTTCCAGATCTACTCTCAATTTACCTATATCTATACTCAATTTAGACTTATTAGTTTCTATTCCTCTTATCCAATCATCTAACTCCTCTGGAGAAGGTCCCACTGAACCCACTGATACTGGAGTCATTTCTCTCACATTCTGCACTAGTTTCCTAGGATTTGTCTGCACACTTCTTTTTGGTGTTTCAATCACCTTTTCATTTATTGGAAGAACAATCAATGAAGCACTCCTCTCAACTGGTTCCGATCGAATAGCATTCCTGACACTATTCATAGGAATTGTCAATGTATGCACTCTCTAAATATTTTGACCCTTACTGTACAATGGAACTATAGGACCAATTGTTACTGGTACTGACAATGCTTCTGCATTTAAACTCAACTGACTAATTTTCTGAGTCAACTCCTCTCTTGTTCTGTTTAGCATGTTAATCCCTTTTCCCTGTAACTCTCGAGTACCTAATGAAGACTGTGAAGCTGCCGGAACATTTGTAACTTGTAGGACTTGTGAAACTTCTATTTCAATTAGCGGTGCACTCGGAGAAATCCCATTCGGGCTCTCCTGATATGGTGGAGGTCTCTTTAATAGCATCTCATCTAATAATTCATTATCGATTTCATTTGGATCAATGTCTAATTCTGAAGTCTCTACATTATTCTTTTTCTCTTTACATTTTCCTCCAGCCTGATCCTCAACAACTATTACTGGATATAACCCATCTGCAATCACTTCTCTTCTCTTCTCCATCTCTTCATCTGATCATCCCACCTAGCTTCTGAATATCTCCTCAATGTATTCCTATATCTTATCCCATTCCTGTCTCTCTCTCTTTTATTTGCTTCATGTTCCCAATTCTTCAAGTGCCTCATACTGCATAGGTCTGGGATTTGGTTTTAATTAATTCATTTGTCTCCTCAAATTTTCCAATATCCTCACGCTAAAAGTACCATGCTTTGGAAAAGCTAAAACTCCATCATCTTCCGTGTAACCCATCCAATTCTCTAACTATGTACACGTATGATATCCACGCTCCAACCTCATGAAAGAAGCAGGTGATCTTGGAGGAGGTACAGGAAGCCCCTCCTTAGTAACTATCGGCTTATCCTTTTGAAAGAAATTGTGTATTCTTTTTGCCATCTTCATTTTAAACTATCTTTTTCTCACTAAAAAAAACAAAAACAATTAAGGGAAACCTTCCGCAAATCCTCTCACTCTATTCGCTGAATTTCAACCAATACCAGCGCGACTCACACCAACCAACCAATCACGGCTCACTACACACCCACTATCTCGACCAATGCCAGCGCGGCTCACACCAACCAACCAATCACGGCTCACTATGCGCCCACTGTCTTGACCAATGCCAGCGCAGCTTTTTGTGACGTCAGTATAACTCCTGCTACTGACCCTCCCTTTACAAAATAATACGGCAATGTGATACAAGATTTTTCTTAACTAAATTCTTGTTAGCAACAACACAAAACAATGCTACTTTGTCTGCTCCACTAAAATAAAGAGATAGTTCGATCATTCGAAGAGATTTCTTTTACTTCTAGTAAAATAACGACCAGCGCTACTCTACTCTCAATCAAGTGAAAAGAGGTCTTGGTACTCTTCTGGGGATACTAGCCAAAGTTTTGGAAGAGAATTTTCGAGTGAAAAAAGTCTTGGTACTCCTTTGGGGATGTAAAGCCAAAATTTCGGAAGCAGACTTTCCACTATTTCACACAACCTTTTCTCAACAGAATAAATCCCTAAAATAACATCAACAGCATCTCACTGTTTGATATTACGACAACAGACAAAGTACTTCAGCATTGTGATACTTTTCCACACTATTCCTCTGCCCCCTTAATGCTAAAATAACAACAGCATCATCATCCCGGGATCTTAGGCAACTCTGTCCCGTATTTCCAGACTACATGAAACAAAACAAACACTAACTTTTCATATTAATAACCAAAAATCAATAATCAATAATTATTGCCAAACTAATCAATATTAATCAATAACCATCCTCTGCTACCAAAACTGATCCAGCGCTCAGGGATCAATACATTTGCAAATAAACAAGGCCCAATTACATTACCCAACAAAGTCTTTTCGCGCTGGGTTCAGTGTAAAATGCAAAGTTTAGACCTAACTTACCAATTTCCAACCGAACCTGCATTACTCATAGAAAAATAATGTGACGATGGCATCTTTTTATAGTGGAATAGTTGTAGGCAATAATTAATTAATACTTTCTAAATAAAGACGAAACACAGTGTGTATATTTATACTGTTTTATCTAAATAAATGTGAATTAAATACTCATCATCAATTAGCAATACACAGTACAAAACCATGGAATATCATTGAATAAACAATTAGCAAAGAGAAAATCAGAAAACACATCCCATCGACAGTGCATTGATAGAGTGGAAAGGCGAAGAAAGAAAAGTTTCAGAGACAAAATACATTTGCAAATGATTATGCAAATTCAGGTTTCTATGTTTTACTAACCCAGAAGCAAACAGGAAATCTGCTCCATGGCCACGGGAACAGCAGGGCCCCTCAAGAATATTTGTAAGGGCAAAGTTTAAGTCAGGAATCAGGAACAGGTAAAAAACAGGTAGGCCTCTACAGCAAACCGAAGACAGCGACGATCACACCTAACGCCATTAGCATCACAAGAAGACAACAATGCAACCCCTCCCACCAAGGCACCTCAATTATACCCTAAAACCCAAATGTCCAACCCACACTTGTTTCAAGTCTGGGACAAAACTACATCATGATTGGTTAAGGAAGGGGGTGTACTGTCACACCACACTCGGCATGTCCATCTTACTCAATGTTCTATTGTTTTTTTTTTTCTTCAACATCACAATTACATCATCCCAGGAAATACAAGTATACAATATCAGACTTCATTTTCCTTCTCTCTCCGCCAATGTTTCAGTTTCTGTTACTTCTTGTGCCACTCGTGCGCTTCCAGAGGAAACGTTCATCACTTGTCGATTGTTTTTCGTCTTCACGTTTAACTTTTGGCAGGCACACATAAATTCGAAGGTCGCTCACCTTTGCCTTCCCTCCACATTCTCTTTTGCTTTTTCAGTTAATAATTCTTTATTTTGCTTAACCCATGCTTCTACTAAAAATAAAACACATATAATTACTCATTTTGAAATACTTTTCTTTACGCACCCTCCCAAATGCTGCATCTAACCATGCGCAACCCATGTTAAGGTTTTCCTGACAAACGTTAATAAAGTGCACAAAAAGCAGCATTAGTCTCTTTATTTTCATTAGTCAAGCATTTGCGGCCTAGTTCAGTGCTTTAGTACGCGCTTGCGCAGTATTATTTTCCCTCATGTTAGTTATTAAAACCACACGTTTTTCACTGCACACTATTAGAAAAATTAGAAAATGTTACTAGGGTCTCAATCCGAGCAGGTTTTTATTTTTCCAAAAACCCTGCTCCATCAATACTATCGTGAATAGCTCAAGACTGAGGTGTAGAAATGTAGGCACATCCTAGAAAAGTTGACAAACAAATACTCTTTGAGTAGGGGACCCACCACCAGGATGCTAAAGGTTTTTCATCCTGTTCCTCCTGGACAGTGCTCGTTCTAACCTCTTGGTACAGAGTTGACTAGGTGTACGAGGTGAATGGGGTTGGGTCTCAAACTGGATGCTGCAGACGATGGGCTGTGAAACAGAGGTAAGGAAACCAATCAAGAACCACTTTGATAACAACGAAGGCAAGTACAGATACTCTGCAGGCATACACGGTGATGATTAAAAGGATGTGTTGTGCATCAGCTATTTTGGGGTGCTGGGAAGCAGTGGTGACTGCTGGACCACCTGAAAGAATATATAGTACCCTAGACGTTACCCCTCAGGCAGGCGCTGTGGAAAAAAGAGCAGGGCATACTGCTGCAATGAGCAGATCAGGAAAACTGGATTATATTTTTTCAATAACATTTATGAAGGAAACCAAGAGAGCAGAATATACCAAGTAGAATGCTAGCTTTGAAGTTCTCTAAGGACCGGGGAAGCCCTGTTGCTTTGGTTACTAAAGATGTGCAAGGAACAAACATTGGACAGAGAACGAAATAAATAGAGGATTCCTAAAGCATTATGAAAATATATATGCACAATGGATTTAGGGTCTGCTCATAGTACACTGGTGAATTCCAGTATCAGACTTGATTTAAGAGGATTTCCCCTGCACGTCATCCAGTTATGAGAACGCCAGTTGTGGAAGCATAACTGAGCTGGGCAGTTGAAAACTCAGTTATGGGTGAGATGCCACGGAGAGATGGCGGCCTCGAAAATTTATAACGATTACAGAGATTTACTGACTCCCAGATTAATACAAATGTACAGTGAGGTGTTAAGATAAGGCTGCTTGCTTGAGAGCATGATGGAAGCACAGGTCTTTGAATAGAGATGCCGAGGTACCATTCTGAAACTCGCCCTTCTCAAATAAGATGGAAAGTAAGCACTGCAACAACAAGTGATTGATTATGCATGTTATTGCTGTATCAGAAATGAATCGAGAATCTGTAGAATGGATGTTCAATGGGTGGACTGCTGTAATGGACACAGTAGATAGTGAATGATATTCGTATGTTGTCAAACTTCCAAACTATTGTACAAAAATGGAAAGGTGAGGGCGTGTAGTTGTGTAAGAACTCGCCATTTTCTATGACTGTCAAACTTTTTACTCACACTATAGGCTGGGCCACTGGAATTTTGCTGCAAGAGAGGACCAAATTATGTGGCAGAGTTTAAAAGATTATGTGGCAAGACAACGCAAGCTATGTGGCATAATGAGCCACATTTTGTGACATTACTTCATTTGTTTGTTATTTTCACCTATGTTGACACTTTTTTGGCAAAGGCTTCACCTCATAAGTACCATTTTAACATTCTAATACAGCAATAAGTTACAGAAAGGTGACTAGTCGATCTTTGGGAAAGGCATTACACTGCTGCATTTTTAGTAACGTTTGATGCGTTTGAGCTTCATTTTTTTTTTTTTATTGTCAGTAAATGTATTTCCAAAGTTAATAGCTGTTTTTTTCACAGTTTCATTAAAGTAGGGTAGAAATATCATTCCCAAGGATAAAATGCCTCTTTCAAAGCCATGACTTGCACTAATAAATACATAGGGGCAGATTTACAAGCCCCTTGCGACACATTTGCGCCGCCGTTGAGTCACTTCTGTGACGCAGCGGCAGCGTAAACCATGCGCCATGTTGCGACTTATTTACAACGTGGCGCATCTAGGCAGATGCGTCACTTTGTAAAGCACTGCACCACATGAAACCTACGTCAGGTTTCATGTGGGCGTTCTGTCGCAGAATGGGCGTTCCGTCGCAGGAAAGCCTCGTAAAACTGACTCAGTGAAATCTACAAGATTTCACTGAGTCAGTTTTACGACGCCGCTGCGTCAAACCCTTACGCCTGCTTGAAGCAGGCGTAAGGAGTGACGCACCACGTTAAATATGGGCGGCCCCTGTGCATTGCTGGAGTTGCGTCGCGCTTGCGACACGACTCCAGCAATGCGCCGCCCTTACTCCACAAGATGCGACACGCATCTGCCTATCCTTGCGCCACGGTGCGCCGCATTGCAAATGCGGCGCATCCGTGGTGGCGCAAGGGGAGAATTGCGTGTCGCATCTATTCTGGCGCATCCCTGCTGATTTGCAGAAATGCGCCAGACCTTGTAAATATGCCCCATAGAGGGGAGAAGGCTGGATTTCAGCTAACACAAAATCTAGGAGTCATTCACAACACTATAAGATCGGCAATAAATATGGCCGTGAAAGCGGTTTGCTCAATAGTCCTATAAACAAGGCCATTGGAATTATGGGACAGGGGCGGGGCAGTTTACACAGGCAGGGTTGACCAAATTATGTGGCAATGTAAGGAAAATGATGCAGCGTAATACAGCACATTTTTCACCAGTATTACTTAATTGCTTTGTAATGTGTGCACATGATAACACTGGGCAAATATTTCACAGTATTAGTCCCAGTTTAAGACAAAACTACAGCAATAAGCAGTTGAAAGATAACCATTGACCTTTTGCGAAGGGCTTTCCACTACACAGAGAAACATGCCACCATACATTTAGTACCTTTTGTTCCGTTTGAGATGGAAACTGATTTTTTTTTGTTAAACTCTGCAGATTGTGCAGAAGATGATGGATTATGTGGCTAACGCGGTAAGTCCATAATTATGAAAAAAAAGAAAAGCCGCGGCCCGGAACCCCATAATTCCAGTGGCCCTGCATATAATAAAGAACACTTCAGCTAGTGCAAATGAGGCCCGCTAGAGGAAGGCAAATGTGTCCGAACCTGCTTCGGACAGCCAGTGAATCCCCATTTCAAGGCTGAGGTCTTGACTGTCAGGCTAGTGATCAGAAGCCCCCACTTCCTACGTCAATTGCTCCATACAATGCTGCACCATCCTTTTTTTATTTATTATATTTTGTTATCCATCTTCCCCAACACAGCCCACCCAGCCCCACACAGGTCACAGGTAGTAAACAACAATCTGGAGAAACTCTTGGTTTAGATTACTCCATCTTCTATATACCATCGAGTTCATAGAAACCTGGAAAAAATAGGAAACGTTTACCTTGAACAGTGCATAAAACACGCAGAATCCTAAAGTGCAGAGTGCAAATACCAGCTACAACAACATCTAGCGGTATGTAAAGTGTCCTGTGCAAAAAATACAAAGTGCAGAGTGCTAAAAACACAGCCTAGGAGGAAAAAAATAGAACTTTAAATCTCACAGATACAAAACAGACTAAAGTGCACAGATATAATGATCTTTTCTTAGCATATACAGTACTTAAGGGTTTGTTTGTCAGGGGAAACATCCTGAACAACGACTCCGGAACAACGAGTTCCGGAGTCATGCAAGCGGAACAACGACTTGCCCGAACAACGACTCAGCCTTAACCATGCATGTGCGTGGTTAAGGCTGATTCGGTCTAGTGTTCGGGCATGGCGGAGTTCGGGGGAGCGTCGCAGAGGAACAGGTAAGAGGGGTTAATTTTCAGGGGGCGGAGGGGGGGGTTTGGGGTTAGTTTTTAGGGGTTGGGGTTTAGTTTTTAGGGGGTATGGGTGATCTTGTTTGTTTAGAAGGTGTGAGAGGGATTAGTTTGTAGGGAGTTGAGTTCGTTTTTAGAGGGCGTTGGTGATAGTATTTATTTTTAAGGTGGGGGAATTAGTTTATAAGGGGTTGAGCTCGTTTTTAGAAGGTGGGGGTGATCGTGAATATTTTTAGGGTGGGGAAATTCGTTTTACGGGGGTTGAGTTTGTTTTTAGAGGGTGGGGGTTTGGGATAAGTTTTTATGGGGCTAGGTTTGTTTATATGGTGTGGGGGAATTAGAATTTAAGGGGTTGAGTTCGTTTTCAGGAGGTGGGGGTGATCGTGATTATTTTTAAGGGGGGATTAGTTATAAGGGGGTTGAGTTCGTTTTTAGGGGGTAGGGGTTTGTGATTCGTTTTTAGGGGGAATGGGTGAAGGTGTTTGTTAATAGGATGTGGGGCGAATTCGTTTTTATGGGGCAGGAGGGTTTGGGGGAGGATCGGAGTAGTAGTAGAAAAGCATTTTTTTAACACGCATTCCTTTAACACGAAAAATTGTGGTAAAGGAATGCGTGGTAAAAAAATTGTGGTTTAGACGAGGTCGTAGTTGCACCCTCGTTGATAGGGAAGTCGTGGTTGTGGAACTCGTTGTTCCAACATACAACCGTTTGTCAGGGCTCATGATTTAGGGGAGAAGGATCCCCACCCCCTCCCTCATTGCGATTAAGGTTGACGAGACCATTTAGACAGTGGTTTCCAGATTACCAATCCCTTCTTTTTAGCGCGAATACCCTTCTTGGCATATATTGCTTTTCGAAGATTATGAATTGAAAGAAAACGGGCCAGCCACTGCTGAAAAGAAGGGGGATTGTGACCCAGCCATGCCGGAGCGATGCATAACCGATATATAGCCATAGCAATAAAGATCAAGGCCCCTCCCTTACCTCTTTCTATAGTATCCTGTACTCCCAATAAAATACTGGAGGGTGTTAGCAGAACGTCTCGGGATAAAACTATCTTGAGGAAGCCCGAGATATCTTCTATCAGGGGACCAAGCTTCACACAGGTTGTGAACATATGTACAGAATCGGCACCCTGCTCGAAACACTGGGGGCACTTAGTGCCTTTACCGGTCTCCCATTTCGCAATTATGCTCGGGGTGTAGTACCGAAAAAAGCACGTTTTATAAAACTGGGCTTGCAAATTAGCCGAAAGTAAATCGCCTTGTGCAGAGCAAAGGGCTGTCTGAAAAGCATTATCCATAATGCCTAATTTCAACTGCCATTTCCCAGAGATCATGTTCAAGTCATCGGTCATTAAGCTATTCAGGATGCCATAGATTGTCCCGATTCGCGGTGCGTTTGGCTCAGATAGTTTCTCCATAAGCTTGCATTTAAAAAACCCCTTTCGTTGTAAAAAGCTCCTGATTGACAGATATTTAAAAAACTCTTTATGGCTAAGGCCGAATTTTATTTTAAGGTCTTTGAAAGCCTTAACCCCAACGTAGGAGTAAAAGGCCCCCAATTTGTTGACTCCTGCTTTTAACCAAGTTGCAAAGTAGTTTCCCCCAAATATGTTGGGCAGCTTCTCGTTATTTCTGGTGGGAGTATAATAGTTCAATCTACCAATCCCTAGTAATTTGCGGACGGCGGTGAAAACCTTATAGGTCCCCATGAGGGTCTTGAGCCTTACTCTCTTAAAAAATCCATATTCTAATTGTCGCCACAAACATCCCAAGCTTCTGGGCTGATTAAAAGCTTGAACGTTGAAGGAAGTTCCGTTGTTCGTGTTTACGGGGGATCCTGCAACAGTACGGGGCATATCTGCATGATGGTGGCCCAATAATATAGTTTTAAATTTGGGAGCGCCCATCCACCCCTCTCCCTGGGGAGTGTCAAATATTTTAAAGACCTTCTAGGCTGGGAGTAGGCCCATAAAAACTGTGAAAAAAGATTATCACATTTTTTTAGCATTGAATTTGAAAATTCGAGGGGGATAGCTCTAAAAAAGTATAAAATCTTCTGGAAAAAAATCCTTTGCACCGGCCTACTAAAGAGAGATGTAGGTTATTTAGCTGATGCAAAGACTTCTTTATCTCTAAGGCTAAAGGGGCTAGATTTTCCTCAACAATCGTGTTAGTATCGGCCAGAATGTTCATCCCAAGATATCTAGCCTTGCTTACCATTCTGTGGTCTATCAATTTAATTTTCTCATTCACAATTATTTGTGCTTTTCCCCTGTTTAATGCATAGCCCGAGACCTCCCCGAAGTTTTGAGCCTCACATTCGATTACCTTGATTGCCTTAGCGGGATCTGGTGTCACGAATGCTAAGTCGTCGGCATAAGCCATGATTTTGGTGTCTTTTCCAAATCGATGTATTGAAGGAAACCCTTGGTTCATTTCTAGCTTCTTGATGAAAGGATCAATATACATTGCAAAAAGCAACGGGGAACAGGGGCAACCTTGGCGCGTCCCCCGTGTGATTGTAAACTGCTCTGTCTGCACCTCGGTTATCACGACCCTAGCCATGGGATTTATATATAAGGATTTAATAGCCTGAATAAAACCAGGCCCTAACCCCATTCTCTGTATGATGGTCCACAAGTAAAGCCAGGAGACCCGGTCGAAGGCCTTTTCGGCATCAAGAAGGATTAGAGCCATCGGGTCTCCTGAAACCTGTGTAGCATCAAACAATGTAATGGCTCTCTTATATGATCAGTAGTGCTTTTTTTGGGAATGAATCCATGCTGCCATCTTGAGACTACTCTTTCAATAACTACGAATAGTCGGGAAGCTAGAATTTTAGAGTAGATTTTAGAGTCTCCGTTAATAAGAGTTATTGGACGATAAGATCCCATTTCCAAGGACGATTTGTCCTTTTTGGAGAAAATAACGATTTCTGCAAGTGACCACGAAGAGGGAGGGGCTGAGCCATTAAATATTTGTTCCAGCAGGGTTTTAAATATATCTTTAATTTGATCGATGAATACTTTATAAAATTCCACCGGAATGAGATCAGTACCCACAGCCTTACCATTGGGTAAGGAAGTTATAGCAGGGGCGATCTCCCAAGAAGGGGTGCCTTCTAAGAATTTGCGATCCTCCGGGCTCAACCTTGATATCAAGATTGGATCCAAAAAATGATTGATGGCTTTTTGTCTAGTAGCTACTGTGCCGGCACTTTCCTCAGTGTACAAGACTTGGTAGAACTGACGGAAAGCTGTTTTCATTTTATCCGGCCCGGAGGTCACCCCGCCAGCAGGGTCTCTGATATAATATATCCCGTTATTTGTAGTGTGCTGTCTGGTTCTCAAGGCTAATTGATGGCCAATTTGCTCGCTGAATTCATAGACCTTTTCCCGAGCAGCGACTCACTTGGAAGCGGTTTTTCAGCTAAGATTTTGCCGATTGATGCTCTAACTGCCGCCACCTCTAAATGTGCCAGCTCGATTTCCCTCTTTTGCTGAACAGCCCCAAAAGGTTTTTCTTCTGCGCTTGCTAGCATCTTTTTGAGCTCTAGTAGCTGCTGTTTTTCCTTTTTATTCTTTCATAATGAAAACTGGAGCGTTTCCCCCCATATACAAGCCTTTAGGGCATCCCAGACCACCCCAATTTGAGCGGAGCCATTGTTTCTTTCCAGGAAGTCTTGGATCCAGCCTTTCAGATGGAAACAATATTCCTTGTCGTATAATAAGGCCCTCTCATAGCTCCAGACCGAGCTTTGTTTGCTGAAAGATAACCCCTTGACTCCTAATATTAAGGGGTTGTGATCTGATAAAAATCGGGGGATAAGCTCGATGTTAACAGCCTGGATCAGTGAAGCGGAAACTAGAAAGTAGTCTAGATGGGCATGTGATTGATGAGGGGCGGAATAGTAAGTATACCCCAGGTGGTTCGGTCTCAAATGAGACCAAACGTCAATTAGCCCGTGAACATGAAGTAGATTCTTCAAAGCCTGTAAGACTTTGAGTTTTCAACTTATATAGGGCCGTTGGTCATTCATACCCCAGTCGCAGGGTAAGTTAATATTCAGGTCCCCACATATTATAATGGGGAGAGGCCAATGAGCCAACTCCCCAGAGAGCCAATTGATTACCCTGGGGTCATCTGCTGTGCTACCATATATCAAACATAAGGTGAAAGAAGGCTTAGATGAAAGCCTACACTCTGGTAGAACCCAATTCCCATGACGGTCTACCTTGGTTTGAATGATTTGGAAGAGGCTACTACGACGGGCTAAAATACCCACCCCTCTGACACGAGCACTTTGTGAAGTCCCGCCAATCAAAGTATATCCCAGTGTATTTAAAAGACCAGCCTGTGTCCCTTCAATGTGTGTTTCTTGGAGGCAGATGAGATCTGTCCCCAACAGTCGTAAACCTTGGGAAACCTTCTGCCTCTTTAGTAAGTCATTTAGCCCACAGACGTTAAGAGTGACAATTCTAAAATACGCTAAATTTGACATAATAGTTTGAGTAGCTTTCCCATTGCAGTGTAGCAGATAGAATACCAGATGTAAAAGAAAAAGAAAAAGAAAAGAAGGAAGAAGAAAAAAAGAAAAAAAAGAAAAAAAGGAACGTCCCCCCAAGCAAAGATCCAAAAACCGCGAGCCACAAGCCAGAGGCTCACAATGAACCCCCAAAACACTCTGCGACAGCAACAAAGCATCATTTTTGCACATTTACGACCATGTTTCAGGATGTGGGAGCCTGAGCCCAACCCCCTCCCCCACAAACCTCCCTGTCCCCCTGTGCCCCTCTACCTCATCCCCCCATACCCCCCCAAAAGCCAAGCAATCAGGACTAGCCTGAGTGATGGACACCAAGAATAGGACCCCGCCACCTGGCCCCACCGTGTTACGAAGAAACACAGTTGGCCGAGGGCAAGATGGCACCTGAATAGTTCACCGCGCCCCCCGCCACCGGCACCGTGTTCCTCAGTAGATTGGCCATCAGCTATGCGCTCTGGATTGTGGCCGCTGATTCGGAAGCTGGTACTCTCCGTGCTGGGTGGACGCCGGCATTCCTCCTATGGACTTAGATCGGAGACGAAGGGCAGCAGCTCGCTCTCGCTTGATTGCTTCCTGACTGCCGATGCAATTTCTCTCCTTCACTTTGCAGTTCCTGCTGAGCCGAGGCAGGCTCCATCAAAAAGCATAACGCAGAGGTGCAACATGGCAGCCCGTGGCTTGAGGGGAACTAAGACGAAAATTCTCCCCGTGAGTGCTGGAGCCACTGGAACGGCTGCCTCTACAATGGACCCTGAAAGCAATGCCAGTGGTGTAAAAGACACTGGAGGAGGAAGTAAGAAAGCGGCTTCACGGGTGACCGGGGGGTGCGCTTAAAGAAGGGGTGTGCTCTCAACCCTCCATTGCAAACCTGTTTCCCCCCTCCTGCACTTTGAGCCCTAACGGGAGGAGAACTGTCGATCAGAATATGTGGGGGTAGCCCAGGAGACAATTTCTGAGCTAGCGGTCTTGGGGCAGCTGCCCGTTTTGCTCCCCCCCATCCTAACCCTGAGACTGGCCAAGAACCACCCCTATGTTCTGGATAATCAGGCGACCCGACCCGATTTAACCACGGCCCCTCTTGTCTCAGGCGACCAAGGGAACCAACAGTTTCAAAGCTTCAGTAATAGATGTAAAAACTGACCCCTTGGCCCAAGTTGCGAGGCCCCCGGTCGAACCATAACTGGGAGAAAGTACTCCTATTGCAGCAGTCATAGAAAAGGGTATGTCTGCCGGAGGTGCTGTTTTTACATCCGATTTCTTTCCCAGAGCCGGCGGGGTAACACTTCTTTTCCGTCACTGACGGATCGGACTCCTCTGTAGGTGAGAACTCTTCCTCAAGCGACGATGCACAGTCGGACTCAAACTGCAGCTGCACCACAAATGAGGTAGGCAAATCGCAGCACCGGAGGACCACCTCCAACAAACGGAAAGGGAAACGGCATGAAAGCCGCAGCCAATTGAAGTGGGATTACTCTGGCTCACAGCTTACCTTTCCCAGTGGAGAAGAACCACCTAGGGCTTCTGGCTTGGATAGAACCCGGACAAGCTTAGAGTTAGGAGAAGAACCCTCTTTGTCGGCCATCCTGCTGTCGATCATACAATTTCAAGAAGAAGCTCGGACGGACAGTAGACATGCAAAAAGCGCGGCCCAAAAGCTACAAGGGGGATAAGAAAACTGAACAAAACGTGCTCAGATATTGCGGAACGCGTCATGATGATCGAAAATCGCACTGAGAGTCTGGAAACTGAAGTTACCTTTTTAAAAACGCAGAGTATCTCCCAAGGCGCTTGCATGACTGATGTCATGTGGAAGCTGGAGGACCAGGAGAACAGGCAGCACTGGAATAACCTCTGACTTTTGGGGATCCCCAAAGGCGTGGTAGGAGATTACCCTCAAGGGTTTATCGTGATGCTTTTGAAAGGCGCATTTCCCGAACATCCCAACTGGAACTGGGACTCGGAGATACAAAGGGCCCATCGTTTTGATCTCACGAGGAAAAAGCAGCAACCTAACGAGGGAGAGAAACCCAGAGTCTTTTTGGTGTTCTTCGGGAACTTTTTACTAAGACAATTGGTTTATGAACATGCTCGCCCGAACTCAAAAAAAATGTTTGAAGGGGTACCTTTTTTTGCAAAACCAGATTTCAGCCATGCTACAGTTGAATGCAGATGGCGTCTCCACCAGCTGTTCGTTCCTTTCCAACAGCTGGGAGCCCAAGTTTTCTTAATGAATTCGGCCAAGCTTAAAATCAATTTAAATGGTTCTTCTCGCAGCTTCACGTCGGAAATCAAGGCGCAGGAATATCTAAATGAAATTAAGGCAAATTCTGGGCACAGTTAGTTTTTCTTTTTCTTTCTTCTCTCTTTTGAAAACAGTAGCTGATACTATTTCTCTGGGGAGGGGGGAGGGGGATGGCGGCATAAACAGGAATCACTCAACTTTATCAGCGTTTGGAAGTGTTTGGCCTGTTGTTTAAACTATGATGCGTTTGAGCTTCAAACATGTTTTTTTTGTTAAACTCTGCAAATTATGCAACAGATGATGGATTATGTGGCAAATGCAGCAAGTCCATAATTATGTACAAAAAGCCGCAGCCACCGCATTCCATAATTCCAGTGTCTTTGACTATAGAGCAACTGTTATGCTCAGACAGCCATACAGTGCCTCAACCGCCACAAAGATGGCATCATCATATCCACTCTTGGAGCTTTCTACTGTGTCTCGGTAGATGCTATGATTAAGCTCAAAATCCTGTGCACTCTCCACTGTGTCTGTGCAACAGTAGGGAAAGCGTTGGACACTGGAGGGGAGTGAAACCCTACTCAAGCAGCAATCACAATACTTCTCAGGGTGAGGCACAAGCAAACCTCAAATTAACCCATGCTCAAATCACTGCTAGCTTGGCGCAGAGCTGCCAGGCTTAACTCAGAGGCAATATTTAAAGTATTAATGTGGCTCTTCAAACCGTAATAACACAACACAAGGAAAATCTCCACACCAATTTAGAAAATAGATAACAAATTAATAAATGAATCAAGACAAAACAACAGAAATCATATCTGTAGAACCTGAGATATGCAACTCTAAAGATTTAAGTGCAAATAGTTCTAAAAATCACGACTCACGGCCATCTGGTTGTGCGAGACCAGAAGCAAGTCACAAGTTCAGGCCTGTGGCGATGGAGCACGGGTCAGATACTTGGACCAGGTTAGTCCCTCTGAAAATGTACCTTGACATTCCAGCACAAACAGTCCCGTTCACAGTGGACAGGCCCACAAGGAGAAGGGAAGAGTTGTGGACAGTCGTCGATGTACCGTGAAGAACAGGCCTGGTGTCACAGATAGTCGTCACTATAACCCAAAGATCTTACTGTTGTCATGAGCAGGCTGGCCGCAACTTCATGGTGGCGTGTTCCGCAAGTGGCCAATATTGTAGCGTGAAGAAATTGGTTGACAGAACCTCGAGTTGGTGACAAGGTTTTGGCACCAGAGGCCCATTCGTAGTCATGAAGAGCCCAAAACATGAATTCAGCCTCTCTGATGCCACAGCAAGGGTCCAGGACCTGAGGGCACCACTTGTGGGGTCAGGGGCTTGCTAGCTGGATTTGGGTGTTGGTTTGGGTGGTTGTGAGCCTATAATGTACCCGTGGCTCTGAAGAAGAGGCCAGCAAAGCCCTTGGAGTCACTCTGGGAGTCCTGGATTTATTGCCTGTCCAATCCCTCTGACTCAGGCAAGAGGGCAGCAGGTCAACAGGACAGCAGCCCAGCAAGTCAGCAGTCTGGCAAGGCAGTAATCCAGCAGGGCAACAGTCTAGTGGAGTGACAGTCCTTCCAGCAGCATAGCAGTCCTTCTTCCTTGCAGAGTTTCCACAGGTCCTGAAGTATACTGAAGAGTTAATAGCTGAGGTCCAATATTTACACATGGGTCTTCCTTTGTAGTGGGAGAAGCTTCTAGAGGTTCACCTTTGATGTGCATCTGTTTTCTGCCTGTTTTGCCCTGGCTCCAGACTAATTACAGGGTGTATTCAAATACACAAAGAGGGTCCCTGACACATTAGTTCAAACATAGAGAAGACACCAGGCAAAAATATTAGTAACAAAAAGTCAACAGAATCTTCTCCAAAATATAAATAGGTAAACACTACGTTTATGATATAAATGTACCCTACATCAGACCAGTGTTATAAATAATTTATTGATTTTTTAATATAAACATTTTACTTTTTTTGGATTGCCATTTGTTTTAGAAAAAACATGTATGGTAGTAATATTTGACACTGATAAATACATGTACAATCTGTGAGCTCCACATGTATAAAGAGTCACAAATTAACCAAATCATCACAGGGCGCACCTGTGTCTACACAACATTGAACTTTAGAGAATTTTTTAATACTGTACTGTTACTTTTTTCACTTTAGGAATTAAGATTCCTTCATTTATTTGTATTCCATGTCTTGATATATAGTGTCTTAATGTGAATGTATGTGATTGTCTTGTTTGAACTTGTAATGCAGTAAATCTATTGTTGTCTATGTTCTTAGTGTAATGATTTGGTTCATTTGTGACTTTTAATATATGTGGAGCTCACAGATTGTACATGTATTTATCAGTGTCAAATATTACTACGATATGTTTTTTCTAAAAAAAATGACAATCCAAAAAAAAGTTAAATGTTGATATTAAAAAACCAATACATTATTAATAACACTGGTCTGATGTATGGTACATTTATATCATAAACGTAGTGTTTACCTATTTATTTTTTGGGAGAAGATTTTGTTAACTGTTTGTTACTAGTAATTACAGGGGGTATGCAGCCCTTTGTGTGGAGGCAGGACACAGCCTTTTCAGGTGAAGTAGGGCTGTGCCCAACTCTGCCTTCCCATCCTGCCAGTGATCGTCCATCCCAAAACACTTAAGCTCTCTATTGTGTCTGGCTGTCTAGGAGGAATACAAAAAGCCCAACTGTCAGCTACACCCAGTCATGTCACCCAGCGATGAGGCTGCAGGCAGTAGCAGACTAAAGCAGGAAAATTACATCTTTCTAAAAGTGGCATTTTCAAAATTGCAATTATAAAATCAGACTTCACCATGAGAGAGGGTTTTTTGTTACAATTCAAAAGACACCAAAGAGGAACTGGTTACCTGCTCCAGTTTGGAAATTATCAGTTTTAATAAATGTTATAATTTAACTCCAATGTTATCCTATGGGAGCAGCAGGTCCTGCAATTGTGAAAAAATGATTTTAAGACTTTTTCTCTACCAGAACATAAACAAGTTAATAGTACATGCCCTACTTTTTAAATGCACTGCACCCTGCCATCTAGGCTAATCAGGGCCTACCCTGGGGTGACTTACATGTATAAGAAAGGAAGGTTTGGGCCTGGTAAAAGGTTTAATTTGCGAGGTCCAAATTGCAGTTTAAAACTGCACACAGGTTGCAATGGCAGACCTGACACATTTTAAAGAGCTACTGAAGTGGGTGGCACTATCAGTGCTACAGGCCCAATAGTATCATTTAATTTACAGGCACTGGGTATAGGTAGTGCCACATTACTATGGACTTACAAGTAGATTAAATATGCCATTTGGGTATAAGCCAATTCCATCATGTTTTAAGGAGAGAACACACACACTTTCGCACTGGTCGGCAGTGGTAAAGTGTGCAGAGTCCTAAAACCAGCAAGAACAAAGCCAGCAAAACCGGAGGTTTGAAGGCAATAATTTAGGGGGAAAACCACACCAAGTATGCGAGGTCTAACAGAGAGCATAGGTGAGAGAGGTCAGATGGAGCACAGGTAGATGCAGACACACCCTTCCAAAATATTCTCTGCTTGACTTCTCAATTATATTATGAAATAAAGATGTGAAGGACAAGCACTTTTCATATAAAAATGCGCAACGTGTATAGCACAAGAAGGAGAGAAAACAATTGTGACTGTGACTACTGAATGCATATTATATATAATGTATTGTGGGTCTAGGTAAATAAATAGACTAATATTGGTCATTTAAAACACAAATTGAAATATAGCTAGTTGCTTACTTATATGTTTTAATTGTTATCCATACTCAATGGTAGTCGATTTTATCGCCATCAGAAGAAACATTGTTTGAGTTTGCAGTTTGCATGCATGTCTCATCAGCTGGTGCACAACTAACTAAGCTATCCCACTAGGATAGGAACTTGCAATCAGTAGGTTACACCATGATCTCTGCCACAAACACATGAACCCACTGAACACTATTAAGCTCTATTAATATATGATAGATTAATCCATATTAAGCAGATTACACACAGTGGGACAATAGTAATTTGATCTATATTTCCAGATTTGGTACCTGAGACTTGGTGGACAGATACAGATCTATGCAGCCAGTACAGTAACTTTCTGAGTTATTGTATCAGCTGATATACATGGGCCCTACATATAGATATTGCGATGGCCTGGTGGGATAAACTTCATGGAATAGAATTCTGGAGATAATCCCAAGGTTGCAGGTCTGATGTTTTAAAAAGATTTTTGCAAAGTAACACTATAAACAAGTCATGCTAGAAGCCCAGTCCCTGCCTCTGTCTGAGTTCGGCCTTATTCTTGGACATTGGAAAAACAGTAGGGGAGATGGTGGAGATGGATGCCACATTATGGTGGGAAGAAAGGGGACCTAAAAATATCCTGTATTTCGGTCTTCCTTCCTCTGGTGGGAAGGAGATGAGCTCGAGGAGATTAAGTGGAGAGGGAGAGGAGGCTTACCCTGAGAAAAATCAGTTTGCAATGTCTGGCCAGCATTTTTAATTAATTTCTAAAGAGACCATCATTTGGATGTAACTACAGTGTACTGAATTGAGGAGTTTATTTTGCGGTTCGTACCTGGAAATTAATGGTGAAAACCAAGCTTGGCTGTTGGATCCGACTATCATTATACACCCATTTTTATTTAGCACAAGGACAATTTCCTGCTTCGACCTTCCAAAGAATCCCTTCAGTTCAGTGAATTGATACAGATAGTTTAAGTACAACAAAAGGTACATCATTCAGACCTTGTTAGGAGCTAAGAAGACAAGCTGTAGAATTTGAGGAGTTGGAAATATAGATGTGGATTTGCTCGTCTAAAGCACAGCTGGTGTGGCAGATTGTCCAAGAGCAAGTCAGGCTGTTTATCATATCTGGTGTGATGTGTTTCCTTGTAAAGGATAAAGTATTCTCCTTGTACTATTGCAGATGTATCACAACTCTTGATCCTGATTGAGGAAGCAACATATATTTGAAATAGTTTGTTGCTTTGATCATTTCAGTGATACTCTGAAAAAAGGTTATTTGGTTAGTAATTTTTCAAAGACACATGATACTTGTCCTATTCTATAAGGCCTCTACCTTAGTTACATATACAGTACCTCCTACATAGATCTCTTATTTATTTAGTTAGTAATTCATTTATTAATTACTTAATGTATTTATTTATTTATTTATTGTACTTTTGAGGCACTGCATCAAGCCTCTGGGCACATGGTGACACAGAGTTTTACAGCTTGGTACAGTGACCAAAAGATGGAGGTGGAAATAAGGAAATTAACAGTACAAGTAAGATTTACAGTACAAAAATCCAGAAAAGAACATGCACTTTAGAATAGTCAAGTTCAGGCAATGGACAAGTCACACTCTACAGTTCTTAGACCATACCTTCAAATATATACTGTTTTGAGAAGTGTTGGGTCAGCCGCGGCCCCTGCAGGTAAAAGCGTTGGGGCGGTGGGACTGGGTGGGGGGGATTTTGGCAGACAGCGACGAGGAAAAATTAATTATTTATTTAATTTCCACTTGTGGTCGTCTGTCAAATCCCCCCCAACCCGGCTCCACCGCCTTACCTGCACGGGCCGCTCCTGGTTGGGGTCCCTTGGTTTTCCATTCCATTTGAAGTGCTGGGTGGATTTTCAGTGCCATTGTACCACATCGCCACGGATATACTACTCAAGGTGTTGAGAGAGATGTTTAAAGAATATGTTTAGTTACTTTCTATAACAGTAGTTCTTTTACTTTTGAGGAACTTAAGCATTACTGGAGTCCCAGGACAGCCACTGAAAATGTTTTTGAATCCGAGGACCACCACTGAGTCATTATTGGAATCCTGGGACCCTGGCCTTACCAATTTCCATGATTTGAACTGCAAAACAACAGACAAAAAAATGGAAACAAGCATCCTTCAAATACACATATAATGTAACATTTTATTTAATTTACAAACAAATATGAAAAAACTAAATTCTAATGTTACTGGGAAGGATGGTACTTTCTCAATTCAATTGATGCCGCTTATTGTCCATGCTATATTGTGTTTGATCCACTTGTATTGCTCCCATGAATCAACCTGAGGATACCAACTTAATTGTTAATCTACAATTTCAAATTCCTTCACATTTACAGAACCTTTTAAAAGTTCCCATTTTACATTTTGATTGTTTTTTATATGCAATTTATTAATCTGTTACTATTATTTAATTTTCTAAAAAGTCAGCAGACCCCCTGAGTAGGCGTCGTGGACCCCCATGGGTCCCCGGACATTAGGGCACGTGACTTGTCAGAATATTTTATGAGCTTTAACCACCTTAGATGCCTAAATACAACAAATTCTCGTTCTCTTTTGCAGACTGTGGAAGTAAGATCCATCAGTATTTCTTTACTAAGCAAGCCTACAAGCCTCCTGATACATGCAGTTTCATTATTTTCAGTCCAGTGCTGTTAGAGCGAACAAAGGGGTAATTCATACCACACAGTCATTGTAGAATCCTTAACATATTTTCAAAAACATATACCAAAAAAATCCTACAGGCATGTCATGCTTCTTAACAATAGTCAGAGAAAAATATTTCAAACCTTTTCAGGGCTAAGTTGTATGTTTGTTGTTCCTTTGGTCCAATTTTGGTTCAGCATACTCCTCCTACAAAGAGAGACTCACACAGCACAAAAGGTGATGAATTGAGTGTTTGATCTAATGTCGCGTAAAAAGACTTCCTGTATAGATTTGTTCTTAAATCAAACGTGTTGATTTAAAACTCTATGCCAGCTACTGTGTGTATGCATCAGTCGATGTAGTTAATTAAAAGGACAAATCAACAGAGAGACACAGTTGTATGAACACAACATTAGCTTAATTTCATTAAAAGAATATCGTTAATCAGTTCTCTATAAGAATGGTTGCAATAGCAAAAAAGTAAAAACAAGTCAAGTGATCAACTTTCTGGTGGGTAGTGATAAAAAGTGGAGTAATGTTTAGTTTTCTTTTGACTCAGTACATATTTCTCCTCTAACAGTCTTATCTGTCCTTACCAGTCGGGCTTCCCTGCTCTTTATTCACCTGAAGAAGCACTTTATCTCATGTCTACCAGACTGATTCTCCTTTATCTGTCTGTGGAATTTAACACTGTGGATATGTCTACCCTACCTCTGTACTATAGGTAATATACAGCCCTGTTCTTCCATGTTATCTTCTTATCTTATCTTCCATCAGACTGCTCTTTCTCCATGGCATGGGACTCCCAAAGGTTACCTTCACCCAATTACAAGTTGGGGTCACCCATGAGAATGTCCCATGCCCGCTCCCTTTCTCCCATGACATCCCATTACAACCCTCCCTTAAGTATGTCAACTCTTCCTTCAGCATCTCTTACCACTTCTATGCTAAAGACAAATAGATCATCTTCTCATGTCTCACCCTGTCCTGCCTCCAACTGTGCATCTCTAGCTAACATTGGACGTCCCCGCGGACCATAATGTTCAACACCGCCAAAACTGAGGTCCTTCTTTTTCCCTCCTCCTTAGCACCCAACTTTTAGCCCAATCTATTCATTCTGTTAGGCATCCTGACTTTCTCTTGCTCATCCAGAACCTTTGTGGTTCTCTTCAAACCTTCTCTGCTGATTGAGGTCTTTATCACCACCATAGCAATGGAAGCAGGCTACCATGTTTTAAATATAAATACAGTTCATGCATTTCTCATGGCCAAAGTGATAATTAATTCACATATGCAGAGTAAATTAAATTAATGTACCAGCCTTCTTGTCCACTTCCCCAATATTCTTTTTCACCAATAGCCAAAATTCTTAAATTTCCACTTGAACTTTATTTACTGTGCCCGGGCACACACCTACCACTTAAGTTGTTTGCCAAGTTTGGTGTTATATATAAAGTATTCCAAGGTACCCATGCAAATTCACTTGGCAGCATACTGACTCCTTACGCACTCTTTAGGAATCTAAGGGCCTGATTAGGATGGCGGGCTGACTCATGTCAGCCCGCCACACTAACGGAGATGGGGACCGCCCGACATAGTGTCAGGGTCCCACAGGCCAAATTACAATGCGACCGCAGTCGCATTGTACAGGTTTCCTATTTCAGCGGGTACTGCTGGCTGCAGCACCCGCCGCACTGGAAAAAAGGGATGTGTAACACATCCCTGTACTACATGACAGGCACCATGCGGTGCCTGTCACTTGGTACAGGGATCTGGTGCCCCCCCACACCCAAAGAAAAGGGCCCGGGGTTGAGGGGGGGCCCGCCACGGGCCTCCAGTGTCCATCCCCACCAGCCTTTCCATGGCGGATGAACCACCATGGAAAGGCTGGCAGGGAGGGACCATCCTAATCCCTACGGTGGTGCCTGGTAGGCACCACCAACATTGTAGGAATTGGGAGGCCCTCCACAGCACTGGAAGGCTCAAGGAGCCAGTCGGATGCATGGCAGTCGGGCTTTCCACCCGCCTGCACACCGCCCGCCATCAAGATCTGGTGGGCGGAAAAGCTGCTCAGGATGGCGGGGAGACCACCACTGACAGCCTGTCGGTGGTGGTCTCCCCGCAGCCTGTCGGTGGCGGTCTCCCCGCCATCCTAATTATCCCCTATGTTCCGAAGCGGCCCCGTGTAGTATCAGTTGTCCTCTCTACTTTCTAGGTCCCCATTTATTGGCACTGTCTGCCATCTTGAGAGCCACACCTGTCCAACTCTCAATATGTTCAAAGTTACCTTGAATTTAAATCTATGGGGAGTGGAACAAATGTTACCTTTAGGGATGTGCAAAACTTTTTCCTTTGCTAAATTTCACAAAATTATATGAAAAAATGCTTTTAGAGTGAAGTGTGGTTTGCTTGTATCTAACATGACTTTTTCATATAAGTGTGTCTTCCACCTAAAATAGTAGACTGGTTTAAGCAGAACATGCCTGCCTCAAGACATTATCTGTGTAATGAGTGTTCTGTGTGCAAAACGTATGCAAAATTACATCATGCAAAGTTTCTCTGAATTTTCCATAATACTGAAATTCTGAAATTATGCACATTTCCCTGGCATAATTTAAAATGTTCCCAGACTCATTACCTTTCTATATACCATCTATGTATTGTTATTTCCTGCTGTCCATATGTCACCATCTTTCATCACAAAAAAGTTTTGTCACTCAACAATTGTGTCATCATCTTGTTGTATGTATTCTTCATGATTGTAATGGGGAATATCGAATCCAAAATATCGACGGGTCAGAATATCATGACCATAACATTGAGGGACAAAATATCAAACAGGTGACTGCACAGAGGGAGTTAAGGATTTACTATTCCTAACTCAACATACCTTGAAGATAAGTATATCACCAAAGGTATGTGGAGTTAGGTATATAAAATGCAAAGACACTTACCTTTCGATATTTTGTTCCTCGATACTGTGGACACTATATTGTGAACTACCATTCCTCATGCATACTTGACAATGTACTGTAACTTGAACGTATGTAATATATGTCTGATAGAAATAGCATCTTTTAACAACGCATAAATAAGGGGAACAGTCGGAACACTGCGGTCTAAAGGCATGGCTGGTAAAGCAATGCCTGAATAACGACCGCGTTGTTTAGGCATGCAGGTTTAGGGATTTCGGGGCATATTAACAACGGCCAGCGATAATTATCGCTGGCCGTGCTTAGCGATAATTATATTATCGCAGGCTATCTCTGGTATTTATCGCCCTGGTAGCGCGTTATTAACAACGCGTTACTCCAGGGCGATAAAAATTCCAGAGATAGCAAGGTTATCGCCCTTTTGCAGGGAACATCGCTGGTTTTCCAGCGATGTTCCCTGCAAAAGGGCGATAACCTGCTGATACGACCCACAGGGTCGTATCAGCATAATCCACCCCCTATGTTAGGGATGGTTAAGTCAGGATTTTAGCAGACGTTAGGTTTTGGCGAAAACGGCCGTTTTCGCCAAAATCTAATGTGTGCTAAAATCATGTGGGCTGCCTTGTAAATATCGCGATGTAAACATCAGCGATATTTGCAAGGTAGCCCATCTTAGGTACGCTTAGTAACGCCTCACTTTGCATCTCATTGGAGATGCAAAGTGAGGCGTTAGTGAAAGGGTGCTAACATGCAATTATGCATGTTAGCACCCTCTTGTAAATAGGGCGCTGGTTTTATCTCCGCTTTTTTGGCTTTGTAAGCCAAAAAAGCGGAGATAAAGCCCTTGTAAATATGCCCCTTCGTTGTTCCGTCATACAACCAATAAATAAGCCTGGGTGGAATAGCAAAAGCAATAATACTGCAGGGGATGGATAGCTGTCTAAAGAAGCAGGTCCATCATAGCACAGCTCACAGCAGATGGCACACCAGCATGGTCATAAAGTAGAAACAGTTCTATCCTGACCTTATTTAGCCAACTGCTGACCTGAGAAGTTTATGCAGAAAATTCTGTGAAGGAGGGTCCACTGAGCAAGAGCAGGGCAAAACATGCCAAACCTACGCCAATGCCCAACTGTTATGCGCATTGGCAGCACAAAACTGATTGGAAAGAGTTCTTGAATTAAGCTGCACCAGTGATAATGGTGTTTTTAGCGCGTCTCTGCCATCAGACAGAGCGATGAACCATACACAAATCAGTGTTTGGAAATCAGTAATGGCCAAGCCTCCAGTGGGTGGTTCAGATCCAACTACCAACAATGCCTCCTCTAAACAGGAAAACAAGCAACTCTATACTGGTTTCGACCTTGTTGGGTCTCATCAGCTTAGTTAGATCGCTGTCCTATAGGATGGCAAAGCAAATTCAGGACCCATGTGAGGACATGTTCCTCCTAAGACTCACTTAAAGTGCACAAAAAGTGAAGGATGCAATGTTTCAATTATATTCAGCCAATGGCAGTTACTCAGGACTGCATTCCAGTCAATTATAATTTAACTTGTCGGAGCCATCACTGAGACCAACCATGCGCAAATCGGCTTGGTCCCATCCCCGGGAAACGGGACAGACCGAACTGTCAGGCAGGACTCCTTTGCCCAGGAACACAGACAGTCCTCTACCTCGCCTGGTAGTTTGGTTTGAAACGTTCCTTGTGTGGTGGAATTAAGCGATTTGTGTATGGTTGGTCCTTCTATAAAGGCATAACATTTCAAATTCAACTGTGACCCAACTGGTTCAACAGTCCGAGGTGCACAGCCTATATAGAGGGGCCCGTGGGCACCATTCATACCGAATGCGATCCAACTCTTCCTTGTTTAAACAATTCATTTAACCATCTTGTCCCATTTTTTTACCAGTTTAAACAGGCTGAAGTCTAGGACATTCACATTTCAATGATTTTTATTATCAATATGCTGTTTCCATCAGTGACAATCCACAAAAGATAATTCCTTCCTGCTATAATTTTGGTGTAACAATACATCATTCATTCTTCTTTGTAAAAGCCCAGTGCATTTCGAGAATTACTCTCTTCTTCAGGGGTAAACTGTAATATAAATATTTAAGAAGAACCCATTATAGTTATCTCTCAAACACAGCGTTACTCCCCTCTTATTACCAGCCCTCCATTCATAAAATATTACCAAACCCCCAATGTGACCAAACCAATAATCATTTCAGTGAAAACCCACAAATTAAATAAACACCAGCTCTACCAACCAAAATGCAAATTAAACCCAAAGCAGACCTCATACTTCATACTTAAAACATATTTCATGTTTAAACAAACTCAGTAGTATGATAAACCATGCAACAAGTTAACACATTGCTCAAGCAAGAAGCTTGTCGTATAGACAATAAATGCCTCCGTCAAATGACAACGATCGGTGTGTCCATTTAGCCTCAAAAGAAAGAACAGTTTACACATTTAAGTCAACTTTATCGTCCACCATACTTATAAACATACTCCTCCATTATGTAGCCATTATTTTTATCCATCTTCTCCCCGTCTTCCATTTCACCCTTTTAAACCTGAAGTTAATTACCACCATGTGTCATCGCACTCCGCCTACCCATCCTCTGAACAGATGGTAACGCCCCCAACTTCACAATGAATGAGCTGCATCGTCGTGCACCTATAAGTCTAACAGCAAATTCACAATGATGAAAATTAAATACAAAGTGACCGATGGCCATTCTCTCATGCGAACAAATAATAAAAAAAATAAAAAGAAATCGAGATGCTGCGTAACTCAAGTGTTGCATGTGAAATTACATGAATGTCGGCTGTTCAGTCAGTGAAAACGTTACATTATAAAAGGGGTGCAAACTCTGTTTGGACAGAAAACAATGTTAAACACATTTTGAAGTGAGAATGCACACCCATTTTTTTCATTATACGCCATTTCAACAAGTTTATTTGCTGTAAGGCTGAGAATTTTGGCGTGCATGCCAAAATTCTCAGCCTTAAAGCAAATAAACTTGTTGAAATGGAGTATAATGAAAAGAAAATGGGTGTGCATTCTCCCTTCAAAATGTTTTTAAAGGCATAACAAGCCATTGCTGAACTGCACTTGAAAAGTCTACTTGCAGCATTATTATTCCGTAAACAAAGGTTGCTTGAATAAACGTCAATGAAATGATGAGAAAAATTGAGCCAGGATCAAAAACAGATATATGTCAAAAACATAAATCCCATACAATCATGTTACTATTGTTGTTATTGTCACCTCCTTAAGACTTTTCTGCTAGACTTCTACACTGGTGACTTTACAACCAAAGACTGGATTTGAGATTTTCTGCTTCACTAAAGGATCACTTACACAGATTTTAGGTTGTCTACACATTTTGTTTTTTACTTTGTGTTGGCTTTTCTGAACGAAATGGAATACATTAACCTCAACGCAAAAGCAAAAGTAATCGTTTCAACCTTGATGCCACAGTGGTTCTTCTCTTGGCAACAAATGCCCAACAATGTACTTAATAGGAAAAATATGTAGTATTATTTAATAGAGCAAGTTCCTGGCATTTCAAAGTGTTTTTAATATTAATATGAATTACGATTATAATCAATAGAGCTGGATCCTGTCTATTAGTAAAAGTGTCCTTTGTCCTGTTTGAGGAGAAATGATAGAATTTGCAAACAGTTAAGCCTTCACAGGCTTAGCCACCGTGCCCAAACCTTATTCATTAAAGCCCTTTAGGCCACGGGCAGACAGACCATTTACTAAGGGCCCCTTCTTCCAAGGGGCTGCTTGGTAAAGTGACATCTCTTTCTGTTCCTCATCTCTGTCCCTCTATCGCAATCTCTCTCCCACTCGCTGCCTACCTCTATTCTTGACTCTCTCCACCTGTACATACTGCACCATTCTCTATCTGTCTCTGAGCCTTAATGTACCTCACCTATAACTTGCTTTTTCATCTCGCTCTCTCTCTATCTTCCCAACCGCACCCATTTACTTCTCTCAACTTCTCTGTCTTCTACTTAAAACGTACTCTTACACTGACCTGTCCCTTTCTCTACCTGCCTCTCTATCGCTGCTCTTTCTTTCTACCCCATCCTTTTCTATTTTATCTCTCTCTACTCAATAATATGTGCACCCCCAACCTTGTTTCTCAGTTGTCTACCTATGATGTTATGATAAAATATTGAGTTGTAACTATCGGAATACAGAAATATTGGAAAACGATTTTGTGATACAAAAATATCATGATGCAGAAATATTGTTGTCAAGAATATACATTTTTTCATGTAAATAATGTCATTGTTAAGAATATCACTGTTGTTAATATTGTTTTCAATAACATAGTTGGAAAAAATTTAGTTTTTTAATTATCTTAATGTGTTTTAGTTCATGTATCAATTTTATCTGTTATTATTGTTTGTATAACTATTAACATTTTTAAATATAGTTTGCAATTTTAAGTGATTTATAATTTGTATTTTATTGCTTATAGTAATTTATAGTGTTGTAGCAGTTTGCTAGGTTTGTAAAGGTATAGGGTGGGAAGTTAATTAAGAAATATGTAATTAACAATTAAATATTTATGTATTGTTGATTATTTAATTGAATATTTTTTATATAAATGGTGTAATAATTATGGGGCTAATTATGATGGTGTCAGTCGGACCGCCGACAGCCCGTCATAGACGGTCCGACAGCCCTTTCATCCGACCGTCGTATTACAATACTGGCGGAGGGACCTACAGCTGTCGAACACCACATCGCTTGAGGAATGGTGGCGGTGCTGAGGCTAGCACCGCCGTCGGGCTTAGGATATCCCTTTCCGACAGCCTTTTCATGGTGGGAACCCCACCATGAAAAAGTTGTCGGAAAGGCATTGGGGGGCCCCAAACAGGGCACCCTACCCCTGGATAAGTGTCCCTGGGGCACATGTAGTGCCACCCCTTCTGTGGCACTTACCTCCGTTCACCGTGTGCCATGCACAACGAATGTATGACGGAATTCTGCGAGCCGGAATCGCGTTGTGCCTTCACAGCGCCGTCATTAGTATGCATTCGTTCAGCACGCAAGTCATTATGATGACTTGCCTTAGGGGGGCTCTGGATTTTGGAATAGGTTAATTTACTATTCCAACTCCAGTCTGCGCAACAGTAGGGAATGTGTTGGACTTTAAATCCAACACCATTCCACCAATGTGCCCCCCTAAAGCAAGTCGGTATAACGACTTGCGTGCTGAACGAATGCGTACTAAATACGCATTCGTTCTATTGCCGGCGCTGTGAAGGCACAGCGGGATTCCGGCTTCATTCTAACGGATGTTTCCTATGAACAACTTGGTGCATGGTACACGGATGTGCAGGAGGTCCTGCACAGCGTTGGCATGTGCTGCATCCCTTTTCCTCGGCCGCAGCATGCCCCAAACGAATTTCCGACCGCCAGCCCGGTGGTCATATCGTAACACAGAAGTCGGACTGCCCACATTGTCAGCGGTCTCCTGACCACCGCAATAGAGACCTGTGGTCCGAGCGACCGGCATCATAATGATACCCTATATTTTTAGTGATATTTTAGGTGTGGGCTGCTGGGTTTGTAGGGGTCTAGGGTGGTAAGTTAATTTAGTAAGAATAATTATCAATTATTTATTTATTAAAAATTATTTGATCATTAATTATGTACATTAGCTAATATTGATTTATTTAGTTATATTTTAGTTGTGGGCTGCTAGGTCTGTAGGGGTATAGGGTGGGAAATTAATTACGTAATAATTAATTAACAAACAATTTTTAATTGTCAATTCATTAGTTAACTGATTAACAATTATATAAATTATGTTATACTTATTCCTTTTTGTTATATTTTAAGTGTTGCTGCTAGCTTTGTGTGGGTATAGTGTGTAAAGTTAATTAAGTATAAATAAATATAAAAATAATAATTGCCTACGCTTTTACTACTGTTGCATAAACTGGAGTGTGAATAGTATATCTAACATTCCCTGAGTTAAGTACTTTTCATATTACTATATTACTATTTAAATATATCTGTTATTTATTTGTTTTTTTTTATATTCGATATCATTTATACATATATATATATATATGTATATATATATTACCTACTGGCGGTCGCCAGTAGGTAGTTATAGTTAGGACCTAGTTTCCATAGGAAAAGCGTTTTTTGTTTTCCCAATAACTTTGGCGCCGGTTGACGAATCTTCGCAAAATTTTCAAAACTAGTGATCAGCTCCAGTCAGCTCCTGTCTTGAAAGTTTCGGGTGATTCGCCAAGCGAGACCAGAAAAAGGGGGTCCCAAAACGCATTTTCCCCATGTTATTTTCCATAGGAAACTTTAGACAAAGTTACAGCCCGAACTGCTGAACGGAATTTCACCAAATTTGGCAAAAAGGTAGGTCTTGGTTCAGAAAGAGTCCTTTTTGTTAAATGGTGTAAATCCGTTCAGTAGTTCCTGAGAAATTTGAAAAAGAAAAAGTTTCGATATCCAAGGCAGCGGTGGGTTCGCGAACCCTCCTGAGCACGAGCTTCACTGTGATTGGCTGCCAACACTCCAAACCAGGAAGTGTTGGCAGCCATCTTGTGACTGTTTTTTTTTATAATTTTGGCGGAATTCGCACTGGGGTTGCGAATCCCGCTGAAATTATTTAAAAAAATGAAGCGCGGTCTCCCGCGCTTCATTTAAATGAGGCCCCCGGGTGGGCCAGGTCCCGGGGGCATTGCCAAATTAATAATAGCGGGGGCCTGGGGACCGCCATCTCCCCGGGGCTTTAATAAACAACCGCGGGGGAACGCGGCCCCCCCGCAGCCCGGGGGACCGCCACCTCCCCGGGGCTGATAAAAAAAATGCATGGGGGGGTCCCAATCCCCCCCACACGCCCCGGGGACCACCACTTCCCCGGGGCACTAAATATGTAAAGGCGGGGGTACGTTACGGACCCCCGAGCCTCGGGAACCACCACCTCCCCGGGGCTTTGTAATGGTAGGGAGGGGGGCTGTGCGGCCCCCCTGCAGGAGGAGGCCCTGGGGACTGCCACCCCCAGGGCCGTCTCCTGCAGTGTCCCGGGGTGCCCACCCCTGGGACACTGCTGTTTGCTATGGAAGGCGGGAGCCGTGCGGCTCCCGCCCTGTCATAGCAAACTCTGCTTTGATTTTGGAAGCGAGAGCAGGTTTCTGCTCTCGCTTCCAAAATCCAGCAGATTGCTTTTCCACAAGGGGAGCTGCATGTCTGCAGCTCCCCGTGTGGAAAAGCAATGCCGGCTCCCGCAGGAGGCGGGGAGCCGGTGGGACCGTGGGGGCATTGGGGTTCCCCCCACGGTCCCCAACGAAGTGGCCAGGCCCCGGGGGATGGGGTCCCCGGGGCTAGAAGTGGCCCAGGAGGGGGGCCACGCAGCCCTCCTCCCCTAAAAAAACTAATTATAAAAAAAAAAGGAAAGGCCGGCCCCGGGGGATGGGGTCCCCGGGGCCATAAATGGCCTGAGGATGGGGGCCACGCGGCCCCCCTCCGAATATAAAAAAAATAAATTAAATACTGCCCATGCCCCGGGGGATAGGGTCCCCGGGGCCGAAAATGGCCTCGGGAGGGGGGCCACGCGGCCCCCTCCTGTATTTTTAAAAAAAATTAATAAAATACGGGTCAGGCCCTGGGGGATGGGGCCCCAGGGCACAACAAATAGGAAAGGAAGGGGGGCCACACAGCCCCCCTTCTAAAAACGAAAATAACAACAAAAAAATGGCATCGCGCCGGAGGCCCCGCCCCCTTAATGCATCACTCTGCAAACGCGCCCCGTGGTGCGTTCTAAGTTGGGGAATTAATTCCCCTTGAATACTGGGGTTTTCTGGGGGCCAACTAGCCCACCAGGTACCTCCAGTAAGCGCCACAGAGCTGCGTTGCAGAGAGGTGGTCCGAGGCCATTCCCCTTTTTACACCTCTCTGCAACGTAGCTCTGTGGCCCTTACTGGAGGTACCTGGTGGGCTAGTTGGACCCCAGGGACCCTCATTATTCAAGGGGACTTAATCCCCCAACTTAAAACGCGCCACGGGCGCGTTTGCACAGTGGTGCAGGGAGGGGGCGGGGCCTGATGTGACATGTGTGCAAACACGTCCTGTGGCGTGTTTTACATTGGGGGATTAAGTCCCCTTGAATCCTGAGGGTCCTTGGGGGCCATCTAGCCCACCAGGTACCTCCAGTAAGCGCCACAGAGTTGCGTTGCAGAGAGGTGTAAAAAGGGGCGTGGCCTCGGACCACCTCTCTGCAACGCAGCCCTGTGGCGCTTACTGGAGGTTCCTGGTGGGCTAGTTGGCCCCCTGGGACCCTCAGGATTGAAGGGGACTTATTCCCCAACTTAAAATGCGCCACAGGGTGCGTTTGCACACTTGTCACATCAGGCCCCGCCCCCTCCCTGCACCACTGTGCAAATGGGCCCTCTGGCATGGTGTAAGTTGGGGAATTAAGTCCCCTTGAATCCTGAGGGTCCCTTGGGTCCAACTAGCCCACCAGGTACCTCCAGTAAGCACCCATGAGCTGCGTTGCAGAGAGGTGTAAAAAGGGGCATGGCCTTGGACCACCTCTCTGCAACGCAGCTCTGTTCCGCTTCCTGGAGGTACCTGGTGGGCTAGTTGGCCCCAGGGACCCTCAGGATTCAAGGGGACTTTATCCCCCAACTTACAACGTGCTAGGGGGCACGTTTGCACACGGGTGCAGGGAGGGGGCAGGGCCTGATATAAGAAGTTAGCAATCCTGCTGTGTGGGACTTACTGGTGGTAATAAAAGGGATAGTTGGCCCCCAAGGTTGACGTTGGGCTAACTACTCCTCCTGTTACCTCCAGTAAATCCCACACAGTGGGATTGCTAAGAGGTGTTTCGGAGGCCACGCTCACCTTTCTCCACCACTCTGGAAACGTGACTGGTAAGTTATAGTTAGAAATTAGCATTTACAAAAACCTTTGAAATTCACTGAAAAAAACCATAGGTTTCAGGGACGTTATAGTTAGAAATTAGCATTTAAAAAACCTTTGAAATTCACTGAAAAAACCATAGGTTTCAGGCACGTTATAGTTAGAAATTAGCATTTAAAAAACCTTAGAAATTCACTGAAAAAACCATAGGTTTCAGGGACGTTATAGTTAGTTGGACTTTTCTCTTGTAAAAAACCATAGAAATTCCCCCGTTATAGTTAGTTCAGCTAACTATAACTCACGCACCCGCAATGCACTGCTGATGGCGTCACATATTACATCAATCATGACATGGTCAGTGACATCACTGATGATATCACTGATGACATCTCAAAATACATCACTGATGACATCATCCAGTGACTGTGTTTTTCTTTAAAGTTTAAATATGTATTATATATATGCCAAGGTGTATTGAAGAATGAGTGGGTGTATAAGTGTCTGGATGGAGGATTTAGTACGTGTGTGACTGACTATTTAAGTGAGTGATTACATGTGTCTTACTGAATGCATGGGTTAGTGACTAAACTGTGAACATGAATTACTGTATCAGTCTGTCTGTTGTTGTATAAGCTGCTGCATGGGTTGGTCAGTAGCTACATGAGTGTCTATATGGGTTATCGATAGGTTTCCTGAGTATTTGTATGGGTGCCTGAGTGTGTGTGTGGGTGGGTGGGAGATGTGTGACTCTGTGCATAGATGTTTGAGTGGTTCATTCACTGTGTGTATGGGTTCAAGAGTGCATGTGGAAACAGCTGTATGGGTGGGTGAGTGTGTGTATGGGTGTGTTGGTGAGTGAATGGATGTCTCAATGGTACATGTCCAAGTAACTACATATGTAAAAGGCAGTGCATGTGAGAGTTGAAGTATATAAATGACTATACGTGAGAGTCAGTTATTGTGAGAGTGGCTGTATGGATGAGTGTGTACTTGTATCAGTGATTCTATAAGAGAGTAAGTATACGTTTGTTTCTGTTTGAATAAGTGATGTGGTGTGTGTATAACTGTATAGGTGAGTAAATGGGAGTGTGATTGATTCTTTGCATGACTGACTACGTGTGTGAGTAACTCTGGATGAGTGGTGGTGTGTGAGTGTCTGTATAGGTGTATGAGTGCATATGATAGTGTTGTAATGATGAGTGACTGCATGTATGAGTGACTGTATGGGTGAATGAGTGGATGTGTGTGTAGACCTAGGAATCAGTGAGTGCGTATGTAGTAACTGGTATTTGTGTGTCTATGGTTTCGAAAATGGTAGTCTGTATTTTACAGTGGGTGTATCAAAGTTTATTTTAAAGTGTGAGGAGGTGCATCAGATTTTCACGTGGATGATGTCATCAGTGATGTCATTTGAGATGTCATCAGTGATGTCACTGACCATGTCATGATTGATGTAATATGTGACGTCATCAGCAGTGCATTGCGGGTGCGCGAGTTAGAGTTAGCTGAACTAACTATAACGGGGGCATTTCTATGCTTTTTTACAAGAGAAATATCCAACTAACTATAACGTCCCTGAAACCTATGGTTTTTTCAGTGAATTTCAAAGGTTTTGTAAATGCTAATTTCTAACAATAACGTGCCTGAAACCTATGGTTTTTTCAGTGAATACATATATATATATATATATATATATATATATATATATATATATATATATATATATATATATATATATATATATATATATATATATATATATATATATATATTACCATGGCGGTCGCCAGTAGGTAGTTATAGTTAGGAACTTGTTTCTATTCAAAAAGCGTTTTTTGTTTTGCCAATATCTTTGGCGCCGTTTGACGAATCTTCGTGAAATTGTCAAAACTAATGGCCCGCTCCGGTCAGCTCCTGTCTTAAATATTTCGGGGTGATTCGTCAAGCAGGGGCAGAGACAAAAGGGGGTCCCAAAACGTGTTTTCTCCATGTTCATTTCCATAGGAAACATTTGTCGCAGCTACAGCCCGAACTGCTGAACGGAATTACAGCAAATTTGGCAGAAAGGTAGCTCTTGGTCCAGAGTGCACTCTTTGCTTTAAATGGTGTAAATCCATTCCGTAGTTTTTGAAATATTAAAGGAAAATGAAATATCAATATCTGGGCGGAGCCTAACCACACATCTCATTGTGAGATCTGATTGGCTGTCAGCACTTCATCCAAGAAGTGTTGGCAGCCATCTTGGGACCAATATACATGATAGCACCCCATTAAAATGCATTGTAGTGAATGGAAGGTTTTGAGGGTCACCAAAAGGAGAACGTATAAAGGCTGATAACAGACTTTAGTTACATTATAATTCATTTGTTGATGGTACCATACTAATTTTAAGAATTGTGGTGTATTCTAAGGTGATTTTACCCTGTGAAAAAGGCTTCTGCTGGGATATCATGAATCATGTTTGAGAGAAAACTATTTTCTCATGCTTTTCCCACAGAGGTTTGGAAGGTGCTCCAGAAGCTAAAATGAGAACATATTTTCTGTAAATTCACATTATCTTTCTCAGTCATGTGAGAATGAAGTCTGACATTCTCAGTAAAACATGTACATCCGACAAGGGCAGAGATTGTCAGTTGATTCCTTTGTGTTCTACTGCAGCTTCCCAGAGTGTTCTAAAGAACAACTAGAGCGCTAACAGTCTTACTTATTACAAAAGTATGGCACACCTCAAGCCATCTTGATTGGAATAAACTGGTAACACTTCAAAAATTTATCTTAAAAAGGAACAAAATGAGGGGGTTAATTTTGCCATAGAAATTATGATTAGTGCTGCAGAAAGAAAAATTAGGGCACATTTTGAGTGACTTCTCAAATCCTCTTCTATTCCATTAAAAAATTCTGACATGCAGACTGAAATATGCACTTTCAATACCTGCAGCAGACTTCCAGTTAACTCCCTGGTGAGCAGTAGCTTTACTACAGTGATCTAACGAGCAACAAGAGTGCTAGCATTCTGAATTCATGGCAAATGTGTGACACATCTGAATACCTTCTTGATGGAATCAAAGTAAAAAACTGAAAGCATTTCGTACTGAGGAGACTGCAGTAAATGAGGAAATTAGGGAACTTCATAACAAATAAGTCTCTCAAGATGGCCACCAGAGCAAAAAGAGCCCAAATGTAGCACAAATATCACCAAGATGTAGCCCACATGTAGCCCAATGACAGAAGTGTGCAAAACACTTTTTATTTTTTGTTTTTTTGCAGTTTTATATAGTGCAGACTGGTCAGGTATTGGAGCGTTGCATCTTACTTGGACCCCTTATTGCGTATTTTACACGAAGTACTTCAGATTGATCTTGCGAAACATTGAACTTTACTATTCTGTTAACCTGAAGTTGCTCTGAGCCGGGCTTTGTAACACCCATTTTTACCTACAGGGTTTTAATTAATTCTCATTGTATTGTATTAAGAAAGAGGATTTACTGTTTTTATGTACACTTTTATGATCTATGTTTCTAAATCGGATCAAATAAAGTTTATTGAATTGAATTGAAGTCTCCCAAGATGGCCACCAGAGAAAAAGGAGCCTTAGGGGGATATTCACAAGGACTTATCTCTGAGTTATCGCCAACTTAACGCAACAAAAGTGGTGACAGATTTAACACCCCATTCACAAGCGGTTGCAAACTGCAGACAACGCAAGTATTCCCGCGATAACTGCCTCAACATTTACCTCCACGGGTGACCCCACCAACTAACCCTAATGAGATGCCGAGTAGGCGTTCCCGTGCAAAAACACACCAAAACACCACTACACCACTTTCACAACGAACTGCCAGATCTGCAATGCGAACCAAAAACAGGTGATAAGCCACGGTAGCAGCAGAGAATTAACACCTGCCTTATGCTGGTGTTGAGCAGGACGACTACCTGCAGAATGAAAGGGAGCCCAGGCCAGAGCCACATCTGAAGACCCACAGATGCTGTGGAGACAATGATCATGCAGCTCGGAGACCCATGAGGGCCACAACACCCACCGCCACCACCCCCAGGCCCGCCACCACCCCCAGAACCCGCCCTAGGCCCCCACCCCTCCCCCGGACAAACACATACCGTGCACGACAGAAGAGCCACAAAAAGCGCATGACGTCACACAATGACAAACAGAAACACACATGTGTGGTCAGAAGAACGAGAAACAGTCACTCATCATTGAAGTAACAACCAAAAACTTTATTGAATACAACACAAAACACCAACGCGGAAGACTCCTGTCGGGTCCGTCCAGGACAATCCTGATGTCACAGCCTGGAAAATAAAGCACAGAATCAGAACGTGTGTCATGCGCACATCAAAGGAGCAAGACACAGAGAAACAGAGAAGGAAAGAAAGGCAGAGAGAGAAAGAGAGAGAAGGAAAGGAAGGGAGAGAGAGAGAAATAAGGAAAGGAAGGGAAGGGAGAGAGAGAGAGAGAAAGAAGGAAAGGAAGGGAAGGGAGAGAGAAAGAAAGAAAGGAAGAGGGAGAGACAGAGAGAGAAAGAAAGAAAGGAAGAGGGAGAGAAAGAGAGAGAGAGAAAGAAAGGGAGAGGGAGAAGGAGAGAGAGAAAGGAAGAGAGGGAGAGAGAGAGAGAGAGAAGGAAGGACACTGCCGCCCCCGCGCACCCAGGCACCACTGCTCACCTGCTGCCACCGGTGTGTCTCCAACCAAGTGCTGAGATACACCGCAAGCCACCAGGTCTGCAACCTGTAATCGAGGCAAGAGTCAATCATGTCAGAGTCCATCCCACTGCACACGGCAGCAACGCCTGTCCGCCCCTGCGCACACATGCAGCCGTACCCTACCCCCTCCCGCCAGCCAGCGCTGGCTGTCCGCCCTGGCGCACCCAGGCCCCACTGCTCACCTTTCGCCACCAGCGTGTCCCCAAGAGGGCCCACCACGTGCCAGTGCAAGCTCCAGGCCCCAGTCAAGCCACCATGGCATGCTCCACATCATGCGGACCCGCACCATGGCCCAGCAGGTCCCACAAATGGTGTTGAGTCCTGAGGCATCAATGGCAGAGACCACATCACTGCACACGTCATCATCGCAGGCTGCACACCCACTCAGCAATTTCGGTGCCACTAACCCTGTGCAACCCCAGTCAGCGCCACGTGGTGGTAGGCCCGTGACGGCCACAAGGCTTCGGGTGCCACTAACCCTGTGCAACCCCAGTCAGTGCCACGTGGTGGTAGGCCCGTGACGGCCGCATGGCTTCGGGTGTGACTAACCCTGTGCACAACAACTCATGGGCCCTTCATGATTGAGCCCCGTGGTACGTCCGTCATCCAGTCACCTCCGGCAGTGGGGAATGTGACGTTGCAGGCCCCTTATATACTCGGGGTCACATGGCCTGTGACGCCTGCGCCGGATGGGTGTGGTGTGTGTGCAAACCTGCCCTCAGGGAGTGGCCACGACATGCTGACAACTAGACCAGCGACCTGCGGACCACTAGCGTGTAAACCTGTGACATGTGATTATGTGGCCCCCCCCTCAGAGCGTAAGTGGAGTGGTCTGTCCTGGCGTACGCCGGACCAGCGCAGGGCTTGCAACAATGACTCGGGGGCTCTGGGCGTGGTGCAGTCCATGTCCGGACAAGGAAGTGACTAATGCGTGTGTCCCTGTTGTGGTGTCTACGGCACCCGCAACGCAATCGGCAACGTAGCACACTGTAACTGGAATCCCACTAGATGAGCATCATTGACGTTAGGGGGAATCACTGACTCTACATTTATCCACACATTCATTCTTGAATGATGAAAGACATGACACAGCAGTGCGTTACTGAATGTTTATTGCACATCCAGTGGAGTTCACCAGCTGGAGCAGTACAGGGCCATGCCAACCCCACTTCACAATATGGGCCCGTGGAGGGCCAGCCAGAGTCCATCAGGGAATGACAAGTACAGCGGAAGAGGAAGAGTACAGTCCGCAGTCTGGTCGCCGTGTCATTGGTCACCAAACAGGATGTGGAAGTCCATGTCGCGGTCCGAGGTGAGTGCCGCAGAGTGTATCAGGGGTCAGTGGGAGGTCATGGGGCCATGTGCGGCACCAAGGAGCAACAGGCCAGGTGGCAGAAATGAATGCTAGTGCCTCCTTCTGATCCCAAAGCCAGCCACATCCTCGTCCTCGGATATGTGCCCTTCCCCACCTGTGGGTGGTGCTGTTCCGGCTGCAGCACTGTGTGCCACTGACACATAAGGGGCCGGAGGTGGATTGTCAGCCGCACTGTGTGGCAGTGACACATCAGGTGCCAGAGTGGAAACATCTGCCGCACTGTGAGGCACAGACACACCAGGGGGCGGAGATGTGGATGGTGTAGGGGTAGCAGCATTCATCCGCGCCACGCCTTGTGGCAGCAATGCCATGATGAGGACATGCAGGGCATGGTAGATCCCAGCTACATTTCGCTGATGTGCAGCGGTGGCTGCCATCCTTTCCGCCTCCATCCGCACCATGTCCTCCATGAGCCTCCGCATGTGTGCCATCTCACGGCTGAGATCGCTGGAGCCACTCTGAGCGGACAGGTGTTCTTGTCTCCGAGTCATGACTCCAGCGATGTCAGCCAGGGCTCGGCATGTGGGTGTCCATTAGGGACTGGAAGTGGTCCCTGATGGGACTCAGACACCCATGGATGGCGTCCAGTTTGGTAGCCATGAGGTCGAACCCCACCCGCACCTGCTCAGCCATCTCCCTCTGGACCTCCAACACATGGCGTTGGAAGGCCATGTGTTGTTCGGGGGGGGTCTTGGGAGACAGCCGGGGTTGTGGGTGCCTCCTGCTGGGTGGTTTGTAGAGTGGGTGGGGTCTCCTCGATGCAGTTGTGCTGCCCTGGTCCTAGAGGTGATTTGCGGATGAGTTCCATGATGTCTTGGAGGGCTTGGGTGTCGATGCTGGTGGTGTCCTCCTCGTCATCAGTGAAGAGTGGCTGGGACTGCTCTGCAGGTGGCATTGATGGTGCCCCTGCAATGTGAAGGGGAGATGCTGTGTTACAATGTGTCCTCATGTATGTGGCCGCATGGTACATGTTGACATTCAGACAGCATGGCAATGTACATTGTGACAGGGTGTAGATCAGGGCCATGAGCCAGAGTCATTGTGGGTGTGCTCTGTGCTCTGCTTGATTGTGCATGTGTACCATTGTGGCCATCTCCCCCCGTCCCCCAGTACCTGGTGGTTACTCACCCTGTTGCTGTGGTGTTGTGTCATGTCGAGCAGTGTCCGGTCCCCCGACTCCTGCCACGGTCTCCACACTGATGACTGTCGACACCAGCTCCTCCATGTCATCCAGCTCCAGCTGTGGCGCTGGGCTCCACCTCCAGTCTGCATTGCTGCCTTCTGGTTGCCTGCGAGTTTCTCCTTGGTCTTGCGCTTGATGTCAATCCATCACCTCTTGACCTCGTCCATTGACCTCTTGTGCTCTCCGACGGCATTTACCTTGTCCACGATGGCCCGCCATAATCCATTTTTGGTGCCCAATGACACATTGGAGGCGACGAACAGTTGTTGATGATGTTCTATCACCTCCGTGACCAGGATCCGATTCTCCTGCGGACTAAACTTCGTCTTCCTCTTCTTCTTGTCCTTGCCCTTCCCTGTCACCATGGTCCCGGGCTGGTCGTCCGGGGTACTTGTGGGGTTGCGCTCGTCCTCTGCGCCTGCTCCGGCTGCCTCCATGGTGCTTCGGTGTTGGTCATTTTGTGTTTGTGTGTTTTTTCTCCTTTGTAGTGATTTTCCCGTCTGACGTGTGTGTATGGCAGGCCTGGCGCTGCTTATCGCTGATTTCCTCATCGCGAATGGGCTCATTGCACGTTTTTTGGTGTTGGGGTTTGTGTTTTTATCTCCGTCACGGTGGTTGTATCGCGGACATTGGCCGCGTTTTCGGGAGACTATCGCATGGTACCGCCGTGTTGTGAATTCCAGGTTGACACGGGGTTATTTTCCCGCGATAGACGGCGATGTGTAAAGTTGCGTTAACATTTTTTGGAGTTGTTTAGCGCACGTTCTTGTGAATATCCCCCTAAATGTAGCACAAATATCACCCAGATGTAGCCCACCTATAGCCCAATGACAGCAGTGTGGAAAACACTTTTTATTCTTTGTTTTTTTGCAGTTTTATATAGTGCAGACTGGTCAGGTATTTGAGTGCTTTACATGAGCATTGGTTACATCATACTAGGACAAATTTATTTTGGCTGTAGGCATGGGGAGATTAAGTGATTTGACCAGAATCACAGAATGTCGAGCTGAAGCAGAAACTCCAACCTGGTTCCCCAGTTGCAATGTCTGCAGCTCTGGAAGTAACACCACATCCTCTCTCCTAAGCGTAACATTTAATCAAGTGGTCAACTGGATAAAAAACCATAAAGATAACAAATAATTTAAAAGTGCTTTGTCGCTATTTGAGAACTCAGAAAATATGTCCTCATTTTAGTTTTTTAGAGCACTAACTATAATTTCTATGTAAATAAGACCCTCTCATTTCTATAATTTCTAAAGGAAATGCTTTAGGTATTACAGTTTTGATTACATCAACATGACATCAGGTGTGCCACACTTTTGTAATAAATATAGAATGTTAGCAATCTAGTTGTTCATTAGGATACTGTTGGGAGGCAGAGGTCACGGGCATGGACTCAGAAAATTGAAGGCAGGTAGGAGGGTGCAGAGGCAACAATTTGCCCACACTGGGCAGGCAGGAAGGGCAGTGGCAGCACAACATGGAGGGCAGTGGAAAGGGGGGCACGGGCAAAAAACCAACAATGCAGGACAGGCAAGAGAGGCTGTGGCAATATAATAGACCATTGAGGGCAGAAGGAAGAGGCAGTGGTAGTACAACCATACATGCCAACAGAGCCGATTCAGGCAGGAAACGCCCAATTTTTTAAGCCCAAAAGGGCTTTATTTTATTTGTCTCTTGTCTACAATCTCCTCTTTTTCAATGTAAGTCAATGTGGAAAATCAATTCCCCAGTTTTTTGTCAAAATCTCCCTCTTACCAAGTTCAACATGTTAGCAAGTATGGTACATTGGATCATGGAAGGCAGGAGGAATTGGGGTAGGGATAACAGAGGACAGGAGGGACATGGACAGGTGCACCAAAGTGACCTTACAGGGCAGGCATCAGGGTTTGCAGCAGCACAATACACCACACAGGGCATGCCGGGCGGCAGTGCAGCACAACAAACCATGGAAAGCAATAGGGAGTGGACAGGACCATGCACATGGACAACAGAGAACAGAGGGGAAAGAGGCAATGGCAGCAAGCTGACCACACTGGACAGACAGGAGAGAAAGCTGCAGCATAACGGACCATAAAGGGCAGGAGGGAGGAATCAGGGGCATGACAATGGAACAGACAAGCCAGGAGGGAGGGAATAGGGGTCTGCACATGGAAAACGGAGGGCAGGGGGCAAGGGGGCAGGGCAGGAGCAGCAAGCTGACCATGGAGGTCAGGCAGGATGGGCACTAGAAGCACAACACACCATGGAGGGCAACAGTGAGACTATAATGGCACACCCAGACCATGGAGGGAAGGTGGGAGGGGGGTCAGGGGCAGCTAGCTGACCACACAGGGAAGTTAGGAGGGGCTGTGGCAGCACAGAAGACCATACATGGCAAGTGGGAGGGTTTGTAGCAGCACAATGGCCATGTTGGGCAAGAAGGAGGGGGCAGGGGCATGTACAAAGGACCATGAAGGATAGAAGGAAGGGGTAGGAGCTGGGCACAAACAAGAGAGTTCAGGGGAAGGTGCCTCACAACAGACCACGCGGGGCAGGCAGGAGGAGCAGCTGCAGCACAACAGACCAGGGAGGGCAGAGGAGTGTGGCAGTAAAATGGACCATGGAGGACAGGAGGATGGGGATAGGGGCATGGAACGTGGACAGGCAGGGTGGAGATGGCAGGGAGAGGTTACAGTCATCTGACAATGCTAGGCAGGTGGGAGGGGAGTGGCAGCTCAACAGAACACTCAGAGTAGATAGGAGGGGCAGGTCCATGGAACATGGTGGGCAAAAAGGATGGATCAGGGGCATGAACACAGACATCGGAGGGCAGGGGGAAGGAGAATGGGGTCAGCAAGCTAAGCAGGAGGCTTCAGCAGGAGGGCAATGATGGGGCATCGAATTGGGCAAAGGAGTGCAGGAGGAGTGGACTGGGGCATCATGCTAAATGGAGGGCAGTGGCAGCACATCAGACCATGCATGGCAGGAGGGAGGAGGCTAGTGCATGTACTCAGACAACAGAGGATAAGGAGGAAGTGTATGGGGCAGCAAGCTAACTGTTCAGAGAAGGCAGGAAGGCCAGTGGCAGAACAGCGGCCACACAGGGCTGTAATGAGAGAGCAGGAACATGGACTTGGCCAATGGAATGCAAGGAGGAGGGGAGGCAGGGGCAGCAAGCTTGGGTGGGGGCAGCACAATGCCAGGCCAGGCCCTGCTTCCAACCCTCCACCATCCATTGTGATAGGCATCTTACTTAACGTTAAAAAAACCTAGATTTTCTGTGAAAAAAACAAAGATTACAGGGACGTTATAGTTAGACTCAGATTTCACTCATACAAAACCAGTGAAATTCAGCAGTTATAGTTACCTGAGCTAACTATAACTTACGCCCCCGCAATGCACTGCTTATGATCTCAGACATTACATCATTCATGACATGGTCAGTGACATCACTCATGACATCTCAAATGAGCAGTGAATGGAATGGAACTATAATTGCTAGAACTTTATTTAGGGCTAGTCTGTGTATATTAACACCCCTTTTTTTTTTTTTCGTGTAAGAACCACTATAATACGCAACGTGCCCAGATCAATATGGCCGATAGCCTTTCACTTTAAAGTAATGTGTAGTCCATTGTTTATGTTGATGTTTGCAATCGTAAGTATGTTTATTATGAACAAGTCACTTTGATGAACATACAGGTACGGCGGTCACGGGCAAGATATGCTGAAATGACATTGTGTGCATATTAACACTTGTTTTCTTTTCTTTATTGTATGAATTCCTGAATTTTCGCATCGTGACATGGCCAATATGGTCAACAGCTTTTTGGTTTAATGTAATATGTGGTCCTTTGTTAATGTCGGCAACTGGAGGCATGTGTACATTTAAGTAAGGAAGCTACAATGACGTTGTAGGAGAGTAGGATCTGCCTCTTATGTTGCCCCCACTTTTTTTTCTGATGTTTACACTGGTTTCTGGCTATAGTCTGGCTGGGACCCTGCCAATCAGGGCCCCAGCCTCTCTGTTCGCTCTAAACGATTTGGAGTGCACTCTAGGTGCACTAGGGCGTGGATAGGGGGGTCCCTTATGAGTCCCTAGTATATGGTACCGTAGGTACCAAGGGCATAGGTACTTCACAGGCCTACCAGGGGCTGAAGCATGTATTATGCCACCCCTGGGAAGCAGACTAAATCTGACACCACAGGCCTGCTACTGCAGCCTGGGTGAGGAAGTGCTAGCACCCCTCACTGAGATATAGGTCCCCTATATCTCTCCTGCACACACATTGAGACTTATCAGTCACCCCTAAAGCAGGCCCTATCGATCCTGAGGGCAGGGTGTTTAGTTTCCATGTGAGGGGGTGCCTCTGCCTGAGCAGGGCCCCTCTGCAGCTCTCAGAGTCCATTCTCTGGGGCTGTTTGTGGATGCAGTTAAACCATATACTTTTAAGTGCATTATATCCTCGCGGTAGAATGCTAACTTTGGAATGGCTGCATCGAAACATGTCGTGTTTGGTGTCAAACATCTTGGAATACTACCCCCCGCCAGTCCTGGCGGCGGGGGTAGCATTCCACCCTTCTAGAGGGATAGACATGTACCTACTGTGGAAACGCGGTAGAATCCTGCAGAGCCCTGGCATCACAAAATGGATGCCACCAGTCACAGACACTGGGCTGCCCTCCTGCTGATGACCAACACTTGCAGTGGAGGAAGCCCAACAATAGATATCCTGTCCCAAGGGGGAGTGACCACCTCCCAGACAGGGTTTAGTGTATTGGGGCTGGGTGGGTGCACTCTTAGAGTGCTTTGAAGTCCTGCACTGGGGGAGCAGAAGGCTCCTCTGTGCATACCCCAGTTCAAACCGGCCCAGGGGCTACCTGCCCCTGCTCTGGTGCAAAACTGGACAAAGGGAAGTGGGTGTAGCCGCCCACTCCCCTGACCCTCCCATAGGTAGGGTCATAGAGCTAGTCCCTCCCCTTCTTTTAGTATAAGAGCGGGAACCTGTGCATTGCACCCTAGATTTCCCTGGACGACGCTCTGAAGAATAATCCTGGACCTTCGACGTTCCACTACCTTTGGAAGACTGAAGAATCTCCCTTGGAGTCAAGGAGTGACTCCCCTGCTTGGCAGGCACCAAAAACTACAAACGACGGTCGCAAACTATGCCGCTCTCGCCGGAGTCCGAAGTCCCTGCAGCCCAAGAAGTAGATTTCCTGACTTCTCAAAGGCCATCGTGAGTCTCCAGCGAAGCTGAGGCCAGTGGACCCCAAGAGTGGTGAGGAACCGCAACCCCTGGGTACCATGCACTATTGTCAAGTGCAACCCCTTCACAACGTTCCACGAACTTGTGCTTTAGACCACATGTGGTCCTAGCCTCCAGCAAGAAACCTTCCGAAGATCAGAGGCCTACCATGTCCCGAGTGACCGTGGGCCCCTGTTGAGCAAATCCTCCAGAGGCATCTTTGCGATCACTTGCCAGCTGGCTTGTGGGTCCTCAGAAGACTTTCTAAAGAAACCAAAGGGCTCCCCTGGTTGCCCAAGGTCTGCCCTGACTTACCCTTGCTGGGTGAGTCCCCCAGACTTTGCTGGTCTGCGCAATTGCCTCTTCACACTTTCCTCAAGACTTGCTGTTACCAAGGTTTGTTGGCTCCAATCGAGTCGCCAACACCGCAGTAAGTTGCAGACATCGTGGGACACGCTGAATCCAGCTCCTGGTTGTCGTCGACGCCTCCTGGACCTCGTGGCTAAAGAGTCAAGGCCCCCGTGAACGACCTGAATCTTGCGACAACAGTGGGCATCCATCTTCCTTGCCCCGAGTCACTGCCAAGTGACTTTGAACACTGTCCCCTCTGCTTTCAGGTCTTCCATCTTCTGAATCCAGGCTTGGATTCCTCCGGACACTTCTCCTGTCGCCGCAAGCAGCAAGTCTTCACTGGCTCCCATTGAAAACGATGCCGTGACCCGACACCAAAGAACACCTATGCACCCGGCTCCCCTGGGTGAGGTAACTTCAGCACTATGGTGCTCCTGTGGGTGTGGGCCCTAGAACTACTTACCCTGTAAGTGACTTGCTTGTAGCTTCCCTAGAAGTGTCCTAAAACTCTTATTTTCTAAGTGCAACAATTGCGCTGACTCGTACACGGTTCGCGTGTGTGTTAGACACACCGCGTCCATCTCCTTTGTAACACTATCTAGAACTGTGTCCTTCGACTCGTACTGAGTCCGATCGGTGTTCGCCTCGAACACAAGGGGCCTGTAACATTGAGATCTCCATTGCACTGACTCGCACAAGGTTCGCGTCTGTGTTAGACACAGCGCGTCCATCTCCCTTGCAACTCTATCTGTAACCGCGTCCTTCGACTCGTACAAGGACCGATCGGTGTGTTCGCCTCGAACACGCAAGGGACCTTTAACATTGAAATCTCAATCGCGTCTGAGTGCATAGACTCGCACAGGACTCGCACCGGTGCCAGGACACCGCGTCTGTCCCCTGTGGGTCTCCTACAACTACCTGGGGTGGTTCTTGGGGGTCCCTCGATTCTAGATGCCCTAGACCTAGGTCTAGCCAAACTAAGATTGTGATATTCGATTGTGCTAAACTTATTTTGATAACATTTGATTTGTACATATGTTCCTGACTTCTAATCTCATAAAGAGATTAGTAGAGAGTGTTTATTAATAAATACATATATATTTGATATATATACCTGTGTGGTGTCTTTTCATTTGGTGATTCAAGAGATTGTGTGGTAAAACAAGCTGCTTTACATTCCTTCAAGACTTAGCCTGAAGCTGCTCTCCACAGCTACCACTAGGATAGCTTTCTATAAAGGTTGTCTTAAACCTATCTACCATAAGAGACGAATTGTTCTGGTGCAAGGTGTCCACTTTAATTAGTGAACAGCATATACCAGGCCAACTTCTCACATTGGTGGGCAGGATGTGGGATTCCAGCTTGCTATTGTTTTACCAGAAAATCTCTATTTGAATTACTAACTGAAAACCACTATAGGTACTCAAGGTACATATAAAGTCAAGGTTAGTATCAATAAGTTCTACTGAACTTAGAGCTGTGTGCCAAGGGATAGCACACCCTTTCTACAGCTCAAGCTAGTATCAGTAGGCCACAAACTAGTGTAGGTAGTACAACACTGCACAACACTAGAATGTCCTTAAAGGGTGGAACCAGTGGATCCACTCAGCCTCAGTATAAGGACATGGCTTTCTCTGACTTGAGAGCCATGTGTGTTGAAAGACACCTGAGGCTAGGACAGAGTCCCTCCACACTACACCTGATAGATCTGCTGACAGCAGATGATCTTAGATTGGCTCTAGGAGCTAATGGGTCTGAATCAGGGAGTGGGTCAATTACAGTATCTGGGTCAGATGATGAAAATCAGAATGACCAAGACTCTGTGATTGAAGGGCCAGGCTCCAAGGGGCCTGAAAAGGACAGAGGAATTCTCACTAAGAGAGCTGACAGAGTGGAGGAGAGGCATAGGTCCCCTTCCAGGGAATCTGACCACTCTTATCACTCTGGCAGAGAATTTGTCCACCAGAGGAACTCATACTTTCCCATAAGAGAGACCTCCTCTGAAAGAATGTGCAAACTGCTACAGTATGAGGAAGCAAGAGTTGCCCTCAGAACCAAGCAGTTGACACTGGATAGAGAAGCCCTGGAGATCCAGAGAGCTTCTAGAAGAGAGGGGTTAGAACCCCTTGGTGGCAGCAACAGTGTCCCTAGAGGCAGAGAATCTATTCCAGACCATAGGAACCTGAGCACGGTTGTTCCTCCCTACCAGAGTGGGGATGATATCCACAAGTGTATAACTGCTATGGAGAGGGCCTGTAGAGTACAGCAGGTCCCCCAAAAGCAGTGGGCAGCAATCTTGTGGCTCTCCTTTTCAGACAAAGGTAGAGACAAGCTCCTCACTGTTAGAGAAGAGGATGCTGATAATTATGAAGTCCTGAAGAGTGCACTGATAGATGGGTTTGGCTTAACCACTGAGCAGTACAGGTTGAAGTTCAGAGACACCCAGAAGGCGCAGACTCAGGACTGGACTGACTTTGTAGATTGTGCAACCAAGGCTCTGGAGGGTTGGCTGGTTGGCAGTAGGGTTGCTGATTTCAAGGGATTGTATAATCTGATGATGAGAGAACAGATCCTTAATAATTGCCAGAACCAGTTGTTGCATCAATACCTGGTGGAATCAGATCTGACCTCTCCCCAAGAATTGGGAAAGAAGGCAGACAAATGGGTCAGAACCAGGGTAAGGCAGAAACCTCAGAACCAAGGGGGTGACACCAAGAAGCAATATCCTAAGGGCTCTGAGAAAGGTGGGGATAAGTCAAAAGACCAGAAGTCTTCACAAGGGCCCCAAAAATCTGCATCTGGTGGGGAGTCACAATCCAACAAGGGGAAAGGCCAAAAGAAGCCCTGGTGCAAATTCTGTAAACAGAAAGGGCACTGGACTTCTGATTGTAACAAGTCCAAAGACCAAACCACCACCACTCCTGCCCCTAAGGCAACTGTTCCCCCTAGCTCAGCTACCGGTGGAGGTGGTACGCAGAATAAGGGTGTAGTAGGGTTGACCCTGGGTTCTGAAGTGGACTCTGACCTAGTCAGAGTGCCCACTCAGGCAATGCTGATTTGTGAGGGAGACCTTAATTTGTCCTTCCTAGTAAGTCCCAGTAATCTGGGCAAATACAAACAGCAGCCTGTAATAAATGGCAAACAGGCTTTGGCATTTAGGGACACAGGTGCTAGTGTCACCATGGTGGCAGAGGATCTTGTGGACCCTGGACAGATCATCCTGGGCGAAATGTACCAGGTGACCAATGCAAGCAATGTCAGGACCAACCATAGTCTGGCAGTTGTGAATTTCTCCTGGGGAGGGGTAACTGGCCTCAAGAAGGTTGTAGTCAGTGCAGACCTCCCTGTCGAATGTCTATTGGGCAATGATCTAGAGACTTCAGCCTGGTCTGATGTAGAGTTATGGACTCATGCTGAGATGTTGGGCATCCCTGCAGAGGTATTTGCTGTGACCAGGTCACAAGCAAGAATGCATAACACTGAACCAGCTCTGGAGCCTGAAACAATGGACCAGATGCTTTCCAAGAGGAGGAGCAGTAGGGTAAAGGCAGTGCCTTCCCTCTGTCTCAGATCACAGATTCACCCCCAGAGGGAGGTGAAGCAGATCCTGAAGAAGGAACTGCCCCAGAGGGACTTGAGCCTGATCAGGTTGAGTTCTTGGGGGCAGGGGGCCCTTCTAGGGAAGATCTGAGTAAGGAGCAACAGTGCTGCCCCTCTCTTGAACCCCTCAGACAGCAGGCTGCTGCTGAGGCTGCTGGGAGTGCTAGTGGGTCCCATAAAGTTTATTGGGATGAGGGACTCCTATATTCTGAGGGTAGAGACCCAGCCCCTGGAGCCACCAGGAGGTTGGTAATACCTCAGAAGTTTAGGGGGTTCCTCTTGACCCTAGCACATGACATCCCTTTAGCAGGTCACTTGGGCCAAAACAAAACCTGGGACAGGCTTGTCCCCCATTTTCATTGGCCACATATGTCAGAGGACACAAAGGAGTTTTGTCGCTCCTGTGTCACATGCCAAGCCAGTGGTAAGGCAGGTGGCACAACAAAGGCCCCCTGATACCACTACCTGTGGTGGGGGTACCCTTTGAAAGGGTAGGGATTGACATTGTTGGTCCCCTTGACCCTCAAACTGCATCTGGGCACAGGTTTATCCTGGTGGTAGTGGATCATGCCACCAGGTACCCAGAAGCAATTCCTCTGAGGACCACCACAGCCCCTGTGGTGGCAAGAGCCCTCATTGGAGTCTTCTCCAGAGTGGGTTTCCCAAAGGAGGTCATTTCTGACAGAGGTACCAACTTCATGTCAGGATATCTGAAAGCAATGTGGAAGGAGTGTGGTGTAACTTATAAGTTCACCACCCCTATCACCCACAATGCAATGGTTTAGTTGAACGCTTCAACAAAACCTTGAAAGGAATGATTAAAGGACTCCCAGAGAAGCTTAGGCGGAAATGGGACCTTCTTCTTCCTTGCCTGTTGTTTGCATACAGAGAGGTTCCACAGAAGGGGATTGGTTACAGCCCATTTGAGCTTCTGTTTGGGCATCCTGTGAGAGGTCCATTGTGTTTGGTAAAAGAGGGCTGGGAGTTACCTCTGAAGCCCCCCAAACAAGATGTGATGGACTATGTACTTGGTCTCCGCTCCCGGATGGCTGAATACATGAAAAAGGCAAGCAAAACCTGGAGGCCAGCCAAGAATTACAAAAGCTTGGCATGACCAAAGGCTGTACTGACTGTATACCAGCCAGGACAGAAAGTGTGGGTGTTGGAGCCTGTGGCCCCAGCAGCCCTCCAGGACAAGTGGAGTGGCCCCCATACAATAGTTGACCAGAAGGGAGAAGTCACATAGCTGGTGAATCTTGGAACTCCCAGGAGCCCCCTGAGGGTGCTCCATGTCAACAGATTGAAGCCATATGTTGACAGGGCTGACATGGGCTTGCTCATGGCAACTGATGAGGACCAGGAGGAGGAGAGTGACCCTCTTCCTGACCTGCTCTCTCAGAACCCTGATGATGGGTCAGTAGATGGTGTTGCTTTGGCAAGCAGCCTCACTGACCATCAGCAAACTGAGTGCAGACAAGTTCTGCAACAGTATAGACATATGTTTAGCCTGACCCCTAGTCATACTACCTGGTGCACCCATGAGGTGGACACTGGAGACAGTCTGCCTGTCAAGAGTAAAATCTACAGGCAACCTGACCATGTCAGGGACTGTATCAGGACGGAAGTCCAGAAAATGTTGGAGCTATGTAATTGAGCCTTCAGATAGCCCTTGGGCTAGCCCAGTAGTCCTGGTACCCAAGCCTCATACCCAGGGTGGTAAGAAAGAAATGAGGTTTTGTGTAGACTACAGAGGCCTCAATGCAGTCACTAGGACTGATGCCTATCCCATACCAAGGGCAGATGAGCTGATTGATACTTTGGCCTCAGCCAAGTATCTAAGTACATTTGACCTAACAGCTGGCTACTGGCAGATCAGATTAGCTGATGATGCAAAAGCCAAAACAGCATTTTCGACCCCTAGTGGGCACTACCACTTTGTGGTGAAGCCCTTTGGATTGAAAAATGCACCTGCCACTTTTCAGAGGTTGGTGAATAAAGTTCTGGAAGGAAGGAAACTTATTGCTCAGCTTATCTAGATGATATTGCTGTCTTTAGTTCCTCCTGGCAGGATCACCTGGTCCACCTCAGAAATGTTTTGGAGGCTCTGCAGAAAGCAGGCCTCACTATCAAGGCCACTAAGTGCCAGATAGGGCAGAGTCAGGTTGTGTACCTGGGCCACCTTGTAGGTGGAGGCCAGGTTCAGCCTTTACAGAGCAAAATCCAAACCATAATGGAATGGGTTGCTCCAACCACCCAGACACAGGTGAGAGCCTTCTTAGGCCTGACTGGGTACTATAGGAGGTTTGTCAAGGGATATGGATCTATAGTGACTCCCTTGAATGATCTGACCTCAAAGAAAATGCCAAAAAGGTTCAGTGGACAGCTAGCTGTCAGAAGGCATTTGAAGACCTAAAGCAGGTCATGTGCACTGCCCCCATCTTACAGAGTCCAGACTACACCAAAAAGTTCATTGTCCAAACAGATGCTTCTGAGCTGGGTGTGGGAGCTGTACTGTCTCAACTGAATGATGAAGGTCAAGACCAGCCAGTAGCTTTTATTAGCAGAAGGCTGACCCCTAGAGAGAAACGTTGGTCAGCTATAAAGAGGGAGGCCTTTGCTGTGGTGTGGGCCCTGAAGAAGCTGAGGCCATACTTGTTTGGCACTCACTTCATAGTTCAGACTGACCACAAGCCCCTCCTATGGCTTAAACAGATGAAAGGTGAAAACCCAAAACTTTTGAGGTGGTCCATTTCCCTACAGGGGATGGACTATACAGTGGAACATAGACCTGGGACCCAACATGCCAATGCAGATGGACTCTCAAGGTATTTCCACTTTGAACACGAAGACTCAACTGGTCAAGGTTAGTTTAGTGTCCCTGCGTTTGGGGGGTTGTGTAGGAGACTAGGATCTGCCTCTTATGTTGCCCCCACTTTTTTCTGATGTTTACACTGGTTTCTGGCTATAGTCTGGCTGGGTCCCTGCTAATCAGGGTCCCAGCCTCTCTGTTCTCTCTAAACGACTTGGAGTGCACTCTAGGTGCACTAGTGATTGGATACTGTGGTACCTTATGAGTCCCTAGTATATGGTACCTTAGGTACTAAGGGCATAGGTACTTCACAGGCCTACCAGGGGCTGCAGCATGTATTATGCCACCCCTGGGAAGCAGACTAAATCTGACACCACAGGCCTGCTACTGCAGCCTGGGTGAGGTGGTGCTAGCACTCCTCACTGAGATATAGGTTCCCTATATCTCTCCTACACACACATATAAACCTATCAGTCACCCCTAAGGCAGGCCCTATCAATCCTGAGGGCAGGGTGCTTGGCTTCTATGTGAGGGGGTGCCTCTGCCTGAGCAGGGCCCCTCTGCAGCTCTCAGAGTCCATTCTCTGGTGCTGTTTGTGGATGCGGTTAAACCATATACTTTTAAGTGCATTATATCCTCGTGGTAGAATGCTAACTTTGGAATGGCTGCATCAAAACATGTCGTGTTTGGTGTCAAACATCTTGGAATACTACCCCCCCGCCAGTTCTGGCGGTGGGGGTAGCATTCCACCCTTCTAGAGGGATAGACATGTACCTACTGTGGAAACGCTGTAGAATCCTGCAGAGCCCTGGCATCACAAAATGGATGCCACCAGTCACAGACACTGGGCAGCCCTCCTGCTGATGACCAACACTCGCAGTGGAGGAAGCCCAACAATAGATATCCTGTCCCAAGGGGGTGTGACCACCTCCCAGACAGGGTTTAGTGTATTGGGGCTGGGTGGGTGCACTCTTAGAGTGCTTTGAAGTCCTGTACTGGGGGAGCAGAAGGCTCCTCTGTGCATACCCCAGTTCAAACCGGCGCAGGGGCTACCTGACCCTGCTCTGGCGCGAAACTGGACAAAGGGATGTGGGTGTAGCCGCCCACTCCCCTGACCCTCCCATAGGTAGGGTCATAGAGCTAGTCCCTCCCTTTCTTTTAGTATAAGAGGGGGAACCTGTGCATTGCACCCTAGATTTCCCTGGACGATGCTCTGAAGAACAATCCCGGACCTTCGACATTCCACTACCTTTGGAAGACTGAAGAATCTCCCTTGGAGTCAAGGAGTGACTCCCCTGCTTGGCAGGCACCAAAAACTACAAATGACGGTCGCAAACTACGCCGCTCCCGCCGGAGTCCGAAGTCCCTGCAGCCCAAGAAGTGGATTTCCTGACTTCTCAAAGGCGATCGTGAGTCCCCAGTGAAGCTGAGGCCAGTGGACCCCAAGAGTGACGAAGAACCGCGACCCCTGGGTACCGTGCACTATTGTCAAGTGCAACCCCTTCACAACTTTTCACGAACTTGTGCTTTGGACCACGTGTGGTCCTAGCCTCCAGCAGGAATCACTCGAAAGATCAGAGGCCTACCACGTCCTGAGTGACCGTGGGCTCCTGTTGAGCAAATCCTCCCAAGGCATCTTTGCGATCCCTTGCCAGCTGGCTCGTGGGTCCTCAGAAGACTTTCTAAAGAAACCAAAGGGCTCCCCTGGTTGCTCCAGGCCTGCCCTGACTTACCTTCGCTGGGTGAGTCCCACAGACCTTGCTGGTCTGCGCCATTGCCTCTTTACACTTTCCCCAAGACTTGCTGTTACCAAGGCTTATTGACTCCAATCGAGTCGCCGACACCGCAGTAAGCTGCAGACATTGTGTGACACGCCGAATCCAGCTCCTGGTTGTCGTCAACGCCTCCTGGACCTCGTGGCTGAAGAGTCAAGGCACCCGCGAATGACCTGAATCTTGCGACGACGGTGGGCATCCATCTTCCTTGCCCCGAGTCACTGCCAAGTGACTTTGAACACTGTCCCCTCTGCTTTCAGGTCTTCCATCTTCTGAATCCAGGCTTGGATTCCTCCGGACACTTCTCCTGTCGTCGCAAGCAGCAAGTCTTCACTGGCTCCCATTGAAAACGACGCCGCGACCCGACACCAAAGAACACCTATGCACCCGGCTCCCTGGGTGAGGTAACTTCAGCACTATGGTGCTCCTGTGGGTGTGGGCCCTAGAACTACTTACCCTGTAAGGGACTTGCTTGTAGCTACCCTAGAAGTGCCCTAAAACTCTTACTTTCCAAGTGCGACTATCGCGCTGACTCGTACATGGTTCGCGTCTGTGTTAGACACACCGCGTCCAACTCCCTTGCAATTCTATCTGTAACCGCGTCCTTCGACTCGTACAAGGACCGATCGGTGTGTTCGCCTCAAACACGCAAGGGACCTTTTAACATTGAAATCTCAATCGCGTCTGTTCGCATAGACTCGCACAGGACTCGCACCGGTGCCAGGACACCGCGTCCATCCCCTGTGGGTCTCCTACAACTACCTGGGGTGGTTCTTGGGGGTCCCTCGATTCTAGATGCCCTAGACCTAGGTCTAGCCAAACTAAGATTGTGATATTCGATTGTGCTAAACTTATTTTGATAACATAAGACTTGTACATATGTTCCTGACTTCTAATCTCATAAAGAGATTAGTAGAGAGTTGTTTATTAATAAATACATATATATTTGATATATATACCTATGTGGTGTCTTTTCATTTGGTGATTCAAGAGATTGTGTGGTAAAACAAGCTGCTTTACATTCCTTCAAGACTTAGCCTGAAGGCTGCTCTCCACAGCTACCACTAGGATAGCTTTCTATAAAGGTTGTCTTAAACCTATCTACCATAAGAGTCGAATTGTTCTGGTGCAAGGTGTCCACTTTAATTAGTGAACAGCATATACCAGGCCAACTTCTCACAGGAGTGCAGAAAGAGGGAAGAGGGGTGCAAAAAGAGGCATGAGGGGTACAGAAAGAAGCAAGAGAGATGCAGAAAGAAGCAAGAGAAATGCATAAAGAAGCAATAGAAATGCAGAAAGGGGGAAGTGGGGTGGAGAAAGAGGCTAAAGGGATACAGAAAGAAACAAGAGAGGTACAGAAAGAAAGAAAAGAAGTGCAGAAAGAAGGAGCAGAGGTGCAGAAAGAGGCAAGAGGGGTGCAGAAAGAGGGAAGAAGGGTGAGAAAGAGGCACAAGGGGTGCAGAAAGAAGCAAGAGGAGTGTAGAAAGAAGCAGGAGAGTTGCAGAAAGAAACAAAAGAGGTGCAGAAAAAAGGAATAGAGGTGCAGAAAGAGTCAAGAGGGGTGCAGAAAGAGGGAAAAGGGGTGCAGAAAGTGGCACAATGGTTGCAGAAAGAAGGGACAGAGGTGCAGAAAGAAGCAAGAGAAGTGCAGAAAGAAGCAACAGAGGTGCAGAAATAGGGAAAAGGGTTGGTAAAATATGCAAGAGAAGTGCAGAAAGAAGCAACAGAGATGCAAAAAGTGGAACAGGGGTGGAAAAAATGGCAAGAGGGGTGCAGAAAGAAGCAAGAGAGGTACAGAAAGGAACAAAAGAAGTGCAGAAAGAAGTAACAGAGGTGCAGAAACAGGCAAGAGGGGTTCAGAAAGAGGGAAGAGAGGTGCAGCAAGAGGGTAGAGGGGTAGAGAAAGAGGCAAGGGGTGCAGAAAGAAGCATGAGAGCTGCAGAAAGAAACAAAAGAAGTGCAAAAAGAAGGGACTGAGGTGCAAAAAGTGGCAAGAGGGGTGAAGAAAGAGGCAAAAGGGGTGCAGAAAGAAGCGAGAGGTGCAGAAAAAAACAAAAGAAGTGCAGAAAGAAGGAAAAGAGATGCAGAAAGAAGCAACAGAAGTACAGAAATAGGCAAGAGGGGTGCATGAGAGGGGTGGAGAAAGAGGCAAGGGGTGCAGAAAGAAGCATGAGAGCTGCAGAAAGAAACAAAAGAAGTGCAAAAAGAAGGGACTGAGGTGCGAAAAGTGGCAAGAGGGGTGAAGAAAGAGGCAAAAGGGGTGCAGAAAGAAGCAAGAAGTGCAGAAAGAAACAAAAGAAGTGCAGAAAGAAGGAACAGAGGTGCAGAAAGAGGCAAGAGGGGTGCAGAAAGAAGCAAGAGACATGCAGAAAGAAACAAAAGAAGTGCAGAAAGATGGAACAGAGGTGCACAAAGGGGCAACAGGGGTGCAGAAAGAGGGAAGGAGGTGGAGAAAAAGGCAAGGGGGTGCAGAAAGAAGCATGAGAGCTGCAGAAAGAAACAAAAGAAGTGCAGAAAGAAGGAAAAGAGGTGCAAAAAGAGCCAAGAGGGGTACAGAAAGAGGCAAAAGGGGTGCAGAAAGAAGCATGAGAGCTGCAGAAAGAAACAAAAGAAGTGCAGAAAGAAGGAACAGAGATGCAGAAATAGGCAAGAGGGGTGCAGAAAGAGGGAAGAGGGGTGTGAAAGAGGCACAAAGAGTGCAGAAAGAAGCAAAAGGAGTGCAGAAAGAAGCAACAGAGGTGCAGAAAGAGGCAAGAGGGGTACAAAAAGAGGGAAGAGGGGTGCAGAAAGAGGCACGTGGAGTGCAGAAAGAAGTGAGAGATGTGCAGAAAGAAACAAAAGAAGTGCAGAAAGAAAGAACAGAGGTGCAGAAAGAGGCAACGGGGTGCAGAAAGAGGGTGGATGGGGGGCAAAAGAGGCAAGGGGATGCAGAAAGAAGCAAGAGAGCTGCAGAAAGAAACAGAAGAAGTGCAGAAAGAAGAAACAGAGGTGCAGAAAGAGGCAAGAGGGTGTAGAAAGAAGGAAGAGAGGTGCAGAAAGAGGCAAAAGGGGTGCAGAAAGAGGTGAAAGGGGTGCAGAAAGAAGCGAGAGGTGCAGAAAAAAAAGAAGTGCAGAAAGAAGGAACAGAGGCGCAGAAAGAGGCAAGAGGGGTGCACAAAGAGGGAAGAGGGATGTGAAAGAGGCACGAGGAGTGCAGAAAGAAGCAAGAGGAGTGCAGAAAGAAGAAACAGAGGTGCAGAAAGAGGCAAGAGGGGTGCAAAAAGAGGGAAGAGGGGTGCAGAAAGAGGCAAGAGATGTGCAGACAGAAACAAAAGCAGTGTAGAAAGAAATAACAGAGGTGCAGAAAGAGGAAAAGGGAAGCAGAAAGAAGCAGGAGGTGCAGAGAGAGGCAAGAGGGGTGCACAAAGAGGGAAGAGGGGTGTGAAAGATGCACGAGGATTACAGAAAGAAGCAGGAGGAGTGCAGAAAGAAACAACAGAGGTGCAGAAAGAGGCAAGAGGGGTGCAAAAAGAAGGAAGAGGGGTACAGAAAGAAGCTAGAGATGTGCAGAAAGAAACAAAAGAAGTGCAGAAAGAAAGAACAGATGGTGCAGAAAGAGGCAACAGGGGTGCAGAAAGAGGGAAGAAGGGTGAGAAAGAGGCACAAGGGGTGCAGAAAGAAGCAAGAGGAGTGTAGAAAGAAGCAGGAGAGTTGCAGAAAGAAACAAAAGAGGTGCAGAAAAAAGGAATAGAGGTGCAGAAAGAGTCAAGAGGGGTGCAGAAAGAGGGAAAAGGGGTGCAGAAAGTGGCACAATGGTTGCAGAAAGAAGGGACAGAGGTGCAGAAAGAAGCAAGAGAAGTGCAGAAAGAAGCAACAGAGGTGCAGAAATAGGGAAAAGGGTTGGTAAAATATGCAAGAGAAGTGCAGAAAGAAGCAACAGAGATGCAAAAAAGTGGAACAGGGGTGGAAAAAATGGCAAGAGGGGTGCAGAAAGAAGCAAGAGAGGTACAGAAAGGAACAAAAGAAGTGCAGAAAGAAGTAACAGAGGTGCAGAAACAGGCAAGAGGGGTTCAGAAAGAGGGAAGAGAGGTGCAGCAAGAGGGTAGAGGGGTAGAGAAAGAGGCAAGGGGGTGCAGAAAGAAGCATGAGAGCTGCAGAAAGAAACAAAAGAAGTGCAAAAAGAAGGGACTGAGGTGCAAAAAGTGGCAAGAGGGGTGAAGAAAGAGGCAAAAGGGGTGCAGAAAGAAGCGAGAGGTGCAGAAAAAAACAAAAGAAGTGCAGAAAGAAGGAAAAGAGATGCAGAAAGAAGCAACAGAAGTACAGAAATAGGCAAGAGGGGTGCATGAGAGGGGTGGAGAAAGAGGCAAGGGGGTGCAGAAAGAAGCATGAGAGCTGCAGAAAGAAACAAAAGAAGTGCAAAAAGAAGGGACTGAGGTGCGAAAAGTGGCAAGAGGGGTGAAGAAAGAGGCAAAAGGGTGCAGAAAGAAGCAAGAAGTGCAGAAAGAAACAAAAGAAGTGCAGAAAGAAGGAACAGAGGTGCAGAAAGAGGCAAGAGGGGTGCAGAAAGAAGCAAGAGACATGCAGAAAGAAACAAAAGAAGTGCAGAAAGATGGAACAGAGGTGCACAAAGGGGCAAAAAGGGTGCAGAAAGAGGGAAGGAGGTGGAGAAAAAGGCAAGGGGGTGCAGAAAGAAGCATGAGAGCTGCAGAAAGAAACAAAAGAAGTGCAGAAAGAAGGAAAAGAGGTGCAAAAAGAGCCAAGAGGGGTACAGAAAGAGGCAAAAGGGGTGCAGAAAGAAGTGAGAGGTGCAGAAAGAAACAAAAGAAGTGCAGAAAGAAGGAACAGAGATGCAGAAATAGGCAAGAGGGGTGCAGAAAGAGGGAAGAGGGGTGTGAAAGAGGCACAAAGAGTGCAGAAAGAAGCAAAAGGAGTGCAGAAAGAAGCAACAGAGGTGCAGAAAGAGGCAAGAGGGGTACAAAAAGAGGGAAGAGGGGTGCAGAAAGAGGCACGTGGAGTGCAGAAAGAAGTGAGAGATGTGCAGAAAGAAACAAAAGAAGTGCAGAAAGAAAGAACAGAGGTGCAGAAAGAGGCAACGGGGTGCAGAAAGAGGGTGGATGGGTGGAAAAAGAGGCAAGGGGATGCAGAAAGAAGCAAGAGAGCTGCAGAAAGAAACAGAAGAAGTGCAGAAAGAAGAAACAGAGGTGCAGAAAGAGGCAAGAGGGGTGTAGAAAGAAGGAAGAGAGGTGCAGAAAGAGGCAAAAGGGGTGCAGAAAGAGGTGAAAGGGGTGCAGAAAGAAGCGAGAGGTGCAGAAAAAAAAGAAGTGCAGAAAGAAGGAACAGAGGCGCAGAAAGAGGCAAGAGGGGTGCACAAAGAGGGAAGAGGGATGTGAAAGAGGCACGAGGAGTGCAGAAAGAAGCAAGAGGAGTGCAGAAAGAAGAAACAGAGGTGCAGAAAGAGGCAAGAGGGGTGCAAAAAGAGGGAAGAGGGGTGCAGAAAGAGGCAAGAGATGTGCAGACAGAAACAAAAGAAGTGTAGAAAGAAATAACAGAGGTGCAGAAAGAGGAAAAAGGGAAGCAGAAAGAAGCAGGAGGTGCAGAGAGAGGCAAGAGGGGTGCACAAAGAGGGAAGAGGGGTGTGAAAGATGCACGAGGATTACAGAAAGAAGCAGGAGGAGTGCAGAAAGAAACAACAGAGGTGCAGAAAGAGGCAAGAGGGGTGCAAAAAGAAGGAAGAGGGGTACAGAAAGAAGCTAGAGATGTGCAGAAAGAAACAAAAGAAGTGCAGAAAGAAAGAACAGATGGTGCAGAAAGAGGCAACAGGGGTGCAGAAAGAGGGTGAATGGGTGGAGAAAGAGGCAGGAGGGTGCTGAAAGAAGCAAGAGAGCTGCACAAAGAAACAGAAGAAGTGCAGAAAGAAGGAACAGAGGTGCAGAGAGAGGCAAGAGTGGTACAGAAAAAGGGAAGAGTGGTGCAGAAAGAGGCAAAAGGGGTGCAGAAAGAAGTGAGAGGTGCAGATAGGAACAAAAGAAGTGCAGAAAGAAGGAACAGAGGTGCGGAAAGAGGGTTGCGGGAAGAGGGGTGTGAAAGAGGCACAAGGGGTGCTGAAAGAAGCAAGAGAGGTACAGAAAGAAGCAACAGAGGTGCAGAAAAAGGGAAGGGGAGTGGAGAAAGAGGCAAGAGGGGTGCAAAAACAAGCAAGAGAGGTGCAGCAAGAAACAAAAGAAGTGCAGAAAGAAGGAACAGAGGTGCAGGAGGAGGTAAGAGGAGGGCAGAAAGAAACAAAAGAAGTGCAGAAAGAAGCAACAGAGGTGCAGAAAGAGGGAAGAGGGGTGCAGAAAGAGGCACAAGGGTTGCTTTAAGAAGGGACAGAGGTGCAGAAAGAAGCAAGAGAAGTGTAGAAAGAAACAAAAGAAGTGCAGAAAGAAGCAACAGAGGTGCAGAAAGAGGCAAGAGGAGTGCAGAAAGAGGGGGAGGGATGCAGAAAGAGGCACGAGGGGTGCAGAAAGAAGGAAGAGAGATGCAGAAAGAAGCAAGAGAAATGCATAAAGAAGCAACAGAGATGCAGAAAGGGGGAACTGGGATGGAGAAAAAGGCAACAGGGATACAGAAAGAAACAAGAGGGGTGCAGAAAGAAACAAATGAAGTGCAGAAAGAAGGAACAGAGGTGCAGAAAGAGGCAAGAGGGGGCAGAAAGAGGGAAGAGGGGTGTGAATGAGGCACAAGGGGTGCAGAAAGAAGCAAGAGGAGTACAGAAAGAAGCAAGAGAGTTGCAGAAAGAAACAAAATAAGTGCAGAAAGAAAGAACAGAGGTGCAGAAAGAGGCAAGAGAGGTGCAGAAAGAGGGAAGAGGGGTGTGATAGAGGCATGAGGGGTGCAGAAAGAATCAAGAGGAGTGCAGAAAGAAGCAAGAGAGTTGCGGAAAGAAACAAAAGAAGTGCAGAAAAAAGGAACAGAGGTGCAGAAAGAGGCAAGAGGGGTGCAGAAAGAGGGAAGAGGGGTGCAGAAAGAGGCACAAGGGTTGCAGAAAGAAGGGACAGAGGTGCAGAAAGAAGCAAGAGAAGTGTAGAAAGAAGCAACAGAGGTTCAGAAAGAGGGATGAGGGGTGTAGAAAGAGGCAAGAGAAGTGCAGAAAGAAGCAACAGAGATGCAAAAAGTGGGAATGGGGTGGCGAAAGAGGGGGGAGGGGTGCAGAAAGAGGCACGAGGGGTGCAGAAAGAAGCAAGAGAGATGCAGAAAGAAGCAAGAGAAATGCATAAAGAAGTAACAGAGATGCAGAAAGGGGGAAGTTGCATGGAGAAAGAGGCAACAGGGATTCAGAAATAAATAAGAGAGGTGCAGAAAGAAACAAAAGAAGTACAGAAAGAAGGAACAGAGGTGCAGAAAGAGGCAGGAGGGGACAGAAAGAGGGAAGAGGGGTGCAGAAAGGGGGAAGTGGGGTGGAGAAAGAGGCAAGAGGGATACAGAAAGAAACAAGAGAGGTGCAGAACGAAACAAAAGAAGTGCAGAAAGAAGGAACATAGGTGCAGAAAGAGGCAAGAGAGGTGCAGAAAGAGGGAAGAGGGGCGTAATATAGAGGCCCGAGGGGTGCAGAAAGAAGCAAGAGGAGTGCAGAAAGAAGCAAGAGAGTTGCGGAAAGAAACAAAAGAAGTGCAGAAAAAAGGAACAGAGGTGCAGAAAGAGGCAAGAGAGGTGCAGAAAGAGGGAAGAGGGGTGTGATGGAGGCACGAGGGGTGCAGAAAGAAACAGGAGGAGTGCAAAAAGAAGCAAGAGAGTTGTGGAAAGAAACAAAACAAGTGCAGAAAAAAGGAACAGAGGTGCAGAAAGAGGCAAGAGGGGTGCAGAAAGAGGGAAGAGGGGTGCAGAAAGAAGCACAAGGGTTGCAGAAAGAAGGGAAAGAGGCGCAGAAATAAGCAAGAGAAGTGTAGAAAGAAGCAACAGAGGTGCAGAAAGAGGGATGAGGGGTGGAGAAAGAGGCAAGAGAAGTGCAGAAACAAGCAAGAGAGGTGCAGAAAGAAACAAAAGAAGTGCAGAAAGAAGGAACAGAGGTGCAGGAGGAGGCAAGAGGGGTGCAGAAAGAGGGGGGAGGGGTGCAGAAAGAGGCACGAGGGGTGCAGAAAGAAGGAAGAGAGATGCAGAAAGAAGCAAGAGAAATGTATAAAGAAGCAACAGAGATGCAGAAAGGGGGAAGTGGGATGGAGAAAGAGGCAACAGGGATACAGAAAGAAACAAGAGGGGTGCAGAAAGAAACAAATGAAGTGCAGAAAGAAGGAACAGAGGTGCAGAAAGAGGCAAGAGGGATACAGAAAGAAACAAGAGAGGTGCAGAAAGAAACAAAAGAAGTGCAGAAAGAAGGAACATAGGTGCAGAAAGAGGCAAGAGAGGTGCAGAAAGAGGGAAGAGGGGTGTGATAGAGACCCGAGGGGTGCAGAAAGAAGCAAGAGGAGTGCAGAAAGAAGCAAGAGAGTTGCGGAAAGAAACAAAAGTAGTACATAAAAAAGGAACAGAGGTGCAGAAAGAGGCAAGAGAGGTGCAGAAAGAGGGAAGAGGGGTCTGATGGAGGCACGAGGGGTGCAGAAAGAAACAAGAGGAGTGCAAAAAGAAGCAAGAGAGTTGTGGAAAGAAACAAAACAAGTGCAGAAAAAAGGAACAGAGGTGCAGAAAGAGACAAGAGGGGTGCAGAAAGAGGGAAGAGGGGTGCAGAAAGAAGCACAAGGGTTGCAGAAAGAAGGGAAAGAGGTCCAGAAAGAAGCAAGAGAAGTGTAGAAAGAAGCAACAGAGGTGCAGAAAGAGGGATGAGGGGTGGAGAAAGAGGCAAGGGAAGTGCAGAAACAAGCAAGAGAGGTGCAGAAAGAAACAAAAGAAGTGCAGAAAGAAGGAACAGAGGTGCAGGAGGAGGCAAGAGGGGTGCAGAAAGAAACAAAAGAAGTGCAAGAAGAAGCAACAGAGGTGCAGAAAGAGGCATGAGGAGTGCAGAAAGAGGGGGAGGGGTGCAGAAAGAGGCACAAGGGGTGCAGAAAGAAGGAAGAGAGATGCAGAAAGAAGCAAGAGAAATGTATAAAGAAGCAACAGAGATGCAGAAAGGGGGAAGTGGGATGGAGAAAGAGGCAACAGGGATACAGAAAGAAACAAGAGGGGTGCAGAAAGAAACAAATGAAGTGCAGAAAGAAGGAACAGAGGTGCAGAAAGAGGCAAGAGGCAAGAGGGGGCAGAAAGAGGGAAGAGGGGTGTGAATGAGGCACAAGGGGTACAGAAAGAAGCAAGAGGCATACAGAAAGAAGCAAGAGAGTTGCAGAAAGAAACAAAAGAAGTGCAGAAAGAAAGAACAGAGGTGCAGAAAGAGGCAAGAGAGGTACAGAAAGAGGGAAAAGGGGTGTGGTAGAGGCACGAGGGGTGCAGAAAGAAGCAAGAGGAGTGCAGAAAGAAGCAAGAGAGTTGCGGAAAGAAACAAAAGAAGTGCAGAAAAAAGGAACAGAGGTGCAGAAAGAGGCAAGAGGGGTGCAGAAAGAGGGAAGAGGGTGCAGAAAGAGGCACAAGGGTTGCAGAAAGAAGGGACAGAGGTGCAGAAAGAAGCAACAGAGGTGCAGAAAGAGGGATGAGGGGTGGAGAAAGAGGCAAGAGAAGTGCAGAAAGAAGCAACAGAGATGTAAAAAGTGGGAATGGGGTGGAGAAAGAGGGGGGAGGGGTGCAGAAAGAGGCATGAGGGGTGCAGAAAGAGGGAAGAGGGGTGCAGAAAGGGGGAAGTGGGGTGGAGAAAGAGGCAAGAGGGATACAGAAAGAAACATGAGAGGTGCAGAAAGAAACAAAAGAAGTGCAGAAAGAAGGAACATAGGTGCAGAAAGAGGCAGGAGAGGTGCAGAAAGAGGGAAGAGGGGCGTGATAGAGGCCCGAGGGGTGCAGAAAGAAGCAAGAGTAGTGCAGAAAGAAGCAAGAGAGTTGCGGAAAGAAACAAAAGAAGTGCAGAAAAAAGGAACAGAGGTGCAGAAAGAGGGGTGCAGAAAGAGGGAAGAGTGGTGTAGAAAGAGGCACAAGGGTTGCAGAAAGAAGGGACAGAGGTGCAGAAAGAAGCAAGAGAAGTGTATAAAGAAGCAACAGAGGTGCAGAAAGAGGGATGAGGGGTGGAGAAAGAGGCAAGAGAAGTGCAGAAAGAAGCAACAGAGATGCAAAAAGTGGGAATGGGTTGGAGATAGTGGCAAGAGGGGTGCAGAAAAAAGCAAGAGAGGTGCAGAAAGATACAAAAGAAGTGCAGAAAAAGGAACAGAGGTGCAGAAAGAGGCAAGAGGGGTGCAGAAAGAGGGAAGAGGGGTGCAGAAAGAAGCACAAGTGGTGCATAGAGAAGTAAGAGAGGTGCAGAAAGAGGCAAGAGGAGTACAGAAAGAGGGAAGAGGGGTGCAGAAAGAGGCACGAGGGGTGCAGAAAGAAGCAAGAGAGATGCAGAAAGAAGCAAGAGAAATCCATAAATAAGCAACAGAGATACAGAAAGGGGGAAGTGGTGTGGAGAAAAAGGCAACAGGGATACAGAAAGAAACAAGAGAGGTGCAGAAAGAAGCAAGAGGAGTGCAGAAAGAAGCAACAGAGGTGCAGAAATATGCAAGAGGGGTGCAGAAAGAGGGTAGAGGGCTAGAGAAAGAGGCAAGGGGGTACAGAAAGAAGCATGAGAGCTGCAGAAAGAAACAAAAGAAGTGCAGAAAGAAGGAACAGAGGTGCAAAAAGAGGCAAGAGGGGTACAGAATGAGGGAAGAGGCTTGTGAAAGAGGCACAAGGGGTGCAGAAAGAAGCAAGAGGCGTGCAAAAAAAGGCATGAGGGATGCAGAAAGAAGCAAGAGATATGCAGAAAGAAACAAAAGAAGGTCAGATAGAAAGAACAAAAGTGCAGAAAAGGGCAACGGGGTGATGAAAGATAGAAGAGGGGTGCAGAAAGAGGCAAAGTGGTGCAGAAAGAAGCAAGAGAGCTGCAGAAAGAAACAAAAGAAGTGCAGAAGGAAGGAACAGAGGTGCAGAAAGAGGCAAGAGGGGTGCAGAAAGAGGCAAAACAGGTGCAGAAAGAAGCGAGAGGTGCAGAAAGAAACAAAAGAAGTGCAGAAAGAAGGAACAGAGATGCAGAAAGAGTTAAGAGGAGTGCCAAAAGAAACAAAAGAAGTGCAGAAAGAAGCAACAGAGGTGCAGAAAGAGGCAAGAGGGGTGCAGAAAAAGGGAAGAGGGGTGCAGAAAGAGGCACAAGCATTGCAGAAAGAAGGGACAGAGGTACAGAAAGAAGCAAGGGAAGTGCAGTAAGAAGCAACAGAGGTGCAGAAAGAGGGATGAGGGTGGTAAAAGAGGCAAGAGAAGTGCAGAAAGAAGAAACAGAGATGCAAAAAGGGGGAACAGGGATGGAGAAAATGGCAAGAGGGGTGCAGAAAGAAGCAAGAGAGGTGCAGAAAGGAACAAAAGAAGTGCAGAAAGAAGGAACAGAGGTGCAGAAAGAGGTAAGAGGGGTGCAGAAAGAGGCAAAAGGGGTGCAGAAAGAAGCAAGAGATATGCTGAAAGAAACAAAAGAAGTGCAGAAAGAAAGAACAGAGGTGCAGAAAGAGGCAACAGGGGTGCAGAAAGAGGATGGATGGGTGGAAAAAGAGGCAAGGGGATGTAGAAAGAAGCAAGAGAGCTGCAGAAAGAAACAGAAGAAGTGCAGAAAGAAGGAACAGAGGTGAAGAAAGAAGCAAGAGGAGTGCAGAAAGAAGCAACAGAGGTGCAGAAATAGGCAAGAGGGGTGCAGAAAGAGGGAAGAGGAGAAAGAAGCAAGGGGGTGCAGAAAGAAGCATGAGAGCTGCAGAAAGAAACAAAAAAGTGCAGAAAGAAGGAACAGAGGTGCAGAAAGAGGCAAGAGGGGTGCAGAAAGAAGCTAGAGACATGCAGAAAGAAACAAAAGAAGAGCAGGAAGATGGAACAGAGGTGCATAAAGGGGCAGCAGGGGTACAGAAAGAGGGAAAGGGAAAAGGGGTGGAGAAAGAAGCAAGTGGGTGCAGAAAGAAGCATGAGAGCTGCAGAAAGAAATAAAAGAAGTGCAGAAAGAAGGAACAGAGTTGCAGAAAGAGGCAAGAGGGGTGCACAAAGAGGGAAGAGGGGTGTGAAAGAGGCACGAGGATTTCAGAAAGAAGCAAAAGGAGTGCAGAAAGAAACAAAAGAAGTGCAGAAAGAAAGAACAGGGGTGCAGAAAGAGGGTTGATGGGTGGAAAAAGAGGCAAGGGGATGTAGAAAGAAGCAAGAGAGCTGCAGAAAGAAACAGAAGTGCAGAAAGAAGGAACAGAGGTGCAGAAAGAGGCAAGAGAGGTGCGGGAATAGAGGTGTGAAAGAGGCACGAGAAGTGCAAAAAGAAGCAAGAGAGGTCCAGAAAGAAGAGACAGAAGTGCAGAAAGAGGGAAGAGGGGTGGCGAAAGAGGCATGAGGGGTGCAGAAACAAGCAAGAGAGGTGCAGAAAGAAACAAAAGAAGTGCAGAAAGAAGGAACAGAGGTGCAGAAAGATACAAGACGAGTGCAGAAAGAGAAGAAGGGTTCAGAAAGAGGCAGAAGTGGTGCAGAAAGAAGCAAGACAGGTGCAGAAAGACGCAAGATAAGTGCAGAGAGAAGCAACAGAGATGCAGAAAAGAGGTAAGAGGGGTGCAGAAAGAGGCAAAAGGGGTGCAGAAAGAAGCAAGAGATATGCTGAAAGAAACAAAAGAAGTGCAGAAAGAAAGAACAGAGGTGCAGAAAGAGGCAACAGGGGTGCAGAAAGAGGATGGATGGGTGGAAAAAGAGGCAAGGGGATGTAGAAAGAAGCAAGAGAGCTGCAGAAAGAAACAGAAGAAGTGCAGAAAGAAGGAACAGAGGTGAAGAAAGAAGCAAGAGGAGTGCAGAAAGAAGCAACAGAGGTGCAGAAATAGGCAAGAGGGGTGCAGAAAGAGGGAAGAGGAGAAAGAAGCAAGGGGGTGCAGAAAGAAGCATGAGAGCTGCAGAAAGAAACAAAAAAAGTGCAGAAAGAAGGAACAGAGGTGCAGAAAGAGGCAAGAGGGGTGCAGAAAGAAGCAAGAGACATGCAGAAAGAAACAAAAGAAGAGCAGGAAGATGGAACAGAGGTGCATAAAGGGGCAGCAGGGGTACAGAAAGAGGGAAAGGGAAAAGGGGTGGAGAAAGAAGCAAGTGGGTGCAGAAAGAAGCATGAGAGCTGCAGAAAGAAATAAAAGAAGTGCAGAAAGAAGGAACAGAGTTGCAGAAAGAGGCAAGAGGGGTGCACAAAGAGGGAAGAGGGGTGTGAAAGAGGCACGAGGATTTCAGAAAGAAGCAAAAGGAGTGCAGAAAGAAACAAAAGAAGTGCAGAAAGAAAGAACAGGGGTGCAGAAAGAGGGTTGATGGGTGGAAAAGAGGCAAGGGGATGTAGAAAGAAGCAAGAGAGCTGCAGAAAGAAACAGAAGTGCAGAAAGAAGGAACAGAGGTGCAGAAAGAGGCATGAGAGGTGCGGGAATAGAGGTGTGAAAGAGGCACGAGAAGTGCAAAAAGAAGCAAGAGAGGTCCAGAAAGAAGAGACATAAGTGCAGAAAGAGGGAAGAGGGGTGGCGAAAGAGGCATGAGGGGTGCAGAAACAAGCAAGAGAGGTGCAGAAAGAAACAAAAGAAGTGCAGAAAGAAGGAACAGAGGTGCAGAAAGATACAAGACGAGTGCAGAAAGAGAAGAAGGGTGCAGAAAGAGGTAGAAGTGGTGCAGAAAGAAGCAAGACAGGTGCAGAAAGACGCAAGATAAGTGCAGAGAGAAGCAACAGAGATGCAGAAAAGAGGGAAGAGGGGTGGAGAAAGAGGCAAGAGAAGTGCAGAAAGAAGCAACTGACATGCAAAAGGGGGAAGAGGGGTGAAGAAAGCGGCAAGAGGGGTGCAGAAAGAAGCCAGAGAGGTGCAGAAAGAAACAAAAGAAGTGCAGAAAGAAGGAACAGAGGTGCAGAAAGAGGCAAGAGGGGTGCAGAAAGAAACAAAAGAAGTGCAGAAAGAAGCAACAGAGGTGGAGAAAGAGGCAAGAGGAGTGCAGAAAGAGTGAAGAGGGGTGCAGAAAGAGGCACGAGGGGTGCAGAAAGAAGCAAGAGAGTTGCAGAAAGAAGCAAGAGAAATTCATAAATAAGCAACAGAGATGCAGAAAGGGGGAAGTGGTGTGGAGAAAAAGGCAACAGGGATACAGAAAGAAACAAGAGAGGTGCAGAAAGAAGCAAGAGGAGTGCAGAAAGAAGCAACAGAGGTGCAGAAATATGCAAGAGGGGTGCAGAAAGAGGGTAGAGGGGTAGAGAAAGAGGCAAGGGGGTACAGAAAGAAGCATGAGAGCTGCAGAAAGAAACAAAAGAAGTGCAGAAAGAAGGAACAGAGGTGCAAAAAGAGGCAAGAGGGGTACAGAAAGAGGGAAGAGCATTGTGAAAGAGGCACAAGGAGTGCAGAAAGAAGCAAGAGGCGTGCAGAAGTAAGCAAGAGAGTTACAGAGAGAAACGAAAGAAGGGCAGAAAGAAGGAACAGAGGTGCAGAAAGAGGCAAGAGGGGTGCAGAAAGAGGGAAGAGGGGTGCAGAAAGAGGCACAAGTGTTGCAGAAGGAAGGGACAGAGGTTCAGAAAGAAGCAAGAGAAGTGCAGAAAGAAGCAACAGAGGTGCAAAAAGAGGGATGAGGGGTGGGGAAAGAGACAAGAGAATTGTAGAAAGAAGCAAGAGAGCTGCAGAAAGAAACAAAAGAAGTGCAGAAAGAAGGAACAGAAGTGGAGAAAGAGGCAGGAGGGGTGCAGAAAGAGGCAAAAGGGGTGCAGGAAGAATCGAGAAGTGCAGATAGAAACAAAAGAAGTGCAGAAAGAAGGAACAGAGGTGCAGAAAGAGGCAAGAGGGGTGCCAAAAGAAACAAAAGAAGTACAGAAATAAGCACCAGAGGTGCAGAAAGAGGCAAGAGTAGTGCAGAAGAGGGAAGAGGGGTACAAAAAGGAGCAAAAGAGATGCAGAAAGAAGCAAGAGAAATGCATTAAGAAGCAACAGAGATGCAGAAAGGGCGAGGTGAGGTGGAGAAAGAGGCAAGAGGGATACAGAAAGAAACAAGAGAGGTGCAGAAAGAAACAAAAGAAGGAACAGAAAGAAGGAACAGAGGTGCAGAAAGAGGCAAGAGGGGTGCAGAAAGAGGGAAGAGGGGTGCAGAAAGAGGCACAAGGGTTGCAGAAAGAAGGGAAAGAGGTGCAGAAAGAAGCAAGAGAAGTGTAGAAAGAAGCAACAGAGGTGCAGAAAGAGGGATGAGGGGTGGAGAGAGAGGCAAAAGAAGTGCAGAAAGAAGCAACAGAGATGCAAAAAGTGGGAACAGGGGTGGAGAAAGTGGCAAGAGAGGTGCAGAAAAAAGCACAAGAGGTGCAGAAAGAGACATAAGAAGTGCAGAAAGAAGGAACAGATGTGCAGAAAGAGACAAGAGTGGTGCATAAAGAGGGAAGAGGAGGACAGAAAGAAGAACTAGTGGTGCAGAAAGAAGCAAGAGAGGTGTAGAAAGAAGCAAGAGGAGTGCAGAAAGAAGCATCAGGGGTGCAGAGAGAGGCAAGCGGGGTGCAAAAAGAGGCACGAGGGGTGCAGAAAGAAGCAAGAGACGCGCAGAAAGAAACAAAAGAAGTGCAGATAGAAGCAACAGAGGTGTAGAAAGGGGCAACAGGGGTGCAGAAAGAGGGAAGAGGGGTGGAGAAATAGGCAAAGGGGTGCAGAAAGAAGCAAGAGATATGCTGAAAGAGACAAAAGTAGTGCAGAAAGAAAGAACAGAGGTGCAGAAAGAGGCAACAGGGGTGCAGAAAGAGGATGGATGGGTGGAAAAAGAGGCAAGGGGATGTAGAAAGAAGCAAGAGAGCTGCAGAAAGAAACAGAAGAAGTGCAGAAAGAAGGAACAGAGGTGCAGAAATAGGCAAGAGGGGTGGAGAAAGAGGCAAGAGGGGTGCAGAAACAGGCAAGAGAGGTGCCGAAAGAAACAAAAGAAGTGCTGAAAGAAGCAACAGAGGTGCAGAAAGAGGCAAGAAGAGTGCAGAAAGAGGGAAGAGGGGTGCAAAAAGAGGTACAAGGGGTGCTGAAAGGAGCAAAAGAGATGCAGAAAGAAGCAAGAGAAATGCAGAAAGAAGCAACAGAGATGCAGAAAGGGGGAAGTGGGGTGGAGAAAGAGGCAAGAGGGATACAGAAAGAAACAAGAGAGGTGCAGAAAGAAAGCAAAGAAGTGCAGAAATAAGGAACATAGGTGCAGAAAGAGGCAAGAGGGGTGCAGAAAGATGGAAGAGGGGTGTGATAGATGCATGAGGGGTGCAAAAATAAGCAAGAGGAGTGCAGAAAGAAGCAAGAGAGTTTCAGAAAGAAACAAAAGAAGTGCAGAAAAAAGGAACAGAGGTGCAGAAAGAGGCAAGAGGGGTGCAGAAAGAGGGAAGAGGGGTGCAGAAAGAGGCACAAGGGTTGCAGAAAGAGGGGACAGAGGTGCAGAAAGAAGCAAGAGAAGTGTAGAAAGAAGCAACAGAGGTGCAGAAACAGGGATGAGGGGTGGAGAAAGAGGCAAGAGAAGTGGAGAAAGAAGCAACAGAGATGCAAAAAATGGGAACAGGGGTGGAGAAAGTGGCACGAGGGGTGCAGAAAGAAGCAAGACAGCTGCAGAAAGAAGCAAGAGACGTGCAGAAAGAAACAAAAGAAGTGCAGATAGAAGGAACAGTGGTGCAGAAAAGGGCAACAGGGGTGAAGAAAGATGGAAGAGGGGTGGAGAAAGAGGCAAGGGGGTGCAGAAAGAAGCAAGACAGCTGCAGAAAGAAACAAAAGAAGTGCAGAAAGAAGGAACAGAGGTGCAGAAAGGGGCAAGAGGGGTACACAAAGAGGGAAGAGGGGTGCAGAGAGAGGCACGTGGGGTGCAGAAAGAAGCAAGAGATGTGCAGAAAGAAGGAACAGAGGTGCAAAAAGAGGCAAGAGGGGTACAGAAAGAGGGAAGAGGGTTGTGAAAGAGGCACAAGGGGTGCAGAAAGAAGCAAGAGGCGTGCAGAAGTAAGCAAGAGAGTTACAGAGAGAAACGAAAGAAGGGCAGAAAGAAGGAACAGAGGTGCAGAAAGAGGCAAGAGGGGTGCAGAAAGAGGGAAGAGGGGTGCAGAAAGAGGCACAAGTGTTGCAGAAGGAAGGGACAGAGGTTCAGAAAGAAGCAAGAGAAGTGCAGAAAGAAGCAACAGAGGTGCAAAAAGTGGGATGAGGGGTGGGGAAAGAGACAAGAGAATTGTAGAAAGAAGCAAGAGAGCTGCAGAAAGAAACAAAAGAAGTGCAGAAAGAAGGAACAGAAGTGCAGAAAGAGGCAGGAGGGGTGCAGAAAGAGGCAAAAGGGGTGCAGGAAGAATCAAGAAGTGCAGATAGAAACAAAAGAAGTGCAGAAAGAAGGAACAGAGGTGCAGAAAGAGGCAAGAGGGGTGCCAAAAGAAACAAAAGAAGTACAGAAATAAGCACCAGAGGTGCAGAAAGAGGCAAGAGTAGTGCAGAAAGAGGGAAGAGGGGTACAAAAAGGAGCAAAAGAGATGCAGAAAGAAGCAAGAGAAATGCATTAAGAAGCAACAGAGATGCAGAAAGGGCGCGGTGAGGTGGAGAAAGAGGCAAGAGGGATACAGAAAGAAACAAGAGAGGTGCAGAAAGAAACAAAAGAAGGAACAGAAAGAAGGAAAAGAGGTGCAGAAAGAGGCAAGAGGGGTGCAGAAAGAAGGAACAGAGGTGCAGAAAGAGGCAAGAGGGGTGCAGAAAGAGGGAAGAAGGGTGCAGAAAGAGGCACAAGGGTTGCAGAAAGAAGGGACAGAGGTGCAGAAAGAAGCAAGAGAAGTGTAGAAAGAAGCAACAGAGGTGAAGAAAGAGGGATGAGGGGTGGAGAAAGAGGCAAGAGAAGTGCAGAAAGAGGCAACAGAGATGCAAAAAGTGGGAACAGGGGTGGAGAAAGTGGCAGGAGAGGTGCAGAAAAAAGCACAAGAGGTGCAGAAAGAAACAAAAGAAGTGCAGAAAGAAGGAACAGAGGTGCAGAAAGAGGCAAGAGCGGTGCATAAAGAGGGAAGAGGGGGACAGAAAGAAGAACAAGTGGTGCAGAAAGAAGCAAGAGAGGTGTAGAAAGAAGCAAGAGGAGTGCAGAAAGAAGCATCAGGGGTGCAGAGAGAGGCAAGAGGGGTGCAAAAAGAGGCACGAGGGGTGAAGAAAGAAGCAAGAGACGCGCAGAAAGAAACAAAAGAAGTGCAGATAGAAGCAACAGAGGTGTAGAAAGGGGCAACAGCGGTGCAGAAAGAGGGAAGAGGGGTGGAGAAATAGGCAAAGGGGTGCAGAAAGAAGCATGAGAGCTGCAGAGAGAAACAAAAGAAGTGCAGAAAGAAGGGACAGAGGTGCAGAAAGAGGCAAGAGGGGTACAGAAAGAGGCAAAAGGGGTGCAGAAAGAAGCAAGAGATGTGCTGAAAGAAACAAAAGAAGTGCAGAAAGAAAGAACAGAGGTGCAGAAAGAGGCAACCGGGGTGCAGAAAGAGGATGGATGGGTGGAAAAAGAGGCAAGGGGATGTAGAAAGAAGCAAGAGAGCTGCAGAAAGAAACAGAAGAAGTGCAGAAAGAAGGAAAAGAGGTGCAGAAATAGGCAAGAGGGGTGGAGAAATAGGCAAGAGGGGTGCAGAAACAAGCAAGAGAGGTGCCGAAAGAAACAAAAGAAGTGCAGAAAGACGGAACAGAGGTGCAGAAAGAGGCAAGAGGGGTGCAAAAAGAGGCACAAGGGGTGCAGAAAGAAGCAAGAGAGATGCAGAAAGAAGCAAGAGAAATGCACAAAGAAGCAACAGAGATGCAGATAGGGGGAAGTTGTGTGGAGAAAGAGGCAAGAGGGATACAGAAAGAAACAAGAGAGGTGCAGAAAGAAACAAAAGAAGGAACAGAAAGAAGGAACAGAGGTGCAGAAAGAGGCAAGAGGGGTGCAGAAAGAGGGGTGTGAAAGAGGCATGAGGGGTGCAGAAAGAAGCAAGAGGCGTGCAGAAATAAGAAAGAGGGTTGCGGAAAGAAACAAAAGAAGTGCAGAAAAAAGGAACAGAGGTGCAGAAAGAGGCAAGAGGGGTGCAGAAAGAAGGAAGAGGGGTGCAGAAAGAGGCACAAGTGTTGCAGAAGGAAGGGATAGAGGTGCAGAAAGAAGCAAGCGAGTGCAGAAAGAAGCACCAGAGGTGCAGAAAGAGGGCTGAGGGGTGAAGAAAGAGGCAAGAGAAGTGTAGAAAGAAGCAAGAGAGCTGCAGAAAGAAACAAAAGAAGTGCAGAAAAAAGGAACAAAGGTGCATAAAGAGGCAGGAGGGGTGCAGAAAGAGGCAAAAGGGGTGCAGAAAAAGGGGCAAGAGGGGTATCGAAAGAAACAAAAGAAGTGCTGAAAGAAGCAACAGAGGTGCAGAAAGAGGCAAGAGGCGTGCAGAAAGAGGGAAGAGGGGTGCAAAAAGAGGCACAAGGGGTGCTGAAAGGAGCAAAAGAGATGCAGAAAGAAGCATGAGAAATGCAAAAAGAAGCAACAGAGATGCAGAAAGGGGGAAGTGGGTTGGAGAAAGAGGCAAGAGGGATACAGAAAGAAACAAGAGAGATGCAGAAAGAAACCAAAGAAGTGCAGAAAGAAGGAACATAGGTGCAGAAAGAGGCAAGAGGGGTGCAGAAAGACGGAAGAGGGGTGTGATAGATGCACGAGGGGTGCAAAAATAAGCAAGAGGAGTGCAGAAAGAAGCAAGAGAGTTGCGGAAAGAAACAAAAGAAGTGCAGAAAAAAGGAACAGAGGTGCAGAAAGAGGCAAGAGGGGTGCAGAAAGAGGGAAGAGGGGTGCAGAAAGAGGCACAAGGGTTGCAGAATTAAGGGACAGAGGTGCAGAAAGAAGCAAGAGAAGTGTAGAAAGAAGTAACGGAGGTGCACAAAATGGGAACAGGGGTGGAGAAAGTGGCACGAGGGGTGCAAAAAGAAGCAAGAGACATGCAGAAAGAAACAAAAGAAGTGCAGATAGAAGGAACAGTCGTGCAGAAAAGGGCAACAAGGGTGAAGAAAGACAGAAGAGGGGTGGAGAAAGAGGCAAGGGGGTGCAGAAAGAAGCAAGAGATGTGCAGAAAGATGGAACAGAGGTGCAGAAAGAGGCGACAGGAGTGCAGAAAGAGGATGAATGGGTGGAAAAAGAGGCAAGGGGATGCAGAAAGAAGCAAGAGAGCTGCAGAAAGAAACAGAAGAATTGCCGAAAGAAGGAACAGTGGTGCAGAAAAGGGCAACAGGGTGAAGAAAGACAGAAGAGGGGTGGAGAAAGAGGCAAGGGGGTGCAGAAAGAAGCAAGAGAGCTGCGAAAAGAAACAAAAGAAGTGCAGAAAGAAGGAACAGAGGTGCATAAAAGGGCAAGAGTGGTGCACAAATAGGCAAAACATGTGCAGAAAGAATCGAGAGGTGCAGAAAGAATCGAGAGGTGCAAAAAGAAACAAAAGAAGTGCAGAAAGAAGGAACAGAGGTGCAGAAAGAGGCAAGAGGGGTGCAGAAAGAAGCAAGAGACGTGCAGAAAGATAGAATCTGCAGATTGGGCAGCAGATGATGGATTATGTGGCCAAGGCACAAAATGTATAATAGTGCGAAAGTCGGTGCAGCCAAACAGTCGCATAATTCCAGTGGCCTTGCTCATACCTCTGACTAGGTCCAGAAGTGCTCCTCAGTGATTCCTTCTTTTTTTTTACTCATTGAGTTCATAGTTTAGCTTCTATGGAAACGAGGAAGACTAAACCAGAGGTTACCACTCCACAACACAGACTACCATACCTCATAATTACTCTCCATAACACATAATCCCACTCTACATAATTCCTATACACTAAATACCACGGGGCAGATTTACAAACCCCCTGCGCCACCAGTACGTCACTTTTTGTGACGTACCGGTGGCATATTTCACTGCTCCATATTTACAAGGACAGGAAAAGCCACCCTGCGTGGCTTTTCCTGTCCTTGTAAATATGGCCCCTTTACATGCAGCACTTTGCGTGAAAGTGGCGTTCCATGGGTGTTGCTGTGGGTGTTCCCACGCAACACCCATGGATCCAGACACATTTCCAGATTTATGAGGAATCGTAAATCTGGAAATGTGTGTGAATGCTACGCCTCCCCAGGGGAGGCGTAGGGAGGCGCAACGAGGAGAAATGTATTCATTTCTCCTCGTTTTTCAATGTGTGCTGCATTCTACAGCACGCATTGAAAGAGGAAAATGCCTGTAGTGATTGTTTTCGTGCAGGAAGGGAACCCTTCCTGCACGAAAACAATCTCCCCATGACACAGGCATCCTTGCACCATGGTGCAAGGGTGCCGGCGCATGGCAGCTGTTTGTGCGCCAGCGCAGGGGAGAGCACAGGAATGCGACATATCATTGTAAATATGTCACATTCCTGTGCTCTGAAAGTGACTCAGTGCGGCGCAGCCAAATGGCTTTCGGAATGCACTGAGTCACTTTCTCGTAAATCTGCTCCCACATACCTTCTATCCACATCAATGTGAAAGTCTATCCACATAATTTCACTGCACATCATACCACATAATTCCATTGCACACAACCTACATCCACTCCACATTAGTAAAACACTTTTACATTTACAACGCCTATAGCTCTAACTCTCACAAATGTGAAACCTATTACATTGCAAATGATTCTTTAACTAGTAGTCGCGTTTTCAGAGAGGTGGAGAAAGGGGGCTGGGCCTCCGACCAGCGCTCAGGAATTCCACTAGGTAGGACCTACAGGAGGTACCAGGAGGGCTACTTGGCACCCAAAGTCCCTCAGGAGAAAAGTGGACTTCATCCCCCAACCCGTAGTGTGCCAGGAGGCGCATTTGCAGAGCGGTGGAGAAAGGGGGGCGTGGCCTCCAAAGACATCTTACCAATACCACTGTGTGGGACTTACTGGAGGTAACAGGAGGGGTAGTTGGCCCCCAAGGACCACCGTGGGGGCCAACTACCCCTCCTATTACCTCCAGTAAGTCCCACACAACAGCATGTTATGTTATGCTATGTTATTAACATTTATATCACGCACGGCTACTCAAGAGTGTCGAGGCCTGGAAGCCAAATGAAAATGGTGAGTAGCTGAAAGCAACTGCAAATTAGATAAACAGTAGGGTTTTTAGCCGTTTCCTGAACAGCCTAGGATCTTGAGTGTTACGCAGCTCGTATGGGAGGAAATTCCAAGCTTCTGCTGCCTTGAAGGAAAGGGAGCTGCCCCCCATTCTTGTAAGACGAAAGCGGGGGATCACTGCCAGACACTGCGAGGCTGAACGCAGTTGTCTTTGTGGCGCGTAAAAGCTAAAACGTTTCCTAAGATAGAGCGGGCAAGATCCATGGAGGGCTGCATGGGCCAGAGTAAGGGCTTTGAATTTGACTCGTTGAGCCACGGGGAGCCAATGCAAATCATGCAAATGTTGTTTTATGCTTGACCTTCCCGGGATGTAAAGCAGAGCTCGGCCGCAGCATTTTGTATTACTTGCAGTTTCTTCTACTGGTATCCTGGCAAGCCAATGTACAGTGCGTTAGCATAATCGATGCGTGTGAGAATTAGGGCGCGGGTAACCATTTCCTTGGCTGCCCTGGGTAACAAGGGTAAGAACTTCCTAAGGGATTTCAGTGTGCCAAAGCACTGTCCTACTAGTTTCTTTATCTGCGTGGAGAACCGGAGATCTTCATTAAATCAGACCCCCAGGTTCTTGACTGGTTGACCTGCAGAATTAGGTAGAGGATAGTCTGCCGGCCAAAGTGCCTCCCTAAACTGCGGAGGAAAGGACCCATACAAAAGAACCTCCGACTTGTCCTCGTTAAACTTAAGCTGAGCAGATGCGAGCCATTTAAAGACGGCTGTAAGACAGTCTTTGGCCCTGGCCGGGGATGTGTCATTTTCCCTCCAAGTGAAGAGGAGCTGGGTATCATCCGCATAAGCAATGATCTGAGCTCCCAGCTCCTCCGCGAGATAGATCAAGGGGGTGACATATAAGTTAAAAAGAAGAGGGCTCAGGGTGGAGCCCTGCGGCACTCCAGTAGTCACCTTTTTAGGGGCCGAGGAGAACAGAGGTAGACATACTTGCTGAGATCTATCCTCTACGAATGACTTAAGCCAATTCCACGCTAGTCCAGAGACACCAATGTTCGAGAGACGGGCTAATAGTTGGGAGTGTGGCACCGTGTCAAAGGCGGCAGAGAGGTCTAATAAGATCAGAGCCGCTCTGCCACCAGCATCCAAACACTCTCTAATTGCTTCTGACATTTCAACAAGGGCCGTCTCTGTACTATATGTGTCATTTAGGCCCAGGTAGACAGATCGAGCAGTTCTACCTTCTTCGCGTTGCATCGGCACGCGTTAGAGATTTCGATTCATTCTTCATTTTAAAGATGTATACCCGCACCGACAGTACAATCGTGTCCTCGGTTCAGAATATTAACTGCACAGGCTGGAGCTGTCGCACCGCCTGCGCATCTGGCACTCCACCTGAGATCCACTCGTACCACTAACAGGCCGAGTCTACAGTCTCCTCATCATCCGATACACCGCCAATTATTGCGCTGTGCATATCCTTGGTTGCCAGCCCTCTCTACTCACAATAGGCACGTGGCTGGGTCCCTTGTGAGTATTCTCTCTGTATTTTTTTCACTTTACTGGTGGTGCACATTCTTCACGTGGCTGCGCAACCCCCTTGACATATGTCCCTATACCCCTAGGTCCTGAAGAGACCCTACAACGCACACAGGGTCGAAACGCCATTGACAGCTAATTAAAGGGAACCATTTTAATCAGCTCTGACTATTTCATACAGTAGCTGTGATTATTGTAAAGTTATTGAGGGTCATCTTTAAAAATTGTGGAAACCAAGCTTTATATGTCACAAATTCAACACTCATGTTTTTAGGTTCCATTCACACAGGGGACACAAAGCACTATTGTTTTTCCTTTTTTGTACATACTCGTATATTTTTTGAATGATATAAAATAATCATTGTCAATACAAACAGAGGTGTTCATGGTCTCCTTTCCTTCTGACATCATTATAACCCTTTAGTATTGCGATTGTGCATATTATTACCAATATAGACCAGTAATTTTTCCACAGGAACCATTGTTTCTGTTACACTTGAATGACCAAGGTTCCTAGTGAGTTGGGTGCCCTTTGTTCTTGATTTCGTCTGTACTATATGTGGCACTGAACCCCGATTGGGCTGGATGTAGCAAGCCAGATGTTTCAACAAAATTGGCGAGCTGTTTGTAAACCGCTTTCTCGCACACTTTTGCCACGGCCGGGAGAAGGGAGATAGGGCGGTAGCTAGCAGGAGTGGAAGGGTCCAAGGATGGATTTTTTAGTAAAGGTAGAAGTTTGACCTGCTTCCACTCTAGTGGAACAGTGGCGGTTTGGAGGGACATATTAATGAGGGTATTAACCTCTGGATTAACAACCTCTGCAACTGCGGCTAACAACCTGGCCAAACAAGGGTCAGCCGGGGAGCCCGATTTCAGCGATTTGAGGATAGTCAATGAGTCTTGTGGCGCAATAGGAGAGAATACCGTCAAAGAAGGGGATAGGGATGAACTGGATATAGAGATATTCGGGAGGGAAAACCCTGCCTGACCAGGGGTACTAGTCCCGAAATAGGATTGTCTAGATCTTGTCAGTAAAGAAACTAGATAGTTTCTCACACCATGGGGCCGATTCCGATCTCGGCCAGTAGGGCTCCGAATCGGATTCGGCTTAACCGGATCCGATTCGGAGCCCTATTTCCCAACCGATTCGTACGTGCGTCCGGACGAGCGAGTACGATGCGAAATCGCCGACCGACTCGTTCGGGCGTCCCAACCGCTCCGACCGACACGTTCCCGGGTCGAACCGCACCGACCGACTCGCTCGGACACGACTCGCACCGCGCAATGGAGACGTTCCCCGGCCGGGTAAGTACGATGCACGCCGCGAGCAGTCCGACCGACACGCGCCGCCCGGCTCGAAAAAGCAGTCGGAGCCGTACTTCGGGGGTCCGTGTCGGACCCCCCTGTATGCGTAGCCGTGCGAGTCGCACACAGGGGGGACCCATGGGTCCCCCCTACCTGTGCGTGTACGGCGCGAGTCGCTTCACCGCGTACACACTGTAGGGGGCGCCCTTGTTCGCCTCGCACCCATTGAGGCAATGGGAGCCCGCGTACGCGTTGTACGACCGGCTCCCATTGACTTCAATGGGAGTCCGACCGACTCGAGTACGATAGCATATGGACGCATCGTACTCGTTCGGTCGGGCTGCATGGGTCCGATTCAGTCGGAAATCTCTCCAGGTCCGGCTCGGTCGGAGAGATTTCCGGCCCGAATCGGAATCGGCCCCCATGTGTCTGAGGTAGGAAGGGTGATAAGCTCTGCGCAGGGGGCTAAAATGCTCTGTACAATTGAAAATATTTCTTTGGCAGTGTTTTGGGCAGGGATATGCACTCCGCATAATAACGACTTTTGGCCAGACTAATGGAAGCGTAATATGCTTTCTGAGCCTTCCTTAATGCTATTTTGGCAAGGGGGCAGTAAGCCAGTCTCCAGCATCTTTCCAGTTTTTTACAATGTTGTTTTTGCTCTTTGAGCTCACTAGAAAACCATGATTTAGAGGGGGAGTTTCTTGCTCGCTTGTTGGAAGAAGGCGGGGATAGATGTTCCACCACCTGCGAGATCCAGCTAGTGAAGCTCTCCAGAGCTCCTCCCAGATCCATGGAGAAGGAAGGATGAGTGTCTACCAAAGCCAAGCTCAAGGCAGAAGGATCAATTCTGTGAGAGGGTCTGCCTTGGCGATGCCAGCTAGGTGGGTGGGGCATCTGAATGGTCCACGAGAAATGGATTTGAAAATGATCCGACCAGGTGACTTGAAGGGGCTCTTTAACACATAAAGGGAAATTGGAGCAAACCGGGTCTAAGATGTGCCCTCCACGGTGCGAAGGGGAGCTAATCCATTGGGGGAGCTGGGCAAGGTACAGTGAGTCACAAAGCTCCCTAGTATCAGTCACCTCCACGCAGTCCAAATGGATATTAAAGTCACCAAGGAGTAAAACATTTGAGAATCGCAGGGCCTGGGGAACAATGACCTCATCTAGGGCTTTCAAGAAAGCTCCTGTAGGGCCGGGGGGCATATAGACCAGTGTGCCACCCAGCGTGAAATGAGGTGAGATAATGATGGAAAAATCAAGCGCCTCCCCGTCCCCAATTCCCAAAGTCTCACCACGGAGGAAAGTCCACATGTCCCTAAACACCACTGCTATGCCTCCGCCTCTTCCCAATTTGCAATCTGCCCTGGAGATTTTGTACCCCCCGGAATGGCCAGTTCGATGACTGGGTGGGAAAACTCATTGAGCCACGTCTCCGTTATGAATAATAGGTTGAGGGGCTCATCCGAGAGATCGAAAATATCCTGGGCATGTTTGACTAACGAGCGGGCATTGATCAAAGCAGCCTGAATACGGTGCCCCTTTGTGGCAATCAAAGGGCGGGAATCAGGTTGGGCTGAATCAGCCAGTTTAGAGCAAAGACTGAAATTGCAGTTCTCACAGATCGTATTAAGGTTATCTAGAACATTCCACGAACTGACACACTTACCACCAGCATTGCTAAGTTCTCATTGCAGGCCACGCCCCCTTTCCCCACCACTCTGCAAACGCGCTCCCTGGTGCGCTCTTGGATGGGGAATTAAGTCCCCTTGCCTCCTGAGGGTCCCTGGGGGCCAACTAGCCCACCAGGTACCTCCAGTAAGCCTCACACAGCTGGATTGCTGAGAGTGGTCCGAGGCCACGCCCCCTTTTTACACCACTCTTCAAACGCGCCTCCTGGTGCACTGCTGCCCGGGGGATGAAGTCCACTTTAGTCCTGAGGTCCTCAGGACACAAGAGGACCTCTTCGCCCCACCAGCAGTGCACCAAGAGGCGCGTTTGCAGAGTGGTGGAAAAAGGGGCATGGCCTCGGACCACCTCTCAGCAATCCCACTGTGTGGGGCTTACTGGAGGTATCTGGTGGGCTTGTTGGCCCCTAAGGACCCTTAAGATTCGAGGGGACTCAATACCCCAACCCAGAACGTGCCAGGAGGTGCGTTTGCAGTGTGGTGCAGGGAGGGGCGCGGCCTCTGGCGAGATGCCGGCTTCTACTTTTCTTACTTTTATTAGAAGGGGGGCTGTGTGGCCCCCCCTTTTCTTAATATTTTGTGGGCCCTGGGGACCCCATCCCCCAGGGCCCGACCAATTTATTTTTTTTAAATGTAAAAAAATTGAAAGGGGGCTGCGGGGCCCCCCTCCCGAGGCCTTTTTCATCCCCAGGGACCCCATACCCCGGGGCTGTGCCTCATTTTTTTTATTTTATTAGATAGTCACTGAAAAGAATTGAAAAAAGCAATGAGCCAAAACGCATCTTCTGCAACTTCAATGACTATCTAACACTGTCCAATGGGCAGCGAAATGTGTGTATTTAAGGAGCCACGAACTGAGACTTGATTCATGCACCAGAATTGAAAAAGGCAATGCGCCAAAACGTGTCTTCTGGATGAAATAAAACTACAAATGGAACCCGAGAGTGCTCCTTGTCCTTTGTGGATGTTTTGTTGGTAAATAATTATACGTGAGACCACGCTCACGGAAGGAAGCACCCGTCCTGGAAAGTGTTCGATGGGAATCTGTGGCTTTGTTGGTGATGTAATATTTAGACCATCAGAACCGCCGCAAATGACTGAAACTGTGGCACACCTGCCAACAAACGTTGGGACATTATTTAATGGAGAGTTTGGGTTACGAAACCTGAGCTTGCAGGTACGTGCCATACAGGGAGTCTGTAAATAGCGGTTGGACGAGGGCTATTGAAACACAGGCTCGTTCGTGGTTTTTAAGAGGACTGCTGCCTCACAGTGTGTGGTTCCTTTTAAAAAGTGCTGTTTGACCATCAAATCGTTCAGCATATTTCCAACTTGTGCAGTACTTTATAAGCGCTTACAAAATTACAAACGATATCAACTAATGGCGAAACTTGACACACTGTGATGGCGAATGTGTAACAGTACAACTAGGGAGGGGAATGTAGTCCCTTTTCAGTGACTATCTAACGCTGTCCAATGGGCAGCGAAATGTGTGCATTTAAGGAGCCACAAACTGAGACTTGATTCATGCACCAGAATTGAAAAAGTCAATGCGCCGAAACGCGTCTTCTGGATGAAATAAAACTACAAATAGAACCCGAGAGTGCTCCTTGTCCTTTGTGGATGTTTTGTTGATAAATAATTATACGTGAGGCCACGCTGACGGAAGGAAGCACCCGTCCTGGAAAGTGTTCAATGGGAATCTGTGGCTTTGTTGGTGACATATATATATATATATATATATATATTTATTTTAAAAAGTAAATATTAAATATTGATATATAACATAATGTAAATTAAATATGTAAATAATATGTAATTTATATAGAAATATATTATTTTATAAACACACACACACATGCATATATATATATATATATATATATATATATATATATATATATATATATATGTGGGTGTGCATGTTTATATATACTATATATAATGCAATAAATATAGTATCATATATATTTTTTATATATATTTCAATATATATTAATATATATTTTAGTAATTATATATTTTTTTAAATATATGTTTTACATTATAATACATTTTTGGGTGTTTTTAATTATAAAACACAAAAAAATGTAAAACAATGTAAAATATATATTTCTAAAAATAGTGCTGTATTATATATAGTATATGTACCATAGAATCCGATAAACATAGAGGCTGTCAAGCAGGGCGGTCCTCGCTCAGGGTATCGGAAACCCTGCAATATCCAAACACAATTTTAACGGACGTCTCCAGAAACCAATTGGAAAAACTTCATAAGAAAGAACTCGCCAAATAGTGGGAAGCGGAGTCGTTACAACGGTACATAGATGTGGGACGTGTACCTAGGGGCTTACGCATCTTCACCATACCTACTTATGAGGATCCCGATCCTGAGATGTTGGAGGAGTGGTCCAACAACTCTAACTCTTGTTCAATTATTATGCTACGGATACTTGTAAAATATGCCCTTAAAGATCGCAGCAAGTTACTGGCAGAAATAGATGTGTTAGTTGCTGAATTAGAGAAAGTAGCATCAAAGGAAATTATTGATACCTTTATGAATAATCTGGCTACTAAAATGGAAAAATTAGAAGATGAGATCACTGCCAAAAAACAGCGTAAATTTCTTAGAGATTACAAGGATTATCAGGCTGGTCGCACCTTAACATTTCATAAAAAATACGATTATCTCTTTGACAAAGAGGGCAAGCTGGCGACGAATTCCATCGTACCGCCCATGAATGCTGACATCACAGAGAGCGATGTTTCTGATGGAAGTCTTTCAGATGCATCGACATCAGCAATTAATCAAGTTCAACAGAAAAAATCAAGTAATTTTTTAGTCCAGTTCCAGATGATGAACCAGGGAAGGACAGAACAGCACAACGAGCAAGGTGCTCAGAGAGGGAGAGGGAGAGGCAAAAGAGGAAAAACCAGAGGAACAAAAAAGCCAAACAGAGGAGGAAAACAAGATGTATTAACCCCAGTGGGAATGCTGACAAGGGGCAAACAAGCACAAAAATGACTGTTGTTAACCTCTCTCAGCGAACTCTCTCTGTAGAAGAAACACAGCTCCTAGAATTAGGTTTGTCCTTTTGTCCTACTAATAATATGAATTTTGCCCAGACTAGGATAGATTTGTTTTATTTTTCTCGTAAATTAAAATTGAAGAAATGGTTTGATACCAAATGTAAGACAGGCTGTACAACATCAGGGAGAGCTCCCTTAGTAATTTGATTGTTGATGATTTGGAGATACTTAATATTTTAGCTTCTCACAATGAGGAATTGGCAACTAATGAAGACATGATTTTGAATGCACATGAGTTTGACATTGATGTAAATGTGAATCCAGGAAGTGGATTTAAACCCAAGTCGGTATTTTTACCTCAGATTGAATGTGATGCTATTGAGGTGTTTGAGAGAGGGTACTGGCGGATTTTAAAAAATCCGATACAAAAAACTCCCTTTGGGAATAAGAATCTTAGTGTAGAACAGATGAGGGCACTAGAGAATCTTAAAGCCGATCAGACTATTGTAATTCGACAGTCTGACAAAGGCGGGAACGTCGTGGTAATAGATAAGCGGGCCTATTTGTTAGAAGGTCTGAGGCAATTATCCGATGTTACTTGTTATGGTGTCTCAGACAGGAATGCCATCTTGATTTCTAATGCTAGGTATGGTGAATTGTTGGTGGATTGGAGAGAGCGTGGATTGTTGGAGTGGGAGGAATATAATTATCTTAAATGCCCCCACCCACGCATCCCAATCCTCTATCTACTACCCAAATTACACAAAGATTCAGTTAATCCCCCGGGGAGGCCAATTGTTTCCTCTATTGGGTCATTGTTAGAGAACACCTCACAGTTTATTGACCATTATTTACGTCCATTTGTGGTCAGTTTGCCAGCGTATTTGAGGGATACAACACACTTTTTAACCATCATTGATGGAATTTACTGGGAACCTAATTATACTCTGGTTACCTTAGATGTGTGTAGCTTATATACTTGTATCCAGCATGATATTGGCCTGCAGGCTATCAGACACTACTTGAAAACTCGTTCTATCTCTTTATGGTCACATTCTGAAATGATTTTGGCTATGATAGAATTTTGTCTATCCAATAATTTTTTTCTTTTTGATGATACCGTCTATTGCCAGTCACAGGGCACTGCGATGGGAACCTGCTTCGCCCCTAGCTACGCCAATTGGTGATGGGCTGGTGGGAGGAGCGGGTGGTCTCACAAATGGTGGATTATGATCGCTGTGTCCTGTGGCTGCGCTATATAGATGACATTTTTATCATTTGGAATGGTGACATTGATTCAGTTAGGGGTTTTGTCCGGAATCTTAATGACAATCCTTTTAATTTGGTCCTGGTGGAACATATAAGTAAAACTAAAATCGAGTTTTTAGATGTCTTGGTAGAAGTCATAGATAACACCATACAGACACAGCTGTTCCGTAAAACAACTGCAGGGAATAGCATTCTGAGTGCCTTAAGTGCCCATCCTCGGAAACTGGTTTACAGTATTCCGTATGGTGAGTTGCTACACGCTAAGCGCAATTGTAGCTCTGAGAGTGGCTATTTGAAAGAAAAGGAAGTGATGTTCCAACGTTTCAAAGATAGAGGGTATAGCCTTAGAACTATTTCTGAGGCATGTACTAGAGTTGAGTCGGTTACCCGTACACAGCTGTTACATCCTATTAGTCGTGACACGAACAGTGACAAGTTGAGATTTATTACCACCTATTCAGGTCAAGCACAAGACGTTCGCCATATACTTAAAAAACACTGGCATGTCTTGTTAACTGACTCTAATCTTTGTAAACATTTGAATAGTTGCCCCCAAATCACTTTCCAACGAAGCCGGTCACTTAGAGATGTATTAAGTCCCAATCATGTGACCCGTAAATTAGAGGTAATGAATAAGAGCTGCCCGGGCTTTCGTTGTTGTAAGAAGTGTAAAGCCTGTAGGAACAGCAATGATTGTACAACATTAGCCATTTTAAGTAGTAAGAGGGAACATGTCATCAAAAAAGCTCTCACTTGTAATACGACATATTGCATTTATGCACTGGTCTGTCCTTGTAACAAAGCTTACATAGGGAGCACAATCCACTGTGCTAAGAAACGTGTATTAGAACATGTCAGGGCTATACGCCATAACAACAGGCAGTATCCTGTTGCCCGACATTTCTTTGATCAACATTTGCAGGATGAAAAACTTTTAAAAATGGTGGTGATTGATGATGTTCCTGTTAATATACGTGGTGGCAATAGACAATTAGCATTACGTCAACTAGAGTCAAGATATATTATTGACCTAGAAACTATGACCCCTTCTGGGTTAAATTCAAGTGAAGAATTAGCAGTACACCTGCATCATTAAGCTCTAAAACATGTCATTGTAAATAGAAATTATGCTGCTAAATTTGTTGTGTAACTATTTTAATATATGAAACTTAGTGTTGATTTTAACTTAAGTTATTTTTCACATTTTCTTAGGTGATGTACACTCGTTTAATTCTGGCCGCTTACACATATATCATGTATGGAATTCTTCATCTATGGGGGCAGCTTTGCTCATTGGATGTAATCCTTTGCCCACTTGGGCAGAATTGGTAATTGGCTACATCAGGCAGCAAGATTACTGATTATGACTATTACATTTGGTTATATCATGTATATTCATCTATGGACGTATATTAGTTAGTCGTTCAGATGGTGTTTCTATATATTAGAATTTTCTATATATTGTGCTGCGCTTATATCCATATTTTGAGATTTATCGAATTTCATTGAATTGCATTGATTATACAGTGAGACTAATGAATTTCATGCGATTCCAAATCATTTTTTGTTTATTTTATACATCATAATGTATTGTGTTAAGATGGCCACCATGTGTTGTTATTTGTTTCTATGTTATAATGAATTGTCCTTTTATTATGTTTATCACATATGGTGTAATGAATTGTCCTTTCACTATGTCTTCACATATGATTTATAATGTGGTGGTACTGTTTAGCCCTCTAGCATAATCAAGGCGTAAGCTGAAACGCGTTGCTGGTGCAGTCAGTAAAGTTCCTACACTGCAACTCTCAAGGTGTCCTTGCATTTTTTCTGGAGACGTCCGTTAAAATTGTGTTTGTATATATAGTATATATATACATACACAACCATATATATATTTGTGTATGTGTGTGTGTGTTATAAGTATATATTTATATATATATACATAAATTATATATAGTATCAAATAATATTCAAATTTTTAAGTTACATACTATTAATGTTGTATATTGATATTTAAGATTTACTATTTTAAACTATATATATATTAAAAAACTATATTTTTGTATGTTTTTTTATCAATATTAGTAAGAAACAATATTTTATTTTGATATTTTTGTACTTGCTATTCCAAGTTTAGGGACACAATATTTTTGTAATCAATAATTTTGACACAATATATAAAACAGTATTAAAAGGTTTTCGGAAAAATATTAAGAAGACAAAGGCAACGTTTTTTGTTAAACAAATTGCAAAAGCTGAAAACATCTTCAAGAGCCATTTTTCCGATTGTGAGAAATATTTTAAAGCCATAATAAACTAAACAAGTGATCCTAGCATCTCAAACCGTGGTGAATAATCTCTCTTTATTGTTCAATAAAAAAGTTGAAAACATTTCCTATAATAGAACAAGAAACAACATTCAAATAGCATCACCTCATGATCTCATTGGTGATCATCTCACTGCCTTCGAGCAAATATCTCTTGAAGATTCAGAACAGATAATGAGAAAACGTATGTCAGGCTCTCCTATCATCTAGCGATGAATGCCCTCCCTACATCATCTTTAGTCAGTCAGCATCCTCTTTTAACACCTTGCTTTATATATTATTTAACTTGTCACTAACTGTGTGGGAAAAATCTCTTATTTGACCACTGCTCAAAAACGCAAATACGGATACATCAATCCTAAATAATTAAGAACCCATTTCACAACTTCTTGCAATGTTTGCAACTCTGATGAATGCTCAAATTACCAAGTATATAGAAAATAATTATATTATTCACATGTCCCAATCTGGTTTCGGGGCAGGGTTCAGTACCAAATCAGCCCTTCTCGAGGTTACATAATATATCAAGAGTAACCTAGACTTGGACAAAAATATGGCAGTCATTCTCCTCAATCTATTGGCCATGTTTGACGTGGTGTCCCACGAACTCCTATTGCAAAGATTGGAGTAAGTGGGCATTGCGGAAAAAGCCTGTCTGTGTATAAGATCTTTTTTAACAAACAGACAACAAGGACAACCACCATACACCGGTTGCCTTAGAGAAATAAGATATGGAGTCTGTTACGATGAAAGGAGACACCGTCCCCCTTCCAGATTTGTTGGATATATAAAGTTTAATCGGAAAAACAGACTGGCGTCAGCCCGCTCCAAGATGCCAGGAGCAACTGACATACTTGGAGCGCCATACGCCTTACAATCTAACATGGAATGAACTGACATCATAACACCTGGCATCATTGGCATGGGTTTCCCCTGTATTTTTGCCTTTGCCTCCTGTGTTTTTGCTGTGTGTTGGACTTTGTTTTGCTGGTCTAGATGCTTTGGGCACTTTGCCACTGCTGTTCAGTGCCAAAGTGCAAGTGCTCCCTTTGTAAATTGTTGTTATGGATTAGTGATTCCATGATTGGCCTATTTGATTTACTAGTCAGTCCCTAGTACAGTGCACTGTGTGTTCCCAGGGCCTGTAAATCAAATGCTGCTAGTAGGCTTGCAGCACTGATTGTGCCACCTACACAAGCAGCCTTGCAACAAGGTCTCAGGCCTCCCATTGCAGAGTCTGTGTGCAGTCTAGTACTGCCATGTCGAACTGGCATGTGCACCCACTTGCCAGGCCCTAACCTTCCCTTTTCGTACATGTTAGTCACCCCTACGGTAGGCCAAAGGTACCCCTGTGGGCAGGGTGCAGTGTACGTGAAAGGTAGGACATGCCCTGATGTGTGTGGCATGTCCTGATAGTAAAAGACTGCCAATTTCGTTTTTCACTATTGCAATGCTACCTGTTCCCATAGGATAGAATGGGGAGTTTGATTATAACCTATTATAAACATAACTACCCCTGGGAACAAGGTAGGAAAATAAAGTTTGATATGCCTGAACTCAGAATGTCAAAATGCATCTTGTAGTGAGGGTGATTTTTACATTCTGTGTTTGAAAATACCACTTTTAGAAAGTAGGTATTTTCTAGCTTAGCTATCCAGTGTGCCTTTGCTAGGATGTGTATTGACTGTCTGGCTTTGGAGTGACAGGGGCTGGGGGTGTGCAGTGGCTCCAGAGAGTCTGGATGAGTCAGGGCTGGGATGAATAGACCTGGGCTGCATTTAGAGTAGGGGGAGGAGATTTCCTTTCACCTGAATGGGCTTGGTCTGCCAAGGACAATTCTGTCTCCACAGAAGAGCTGGAGAAACTAAGGAGGAATACTGCTCCTGTGCTGTTTGCTGTCTGGAGTTGGCCTGCAGTGGCTACTTTCTGCCAAGGAAAGGGAAAAGGACTTTGCTGTTTGCTGTGTCCCCTGCTTGAGGAAGATCTCCAAGGGTTTGAAGAAGAGCTTGCCTCCTGTTCTGAAGCCTCAGGGGCACAAAGACTTCACCCCCAGCTCCCTTGAACTTCCTTGCTGGGAGTTCTGAACTGCCAAGAGGTGCCTGTAGCTGTTCTGGGCCTCTAGAGGTTGTTCTGGCTGTTGGGAGCTGGAAAAGCAATGCAACAACAAGAAGCATGATTCATCCGCACCTGTTTCCGACGTATCACCAAAGAAACCGTCGCAGCGCCTGCCCGCGGCTCGAGAAATCGCTGCAAGCCGCATCGCGGGGACCAGTCTCCGAAGTCCGAGATCACCGCACCGATTCCAACATAAGTCCTGCTGTGCGGCTGCAAGAACCCACACATCGTCCTGGATCGTCGGATTGCATTGAGGCCCCAGGTCTGTTGCATCGTTAGGGGACGCAGTAAGAAACGAACGCATCACCTCCCCACGCAGTAAAAAACCGAAGCATCACCTCCTCTCCAGTAAGTAACAAACGCATCACCTCCCCTGCACAGCAGTAAGGAACCGACGCATCACCTCCCCCGGAGCAAGAAACCAACGCATCACCTTTCCTGAGTGTAAGGACCGACGCATCGCCTTCCCTGCGACCACTTTTGTTTATATGCGTGACGCATCCAAGGTATTTTGTGTGAAAAGCGTTGCATCTGCAATTTGCTTTGAACTGAACTATTTCTACCATTTGAAAGTCATATTTTTATTACTGTATTGTGGATTTTTGTCGTTTTGGTCTTGTTTGGTTTAGAAAAAGATTACTTATTTTTCTAAACTGGTGTGGAGCCCATTTGTAGTGTTGTCACTGTATTACTGTATGTGTTCAGAAATGCTTTACACACTGCCTCTGAGATAAGCCTGTCTGCTGGTGCCAAGCTACCAAGAGGGTGAGCAGGGGTTATTTTAGAAGTGTATCTCCCTTACCCTGACTAGAAGCAAGGGTCCCTATTTGGACAAAGGTACCTACCTCTGACAACTAGAGATCTCCATTTCTAACAACATCCCCTTCCCTTCCCTAAAAGAAAAAGAAATTCTGAGAAAATTACATCAGGGAGAAAACAAAGAAAAGAAATAAAATACAAGCAGCAAGAAATCCCACAGCAAGCACACAGATCACACCTCATAGTATTCCAGGTTTGTGGGTGCTCTCGGAGACCTGGCACTCTGCCTAGCATCCCCAGTACCCTCTTTCACATGACCACCAACACCAGCACCTCTTATACTTCTCACAACAGGACTCACCTCAACATCACTATCACCACTAGTCACCTCATGGTCACTCCGAAACATAGCACCTGAGCATCACTCTTCCTCTTTCCTCACACACTGTCCTCCTTTTTGATACAGGGCAACATTCCTACAATTCCATTTTTCTCTGTTTTCCGACGTCACAGAGAACTTGCCCACTGTAATAATCTGAAATGGAACTTTAAATTTAGAAAGACTCCTCACTGTCCTTCCTGACCGATACTTGACCCAATCACCTGCACCAAGTCTGCTGTAAATCACCCCGTAAGTTTGTAGCTGACCGTCATAACAAACCCACTCTCTCAACCAGAAGGGAACTAATTTGGTGCCCGGTAAACGGCCACACATATCCCGAAAAGGAATTATCTGTGTTACACTATGGGGCATATTCTCAAGGACTTATCGCTGAGTTAGCGGCACTTTATCGCAGCCAAAGTGGCGATAGAGTCATCGCCCCATTCACAAGCTGGTGCTAACAGCCGATACCGCCAGTTATCCTGCGATAGCAGCCGCAAAAAACATCGCCACGGATGACACCGGCAACTAACGCTAATGAGATGCAGAGTAGGCGTTCCCGTGCAAAAAGCCGCGAAAACATCACTTCGCAACATTCTCAGCGGCCAGCCAGATCGGCGATAAGAACCCAAAACAGGCAATAAGGCGCGTTAGCAGCAGGGATTCAACACCTGCTCTTACCTGGTGTTAAGTCAGACGACAACCTGCACCACAAAAGGGAGCCCAGAGCAGAGCCACACCTGAAGAACAACAGATGCCATGGAGCTACTGATCATGCAGCTCGGAGCCCCAAGAGGGCCACAACACCCACCGCCACCACACCCAGGCCCGCAACCCCCCCCGGATCCCCCCTGTCCCCCCCTTCCCGGACTACGACAAAGACAGCAGACCTACAGAAAATGCACCAGCCTCACAGACTTAAAGCCAGAGGAAGTAATTGCCCACTACAGGCTCAAAAGGACAACCATCCTCAGCATCCTGACCCACATTGCCCACAGGCTGATGGTACCAACACAGCGGACAACCAACATCCCTCCGCAGACAAAGCTGCTGGCTGTGCTGCACCTGTTGGCCTCTGAAACATTCCAACCAACAACTGCCAGAGTTGGAGGAGTCTCACAGCCAGCCCTATCCAAGTTCCTCACACCTGTCTTGGATGCCATCATCAGCTTGGTACCCCAGTACCTTCACTTCCACCACACTGCGCAGGAACAGCTGGAGACCAAGCAAGGCTTCTACGCCATAGCTGGCTTCCTGCACGTGTTGGGGGCAATCGACTGCACACATGTACTCCTCGTGCCCCCTGCCGACACAGCACACAATTACCGCAACAGGAAGCACACGTATTCCATCAATGTGCAGGCAATAGTGGACCACCGGGGACTCTTCACCAATGTCGTCGCCAACTACCCACGCAGTGTGCATGATTCCTTCATCTTCCGACAGTCCATCATCAACCAGCGCTTCCAGGATGGCACCTATGGGAATGCACTGCTCGTTGGTAAGTACCAAATGAACACACCACACACCTCAACTCCACAGTCATGCAAGTCACGACTCTGGGAATGCCCACGTCACAAACACACATACAACATGCCAAACAACATGCCCACCTACCAGACACGACAACACAACTTACTGTGGTAACCTGGGCTAGCCATGTACACAAGCCATTTACGGCATGGCACCTCAGCCACACAATAGCAGAATGTGGGGAGAGGTGGGAACCAGGCATGTGCGAAGGAGGCAAGTGACCCATGAATGAGAATGTACACAATGCCAAGTGTGGCGTTGATGTGCTGGCCAGACTGCAGTATGCAGACCACAGACATGGCCATGTCGACACATACTGCTGGTGTTTGGAGTGTAGTGGACAGTGGACGCAACCATGTCACCCCAGGCAGTGGGTAAGATCGCGGAAATGTAGCTTGTTACGTCCCCCCCTGTAAGCATGAGCGGAGTGGGCTGGCCCGGCATATGCCAGGCCAGCGTAGGGGTGTGAATAAAAAGCCCGTTGCTCAGGCGTGGTTCTCTTCCGGAATGGCCAATGTGTCTGCCAGGGCGGCGCCTCTCAGCCCGCCATGAGGCCGATGCCGTGAGGGGCGGCGCCTGCGATCCTGTGTGCCTGCTGCATCCCAGGCAGCTGGTCCCCAGACCCGTCTTGGCCGCCCCAGCTCAACCAGGCCTCACTGCTCACCTGCAGACACCGGCGTGTGTCAAAGAGGGCCCACCACGTGACGGTGCAAGCTCCAAGCCCGAGGCCCGTGACCATGGCAGCCTCCTCAGACCATCACGGCCTCCGCGACACAGGCCCCCAGCACTCCTTTCTCGTTGACATACTCCACCGCTGCCTCCGGCCTACACTGCGGTCCAGTAGGTTACACATTTGGAACTGAGTCTTGAATTCATTATGGCCGAGTTCATATGTTTATGGCAGAGTTTATATCACTTTTCTCCCTTCGATCTGGTGCCACCAACTCTGTGCATCGCAAGCCAACGACACATGTCTGTGGGCCCCTACTGACTACTGCCTTCGGCCCACACTGCGGTCAAGTAGGTCACACATTTGGAACTGAGTCTTGATTATGCAATGGCCGAGTCCATATCATAGTACTCAAGGAGAGGAGTAAGAGGAAGACGCGGTTCAGTCCGGAGGAAAAAAGGATCATCGTCACGGAGGTGATCGAACACTACCAACAACTGCTCTGGTGCCACTAACTCTGTGCATCGCAAGCCAACGACATGTGGCTGTGGGTCCCTGCTGCCCGCTGCCTCCGGCCTACACTGCGGTCAAGTAGGTCACACATTTGGAACTGAGTCTTGCTTTTTTCATGGCAGAGTTTATGCCATTGTACAGGCCTCATCGCAGACTGCATCTCCTTTCAGCTCTGGTGCCACTAACTCTGTGCCACGTAATTCATGGACACTCTCTGGTTGAACTTTGGTGGCGTCTGAGTCTATGGCCTGGGGGTTGTCTTCATCATCATGTAGCCGGTACTGACTTGGTGTAGAAGATGAGTCGGTAGCATTCATCTCCTCCATATTGCCTGTTTCTGCTTGGTACTGCCCTCTGCATCATGCCCTGGAAGAACACCTTCCACTGTCCCCCGAAACACTGCACGACATTAACCTTTGACACCGACGAGGACCCGCTCAGCTCCCGTGGCCCTACTTCAGTGCACTGCAAGTCACCGTCCCGTGGCGGTGTGCCTGTGCCGGCCACAGTGCATCCGGGGCTACTAACTCTGTGCAGCTCAAGTCATGGACCCTTGCTGTTTGAACTTTGACCTTCTGATTGTCTGATCACTGTTGTAGTTGTTGCCAGCACCAGCCACTCCCTGAGGGCTGGCTTACACTCACCCCACAGCCATCCAGCACAGGCGTCACTGGACATGTGGCCCTGGCAATAAAAGGGGCCGGGCGCACGTGCCCGTAGCCAGTTCTACAAACTATCTAAGTGTGTCCGTGTGGTCATTATGTATGCATGAGGGCCCCGGGCCCTACCACATGACATTGTGCTGTGTACAGCGGCCGGAACCATGTCACCTCAGGCAGTGGGGAAGACCTGGGACATGTAGCTGTGTCGTACCCCCCTGTAAGCCTAAGCGTAGTGGGCTGACGTACGACAGTCCAGCGTAGGGGTGTGGATAATCAGCCCTGGGTTCTGGGCGTTGCTAAGTGTTGGCCTTGCCAAGGAAGTGACTAATGCGTGTGTCTCTATTGTAGTGTCGGCGCCACACGTCCCACAATGGGCAATGTTGCGATGTAGCATGCCCCCGGAGAGCGGGCTCGGCTGAAGGGATAAATGAAGGAGCGTAAGCCCGCTCGGGGTCCGGGATCATACTTGCCAACTGTTGTGTGTGCCGCTATTACCGCAGCATAGGCCAAAGGTCTACCCTCAACCGCATCGCAAGTTCAGCCAGCCATGAACTCTACATCTATGTCTGCCCTATCCTTACCATAGGCCTACACACACGTGGCCACCCACCTTCAGTGCACGACATCACAGTGTCGTTGTCAGGCTTGTGGACATGCACAGACAGGCATGACAATGGTGTGCCGTAGAAGTGCAAGTGATGCAACCACGCTGCGCACACTAGTAAATATGCACGGGGAGGGAGGGGCAGCAGTGAGGCAACCGACTACACATTGATGCCGCTCATTTGCTACAAGCAGTACCTGACAAACATGAATGACTGAGTCACACATATCACACACCAATGAACTAGTGGGCCTGCCAACACATCATGCATAACCAACTTTTGACTCATGTCTCTATGCACTGTCACAGGTGATCAAGGATATGCACTCTGCCCTTGGATGATGACACCCCTCCGAGCCCCGAACACACAGGCCCACAGGCAGTGCAATGCGGCCCACAAACGCACCAGGGGCATCGTGGAACGCACATTTGCCATGTTGAAGTCACGTTTCAGGTGCCTGGACATCACAGGTGGAAGGCTCCTGTACAGCCCAGGCATCATGTGCAAGATGATCGTTGCATGTTGTGTGTTGCACAACATATGTGTGCGCACCAATGCCCCATGACTACAAGTGCCAGATGCACCGGACGATGATGAGGAAGATGAGGCAGGTGGACCACACCCCACTGCAGCAGCAGCAGGAATAGCCCGTAGGAACACCATCATTGACAATTTCTTCACATGAGCACGTCACATTGTCACAGTCCTGAGCAATCATGTAACAGTACAAAATGACCACAGGCACAGCATGTGCAAATAAAATCATTACAACACACATTCCCTGTGTGCAGGTTACTCCTCTGTACAAGCACATCACTCTGACAAGTGTAAGTGCAACATGTAGTGCTAACAATCTCACTAATTGGAAATAGATGGTGGGTGTGTCACCTCTGTACAGAGAGGCTGTTTGGGTGTCACGTATTCGCAATGCCATTTCTGTGTGTCAAAGATAGTATGGGATCCCACTCATCAGCGTTTCACATGTGTCCCAAATCATTACATATAGGCTGTCATTTGTGACCTACAATTGACAACAGGGCTACTTTTGGGGTCAAATATGTACCACCGTGATGCAGGGATACACCCTGTGACACAAGTCCCACAACATGAGCTACATGGACGTAAGGGGGAATCACTGCCCCTACATTCGTCCATGCTTTCAGACTTAATTATTCATAGACATGACACATCTGTGTGTATCAGAATGTATTATTCACGTTCAGTGGAGTGTTGAGGCTGTCTCAGTACTGGGCCATGCAGACAACACTTTACAATGTTGCCCCGTGGAGGGCCAGCCTGAGTACTTTAGGGATTGGCAAGTTACTCGGAAGGGGAAGAATCCAGTCCGCAGGCTGATTGCTGTGTTATTGTTGAGCATACAAGTAATGGCAGTCCATGTTGAGGTCCAAGGTTGGTGTCGCAGAGTGTGTCGGGGGACAATGGAAGGTGTTATTCCAGGGCATGATGCAGAGGGCAGACCCAAGCAGTAACAAGCCATATGGCGGAGATGAATGCTACTGCTTCCTCCTTACCACTATGGCAGATTCATCCTCATCCTCGTCCTCTGACGTTTCATGTGCCTCACATGTGGGTGTTGGTGTTTGGTTTGCAGCACTGTGTGACACTGACACATCAGGGGCCGGAGATGTGAATGTAGGAGTAGCAGCAGCATTCATCTGCGCAATGCCTTGTGGCATCACTCCCATGATTAGGATCTGCAGGGCATGGAAGATCCCAACTGCAGCTTTCTCGTGTGCAGCCGTAGTAGCCATTGTTTGCGCCTGCATCCGCTCCATGTTCTCCATGACCCTCCTTATGTTTCCCAAATCAAGGATGACATCGCTGTAGCCACTCTGACCAGACAGTTGTTGTTGTCTCCGAGTCATGACTCCAGCGACGCCAGCCATGGATTGTTGGAGGGCATGGGGTGGACTGTGGGTGTCCGTTATGGAGTGTAAGTGGTCCCTGATGGGACTTAGACACCCACGTATGGCATCTAGTTTGGCTGCCATGAGGTCGAACCCCACCTGTTCAGCCAGCTCCTTCTGGCAGTCTAACACACGGCATTGGAACGCCATGTGTTCTTCAGTGAGGTGTTGGGAGCCAGACGTGGTTGTGGGTGCTTCCTGCTGTGTGGTCTGTGCAAGGGGTGGGATCACCTCGATGGTGCTGGGCTGCCCTGCTACTGGAGGTGGGGTGCGGAGGTTGTCCATGAACCGTTGGAGTACGTCGTAGTCGATGTCCTGGGGGTCGTCTCCATCATCACTGACGTGTTGTAGGGTCTGCTCTGCAGGAGGTGTTGATTGTCCCTCTGCAATGTGAAGGGGAGATGCAGTTTCACAGTGTGTTCCATGTATGTTGACGCATTGGTGGAGTTTACATGCAAATTGCATGACAATGTACATTGTGACTGTTTGTGAGGAGATGCCTATTTGATGCGGGACAGTGAACATTTGTACTTCATCACGGATGTGGGGTTGTACTTGTACATTGTCATCTCACAGTTTCCTGCTATGCCAGGTGTGATTGGCCATTTTGTACACACATGAGGCACCAGTTGTGTCCTGTGTTCTGTTGTGAAAGTGTTGCAGTTTGTACCACATTGTCATCAGTGTTGGGGTGCTCTTATTCTTATGTGTGTGTGCTGCATTGTGGGTGAGTCTCCCCTGCAGCTCTGATTTGGCTGCCCCTTCTCCCTTTCAGGCGGTGTGCTTTTGACTTCTGTGCTTCTACAGTGCTGAGATGTTGCGGGCTTGGGTAAATTGGGCTCTTGGTCGAGTTCTGACTCTTGGGCATGGTTTGTCCGCAGATGTGTTGTTGACGTCGGGGTTGTTTGTGCACGTGGTTGTGTCAGAGTGTGACCTGCTCCTTTTCGGATGTGGTCCACACTCAGTCACCTCAGTGTCGTGGCGTGCACCATGTCATGGTAATTGGACTGCAGCCATGCTAATCGTCATGCAGTGTCACTTGCATTGTCAGTGTGGCTCACGGACCCGCTGCTTTGCTAGGTTCAGCACATGTGCATGGGTTTGTTGTGAGATTGGTGATGTGTGGGGAGGGCCCCCTCCGGGCACATTGTCGACGGGGGCCTACTTACTGTTTCTATGTGTGCTGCAGTATGCCAAGGAGATCAGGGACAGAATCCAGAGTCATTGTTGGTGTGCAGTGTGCTCTACTTAGTTGTGCATGTGTGATATTGTGCCCATCTCCCCCGTCCCCCCAGTCCCTGATCGGTACTCACCCTGTTGATGTTGTGTCAGGTCATGTTGAGCAGTGTCCGGATCCACTTCTCCTGGCACCGTATCCGACTGATGACTGTAGCCACCATTTTCTCCATGTCATCCAGCTCCTGGTGTGCCGCTGGACCCCCACATCCAATCTGCGTTGCTGCTTTCATGTTGGCATCGAGTTTCTTCTTGTTTTTGCCCTTCACATCATTCCAGCACCTATTGGCCTCCTCCATTGTCCTCCTCAACTCTGCAACTGCATTCACATGGTCCAAGATAGTCTGCCATGTTTGCGTCTTTGTTACCAATGACACTTTGGAGGTGACGAACAGTTGTTGGTAGTGTTCTGTCACCTCCGTAACGATGGTCCTGTTTTCCTGTGGACTGAACCCCGTCTTCCTCTTCTCCTTGGCCTTCCCCGACCCCGAGGTTCCTTGCTGGTCATCTGTGGGGCTTGTGGGGTTCGCGTTGTCCTCTGCAGTCCGTCCGGGGGCATCCATGGTGCTACGCAGTTTGAATTGTTTTGTTTGTGTTTTTCGGTGCTTTTATAGTGCTTTTTCCCGCATGACGCGTGGGAATTGCAGGCCTGTCGCTGGTTATCGCTGATTTTTGTATCGCGATTTGGGGCATCGCACCTTTTTCGCGTTTGTGTTTTGCATTTTTTCGGCATCGCGTTAATTTTAACGCGGTCATTTGGCGCCTTATAGTGAGACTATCGCATGGTGCCGCCGGGTTGGGAATACAACGTTAATACAGTGCTATTTTCCCGCGATGGGCTGCAATCTGCAAAGTTGCGTTAAGCTAATTTTGCGATGATTATCACACATTCTTGAGAATATCCCCCTATGTGTAGTGGTCCGATACGCCTGCACCTTATCACGTACCATGGCTCCCACATCCTCCTGATTGGCAATGGCCAATTGTATGGTACCCTTCACCAACCGGTTGACCATCTCCACTAAACCATTCCCTTGGGGGTTATATAGTGAGGTCCGAGAATGTCTGATACCACACGGTTTAAGAAACATTGTCATCTCATGCGGAATTAACTGAGTGCCATTATCAGTCACCAACACAAGTGGGACACCTTCTTCCTGAAAATTCTCCTTCAGCATTGAAATGGGGCTCCTTGTGGTGTTGTCCTTCAAACGTTTATCAAAAACCACTTAGAATAAATGTACGCCACAATGGCAGCAAATCTCATCATCCCTGACGATTCTCCCATTGGACCAATAAAGTCCAAGCACACTGTATGCCACGGTTTACCAGGGTCATCAATATGCCCCTGCACACTTTTACTCCCCACCTTCACCCTCTTCTCACTCTCCTTGCATCTGCCACAGCACACCACTCACCTTTTCACCTGATCATCAAGACATGGCCACCAAAACTCATTCTTGAGCCTCCTGCCAGTCAAGCCTTGTCTCGAATGCCCCTCATGTATTAGGTCAAATAACTTATGCCTCAACCCAACAGGAGGAATAAAGCAATCTCCCCTCATGATGACACTGGAACCACACACCGTCAACTCCTCCAATACCTTAAAATAAGACCGCACAGACAGAGACAAAGTACTCTCCCTTGTAGCTCCGCAATGAATCAAAGTAAACACCTCTTGAAGAACATTGTCCTTTTTCATCTTGTCCTCCCACTGGGCCATGGTGAACGCACCAAGACCACTCACCACCACATCTTGCACAGAAGCCATCCCCCCTTCTGCCTGAAAATTCATGGCAGAGTCACGATCCACCGTCTCCCATGGCAAAGCTGTCCTTGACAAGAAGTCTGCTTGCACAAATTCCACGGTGTAAGAATATTCCTGCAGGTGCGCCACCGCCTAGCTAACCTGGCTGACACCTTGCCCGCACCACCCAATGACAAAATCTTGATCAAAGGTTTGTGATCTGTTTGCATAATGAAAGGCAACCCCCACAAATAGACCCTAAAATATTTAGACCCCCACGCAGCAACTAACACCTCATGCTCTATCACCAAATAATTCCTCTCGGCTTGAGTCAGAGTGCGTGAAGCAAAAGCCACTGTCCTTTCCTTCCTACCATGAAGCTGCAAGAGTACCACACATAACCCTGTGGCACTGGCATCAACAGTGAGTATACATTTCAACTTGTTATCAAAAAGCAACAAAATCCCTTCATCACATATAGGAGTCTTAATACTGTCAAAACACTTCTGTTGTTCACACCCCCAAACAAACTTCTCACTTTTCCGCAACAATCTCCTCAAAGCTTCTGTCCTGTCTGCAAAATTGTCTACAAATTTAGAGTAGTACTCAACAAGCCCTGAAAAGGACTGAGCTGATCTTTCTCAAATGGGTACACGTGGTTCCTTTATGGCTTCCAATAGAGATCTCTTAGGCCTCAACCTACCATTGGATATAGTATATCCTAAATATTCCACTTGTTCAAACAAGAACACACATTTATCTTTATTCGAAGTGAGACCAAACTCAATGTAGTATTATGTCTCTCCACAGTCCCCCATCACCAAGATGTTGTCCTGAAAATAAACAACATCCTTCACTCCTTCAAAAATCTTAGCCATCATATGCTGAAAGACACTTGCCGAGCATGCCAAATCAAATGGCATGCAAGTGAACTGAAATGTGCCTTCAGTAGTAATAAAAGCAGTCAAAGCCTTAAAATCATCATGCATCTTGATTTGATGATAGGCACTTTTCGAATCCAATTTCGAGAAATGCCTACCATCTTTCACCAAGGACAACAACTCATTAATATTAAAAAGGGGAAAGACATCAGTCACAATCTCTTGGTTGAGCGCCCTAAGGTCCACACAGACTCTCATGTGGCCGTCAGACTTTTGAGTAAGAACAACTGGACAAATCCATGGCAAAACTTCTACCGGTTCAATGATCCCGTCTTTGAGCATGCCACCTGGAATGACTTAACACCTGCTCTCACAGCAAGTGGCACTCTCCTACGTTTATGCTGCACAGGTACAGTACCCTCCTTTAACAAAATCTTATGTACATACCCCTTCAGACATCCAAGCGACCCTTCAAATACACCCTCAGCATTCACCCTCTTAAAGCAGTGTCCTCAGCTACCATAATTTAGTGACGTGCTCTGGGATTGATCATAATATATAAATCAAATTGGTGCATCTATCCTAGAATAAGTGAGCCCTCCACTGACACATGCACTTTGCCCCTTGTGCACCATTAGCCATATTGGATATTACCCTCCATATACCCCACTATACCTCCCAGAATAATATCTCTAAGCAAGGACTGCACACCACCCCAATACAACCTAAATATCTTTTGGGGTATAATGGTATACATTGATCCAGTATCGACCATCAACTCAACATCTTTCCCGCACGCAGAAAACACAGCCAGGAATCTGCACATCCTCTGCTGTCACTTGCTTGATTCTCGACATTGGAACCATCGATCACAAGAACCCTGCCCCCCAGGTTGTCTTCGTAGACCTCCTCCACATTACCCACCCTTGGCTTGTTTTACTTGCTCCCAGCATTGGTTACTTTACACATGCAGGCATAATGACCTTTACACCCACACCTCTTGCATTCTTTGCTCACTGCAAAACACCTTTTTGAATCTGAAGAATGAGACCCACTACCACAATGTGTGCACTCCCTCTCCTTATATTTAGCACCAAATACAGTTATACCCTTGCCTTCCCTTTTTATTTACAACACACCACACCTCACCCTCAGCACCTGAGTTCCTGTCTTTCGATTTGATTTGATTGATTTGATTGTAGGATTTATATAGCGCAGGAATGTCCGGGGGCGTCTAGGCGCTCTGCGGAGGAAAGTACCATAGTTTCAGTTGAAGATGGATTAAGTTAGTTTGAAAATAGCCATGTCTTTAGTAGCTTTCTTAATCCGAGCAATGTTGGGCAACTTTTAATATTTATCGGGAGCGAATTCCACAATTTCACTGTACCCAGGACAAAGCTTCTTCCTGCTAGCAACTTCATTCCTTTTTTTAGCGAGGTTCTTCATGCACTTTTGCGACTCTTCAATAACTTTAGCCATCTCTATAGCACTTTTAAGTGATGGATTTTTCGCTTCCCACAACCTCTCCTGGATTTTTTTTATCCCTACAATAAACAATTAATTGGTCACGAATCATCTCATCGGTCATTGCGCCAATACGATGTAAACATCAGCAATGGGCTTCCCATTCAGACCCATTGCTGGTGGCAAGTACTTGAATACTCTTTGGCCCTCATTACCTAGAGCACTCAATCACAACGCCTTCTTCCTTGGAGGTGCAAAGCCTTGTCCATCCAATGCTGTGATATAGTTTTCTAACATCTCTACCCAATCCTGCCACAATATCGTCGGGGAACCAGGCTCAGAAAGAAAAGGTGGTAGAGTGATTATATTGTGTGTCACCATTATTTCCACAGAAGCACAGAAGCACAAATTACGAATCACCCCAAACACCAGGCTACACAATGCAGTACTCCTGTAAAAAGTAACCCTGGGCGTTGTTCGCGTAGTCGCGCTACGCGTAGCTACGCGAAGTGTACTTTGCACTACCCGCGCTACGCATAGCTACGCGAACTGCGTAGTGTGGTAGGGAAATGCTGTTCGCAATGATTGCACAGTGCCGGATGCTTGTCCACACTGTGCAATCATTGCGAACGGCATCATGCACAGTGCAAGCAGTCGTTTTCTGCCGCTCGAGTAGATTTGTACTCGAGCGGCAGCTTTCTCAACGCGGACTGGTAGTTTCTCACCGCGAGCGGTTGCGAGCATACGCGACCACTCGCAATGAGAAACCTGGCCTCCCCGCGTTGAGAATCTCGCCGGGAGGTTTCTTTTCCACGCTCGCGATCGGCAACTTGATGTTGCCGATCGCGAACAAGGAAAAAGTCTCGCCGGGATGTTGATTTTGCTCGCTCGCGGTCGCCAACTTGACGTTGAAGACCGCGAGCGAGCAAAAAATGCCCGCTACGCTACGCGTTTTTGCACTGTGCTACGCGCGATTCGCGTAGCGCGTAGTTGCGCAAACTACACACACTCCGCGAGCGTAGCGTACTTTTCCGCCCGGGCCTAGTAAAAAGCACATAAATAGCGTAGATGAAGAGACTTTTATGGTGTGCCAGTCACCGTTGAAGGGATATTGGAGTCAGTAAAGATAACGCTATTACGGAACTACCAGCAAAATTCTTGAATAGCACCTGACGAGGTGTGGCACGAACGTACCTCAATCAATGATGAAGAGCGCTGCCCCAAAATCCCGAAAGTTGTAAGGCACCCCCGCTGTTCCGTTTCACCAAGGAATTGTACCGACAGTAGGCTGTACGGCACCTCTGCTACTCTGTTTCACCGAGAAGGCCAAGATGGCATCACCACGCACTCTGCCGTTATACCGTAGCGTAGCATTCCAGTGTTTCTGATGCCAGAAAGCACTGCACTCGCAGGAACTACGTGGATGAGCACCGCACAGAGTTGTACGGGAACACGAACAATAACGAGAACCCTGCGATCCAAAGGTTCCACGCGGGTGCCCTCGTGGTGACTTACAACAATAAGTCAAAAATCCCTTGACCAAGAGTTAGTCAGTGGGATTTCTTTTCCTGGCTTCCACAATGGCTTCCCAAGTAACTCTCCAGAAAGGATCCATGCTGCCAAAATCAGGATTGGTCCCACGAAGTCATGAAGTCACACAAACCACACTCAGGGCTACTCAGGCTGTGTTCACGTCGTTCCGCTATCCACAATAAGCAGTAAGTCATTGCCAGTATGTTGCGATGAAAGGAGACACCATCGCCCTTCCAGATTTGTTGTATAGATAAAGTTTAATCGGAACAACAGCCTGGCGTCAGCACGCACCAAGATGCCAGGAGCAACTGACATACTTGGAACGCCGTACGCCTTAAAATCTAACATGGAATGAACTGACCTCATAACAGAGTCTCACAGAGATCGGCTTTTAGTCCCACCCGGTTCAACAAATATATGGCTCCACTGGCCTTAGAAGTGGTGTTGTGGTGCTGTGGGGCTTTAATATAGTTTCTTTTGCAGATGGCACCCAGTTGATGCTAGGCATTCCAACAGCCAGACGGTACCACAATTAATAATTTTCAGGTTTGTCTTTCAGCAGTAGCAGAGGCCGGCACCCAGAGGGGGCCTAGAGGGCCGGCGCCTTAACCGACGCCAAGCCCCGGCCAGAACCAGTTTGCTGCGGTTGCGCCGAAGAGCGCGAACAACCAGGGGACCCTCCCCCCCCACCACGCATCACGGATCGGCGAGGCAGCAGCTCCCCCATCCAATGGGGGACATGAGCAATTTACGAACCCCCCAATGGGGGGAGGCCACAAGATTGGCGGGAGAGCGCGCGGGGGGATATAAGCCCTGCTGCTTCCCCTCCTAGGCACTGACCTACGGAACCGGGGAGCAGCAGCGGCGTGAGGTTTTTTGTTGAGTGCAGAGTCCGGTGGGGAAGACGATGGCAAGAGGCGAGTGACCGAGAGCCCACCCCGGCCATCGCAGCGAGAAGGACCTGGAGCTGCCCGCCGCTGCTCCCGACTAACGATCCAGGGCAGAGGAGTCTGGCCCGACCACCTTTTGCGGCCCGCCGCGGCACCCTGACCGAGTCTCGGACGACCGGGAGCCCACCCCGGCCTCCAGGTTGAAGGATCGGCCCAAGGTCCCGGCGCGGAATTGCGGGAGCCCACCCCGACCACCGTCGCTTGTTGCCGCTTCTTCCTGGCTGCCGCCACGCTCTGACGACTCGGGGATGACCGGGAGCCCACCCCGGCATCCTGAGCGGGAAAAGCCTTCACTCGGTACGGAGGCCTCGCCGGCGCTGAAGACTCACCAGTGTTTTTTTTTTTGGGTCGTGGTGTGTCCTCTCCTAAACGGAAGAAGCAACGACTGGCGTGCAGGCTGACGACCGGGAGCCCACCCCGGCTGCCGCAAGGGAAGGTGTGGTCTGCCCGGGGCATCGGCGCCAGGGAGAGTGCGTCCAGGAGGCCGGGAGAACCCGGGCTCGCCGGATGCAGCGAGCGCGTCGCGCTGCTCACCTCTAACCAACCGAGAGGCGGGGAGCAGGCAGCAAGAGCGCGCGCCTCCTGACGACGCGGGCGCACGTCGGCCTCGGCATTTTAAAGAGGCAGAGGCTCATTTTTGATCTTTTAAAAAAAAAAGAGAAAAGCGGCGGCCGGTGATCACAGCCGTGCTAGCGTGGGACTGATAGCACAAGGTTGCAGGTTTGACCCCCCCGTACTGGCCAGAAACTTTATGTTTAACACAACGGGGGTATAGCTCAAAGGAGAGAGCATCGGGCCACAAAGCAAGAGGTCCCCCATTACAGCAATTGGTGCGTATTGCCGCGGCTGCACCCCGCATTAGTTAAACGGATTGGCGGCAGAGGGGAGGAGGCTGACCTTTGCCCCCTCCATTGCACAGGCAGCCCGGGCAAGGGCTCGCAGGCAACCCCCCCCACCAGTGATCACAGGTCGGGGGAGAGACCGCAGGGCAAAGCTTTGGTGCATATTTCCGCTGCAGCACCCCGCTCACATCGCAGGAGATGGCGCAAAGGGGGAACAAGAGGCAGCAGGAAGACCTCAACGACCTGCTGCGCAGGGTTCGTGCAGCGTCAGAAGTGCACGGGAGCAGCTGGTTGCAGCCCCACCTATGGGAGGACAGCGGAGAAGGTCCAAGCCGGCGGGAGACCGCCACGCCAAGGGCCAAGCGACAGAGGAAGGCACCAGCCAAGCTGGCAGAGGCGGCAGCACCCAAGACGGCCTCCCGCCAGAGGAATACCCAGCCACCTGTAGCCAGCACGGCGGCGGCGGGAGTGAGCAGGGGGCCCACGAACACAGCGGAAAGTGGTGAGCATATTAGCGCAATTGTGCAAGAATGCTTTAAAAATATGGCGCCATTGCTATTGAAAGGGTTAGGCATCCAGGCGGGGGGGTCAGGGGTGCAGGCAGGTCCGCAGCAGGGAGGTACGCTGAACATAGGAGAGATGGGGGTGCTGGCAGAGGAGGAAACGTCTGGGTTACCATGGCACCTGTTAGACCCGGGCCAGGCGCGCGAGCAACGCCTAGGGGGGCAGACCACTCCCGGGGTTGGGGGAGAGGTTGGGTCGCCCACAGTGGTATGGGTATACACACTCCCGGCGCCATCTGCACCCGCCACGACGGCAGTACCCGGGTCCTACACACGGCCCTCCCCAGGGCCAGCGTCACTGACCACCAGGGCCACCGGACTAGCCAGCCTCATACCGTTAGCGGTGAAAGAAAGAATTTGGAGGAAGGAGTTTATTGATATCTTCTCACTCCTGGAGATACAGTTGGAAGGCCTGGACCTGACCACCTGCGACAAAAAGGATGAGGATAAGAGGGAAAGGAGGATAGAGTGTAAGGAGAGAACCTTTGATAACTGGCTAGACGCGTTCCGCATAATGGCCTGCATAATAGTGGAGAAATTCCCGCGCTGCGCAGCCGACTTATGGCTCTACGAGGCCACCATCCACAATGCGCAGAGGCAGTTCCCAGGCGAGGCGTGGCTAGAGTACGACAAGGGGTTCAGGCTAAAAATGCAGACACACCCAGAGATGGAGTGGAACGAGAAAGACGTGTCAGGGTTCATCCACAAGATGATGGTGGCTACGAAGTTAAGTCTTGGGCAGGTAGGTCCGAGCAGTCCTTTCGCGGGCTCGCACAGAGAGGGAAGGGGAGGCCCTTTCAAAAAACCAGACAAGGCAGCTCGGGGAGAGCATCACACAGCAGGGCACCGGCGATATGCTGGAAGTTCGAAGCAAACAAGTGCACATACGTAGCGTCCTGCAAATTTCAACATATCTGCTCCTCGTGAGGCGGGGGTCACCCAGCAGCGGGGTGCAAGCGCAGAAAGGATCACGGAGAGGACAAAAAAGAGAAAAAGAAGCAGTGAGCAATGCAGGAGGGGTGCGGGGGGGCCAACGGGGTATGGAGATTACAAGCTAGCGAGGTCCCCCATCAACACGCACATGTTGTGCAGGCTAGCCAATAACTACCACATCAAGACGGACGCCGAGACACTAGTCCTCGGTTTTGAGCAAGGCTTCACGATCCCCTTTACAGGCTCCCTCCCGCCAGGCAGCGCCAGAAACCTAAAGTCAGCCATCCAGCACCCTGGGGTGGTGGCGCAAAAAATCGAGAAGGAAAGGTCCTTAGGTAGGATAGAGGGCCCCCTCCCCCCCCCCACATGAGGAAGGACCTGGTGATCTCTCCGCTGGGGGTTGTTCCCAAGAAAGAGCAAGGGCAATACCGGCTGATTCATCACCTATCATTCCCAGACGGCGCGTCCGTAAACGATGGGATCAGTACAGACGTATGCTCAGTTACATACGCCACAATAGACGATGCCATCGACCTAGTCAGGGCTACGGGCCGGGGGGCCCTCATGGCAAAAGCGGATATCGGGTCAGCCTTTCGTTTACTCCCGGTTCACCCCTCAAGTTTCCACCTACTGGGTTTCCAATGGGAGGGGGAGATCTACTTTGACAAGGCGATGTCGATGGGCTGCTCGGTCTCGTGTGCCTATTTCGAACTATTTAGCACATTTATAGAATGGGCACTACACACCAGACACCCCCCGGGCGGCAAGATCCACTACTTGGACGATTTCCTATTCACCGGCCCCGCGGCGTCAGCCGAGTGCGGCAACATGCTAACGGCATTTGTGGATTTAGCTGGGGAACTGGGGATCCCCCTGTCGGCCGAGAAAACGGTGGGCCCAACAACAAAAATCACATTCTTGGGAATAGAATTGGACTCGGTCGCTGGGACATCTAGGCTCCCACTGGAGAAGGTAGAGGACTTTAAGAGCGAAATCAGGAACCTCTGCGGGAGAGAAAAGGCCACACTGAGGGAACTGCAGCGGCTCATTGGCAAGCTGAACTTTACGGCCAGGGTCATCCCAGCAGGCAGGGCATTCGCCAGGCGCTTAACCCGCCTAACGAGCGGGCTCACCCACAAGCACCACCACGTCAGGCTCGGGGCCGAGGTTAAAAAGGACCTTATGATGTGGGACACATTCCTGACGGATTTTAATGGGCTACTGATCTGGAGGGAAGGCTGGGTATCGAGCAAACAGATCGCACTCTACACGGATGCATCCGGCAGCACAGGTTTTGGGGCAATTCTGGGTTCTAAATGGTGTGCAGGCCAGTGGCCTAGCAGCTGGCACGAGAAGGGCACGACCAACAACATCACCTTCCTAGAGCTATTCCCAATCGTAGTTGCACTCACTATCTGGAGACAAGAGTTACAGTGCATGAAGCTGACCCTATGGTCTGACAACAAAGGGGTAGTGCAAGCAATTAACAAGGGAACTGCCAGGTACCCAGGTACACTACGACTAATGCGCAGGTGGGTTAAGTTACAGCTGGAAGGCAACATAGACCTGAGAGCGCGCCACATCCCAGGGGTGGAGAACGAACTAGCCGACGCCCTATCCAGGGCAAGGATGGAGAAATTCAGGGAGTTGGCCCCGGGAGCAGAGCAGACCATGACCCCTTTCCCGGGCCACCTGTGGGACCTGGGGGGATAGATCTGTCAGAGCTGGTCAGCCAGGCCCTCGCCCCGGAGGTGGCCAGGAGATACAAGACATATATTAGCACCGTATTGCGGGTGGGGGGGATCCAGTCCCTGGGCGATCCAAAGGCCACACTCAGCGCGGCAGAGCGTTTCATACAGTGGGCATTCAACTCCCGCAAATCTAGATCATGGGCACAAGCCCACCTGTCCGCCGTGGCATACTACGCCAAGCTGGAAACCGGGCGGGACTCCGCGGCCACACAATACATCAAGGCTGCTATGAAGGGGTGGAAACGCACGGAAGGGGTGCGGAAAGACAGCAGACGCCCGTTAGATTACACCAAACTAAGGGTACTGTTGGGGGCACTGCGGGACACTGCAAAGGATAACTTCGAGCTCCTCTTGCTCAGGGCGGCCTTTGCCACGGCATTCTTCGGGGCCTTCCGCATCAGCGAATTAGTAGCACCGGCTAGGAATGGACCAGCGACGCGCTGCCTGCAGGCCGAGGATGTTACACCGAAAGCAGGGGAGATAGAGATTAAACTGAGGCGATCAAAGACAGATCAGGCTGGCAGAGGGGTAGTGGTGAGATTGCGGTGCATCGAAGATAGGAACTGCTGCGCGGTCTGCTGCTTGCGCGCCTACCTAACACTGCGACCAGCCGGGGGCGGCCCCCTATTTCAACACAACGACGGCACACACCTGGGCAAATTCCAGTTCACCGCTGTCATGCGCCTGACACTCGGCAAGGCAGGGCTGCCGCCAGGAGGTTTCGGGTCCCACTCAGTCCGGATAAGGGCCGCCACAACGGCTGCGCAACACGGGATGCCCGAGGCCGGGATACAAGCTGTGGGAAGATGGCGGTCAAGGGCATACCGGACATATGTGAGGCCCCAGCTGCTTTGAGACACGGCTCCTGCCGGGGGAAGTGGGGGAAACGCACTGAGTATTTGCTTATCCCGCCCGAGCGGTCGAATGACTTGTTTTGTTGCCCCGGCAGGACGGAGACCATGCTTGGTATGGGTAGTGGGCCTGTCGTTCATCACGCGGATGCATTCCTGGTGGCGGCTGAGGGGGCACAGGCTGGAGGGGTGACCAGTGGACACCGGCATAAGGTGGTTCGGCCGACCAGGCATGAAATGGGAGCAACTGCCGACAACCATCGTGGAACTGCAAGCAGAAGCGGCATGGCACCCCGACATCCTGATCATCCACCTTGGGGGGAACGATCTGGCCAGCCGAGGGAGGAAAGACCTCCTACAAGACATACAAAGAGACCTGTCGGAGGCAGGCAAGGTCTTCAGGGGATCCGCCATTATATGGTCAGAGCTGATCAGCAGATACGTGTGGCGGGGGGCCTACTCACAGAAGGCGGTCGAGAACTCGCGGAAAAAACTGAATCTCTCTGTGAGCAAGTTCTGCAGAATGAACGGGATGGAATCAGTGCGGCACGGGCTCATCCACACGGGCTGCCCGGAATTCTATGCAAAAGATGGGGTGCACCTCTCGGATGAGGGAATGCGGGTCTTTTGGGACAACCTGTGGGGCGCAATGGTGCTGGCAGGCTGCAGATGACCAAGCCGCAGAAGTGGCAGGAGGGGGAGCCGCAGGGCGACGGTAGCCTCCCTGGCGGCGTGGCGGAAACTACGGGGATAATGGTTGGTACAGAGGCACACCGGAGGGCGGTGTGCCAGAATAGGACCACTCACCTTGGGATGCCGCACGGCTGGGTGAGTTGGGCCTAAGGGCGGTAGGTAGGACACTCACTCTGGGATGCCATACGGCAGGGTGTGGTGGCCTACCACGAGGGGGGTAGCAAACGGAGACGGCGCTCGCTGCCCAGCCCCCGCCGAATGGCAGGGCACAACAAGAATGGGACAAGGTAGCGAGTTGTAGCCTAACTCCGGGACAGAAACTAAACCCCCTCCAGGCAAAGAGATGGCAAACCCAACCGGAAGAAGCAACGACCCAGCAGGGCCAAGAGACAATGCAAGCCTGCAAAGTACATGAGCAACGAAGTGTCAGTCTAAGCGGCGATTGGGGCAATGTATATATGAGATACGCAAATGCAATGTATAACGAGATATAAAGGAAGTATGATGCAAAGATGACAGCTCGCTGAGAATGCTTATGCATGACGCACACAAAAGTAATGCAATATATATATGCGTGTATTCCTAATAAACTGCGGCCAACAATGGACCACCACAAGACAAGATGGTATGTTGGCTTATTCACGAGTAGGAATACGATGTGGGGAAGTGGAGAGTGGGCAAGTGCGGGGGTTATAGCAGAGGCCGGCACCCGGAGGGGGCCTAGAGGGCCGGCACCTTAACCGACGCCAAGCCCCGGCCAGAACCAGTTTGCTGCGGTCGCGCCGAAGAGCGCGAACAACCAGGGAACCCACCGCACGTCACGGATCGGCGAGGCAGCAGCTGCCCCATCCAATGGGGGACACGAGCAATTTACGAACCCCCCAATGGGGGGAGGCCACAAGATTGGCGGGAGAGGGCGCGGGGGATATAAGCCCTGCTGCTTCCCCAGGTAGGCACTGACCTACGGAACAGGGGAGCAGCAGCGGCGTGAGGTTTTTTTGTCCCACCCACCCACACCAGAAGAACAGCTATGTCGCAGGGCGTAGGAACAGGCAGAGCATGCACGGGAAACTACGGGGATAATGGTTGGTACAGAGGCACACCGGAGGGCGGTGTGCCAGAATAGGACCACTCACCTTGGGATGCTGCATGGCTGGGTGAGTTGGGCCTAAGGGCGGTAGGTAGGACCACTCACTCTGGGATGCCATACGGCAGGGTGTGGTGGCCTACCACGAGGGAGGTAGCAAACGGAGACGGCGCTCGCTGCCAAGCCCCCGCCGGATGGCAGGGCACAACAAGAATGGGACAAGGTAGCGAGTTGTAGCCTAACTCCGGGACAGAAACTACACCCCCTCCACGCAAAGAGATGGCAAACCCAACTAGAAGAAGCAACGACCCAGCAGGGCCAAGAGACAATGCAAGCCTGCAAAGTACATGAGCAACGAACTGTCAGTCTAAGCGGCGATTGGGGCAATGTATATATGAGATACGCAAATGCAATGTATAACGAGATACAAAGGAAGTATGATGCAAAGATGACAGCTCGCTGAGGATGCTTATGCACGACGCACACAAAAGAAATGCAATATATATATGCGTGTATTCCTAATAAACTGCGGCCAACAATGGACCACCACAAGACAAGATGGTATGTTGGCTTATTCACGAGTAGGAATACGATGTGGGGAAGTGGAGAGTGGGTAAGTGCGAGGGTTATAGCAAATTGAATGGGTAGTAGCTGCCTACAGTTGAACTCAGCGATACCAAAGGGGATGATGGACGGAGCGTTTGAGCTAATCAAACACTCACCCCCAGTCAACTGATCTGGGTTTAATCCATCATCATTCTTTAGCTCACTCCACCACTCCCAGTTCAGACATGGCCATATGCAAATCAGTCTGACCCTGTGCCTCATGGGAACAGTCCAGCCCGAACTGCCAAGCCATGTCTTCCTGGACCGGAAACAAGCATCCTGGGACCGGTTTCTGGCTATTCAGCCGTCATCAGCCAGGCTAGCTTGAATCCAGTGGCAAAGTGAGCAAGGGACCCACGTCTGGGCATACCCTGCCAACTTAGGGCGAACAAAGCAATACCAAAGGGGATGATGGACCGAGCATTTGAGCTAATCAAACACTCACCCCCAGTCAACTGATCTGGGTTTAATCCATCATCATTCTTTAGCTCACTCCACCACCCCAGTTCAGACATGGCCATATGCAAATCAGTCTGACCCTGTGCCTCATGGGAACAGTCCAGCCCGAACTGCCAAACCAATTCTTCCCTGGACCGGAAACAAGCATCCTGGGACCGGTTTCTGGCTATTCAGCCGTCATCATCCAGGCTAGCTTGAATCCAGTGGCAAAGTGAGCAAGGGACCCACGTCTGGGCATACCCTGCCAACTTAGGGCGAACAAAGCGATACCAAAGGGGATGATGGACGGAGCGTTTGAGCTAATCAAACACTCACCCCCAGTCAACTGATCTGGGTTTAATCCATCATCATTCTTTAGCTCACTCCACCACCCCAGTTCAGACATGGCCATATGCAAATCAGTCTGACCCTGTGCCTCATGGGAACAGTCCAGCCCGAACTGCCAAGCCATGTCTTCCCTGGACCGGAAACAAGCATCCTGGGACCCTTTGGTTTTACAGTTGAACTCAGACAAAGCAATGTATCCCCACTGGACATACAGAGATTATGGGCGGTAGAGCTTGAAGACTTGCAGACTCCAACTCCTGTGGCAAGGAATCTAGGTATGAAACTGGACACTAATCAATTGTTTCATCCACAGGTACAGTTGACTGTAGCAGTTTGTTTTGCCCTATTATAAACATTAAGGAATATATTAAAATTTCTCCCAGTCTCTACGTGGAAAGATATTTTGCACATGTGCGATATTGCACAAGCGCATATCACATCCAGGCTAAATTATACCAATATACTATATTTGGGAGCAACAAATAAACTGATAACCAGGCTGCAAAGAGTGCAGAATGCGGCAGCTAGACTGATTTGAAACATCCATAAAAGACAGTCAGTGCGAAAATGCTGCACTGAAGGTTGCCTGAAGCATTCACATTGGTTACCGGTCAGGCATATAATTAAAATCAAGGCTTTAGTGATTACCCACAGAGCTTTATACAAAGGCCCTTTGTAAATCCAGAAGAGAATAAATAAATACATACCTCTTAGAACACTTCACTCAGCAATTCAAAATCTCCTGTGTGTCTGCAGGATACACAATGAGAGAGCAGGTGTGAGGTCTTTTGCCTTTCAGGCTACTATTCTTTGGCATTCCTTGCCCGAGCATCTTCGAGGTATATCTTCTGAATCTGTTTTCAAATCTAAAAACTCGTTTGTTTAGAGAAGTGTAGAGATTGTTATCCGGAGAGTGAAATTGTTACCCTATGCAGCTTGTCTGTTGCTTTAGTGCCAGGACGCTTGCTTTGGAAGCAGCTGTTTGCGCTCCACAAGTTTTTTTTCATTCATTCATTCATACTTCTCTTTCTCTGCTTCACTTATCATTGTCTCATGTCTCTCACCTTCATTTACCTGATTCCTTCTACCACTCTCTTTCACTCGGTTTCATTTTAACTCTGTTTCTCTATGTACCTAACCCTTCTCTCCATCTTAACTGCTTCTACCTCACCCCTTTCTAAAATCAACTTCACTGTACCCCACCTCTCTCGTTCTCTCTATCTCTCTTACAATCTCTCTTACAACCTCTCTACCACTCTCTGGGGTATATGTGCAAGAAAATGTTATAGCGTGGAGCCGCGCCAAAATTGGCAGCACGGCGCTCCAACATTTCCAAAACACAGGGATATGCTGTATTTACAACAATACAGCGCACCCATGTGTTTTCCCTAGCATTGGTGCAAAAACTAGCTGCCTAGCGTCGATGCAGGCACCCCTGCACCATAGTGCAAGGGTGCCTGCGTTGCAGAGAATTATTGTTTATATGCAGGAAGTTACACCTTCCTTCACATAAACAATCAATAATGGTGATGTGTTACTTCTATTTGTGCTTCATACTGCAGCACACATAGAAGTAGCAAATCACCATTATTTAATGATTGTTTATGTGCAGGAAGGGACACCTTCCTGCACATAAACAATCTTTAAAGACATTTTGCTCTTTTCATGTGTGCTGCAGAATGCAGCACACATAGAAAAAGCAAAAACGAGGAGAAATAAATGTATTTCTCCTTGTTGCACCATTCTAACAGCTTCTATTGCATAGCATTAGTTTTTGGCTCTGCCTCAAATTTACACCTCCTTGTAAGTCTGGGGCAGCGTCAAAAAGCAATGGGTGTTGTGGTGGAATGCCCACAGCAACACCCATTGCAAGCCCCTTTCACGCAAATACCTGCGTGAAAGGATACCATATTTACAAAGTGGCATTACACCACTTTGTAAATCTGGTGCAGGGCATAGCGCCATCGGAAAATCACAAAAAGTGATGTTCTGTTGGCATTATCCCTTGTAAATATGCCCCTTTATGCTTCCCTCTAAAACTGTACCTGTCTCGCTACATTAATTTTCTCTCTCTACCACACCCCTTGCTCTACAACTTACTGTTTTGTTTCCCACTCACCTCCCTGTGCCTCTTCTCCATCTACCTTCACCTCTCTCTCAGCTTTACCTCTCTCTCCATTTTTCTATATATCACTTCTCTCTGCTTTTCATACTCTACTATCTGCTGCATTACTCTCTGCCCTTTATATGCCTCATTCTCTCACTCACTACCCCTCATCTCTCTCTCACTACACAGCTTCACAGATAATTCCATTAATCATTTGCTACCTAAACTCTCCATGTCTCCTCTTTCCTTTTTTGCTCTTTACCTCTTCCCTTACCTCTAGCATTGTTTCTTTATCATTAGCTCTTCTTTTATCACTTTGTGTACATCTTATACTTCAGCTCTCGACACCCCACCTCTTTCTATCTCTTGCTCTTGATGTCTCTTTTTCACAACCCTCTTTACTTCATACTCTTTCTATACCATTCTTTTTACTTTTCTCTCCCTCTCAAGTCTTCCCACCCATTTCACCTGCTTGGCAGGGATGGAGGTCACTGTCTAGCCAGAGAGGTGTACAAATAAGAAGAGGAAAGAATGGACTAGGCAGGGGTAGGGAACTAAAGAAAACAAGAATGGCTGCTGTGAAGGCAGATTTACTTGTAATTCCAAATAACTGGCAATTATATCTACAATTTCAAGCACTGTGCATATGTCTTTTTTAAAGATATGCCACTAAACATCCACCTTGTCATGCTTACCGTGTCTTTTCCATAATGGAAGGGACAAGCATTTTAAAAACTAAATTCAACATATAACAAAATTGTGTTTCCAGATAAAATAAAATGTAGGCCCAAGCTAAAATAAATGGCTTTTATCAATGCTTGTCTAAGCTTCCACTTGGAACTATTTGGAAGGACTCCGGCCAGCTTGAGCATTCTTCTGGTTTTGCTTGCCTTTTATATTTGAAATTTCAACATTAGCTGAAAATAGGTAATACATTATTTGAGGCCTAAAAAATGCCTTACGCAGGGCCACAAAAATCTTTAAGGTGGCATTGCTGCTAATTCCTTACTTGGTATCCAACGTGACCAGCGCTCTGTCACTATGACAGTACCCCTTTTGTTCCATTTAAATTTTTATTCATTTAACAATTGCATTTGAGAAGCACAGATATATTGACAGAAGCACTGCCTTTTATGCAATTAATACCAGGAAGCAAAGTAACATTAAATAATATGCTATTATATCATCACGAGAAAGCGAGTGTCACTATTAGTAATTACTTGCTATTAAAAGCTTCAAAAACATAGCTTATCCTTTTCAAGTAAAAGAAGAGACCATCACTGGCTGAGATCTTCTCTTCAACAATTGTAATCTTCTGCCATCAGGAAAGTTAAACTATCTTGGCTTTATGTTTGAGGTTGATACAACCTTGAAACAGTAGGTAGGTGCAATAGATAGTGGCTGGTATTTCCATCTTAACAAACTAAAGGAGATTCTCCCCTTGCTGTTTTAAAAAAATTGAGCTACAGTAGTTAATGCCCGAATGAACTCCATACAAGACTACTATAATGCTTTATACTCAGATTTCTTTAACCCTTACTAAGTGGACTCCCAAGAGCCCAAAATGCAGGAGTTTGATCTGTCACAGGACTTCTCAAATGGGAAAATGTTTGTTATATCTCTTTTTTCTTTAGAAAGCCCTCACTCACCAACCTGGTTGGTGACATGCTTCATCATCGGGCCCCACCAGGAAGGTCGAGTACCTCCCCGGTGTGCTTCAACGCCAGAATTACTGCTGAGCAGGTTAAAGTGACAAGTGCAAGTGATTGTGAAGTGAATTAAAAGTGGCTAGGTTGTATCCGAAAATGATTTTATTCGTCGGTCAGCCAGGCACAGATAAAAACAAAGTGAGTGGTATATGTGCTGAATAAATTGATCAGCTATGTCTCACTGTGTGTGGTCAACATGTTTCTGCCTCTATGATGCTACTAGCTAGGCATTCTTCAGGACCAAGGTGAAGACCCCGGCGGTATGAGCGCGCTAAGGCTCACCCTAACCAGGAGGTCAAATATGTGAAAAAAACAGGAAAATATCTTTAAAAACCTGCTATTACTGCGGGATCCTTCTTAATCGACGGGGTCCGGTGTTTTGAGGGCTCGATCAGGTACCAAGCGGGTGCCTGGCTTTGCCGGCGGTGTGCCAACTAGCCACCACCCCCCTCCCGAGACCCATGGTGTGATTATTGATCACCCTACATAGATCTGCTGGGTTCCAATAATTAAGAAGCACATATACCACTCACTTTGTTTTTATCTGTGCCTGGCTGACCGACGAATAAAATCATTTTCGGATACAACCTAGCCACTTTTAATTCACTTCACAATCACTTGCACTTGTCACTTTAACCTGCTCCGCAGTAATTCTGGCATTGAAGCACACCGGGGAGGTACTCGACCTTCCTGGTGGGGTCCGATGATGAAGCAAGTCACCAACCAGGTTGGTGAGTGAGGGCTTTCTAAAGAATCAAATTTGATCCTTCATGCTAGCTCTTCTCTTAAGAAGGCACACTCTTTTGTTGTTTGGACTATATAATTTGGGGGACCAAGAGTGCTCCTTTAAAAATTCCCTCTCTCTCTTATTGTTTATTGATATCTCTTTTTCACCATAATAAAAATATACCCCACAAAAATTGACTCATTCATGCCATAATTTGCTCTGTTGCCTTGTCCTGTTCATATCTTGCAAGAGCCACCTGAAGTCTAACTTTAGTCAACACCAAATCTGTGGTTTGAGAGTACATTATAAGATGTAATCATTACACCCAACTCTGTTTGAGCCAGTGGTCAAAACATGCCTAAAGTGCTAGTTTAATATATTATTCGCATTTCTTCTCAAGATCAGAGATATGCTTAACTCTTAACAGCCATTCCAGAAAAGAAGGGGGCTTTTGAAGGATCTAAGGGGCCCATTACGATACCCGGCGTAAATAAATCCGCCAGGCATGGAAGCGGCAAAAATCCGCCCGCACACACCGTCTGAACACCGACCACGCCATTACGATTACACAAACCGAAACCGCCATCGGCGGAAAAATCACACAAAATACCGCCCGCCATCGTCCGAGTCTGAGTCAAACCGCCCACCACGGACGGAAACACGCACGACAACACAAAACCGCCCGCCCACACGGCCGACACACCGCACGTGAAATTACGATCGCACCGCCATGAGCGCGGAAAACCACAAATATACCGCCCGCCAGCGCAAACAACGCCGATGAGAATCGACACGGCAGAAGCCATGGCGCCAACGTACCTGCACAGAAACCATCCGCACACAAAACCAATAGCACACAACATGGCCAACAAGTCCACACAGCAAGGCACGCACAAATACACAAGCACAGTACACATCCCGAAAACACCCCCCGGACAAACAAAAAATACAAAGGCCAGAACCCCAGACACAACACACCTGAAAACAACAGACCATGAGGACACACCCACATAGGTGAGTACAAAAGCAGCACTCCCACAGACTACAACCCCTTGCTACATTGCAAACCAGAGAGGAGAGGAGAGGACACAGTGACACAGCAAGGACAGCAGCACACCACAGAAACGCACACATCACTACCACCACCACCACCACCACCACCACCACCACCACCAAACACCACCACCACCACCACCACCACCACCACCACACCCCGGCACCACAAACCCCTGCACATTACACAACACACACCGCACCAGCACCACAAACACCATGGCACCACAAAGGATGCCCAAGTTCACGCCCATGGAGCTGACGGTCATGGTCGACGAGATCATCAAGGTGTACCCACAAATCTATGGGAACATGGTCCAGCACACACCACTAGCCACCAGAAACAGAATGTGGAACCGGATCGTAGACCAGGTCAATGCAGTCGGGACCCTGCCCAGAAACAGAGTCGAGATTAACAAACGTTGGAATGACGTAAAGAGCCTGGTCAAGAAGAAGGAGGGCAAAAACAGAGAGCTGGCTGCCGTCACTGGCGGAGGGAATCCCGCGCTCTTTAAGACCTTCAAAGCGTGGGAGGAGAAGGTGCGAGTCGTAATCCATCCGGAGATCCTCGCCGGATTAGCAGGGGGAGTGGAGGCTGGTAAGTACAAACTAATGTATACCAGCACACCGCTATGTACTCACATGCGCAACTACCATGCCACAGCTCCCAGGGACAAACACCCCCATGTCCAGCACACAATACACAACACATCACACACACATGCAACAGACACTACCACACACAGCCCAAACCGAACAACTGTAAGATGCGTGGGGACATGTGTACACTAAGCCAGCCACGTAACCACCAACAGGTCCCCAAATATGCCAGAAGCGCCACAACGAGCACCCACCACACCCATGTGTCCGCCACAGCTGCACTAACCGACAAGTAACAGGTAAGTGGCAGGAACACAAAGTGCAGTGGGTGGGACGGTGGACAGCCCAAGTACAACACACACCAGGCCCCAGTCCCACAGCACAGCAAGGAGGAGCATCCCCCACACCCCACAGCCACGTGTCAGCCACCGCAGTGCACAACGACAGCCGAAAGGCAGACATCACGGTCCACAGCAATCGGTGTCAGTGGGTGTACAGCCACCCCCACGACCCACAACACCCCCCCACCCCCACAGACCTGCAACATGGAGCACCCCCGCTTAGAGCCATGTGGCATCCAGTACAGTGCACGCACGAACAACTTGCAGGTGGGAAACTGGACAGGGCTGGATTACTGGAGGCATGAGGACCATAACACCACCAACACATGGGACATGTCACGTAGCAGACGAACACGCAGCACCGCCCACCGTCACGAACAAGTGAACAATGTGCACACGGACATGAACAACAGACTCACACCCCACATGACCCATCACAGACATAGCAACACCCAAGGAGCCACGTCTGCATGCACAAGCCACACTGAATATAGTCCCACACGGCAGCCACTGTGCAACTCATCACACACAACCGAAACACCATTGAAGTCCTGTCCATGTAGCCCCCACTGCCTGTCAACCCCACACCCCACAACTACGCCTATGTAAGACAAACAACACTAGACGCAACAGAGCGGAACAACATAAATGCACACGAACACCACTGAACCCATCAAACTCACAGACACACCATGCACATACAACATACCATCCATCCCATCCGTCAGCCCCAGTCTCATGAAAGGCATGTCATCCGCACAGCTGCCACACATACAGCAGTCACGCTAAGACACATGCCCATGACCAACCATGTGCCAGAAGTCAATTAAGCGCACGACACACTGTGAGCAACAACACACAACATGGGCCACACCCCCCGAGCACTGCAGTGATGCACATGGCACAGGGCAGCACGCACACCAAGGAGATGGGACAACTGCAATACGTTGGCTGGCACACAACTATCACTCACTCATAACGATGCGTCCAATGCCATGTCCAGTAATCACAACAGACAGCAAATATGCAGGGCATGTCAGGCATGCACACACCTCAGACCATGCACTGTCATGCTGCCACAACACATGTCACGTTCGGCACCCATGGCTCACAGCATGTACCCCAAAAGCATATCCCTCCCAAATGCGAATCTGGGGCATGGCCCCCATGTTGCCATATGCGTTCCTAAGCGTTCCATTTGAACCCCAAAAGCATATCCCCTCCCAAATGCGAATCTGGGGCATGGCCCCCATGTTGCCATATGCGTTCCTAAGCTGCTCCATTTGAACCCCAAAAGCATATCCCCTCCCAAATGCGAATCTGGGGCATGGCCCCCATGTTGCCATATGCGTTCCTAAGCGTTCCATTTGAACCCCAAAAGCATATCCCCTCCCAAATGCGAATCTGGGGCATGGCCCCCATGTTGCCATATGCGTTCCTAAGCTGTTCCATTTGAACCCCAAAAGCATATCCCCTCCCAAATGCGAATCTGGGGCATGGCCCCCATGTTGCCATATGCGTTCCTAAGCGTTCCATATGAACTCCAAATGCAAAGTACAAACCAGACCCAGGATGGGCCAGGAGCCCGCATACACCAGAGTCACAATGAGTAGGGGCACAGCAACACACCCATCGGCATGGCCAATCCGTCCCATGCCACATGTGCACAGCACACAGTCCCATTGCCTAGCACACACAACTACAGATGCCACAGCCACACACTCGCCTCCGGGAAACCCATGTACGAGATTGCACGAACTGCCAATGTCAGACGACTAATACATACTTCGCCAGGTGCAACACAATAACAAATCTCATTCTCTCCACAGGTGACGAACTGCCGGATGCTGGGGATGGAGACAGCAGCCAGCACAGCCAGCCCACAAGCCCCCAACGAGGACACACGGATCTGGAGGATCTGTCCTCCTCTTCGGACACGGACCACCAAGCTGGCCCATCTGGCGTGGCAGGGCCCAGCCGCTCCCCAGGACCCCTCCTACCCACCAACCCATCATCCAGGGATGCTGAACAGTCCCAGTCCCCTGCTGCCACTGTCGTTGCGGCCACACCCACGGTCATTGCGGCCACTACCACTGCCGCAACCGCCACCATCGCCGCACCGACCACCACCGCCTCCACCACCACCACGTCTTCGCTGGCACCAGCCCCAGCGCAGGTGGTGGCCCGGCCGACTGGATCCACCCTGGGAGCCACAGCGAGGACCGTGGTGTGCAATGTGGCTAGTGGGCAGGGCCGGTGGCAGCAGGACTGGTAGGAGGAGCAGGGTCAGGGAAACGCCAGCCTCCCCTGGGAGCCATGCCCTGCCTCAAATGGCCAGAGTCCTTGGGGCCTATGAAGAGGCCCAAGGACAATGGGCCAGGTCTGCTACTGACACGCGGGAGGTGCTGGGGGTGCTGAGGTCCATGGACGCCCATATGGGCCAATTCGTGTCCCGTATGGACCAACTCGTGGACCTCATGGGCCAGCTGGTGGTGGCGGTGGGGTCACAGGCAAGGCCAGCAACACCACCTCCGCCACCACCTGCTAGGGCGCAGGGTCGGGCAGCAGTGTCCACTTCCCTGCGTCCACAGCCAGTGAGCACACCTCACCCACCACCAGCAGGTCGCCACCACACACCCCCTCCCAAACGTGGAAGGGGCCGTCCGAAGAGGAAACAGATCTCCCGGGAGGACTTCGCACGCTCCAGTCGCAAGTGAGGCAGCCAGCCAGCCTTCCGCCAGCCTTCCTTGACCAGCCACTGCATTGACTTGCTCTACGATCCCACTCCACACAGCCAGCTGGATGGCATGTGTGTGTTGGACTATGGACATAGAACCAGTGGGTACACCCTGATCATCACGCAGCCATGACCGACAGCTCATTGTCACTGCACGCACCACTTTTGTCATCACCTTACACACAATCACATGTCACAGTTTGTAATAAATGCACCTTTTTCACTAACTGCTGTTTGTGCCCTGTGTTTTATTTGTACGGAATACAACGGCCACCTTGGGCGGAAAGGCACCTGATGCGTGGCATGGCAATGGAATCCGGAGGGCCTGTAGGGACCTAGGGGTGGGAGACAGAACAGGAGCACATTCAATGAGTGTGTCACACACCCATCACACAGTACATGTCAACAACTACAAGCAATGTACACACATCGCACAGAGCAATAGGGCACAATGCCACAGTCACCAACAGTGGCATACTACCCTGGCCATGGAGCGTTGACACACTGCACGCAGTGAACATACGGCCACCCTGACACAGCACACACACACCTGCACAGATACAGACACATCATCCGTCGTACATGGACACTCACCGTCAAGTGAAGTAGCGGGCGATGAGCTGCTGGCGCACATTCCCAGCTTCCTCCTCTCCGCTGTCCACCTCACTCGAGCTGTCCTGGTCTGCGGGCTGGGGCCCTGGTTGATCTCCGTCATCCACAATGAGGGGGATCTGCTTCCGAATGGCCAGATTGTGCAGCATGCAGCACGCCACCACTATCTGGCACACCTTCTGTGGGGAGTACGCCAGTGCACTCCTCGGTGCGGTCCAGGCACCTGAACCTGGACTTGAGGAGGCCAAAGGTACGCTCGACCACACGTCTGGTCCTCCCATGTGCCTCATTGTATCGATCGTCTGCTGGGGTGCGAGGATTCCTCAATGGACTGAGCAGCCATGCCCCATTCGGATACGCAGAGTCACCTGGGTGTGAGGGACACAGAGAACCGTTGCTATTCCAACTGGACAGGGGACAGCATCGCACAACCAGCACGCTACACCACTCCACATACTCACCGACAATACAGCCACGATCCTGTTGCAGATTGGCCATCAGTCGTGGCAAGATGCTGTTGCGCATTATGTGTGCGTCATGTGCCGAGCCTGGAAACTTGGCACACACGTGGGTGATCACCATGTCCGCAAGGCACACCACTTGCACATTCAGGGAGTGCGTGTGCTTCCTGTTGCGGTACAGGTGCTCAGTGGCCTGTGGTGGAACAAGGCCAACATGTGTGCAGTCAATGGCTCCCACGACGTGTGGGATTCTGCCAAGGGCATAGAATGCACCCTTCACTGCCGCCAATTCACGAGCCCTGGGGAATCTGATGTACCTGTTTCGGCACAGCATCATGGCTGCCAGTACATCCCTCAGCACCTTGCTGAACATGGGCTGGGACATCCCTCCTCCACTGCCCACTGTGTGCTGGAATGACCCAGTGGCGAAGAAATGCATGGCGGCCATCACCTTAGCCGTGGGGGTGACAGCAGTCGGATACACCCTGCGGGGACGGAGATGGGGCTCTAACATGGCACACAGTCGATGCAGAGTTGGCCTGTCCAGCCGAAACTTCCTGATTACCTCTGTATCGTCCATGTCCGCCAGCAATTGGTATGGGCGGTCAATGTTCGGTCTCCGCCTGGGTTAAATGGCAGAGGACACATGTCAAAGCAACACGGCACATAGCAATTTCGCATACACATCACTGACATGACTGAGCAAGCACATGAGCCACAGCCCAGCTGTCAAGCTGGGACGGCACGGCCACAATACACTTACACAGGTCTCCCAACAATGGCAATGGCAAGTGAGACATACCACTGCCATGTGCATGCACATGGGGATCTAGGCCCCAATGACTTGCGGGGCGTGCTGATGGGGACTGACTGCATATTCGTCAAGCGGCAACGCCACGGCAACATGAGTGTCTGCTGAGCATGGAACTGCTTCCGAGGCTGGATGAGTATGGCACACGACGACGACGATGTGGGCACGGGCTGAGCGGCCAATACAAGTGGGACCTGTGGCACGAGGGGATATGAGACAGTAGTAGGTGTCAGCACTGCACCCTATGTACAGCACTGTACGGATCACAGCTCCCGAAACATTGACTGGTGTCCACATTGACAGCCCCATGCCAAGACGGCTGTGTGCTTGCAGTCACACGTCACAGGTGAGAGGTTACATTGCACGTGCCAGGTGGCAGACGTACATAGTGGGAGCTGGCATGTGTGTGCATGTGTCTCCTGTTCAGGATCCACCAGATGGGCGCTGACTCTGTACTGACCATTGGACACAGCATGTTCCGTGGAAGGCTTGTGTGTGTGGGATGGTGGCACTGGATGTGCCTCCGTTGGGTGGGGGCCATGCACAGGGCGGGTACGTCGATGATTGCGCATTGTTGGTCACGGTGGGTGCACCAACTAAGATGTGTTGCCCTGTGTTCAATTCCTATGTCCGCATGATGATGGACTGTGGATGTGAGCAGACTACACATTGGTCGATGTGCTGTCTATATGCATGTGCCTTCACACCAGGCACAGCTGCCCCTGCACATGTGACCCCTGCTGGACTCGCTGCTGGGTCTGTGGAGCTGATGCACCTTCTGCGCGTGGGGCGGACAGCTCTCCTCACTTCCTCATTGCGCATGTCATGTCTTTGCCGCAGGTGACATGGATCATGGAGGGCCCACATGTACGCGTGGGTAGGCTACACATGATTGTTCACTGGTCGCCACCCCCAGTCAGTGTTTCGAATGGGAAGGTTGTCGTGCTGGTGGTATGTTCGATGTGGCGGATGGGCGGGCCTAGGTGCGGGCTTACATTCCGGACATGGGGGTAGTTGGATTGGCGACTAGTTGCAGTACACACGGGACACGTCTCTTCCTTTCCACATCTGGGTCATCCCTTGTACTAACTGACAGTGATACAGTCATCTTCGCCCCAGCCCTCATGTCCTCCCCTCGCCCCCCAATATGCATGCTCACCTGCGAGGCTAGCGCTTGCACAGGCAGCCCCAAGCTCGCACCAGAGAGGGCAAGGAGTGTATGTGTGGGTCCAGTTGCACGAGTGGGCTGTCTCAGGGTATGATGTGTGGCGGGACGCCGTCCACCTGCGTGGTGCCCCAAATGGAGACCCGGCCTGCATGGACTATGCATCACAGTCTTCGCCTTCCGGATCCGCCACCTGCGACACCCAGTGGCTGTGGCTGCCCTTGCGGCCAGGCCGCGTCCGTCTGTGGCTGTTGGCCCACACATTCACTCTTTGGCCTCTCTGGGGAGGGCTCGGGGTGGTGGCGCACGCGCTTGCACTTAGTCGCAATGGCATGTGTCGTGGTTGGTATGATGGGCAATGGATGGGATGGTGCGAGCCACCTCCCGTGACGTCAGTGCTGCTCGTGCTGTGGTGCGTCCCCCTACACTTCCATCTGACTTGTGCCATGCTAGACGTTGAGGTTCTATTGCCTGCGTGATATGACCAGGAGGAGCGCGAGGAGACCTCACACACACCATGCTCCACTGCCATCCCGTGCCCTGTATCGCCTGTGCGGATTGACTATGTTGGGGTTACACCTGGTCGACTGGGGCTGTGTGTGCCTTGTCAAGGGGCATGGCGGGCGCACAACAGGATCCAGCTTGTCCACAGAGGGTGGGCTGAGGTGCGCCTGGTACCGCTTTGTACGTGTGCCCGGCTGCTGTGCACACACGTGTTCACTCCCCCGACAGGTGTCCTCTCACAATGCCCAGGGAAGCGGTGGTGTACTGTTCATGACCCCTCCCAACACGGCGTGCTCCAACTTGGCATGTGCGCATCTACCCGTCGCACCCACCCACCTGAGCACTGCGTCCATACGACTTCACACGACACATGTGTGTCTTCCACAGTAGTGCTACTCATTTGCGTTGACATCCAATACCAGTGGACTACATGGTCATGTCACGACTGCCGTGTACTTCACATACTCTCATCCTCTCTCATTCGTACTTGTGAAATGAGTCAGCGGAGACAGTTTTGGTTTCAAACATTATATTGAGTCTTCTGTCCTCTGTGATGCAGTATAGTGGACACTACTGGCAGCGGGATACATGTTGAGGATATACTGAGCATGATTACAAATGGGATAGGGTGTAGGGTTACATGTGATTAGCTGTTGCATGTGGGATGTGGGCTTCAGAGTTACATCTGCTTGGCCAAGGCTGTGCTAATGTACATTTACGTATAGCTGCGGAGCTGCGGACTTTGACACAGACGGTATACATGTAGCCTACCAGACCGCTCGGCATCATGGGCACAGTCCATCTCAGTTCCATGTGACAGGTTTGCTGCGGTTGTTCCTCATGCACGCGTGCATGTGAGATGACATCAGGGCATGTGCTTGCGTGCATGCAGCGGCGTGCCACTTGTTGTTGCACTGTGGTGGTTACTGGACATGTCACAGTCACTGGGGTCGTGTTGTTGTTGTATGCACTTGTCGTCCATGCAAAGGTCCTGGTATGGGATTCCCGGGGCGGGGTGGGAGGGGTGCAGCACCCACAGACTCCAGGCGACCTATTCATGTCCACTGAGCGGTGTGTGTGTCCATGTGCGCTGGATCCATGTCGTGTCCTGGTTGTTCGTGCAGTTCCGTCCATGTGGGTGCGATACACAGAGCCCATGCCACTGCCTCCCACGATGCATGCGGTGTTCCTGGATGTGATGGGGAACAGTGTGCATGTCCCGGTCATATCCGATGTCATGGCGATGTCGTTGATGGTGTGGTTACAGTTGCCGGTCGTTTGGTATGGCTGTTGTGGTGGTGACTGGCCAGATCCGTGCGGAAGCTGAGCATGGGTGCGGGGTTGGACTTCATAGGTCACTCGGGGAACCTGCGTTGTGGTCCGACGTATTTACAGGTTGTCAGGTATGCGATGCCGCCCAGCAGGGCTTCCATGTCATTGGTGGTGTACATGTTTGCCAGCCAATGAAGCGGATGGTGGCTGTCAAGGTGTTGTTCGTAGGTTGTCCCTTGGAGGACCATGATGGGGCATGCTGGGTGACATTCGATGTAGCTGTTCTCGATGATCCGTCGTGTGGAGGCACAGTGGTTCCATTTCAGTGCGGGTGCGATGTTGGCCACATACGCCATGCCCCCATAGGCAGAGCAGGCCCTGTCGTGTGCGTCCAGAGGGAGGAGTAGTGGTAGCAGGTCCGCCTTCAGACATGCCGGGTTGGAGAGGCATATCTCGACGGGATGCTGGTAGGGACACCTCCGACAGTAGAAGACGGGCATGACGCAGCTGAACAATGTGATGCGGTAAGTCAGTCGGTAACTTACGTTCAGCAGGGACAGGAGATCGCATCCCAATGTATGTATCGTGTTGGTTTTGTACAGCTTGAGCTGTTCGGCGTAGTTGGGTAGGTGTGTTGCGGTTGCCATTTCGCAGCGGTTCGTTGAGGTGGCGTGCTCCGGCTGTGTGTGCAGTCTGCAATGTGCACGCTCCGGGGTTGCTGTGAGCTCTGTGTAGTCGTAGGGAGACAGGACTTGTGTTCTGTTGGCTTGTTTGGAGGACACGGGCCCTCTTCCCACATGCTTCTCAGACAGTTCAAGGTCAGTGCTGTGTGACTCCTTCCAATTAACTTGCATGTGGCCGACATGGGGGAGTGTTTTCTTCTTTCTTCCCCGTCCGTTGTGTGCTTCTGTGATATGCGCTATCTGCCCTGTGGTCGGTCCCTCGGCATGCCTGTGTTGGTCTATTCTTGGACAATGGCTGTATTCACCGGCTTCTGTCGTAGGGCTGTGGTTTCGGAGTTGGAATGGAAGGTCATTCAGTGCTGTCTGCTCTCCCTTGTGTGGGCGGCAGCCTGCCTTCCGCTCTGCGTTGGGCCTTGTGTGTGGATGTTATTCTTGGGCCACCTGTTGTCGGTCCCCGGGCTCTTTGGTGTTCCGTTTCATGTGTCTTGTTCATATGTGCAGGGTGGTATGGGTTTTTCAGTGTGGTACTGGCGTTCCTCTTCCCGAAGGGGCCCTGCTTCTCCTAGTTGGTGTTGCCGCCGCTGTGTGCTACGCCATGTTTGTTACACTGGGGTGTGTCCTGCAGTTGCGTGTCTTCACTGACATGTGTGCGTCGGTTGTGTGGCGTTGGGTGTTGTCCGTGAATTGGGCGTTGGGGACATGTCTGTGGCCGGCCTGTCACGTGTCATGTGCGTTCGGGGTGGGGCTGATGTGTGTGCTGCTTGGTTGTGTCCCTGTGTCTGTGTGCGACGCATGCATGGCGCTGCGGTTGGCCTCTGCGTTGTGCGCATGTGTGGCGGCGTCATCGGCGCTTTGGGGCCGTGACGGGGTGGTTGGTTCCTAGTCCCAGGTGGTGTGTACACATGTGTTCCGCGATGTTAGGATTTGGCCTGTGTGTCATATGTGGATGCAATGGTGGATGTGTAGTGTGCACGCGCTGGTGGGGGGTTGTCCGCTTTTTCCGCCCTTGCACTGTGTGCACTGTTTGCGTGCACTTGTTGTGTGTGTGCCTACCTGCGTCTCCGCGGTACGTTGCGTCCTTGGTGGTGCATCAGCAGAAGCATGGGAAGGGCCTGCAGTGCTGGATTCATGCCCGGGTGCCGCTTCTTCGTTGTCCGTGCTCTGCGTCCGTGTTTCCGCCTCTTTCACGTGCGGTGTCTCTTTGCCGTGGGAGCCGTTTGTTTGCGGCATCGTAATTTATGCGCCGGGCGGGACGTGTTTCGTCGGACGGTGTGTGTCAGTTGTGCTGCGCCGCTACGTGTGCGGGCGCACTTTGATGGCGGACGGTGTTGCTGGCTTGCCGGCGGTGTTTGGCCTGCTTTTCGCATCGTAATTGGGCGGGCGTGTGGACTGCTGCGTGCCGGCGGTAACTGGTGGTTTTTGCATCCGCCAGCACGGCGGTTGTGCTTCCGCCCGCCATCGTAATGGGCCCCTAAGTCTTGCATATCTCAACTCAGGCCGAAAGTACTAAATAAAACAACAATCTCTTATGCGCCTTACTCAAAAGTGCATTTTCATCATCTTTGTTTATTGCCAAAATGATCAAAGCTAGACTTACCTTGATTTCTAACTAATGGATTTTAGAAATGGCCCTATATATTTCATTCCAGAAATTCCAATAATTCATTAAGGTGGGACCAGTCACAAATGTGGATATCATCAGCTCATATTTGCTTACATTTCTTGCATTTTTCTTCTTCCTGATTTGAGATCTTGCCAGGTTTCTTCATAGTCAAATATAATCTATGGATGGGAAAGAAATTGTTCCTTCTGAAAAATGCAGATTTTACCATTTTACATAATGTGCATAAAGATACTTGCCATATATTTCCAATCTCCAGCGCTGGCAAGTCTCTTCCCAGATGGTGCATGGTGCGTGCTGCCAAGAAATTCTGCATACCAATAGGCCACTTCTTTCTTTTTTGCTCCTGGTATTGTAGTGCAAGTTCCATTTCTAATGTAGTTCCTTGATTTCACTTTTTGAGTGTACCATGAAGCCAGCTAATGAAAACCCAGTGTTATTGGTCCTTTAGCCTCTTGTTAGAAATAGGGGTCTCTAGCTGGCAGAGGTAGGTACCTTTGTCCAAATAGGCTTCTAGTCAGGGTAAGGGGGATACACCTCTAAAATAAACCCTGCTCAACCCCCTTGGTAGCTTAGCACGAGCAGACAGGCTTATCTCAGAGGCAGTGTGTAAAGCATTTGTGAACACATACAGTAATACAGTGAAAACACTACAAATGGACACCACACAAGTTTAGAAAAATAAGTAATCTTTATCTAAACCAAAACAAGACCAAACGACAAAAATCCACAGTACAGTTATTAAGATATCCTTAAAAATAGGTTATTCACTCAAATAAAGTTTCTAGCAACAAATAACTCCACCTGGAGTTATTATGACATTGTGACAGATGAAAATCCCAAAGTACGGCGCCGACCGTGAGTTGCGCGGCATAGGGCCCGGAGTCAAACAGACCCACAAAAAACAGTACCTTGGAATTGATGAAAGCAACGGCGGTGCACGGCGTCAGGGAGGTGATGCTTCGTTAGCGCCTGCGGCGTCGGTTCCTTGCGGCCCCAGGGGAGGTGAAGCCTCTGTACCTTACTGCGGTGCAGGGGAGGTGAGACGTCTGTTCCTTACTGTGTCGGGGAGGTGATGTCAGGATGGCGGCGAGGCGGCGGTTCCTTACGACGGTGCGATGTCGATGAATTTAGGAGTCACCCATGTCGAGGATCAGCTCCGTGTTGATGAAGCACCGGCGTCGGTGCTGCGGTGCGATCGGGACGTTGCGTCGTGGACGTCACGAGCGGTGTCCTCGGCTCTGGTGCAGGCAGCGGCCTCGCTGATGGCTTGGGAGTCGATGCGGCATGGCGTCAGCAGGCGTCGGGCCTACGGTGCAAGTCAGGGCGGTGCGTCGTGCTCTTCACGAGCGGTGCCCACGGCTTCAGTGAAGGTTACGGCGTCGCTCGCCGACGTCGGTGTTGCAATTTCCTTCTGTGGCAGCTGAAACAGCAGTTCCAGATGCAGAGAGACTGAAGGAATTAAGTCTTTGTGTCCCTGAGACTTCAGAACAGGAGGCAAGCTCAGTTTCAAGCCCTTGGAGATCTTTTTCTTCAAGCAGGTGGCAAAGCAAACAGCAAAGTCCTTTTCTCCTTTCCTTGGCAGCAAGTAGCCACTGCAGGCCAACCCCAGTCAGCAAACAGCACAGGGGCAGTATTCCTCCTCAGTTTCTCCGGCTCTTCTCCTTGGCAAAGGTTCCTCTTGATTTCCCAGAAGTGATCTAAAGTTATGGGGTCTGGGGTCTGGGCCCCAATATTTATACTACAAAATCCTTTGTTCTCTGAAGGCAGAGAGTGTCTGTACCCAGCCAAAACCAGTTCTGTCTTCACTGGTGCAGCTTCCTGGCAGGAGGTGGAGACAGCATTGTTGAAGGCAGACTAGGCCCATGCAAGTGAAAGGAAATCTCCTACCCCTACTCTAAATGCAGCCCAGGTCTATTCAGCCCAGTCCTGACTCATCAGACTTCTGGAGCCACTCCCCCTCTCAAGCCCCTGTCATCCAAAAGCCAGACATGCAATACACAAACCTAGCAGAGGCACACTGGATGGTTAGGCAAGAAAATACCTACTTTCTAAAAGTGGTATTTTCAAACACAGAATGTAAAAATCATCCTTACTAAAAGATGCATTTTAACATTCTGAGTTCAGGTATACTAAACTTTATTTTTCTACCTTGTTCCCAGGGCCAGTTATGTTCATAAGATGTTATAAACAAACTCCCCATTCTGTCCTTTGGGAGCAGGTAGCCTTGCAATTGTGAAAAACGAAATTGGCAGTATTTCACTATCAGGACATGCCACACACATCAGGGCATGTCCTACCTTTCATATACAATGCACCGTGCCCACAGGGGTACCTTGGGCCTACCTTAGGGGTGACTAATATATAGAATATATAGAAAAGGGAAGGTTTGGTGACTGGCAAATGTGTGCACTTGCCAAGTCGACATGGCAGTCCCAGATTGCCCACAGGCTCTGCAATGGCAGGCCAGAGTCACATTTACCGGCTGCTTCTGTGGGTGGCACAATCAGTGCTGCAGCCCACTAGCAGCATTTGATTTACAGGCCCTGGGCACACACAGTGCACTGTAGTAGGGTCTGACAAGTAAACCAAATATGCCAATCATGGAATCACTAATCCATAACAACAATTTACAAGGAGCACTTGCACTTTGGCACTGAACAGCAGTGGCAAAGTGCCCAAAGCATCTAGACCAGCAAAAATGGAGTCCAACACACAGCAAAACAGAGAAGGTAAAGGCAGAAAATGGAAGGGAGACCCACGCCAATGGTGCCAGGTCTAACACGTGTCCCCTCCAGCTGAAATGTGGGAGAACTATTCACCCTCTTGGGAGTTCTCTTCACTAAGGTGGAAAAACCTTGACAGACCATCAGCATTGGCGTGTTCTGTACCAGGGCGGTGTTCCACCGTAAAGTCCATCCCCTGTAGGGAAATGGACCACCTCAACAGCTTTGGATTCTCACCCCTCATTTGCATCAACAATCTGAGGGGCCTGTGGTCTGTCTGAACCCGGAAGTGAGTCCCAAACAAGTATGGTCTCAGCTTCTTCAGCGCCCAGACCACTCAAGGTACCTGTGACCCCCCCCCCCAACTCAAAGGGAACCTGTGCCACTTTGCAGAGGCACTCTGAATTGTCAGCGGCAACTGCTGGGTAGAATGCGTTGGGGACCACCTGCTTTTCAGACACCAGCCGATAACTGACAGCTGACACACTGGCTCCGTTGTCTCTCAGAGCCTCCACACTATGGCCATTTATGGTCACCCACTGCCTGTACTTTTCAGTGTTATCAGGCAGGTGAGTCCTTGGGACCATCTCACTGTCTCCTAAAACATCTCTGCGGGACGCCACCCGCCCTGGGCACCCGACTCCTCCCCCAAGGCTACACTAGCCAGTTCCCGGGGCGGTGTACCAGTGGGTGTGGTGGTAACCAGTTTGGGACACTTATGATCCCCCGGAAGTGGCCCACCTGACCACAACTAAAACAGGTCTTGGGGTCCCTCTGAACAAGCTTACCTGGCGAGACCCATGGTTTCTTTTCAGTGGGAGGCTGGGAACCCTTACCTTGGTTCCCTTGGGGATTACTTTGGGGCACTTTTTGGAACTCCTTTTGTTTACCCTTGTCCCCCCCACTCTTCTGCTGGGGACCCTGCCCACCTTTGGTGGAGTCTCCCACAGGACCTTTGTGGACCCTGGTACTGACCCAGTGGTCCGCCTCCACAGCAAGCTTCCTGGGGTCAGTCAGCTTACTATCAATCAGGTGCTGGCGTAGCTCTGGAAAACAACTACTGGACAAGTCCTCCCATGCAACCAAATCAAAGTGCCCCTGCAAATCAGTTACCTTGCTACCCTTCACCCATCCATCCAGTGCTCTGCAAAAATAAGATACATATTCCACCCAAGTACATGACTCCAGCTTCTTGCAGTTCCTACATTTCTGCCTATTAAGCTCTGGGGTCAACGCATACCTGGCTATCAAGGCTTCCTTCATGGGGGCATAGGACATCTGATCCTCAATTGGCAAAGCTAGCAATGTCTCTCTCCCTTCACCGATAAAGCGGCCCCACAACCCCACTCCTCAATCTCTCTCAGGGACCCGGTGGGACTTCATTGCTATTTCATAGGCCTTAAACCACTGCCCAATGTCCTCATGCTTCATGAAATCTTTGATAACATCTTTGGGAATGTATACTTTTCCTTCCCCAGGCACTGATGGTGTGCTGCCACCAGAGGGAGTGATCTCTAGACTCTTTGCTTTCAGCTCCAACTCCCTCAACCCTCTCTCATGCTCTAAAAGCATCTTCTTTTCCTCAATGGCCATTTCTTGCTCTCCAACTCCAACCTCTTATTCTCTAAGTCACTCTGGCTCCCCAGCTTGAGCTTAGCAAGCTCCAATTCATGCACTCTGCTTCTCTCCCTGTTCTCCAACTCCTCTGGAGACAGACCCTTTGAAGAGACACTGATGCCCACCCTGGAGGGCAGCCTCCCTTCAGTTAGGCCCACTAGCCCATCCTGCTGCCCTTCTAAATTCTCCCCCTCCACTATAGGCTCCTCGGTCTGCCCACTGGCATTCCTTGCTTCCAACCAGGCCCTCAGCGCCTTTTGGAACTCCTCCTTCCTGGTCAGGCCTCTCACGGAGATTTTACATTTTTTGCCATTGGCTTTAAGTTGTGGCACAGTGTAGGTATCAACCCTCTCCTCTTCAAATTTAATATCCACAGATGCAAGTGATGCTGTCTGAGTCTTGGGGGTTCCCAAGCCAGAATGGTATCAATCTTGGGCTGTAGGGGCGCCGCCTGGCCGCTCCCCACCTGGTGTCCCAAGTACACCACTGAACCCTGCCCGATCTGGCACTTGCTTGCCTTGATCGTGAGGCCTGCCCTCCGGAGCGCCTTCAACACTTCCCAGAGGTGGTGCACATGTTCCTCCCAAGTGGCACTGAACACTGCAATGTCGTCCAGGAAGGCGGCACTGAAATCTTCCAGCCCAACCAATACCTGGTTGACCAACCTCTGAAAGGTGGCAGGGGCATTCTTCATCACAAAGGGCATCACCCGGAATTGGTGGTGCCCATCTGGTATGGAGAATGCTGACCTCTCTCTTGCCCCATCAGTTAAGGTGATCCGTCAGTACCTAGATGTTAAGTCAAGCGTACTGAGGTACCGGGCAGCCCCCAACCAATCGATGAGCTCATCAGCTCTGGGGATGGGGTGTGCGTCAGTCCTGGTGACTGAATTGAGCCCTCAGTAGTCCACACAGAGCCGGAGTTCTGGCGTGGCACCAGGTGCAGCAGCCTTCTGGACCAAGACCACTGGGCTGGCCCAAGGGCTGTTTGAGGGCTCAATCACCCCTAGCGCTAACATCTTGGAGAACTCCTCCTTGATGCAAGCTCTGACCCTGTCAGTCACTCTGTAAATCTCATATTTTACTGGAGGACTGTCCCCAGTGTCCACATCGTGGACGCACCACTGAGTGACACCGGGGGTCAGGGAGAACAGGTCAGAAAACTGCCCCAACAGTTGGCGGCAGTCACTCTGCTTTTCAGGGGTCAGGGCGGGAGAGAAGTTCACCCCATCCACTGACCCATCTTGCTCCTTTGCAGACAGGAGGTCAGGAAGATGCTCAGTCTCCTCTTCCATCCCAGCATCTGTTGCTAGGAGCATGCCCACTTCAGAACTCTCCAAGCGGGGCTTCAGGCAGTTCACATGCAGGACCCGCAAAGGGTTCCTAGGAGACTGCAAGTCCACCAAGTAGGTGACGTTGCGCTGCACCACCTCAAATGGTCCAGTCCACTTATCCTGGAGCGCACGTTTCATCTCCTCCTGGCTGACTTCCAGATTCGCCTGAGCGAGTTCACTGAAGTGCTTAGTCTGATTCCTGAAGGCCAGCATGTAGCTATATAAATCCTGGGGAGGTTTACTGGGAGCTTTCTCCCAGCCTTCTTTCACCAGACTCAGAGGTCATCTTACAGGATGCCCAAACAGGAGCTCAAAGGGACTGAACCCTAAGGACTTCTGCGGTACCTCTCTGTAAGCAAACAAAAGGCATGGTAAGAGGACGTCCCACTTATGCCTCATGGGTTCACCAAGACCCATAATCATGCCCTTCAGGGTCCGGTTGAATCTCTCAACCAGCCCATTACCTTGGGGGTGGTAAGGAGTGGTGAACTTATAGGTAACACCGCACTCCTGCCACAGGGACTTCATATATTTAGATATGAAGTTGGTACCATTGTCGGACACCACCCCACACGGGATAAAATCCCCATCAACGCACGACCCACCACGGGAGCTGTCACAGTCCAGAGAAGGATGGCTTCTGGGTACAGGGTGGCATGGTCCAACAAGGCCAGGATGAACCTGTTGCCCATGGCTGTCTTGGGATCCAGAGGCCCCACAATGTCAATACTCACCCTCTCAAAGGGGGTGCTGACCACAGGGAAAGGTTGAAGAGGAGCCTTGCACTTCTTCCCAGTCTTGCCACTTGCCTGGCAAGTCTGACAAGACCTACAATGAGTATCAGAGTGCTTGCACATCTGGGGCCAGTAAAAGTGGGTGACAAGCCTTTCAAAGGTCTTGTCTTGCCCCAAATGCCCTGCCAAAGGCACATCATGAGCCAGACCCAGTAGGAAGGCTCTGAAGCGCTGGGGTACCACCAGCACACGGGCTCACCCGGGCTCAGCAACCTTAGGCTCGCTACACAGGAGACCATTCTCCCAGTATATCCAATGTGATCCGGACTGATCACCTGCTGCCTGTTTTGCAACCTGTTGCCGCAAACCAACAAGTTCCTGGCAGAATTCCTCCCTGGTGGGGCCTCCTTCTTGCTGCCAATGGGTCAGCTCAGGCAGGTCCCCCAGTTCAGCCACTTGTTCCCCTGTAGGCTCCAGGGCATCCCCCTCAAGGTTTTCCTCCTCATGGACTGTGGGTACTTCAGGGGCCAGTTTCCCGCACCACCTGCCTCTTCTCTTCCTGGCAGGCACCTGGGCCACTTTTACAGGCTCCAGGTCCTCTTGAATGCCCTTACCGGCTGCCATTGACCGAGTGGTCACACATGCTCACTCAGGCAGACCCAACATCTCCAAATGAGACCTCCGCTCCACCTTTGCCCAAGGGGAGCTCTCCAAATCATTGCCTAGCAGACAGTCAACAGGCATGGGTGGCCTCACAGCTACTCTCAAGGTACCTGAGACCCCCCCACCACTCAAAGGGAACCTGTGCCACTTTGCAGAGGCACTCTGAATTGTCAGCGGCAACTGCTGGGTAGAATGCATTGAGGTCCACCTGCTCTTCAGACACCAGCCGACAACTGACAGCTGGCACACTGGATCCTGTGTCTCTCAGAGCCTCCACACTATGGCCATTGATGGTCACCCACTGTCTGTACTTTTTAGTGTTATCAGGCAGGTGAGTCCTTGGGACCATCTCACTGTCTCCTAAAGAGACCTGGGACATCTCTGCGGGACGCCACCCACCTTGGGCACCCGACTCCTCCACCAAGGCTACACTAGCCAGTTCCTGGGGCAGTGCACCAGTGGGAGCGATGGTAACCGGTTTGGGACACTTAGGATCCCCACGGAAGTGGCCCACCTGACCACGACTAAAACAGGTCTTGGGACCCCTCTGAACAGGCTTACCTGGCGGGACTCATGGTTTCTTTTCAGTGGGAGGTTGGGAACCCTTACCTTGGTTCCCTTGGGGATTACTTTGGGGCACTTTTTGGAACTCCTTTTGTTTACCCTTGTCTCCCTCACTCTTCTGCTGGGGACCCTGCCCACCTTTGGCGGAGTCTCCCACAGGACCTTTTGGACCCTGGTACTAACCCAATGGTCCGCCTCCACAGCAAGCTTCCTGGGGTCAGTCAGCTTACTATCAATCAGGTGCTGGTATAGCTCTGGAAAACAACTACTGGACAAGTGCTCCCATGCAACCAAATCATAGAGCCCCTGCAAATCAGTTACCTTTACCCATCCATCCAGTGCTCTACAAAAATAAGATACATATTCCACCCAAGTACTTGACTCCAGCTTCTTGCAGTTCCTTAATGTCTGCCTATAAAGCTCTGGGTTCAACCCATACCTGGCTATCAAGGCTTCCTTCATGGGGGCATAAGACATATGATCCTCAGTGGGTAAAGCTAGCAATGTCTCTCTCCCTTTACCAATGAAGCAGCCCAACAACCCCGCTCCCCAATCTCTCTCAGGGACCTGGTGGGACTTCATTGCTATTTCATAGGCCTTAAACCACTGCCCAATGTCCTCATGCTTCATGAAATCTTTGATAACATCTTTGGGAATGTATACTTTTCCTTCCCCAGGCACTGATGGTGTGCTGCCACCAGAGGGAGTGATCTCTAGACTCTTTGCTTTCAGTTCCAACTCCCTCAACCCTCTCTCATGCTCTAAAATCATCTTCTTTTCCTCCATGGCCAATTTCTTGCTCTCTAACTCCAACCTCTTATTCTCTAAGTCACCCTGGCTCCCTAGCTTGAGCTTAGCAAGCTCCAATTCATGCACTCTGCTTCTCTTCCTGTCCTCCAACTCCTCTGGAGACAGAACCTTTGAAGAGACACTGCTGTCCACCCTGGAGGGCACCCTAACTTCAGTTAGGCCCACTAGCCCATCCTGCTACCCTTCTAAATTCTTCCCCTCCAACATAGGCTCCTCGATCTGCCCACTGGCATTCCTTGCTTCAAACCAGGTCCTCAATGCCTTTTGGAACTCCTCCTTCCTGGTGAAGCCTCTCACAGAGATCTTACATTTTTTGAAGACGGCTTTAAGTTGTGGCACAGTGTAGGTATCAACCCTCTCCTCTTCAAATTCAATATCCACAGATGCAAGTGATGCTGCTTTACTCATGGTGAAAATTGGCAGTTCTCAAGATGCAAAAAATTCCAAGGAAAAACTCTACAAAAATGTATGTGGTTGCGTAATGGTGTGCACTCAATAGTAGTGTACACCAATCAATGTATGTAAGTCACAAATGCAAGTCCAGATCCTCACCGCTGACCACCAATGTTAGAAATGGGGGTCTCTAGTTGGCAGAGGTAGGTACCTTTGTCCAAATAGGGACCCTTGCTTCTAGTCAGGGTAAGGGGGATACACTTCTAAAATAACCCCTGCTCCCCCTTGGTGGCTTGGCATGAGCAGACAGGCTTATCTCAGAGGCAGTGTGTAAAGCATTTGTGAACACATACAGTAATGCAGTGAAAACACTATAAATGGACACCACACGAGTTTAGAAAAATAAGTAATCTTTATCTAAACCAAAACAAGACCAAACGATAAAAAGCCACAGTACAGTTATTAAGATATCCTTAAAAATAGGTTATTCACTCAAATAAAGTTTCTAGCAACAAATAACTCCACCTGGAGTTATTATGACGTCGTGACAGATGAAAATCCCAAAGTACGGCGCCGACCGCGAGGTGCACTGCGTCGGGCCCGGAGTCAAGCAGACCCACAAAGAACAGTACCTTGGAATTGATGAAAGCAACGGCGGTGCACAGCGTCGGGGAGGTGATGTTTGGTTGGCGCCTGCTGCTTCGGTTCCTTGCGACCCCAGGGGAGGTGAAGGCTCTGTTTCTTACTGCGGTGCAGTGGAGGTGAGACGTCTGTTCCTTACTGTGTCGGGGAGGTGACGTCACGATGGCGGCAAGGTGGCGGTTCCTTACGACGTTGCATTGTGGATGAATTCAGGAATCACCCACGTCGAGGATCAGCTCCGCGTTGATGAAGCACCGGCGTCGGTACTGCGGTGAGAGTCGAGACGTGGCCTCGTGGACGTCACGAGCAGGGTCCTTGGCTCTGATGCAGGCAGCGACCTCGCTGATGGCTTGGGAGTCGATGCGGCACGGCGTCAGCAGGCGTCGGGCCTACGGTGCAAGTCAGGGCAGCGCGTTGTGCTCTTCACGAGCGGCGCCCACAGCTTCAGTGCAGGTTACGGCGTCGCTCGCCGGCGTCGGTGTTGCAATTTCCTTCTGTGGCAACTGAAACAGCAGTTCCAGATGCAGAGAGACATAAGGGATGAAGTATTTGTGTCCCTGAGACTTCAGAACAGGAGGCAAGCTCAGTTTCAAGCCCTTGGAGATCTTTTTCTTCAAGTAGGTGGCAAAGCAAGCAGCAAAGTCCTTTTCTCCTTTCCTTGGCAGCAAGTAGCCACTGCAGGCCAACCCCAGACAGCACACAGCACAGGGGCAGTATTCCTCGTCAGTTTCTCCGGCTCTTCTCCTTGGCAAAGGTTCCTCTTGATTTCCCAGAAGTGATCTAAAGTTCTGGGGTCTGGGCCCCAATATTTATACTACAAAATCCTTTGTTGACTGAAGGCAGAGAGTGTCTGTACCCAGCCAAAACCAGTTCTGTCTTCACTGGTGCAGCTTCCTGGCAGGAGGTGGAGACAGCATTGTTGAAGGCAGACTAGGCCCATGCAGGTGAAGGGAAATCTCCTTCCCCTACTCTAAATGCAGCCCAGGTCTAGTCAGCCCAGCCCTGACTCATCAGACTTCTGGAGCCACTGCCCCTCTCCAGCCCCTGTCATCCAAAAGCCAGACATGCATTACACAAACCTAGCAGAGGCACACTGGATGGTTAGGCAAGAAAATACCTACTTTCTAAAAGTGGTATTTTCAAACACAGAATGTAAAAATCATCCTTACTAAAAGATGCATTTTAACATTCTGAGTTCAGGCATACTAAACTTTATTTTTCTATCTTGTTCCCAGGGCCAATTATGTTCATAACATGTTATAAACAAACTCCCCATTCTGTCCTATGGGAGCAGGTAGCCTTGCAATAGTGAAAAACGAAATTGGCAGTATTTCCCTATCAAGACATGCCACACACATCAGGGAATGTCCTACCTTTCATACAATGCACCTTGCCCACAGGGGTACCTTGGGCCTACCTTAGGGAGTGACTAATATGTAACCCTGGGTGTAGTTTGCGTAGTAGCACTACACGTAGCTACGCGAAGTACATTTTGAACTACACGTAGCTACACAAACTGCATAGTGCGTAGCTGTGTGCTTGATTGCACTGTGCAATAATTGCCAAAAGCATCTTGCACAGTGCAAATTAAGATAAAATAAGTATCTCTGTCTTTATATGCTAAAAATGCATATAGTCATTTCACAAAAGTGAAAACGATAAATTAACAAGCAGTGAGAGAGGTGATGATTTTGGGATCCTCCCTAACCTAGGGAGAGAACCAAGCAGATGCCTTGAAAACAAAAAGCACTCTTGTTGAACGATTCGGTGGTGGTCCCATCCTCTTAGGACCACTCCAAGCACAGTTATTGGCAAAATACAATCCCAACAGGCCCTGCAAAGCATTATGGGACGAGATTAGCAGTGGGCAGTGAATATTATAGTATCCAATATCAAAATAATTCTACAAAGAGCTGCAGTTCAACTAGTCGTTACTAGATGTCCCTCACGGAGTCAAATGCAAAAGCATTGAAATTATTATTACATCAAGCTGCAGTTCCACTAGTCGTTACTAGATGTCCCTCACGAGTCAAATGCAAAAGCTTCATGAAAGGGTTTCAATGCTTTTGCATTTGACTCGTGAGGGACATCTAGTAACGACTAGTGGAACTGCAGCTTGATGTATTAATAATTTCAATGCTTTTGCATTTGACTCGTGAGGGACATCTAGTAACGACTAGTTGAACTGCAGCTCTTTGTAGAATTATTTTGATATTGGACACTATAATATTCACTGCCCACTGCTAATCTCGTCCCATAATGCTTTGCAGGGCCTTTGGTTGGGATTGTATTTTTGCCCATAACTGTGCTTGGGGTGATCCTAGGAGGAAGGGACCACCACTGAATCGTTCATCATGATATGCTCTTTGTGTTCGAGGCATCTGCTTGGTCCTCCCCCTAGGTTAGGGGGGACCCCAAAATCATCACCTCTCTGATTGCCTGATATTTTCGTTCTCAAAGTTCACATTTGTGAATTGGTTAAATGCTTTTTTTTGCATGTAAAATTGCTTCATCAAAGCATTTGTAGCTGTTGGTAATTTTGCTGCTACGCTACGTCAATTAGTACAGTTTTTGCACTGTGCTATGTGGAATTTGCGTAGTAGCACAAACTACTCATGCTCCGTGAGCGTAGCGTAGTACTACGCCCAGGGTTACTAATATGTAGAAAAGGGAAGGTTTGGGGACTGCCAAGTGTGTGCTCTTGTCAAGTTGTCATGGCAGTCCCAGACTGCCCACAGGCTCTGCAATGGCAGGACAGAGTCACTGTTAGACCTGGTACCATTGGCGTGGGTCTCCCTTCCATTTTTTCGCTATGCCTCCTCTGTTGTTGACCTGTTTTTGCTGGTATAGATGCTTTGGGCAGTTTGCCACTGCTAATCAGTGCCAAAGTGCAAGTGCTCCCTATGGTAAATTGATTTATGGATTAGTGATTCCATGATTGGATTATTTGATTTACTTGTCAGACCCTAAAACAGTGCACCGGGTGTGCCCAGGGCCTGTAAATCAAATGCTGCTGGTGGGCTTGCAGCACTGGTTGTGCCACCCACCGGAGCAGCTTGTAAAATGTGACTCAGGCCTGCCATTGCAGAGCCTGTGTGCAGTCTAGTACTGCCATATTGACTGGGTAAGTGCACCCACTTGCCAGTCCCTAAACCTTCCCTTTGCTGCATGTTAGTCACCCCTAAAGTAGGCCTGCGGGCAGGGTGCATTGTATGTAAGAAGTAGGACAAGCCCTGATGTGTGTGGCATGTCCTGATAGTGAATTACAGCCAATTTCGTTTTTCACTATTGCAAGGCTACCTTGTCCCCATAGGCCAGAATGGGCAGTTTGATTATAACATCTTATAATCCTAACTGACCCAGGGAACATGGTAGAAAAACGAATTTAGTATGCCTGAACTCAGAATGATAAAATACATCTTTTAGTGAAGTTGGTTTTAACATTCTGTGTTTGAAAATACCACTTTTAGAAAGTAGGTATTTTCTTGCCTAACCATCCAGCCTGCCTCTGCTAGCTTGTGTATTGTATGTCTGGGTTTGTGAGTGACAGGGGCTGGGGGGCTCCAGGAGACAGGGTGAGTCAGCACAGGGCTGAATAGACCTACCTGCATGTAGAGTGGTGGGAGGAGTAGCACCTGGGCCTGAATAGGACTGTGCCTGCCTTCCACAATGCTGGCTCCACCTCCTGTGGTGCGTCTGATGTCCCGGGCCCACATTGACAAAGGAAGAAGGTGTGCACTGGCAGAATGCACCCAGAACTGGTTTGGACTAGGTACAGGGCCCTCTGCCTTCAGAGGACAAAGGATTTGCTAGTATAAATATTGGGACCCAGACCCCAAGATTTTAGATCACTTCTGGGAATCAAGACAATCCTTTGCTGAGGAGAAGAACCAGGAATCTGAAGGAGGAGACTACCCCTATGCTGCATGTTGTTGGTGTTGGCCTGCAGTGGTTTCGTTATTGCCAAAGAAAGGAGAAAAGGACTGAGTGTGCTTTTCATCATCTTGAGGAAGATCTCCAAGGGCTTGAAGATTGAGCTTGCCTTCTGCCTGAAGTCTCAGGGATACAAGACTTCACCCCCAGCTCCCCTCCTGAATTCCCTTGCTGGGAATTGAAGTGCCTACTGCTGTTGGGCCTTCTGAGAGACTGCGCGTCGCTGGGAGCTGGAAGCGCGACTCAACGAAGAGGAAGCGTGTCGCCGCCGCAGCAGTTGTCGCATCGCAGAGTAAGCGTGCCGCCGCTGCCGCATCACCAAAGCCCCCCGCATCACCGGAGAAGCGTGCCGCCGCAGCAGTTGTCGTCGCATCGCAGAGTAAGCGTGCCGCTGCTGCCGCTGTCGCCATCGCATCACCGAAGCGCCTCGCCTCACCGGAGAAGCGTGCCGCCGCCAAAGAGGACGCCGGCGCATCACCGGAGAAGCGTGTCATAGGGCCTGTCGCGGCTCAGAAGATCGCCGAGTCGCCGCACGGCCGTCGGGCGTGCACGCATCCTGTCTACGTTGTCGCACCGTAAGCAAGACGCCATTTTGTCGCATCGCACCGGATCGTCATCGCATCGAAGCGCCATCTCGACGCATCGTAACCGGGCCGCAGTAAGAAACGGACGCATCCTCCTTTCTGAGTGTAAGGAATCGAAGCATCACCTTCCCTCCGACCCTTATGTTTGTTTTGCGTTACGCATCCAAAAGTACATTGAGAGTAAAGTGTCGCATTTATCATCTTTATTGAACTGAGATAATTTCTACCATTTGACAGTCATATTTTTCGTATTGTATTGTGGATTTTTGTCGTTTGGGTCTTGTGTTAAGTCTATATAAAAATTAATTATTTTTATACTACAACCTGTGTGGTGTCCATCTGTAGTGTTGTCACTGGGTTACTCTATGGGTTCACAAATGCTTTACACACTGCCTCTGAGATAAGCCTGCCTGCTCGTGCCAAGCTACCAAGGGGGTGAGCAGGGGTTATTTTAGTAGTGTATCCCCCTTACCCTGACTAGAAGCAAAGACAAAGGTACCAACCTCTGCCAACTAGAGACCCCCAGTTCTACCAGTCACATTTTACAGGCTGCTTTTGTAGGTGGCATAATCAGTGCTGCAGCCCACTAGCAGCATTTGATTTACAGGCCCTGGGCACACACAGTACTAGGGTCTGACAAGTCAACCAAATATGCCAATCATGGAATCACTAATCCATAACAACAATTTACAAGGAGCACTTGCACTTTGGCACTGAACAGCATTGGCAAAGTGCCCGAAGCATCTAGACCAACAAAAATTGAGTCCAACACACAGCAAAATACAGGAGGTAAAGGCAGAAAAATGGAAGGGAGACCCATGCCAATGGAACCAGGTCTAACACCTCTTCATATAGTTTTTCCCATGGGAGAAACTTCCTATTCTTTATAATTTCATCGCTTTATTATATCTCTTTTTCCTAAAAAGGGTTCTCTGATATTCGTTCAGAAACTCAGGCGTTTCTGGTGAGTCCAAAAGTGTTGCCAAGGGTCCTCAGTGTATTCCCGAATTCATGCCAAATCCTAGCTACTGGGTTCAAGACTTTTATCCTAACCTTTTTGAAATATTTAGGGTTATCAAATTTATATAGAAAGTTAGACCCAGCTAGTCTTTCATACATCTATCACAACTTTGAGTTTCTTGGATTTGCGATGATTATTCTGAATGTCCTAAGTTGCAAGGCCCAGCAATACAAATGGAAGTCAGGAAGCCTCAGCCCACCCTTTTCCAAATTCCTCCTTAGCTTTGCCAAGTCAGCTTTGTATCTTTAACGTTCCAAATAAAGCTGCTAACCATACTTTGTAATTTTCTTTTTCTTTTTTCAAATATAGCTTACTTTAGTGAGGATAGACATCTTACCTAAATTCATTCTCCAGTGTATTGTCAAAGGGGTATTCTCCCATGTTTTTATCCAATTTCTTTTGCAACTCTATTGAGGTTCTTCCCTGGAATGGTGGTGATTTTTAGGTTTATGATGATACATTTTAAGCCTTATTATAATACTTAGGTATCTAAACTCATGCCAAATCCCATCATCTCTGCTATCAGTATTCCAATTCATGTTCTCTGATTTGTTCTTGTTGACCTTATATCCTGAAAGGACCCAAAAGACTTTCACAATCTAATTTATTCTCACCATTTTTGTCTCAATGTCAGCTTAAGAGACCAAATAAATCATTTGCATTACAGTGCAACCTTATTACTAAAATAGCCACACTTGAAAGGGGCAATCTTCTTGTCCAACCTAATAGCTTCCACCAAGAGTTCAATGTATAAATCAAAGAGGAGTGGTGACAGTGGGCATCCCTGCCTAGTTCCCCTTCAGATGTTAATTTCTGAATTCAGATGCCTGTTAACTAGTGTCTGTGTAAGAGGGACTATATAGAGGCTCGACTACTCTGACATAGTCACCCTTGATTCTGAATTGATTGAAAACAGCCCATCGATAGGTCTAATATACTCTATCAAAAGCTTTGGCTGTATCAAGTGCAGCTAAAGTGAACAGTCACAGGGATTGTTCTTCTGCTGGCTCTATTCTTGATGCTCCTTATGATATCGGGTTTGAGCATTAGCTCGCGGTCCATAGTCCACCTAAAAGGGCTCTTCTGGGTGGGGATTTTTAACTTAAAATGTGCCACTGCATAGTAATAGAGATATGTATTGGTAGATGGGTTACCTTAACTACATACCTCGATAGTCAATTATCAACCCAAAAAACCTTGAGTGGCCATTTCTTTATTAATGTGTTTAACCTCTTTGTTCCCCATACGCTCTCTGTAAATATCCTGAACTTCTGAGCTGTGAATCAAATTCCAAACATATCTACTTATTTTTGACTTATTAGTTGTTGATTCACGGGTCTATCTAATTTGGTGTTTAGGAGGGTACTAAAGTCAAATTCAAATTCACTTTATTTTGGCCACAAATGTGGCCATAAAAAACATAACAGTCCACCACTTTTAAACATATAAAAGGGGTTAAAGTACAGTTTTGACAAAAATAAGCAGCAAGCTATTCTCCACAATAACATAAATTGTTCACAATAAATTACACTCTAGCTGTTATCTAACATCACAGCTTGATATTTATAAAGTGCAAAGCATAGTGCCTCAATCACAAAATTGGTTCAATAAAGTGCATGTAACTTCCATTATAAAAGAAGACCTTCCAGTTAAAACATTAATGATTTCCTTCTACTAATTGCACATTTTAGGAAATAACAAATGTTAACACAGTTAGATGAGGAATCTAGTTTTTGCAAATACACAAGGGCTAATCTAGAGGTTCTAATCCCCGGTTTCGTATAATAGGAATTAAGAACATTTGTGTAAGATCAGTAAAAAAGTTAAAAAGGAAAGTAAAATGCAATAGGCTTTGTGGGAGGATTCATCACATGGACATATCAAAACCTTTGAGGGCTCAAATTGGCAAAAGGGAAAACCCAGGTGCCACCTCACAAGTCCTAACCTAAACCTAGTGAGTAGTAGCCTGTCCCAAGTGCCATCTATCTACTCTAGGTGCGGTTTCAGGGATGGAGAAAGGTGAACCTCTGCATACTCTTTAATATACAGTTTATCAAGCTCGTGCTCCTCCCAGAGGACATTTCCTTAAATGCAGATTTGACCCATGATATATCCGTTTTTCGCATTGTGGGAGGGTTGGTGAAAAAGGTCGGTCCACCCAGCATCATTGATTCAGTTTTGATGTAATCAAACCAGGGCATTTTCATGCCTCTCACATGTGAGGCAATCATTAATGATCTCTCTATTCAGTGAAGCATGTGGATTACTCCAGATAGAACACCACAAAAGCAAGGGAGCAAACTTAATGGTATCTTCATCATACTCCATCTCAAGATCCTGGTGTGTAATAAAGGTTGGGCATGCAGGTGGAACACTGAAAAGTCATCCAAGCACGCTATTTTGCTTCAACTTGGAGGGGGATTGTGTTTGAATATCCCAAAATTCCTGCGCCGTCAGTATGGACCGGGAGACACTTCCTCTAGTAGATTCCTAGAGGAGGGGCTACAAGTTTTTTCCCCAATGCATTTGGACAAATTAAAAAATGTGTCCCATCAAGCTTAAGAAACGTCTGCCTCACCTTGGCTATACCTTGGCCAGTGACTCCTAGCATCAATAATTGCCCCTAAGTATGAAAACTCCACCGTCTGGGTAACAAGATGACCATGCAGATAGATTCCCTGCGTCTTGCAGTTTCGGGGCATGCAAACCATAATAAAAGTCTTCATTTGGTTAGTAACCAGGCCCAGTGTCCCCTGAAAAGATACAAATTCGTGGAATAAAACATTAAGGCCATTGTGGGTTCTGGATAATAAAACCGCATCATTGGCTTATAATAAAACTGGGACCTTTTTCCTGCTAATTGAGGGGGCATCCAACACTGTATTCGAAAGGGCTGCTCCAAGTCTATTGATGTACAAAAGAAACAATATCGGAGCCAAGATGCAGCCCTGTTGCACCCTTCCCCCTAGCTTAAAGCTATCTATCCTTTCACCTGAAGGGCCAAACCTCACTGACGCTGACTCATAAACTCCAAGATCTGCCCAATTATGTACATATCCTCTAACCGCTGGTAGCAAAAATTAAATGTAACTTATTGGGACACACTAGGTTGTGGAAGTCTGTGGTAAAGGATTTACACTGATGTGATATGATATGATATGATGAGAGATTTATATAGCGCATGGCTACCCGGAGGCTTCCCCGCGCTGACGATGAGAGCTGTGGTGAGAGACAGAGCCCATTAGTGGTTTAACAGGAAAAGCCAGGTCTTCAACCTTTTCCTAAATGCCAGTTCACTTTGCAGCCCTTTTAAGTCCAGAGGTAGCTCATTCCACAGTTTTGGGATCAGGTGCGAGAAGGATCTGCCTCCCCATCTGGATTTTTTAATTCTGGTGGTACTGAGGAGGTGTGAGTGGGAGGACCTTAGTGGCCTGATGGGGGCATATGCAGAGATGAGATGTCTGAGTTTTTCTGGGCCTTTATTATTTACTGCCCTGTGGGCGATGCAAAGTGATTTCAATTTTACTCTCGCCGAAATTGGTAGCCAGTGTAGTAGTTTCAGGGATTCTCTTGCAGACGTGTGTCTATGGAGTTTGAGCAGGAGCCTAGCCGCTGCGTTCTGCACCGTCTGGAGCCTCTTGATCACATACTTAGGTGAGCCCAAGTAAAGAGAGTTCCCATAATCCAGACGGGAGACTTTCAAAGACTGTAGGACGGTTTTCCTAAGCTGCTCCGGGATAAGTTCAAGTATCTTTCTGAGCATTCTCAGAAGTCCGAAGCAAATACCAGACAATTTGTTTGCCTGTTGGTTCATTGAGAGTGAACTATCGAGCCAGATGCCTACGTTTTTTACCACCGGTTTAGGGACCGGGGGGTCTCCCATACAGGGTGGCCAGTTCTTCAGAGGCTTGGGAATGGCCCTGTTGCCTAGAATCATGAGTTCGGTCTTTTCGCCATTCAATTTTAGGTAGTTGTTTGACATCCAGTTGGCCAGTTTATTAAGGCAAGGGCCCAGTAGAGAGTTACCTAGGTTGTGATCTTGGGGCAGAGAGAGGATCAGCTGGGTGTCGTCAGCATACGATACGCCTAGGATGCCGAACTCCTGCATGATGGTGGCAAGCTGTCTGACGTATATATTAAATAGGGTAGGGCTGAGGGAAGAGCCCTGTGGCACTCCAAATTTTGTAGGCAGGGTATCCGAGAGACAGTCCTGGTGCATCACTTGGAGCGACCAGTCGTCCAGAAAAGAGCATAGCCACTCCATGGCTTTGTCCCGAGACCTATTTCCCTCAATCTGTTTTTTAGTAGGGCATGATTCACGCTATCAAAAGCCGCACTAAGATCGAGCAATATGATAGCGGCTGACCCTCCGTTATCTAGTATGGCTGTATAAGTGGCGATATGCAGCTCAGTTTATTCGCTGGGGCAGGAAAGCCTGCTGGTGGATCTCGCTCCAAGACAGACGCACGGGGGCATACAGTACAGACACACTGGCGACTGAGTCATCCCCACTAACAGAGGAGAATGAGTTAGTTACTGTCCATCTTTCACAATGTCAATGGGCACAGGTATAGAAAAGTAAAAAGAGATCCACGAATAACAGTAGACAAGCATCATTATCATCAACAAGTGGACCAAGCATTTAGCACCTGGAGCCTCTACGTCTGAATACTGAACCACATTCACCAAATGAAGGAGAATGTTAAGCTGTGTTAAGTAGGCTTGGGTAAAACTCACATTATGCCAGTTGTTAAACGAAATTCCCCAAATTATGCCATTATGCCACTTTTCGGAATTGCGCATAATTCGAGGCAAAAATTTACAGTGAATTTGCCATTCATGTTAAACATTTACTGCAAACACACAGAAAAACCAGAAGGTGAGAGGCTGGTGCTTTGGGTGCTTTTGTTTATCGGCACTACTTTTTTAGCATGAAATTCATCCTTGTGTTCAAAATTCATGAGAGGATGCTGTTTGTGCTGAAATATGGTGCAGAATGAAGGATTTGCATTTTACATAACTATGCATAATTTGACATAATTTTGTGGAAGTTTCACATAATTACAATAAAGCAAATTGCACAAATTTGGCACACCCCTAGTGTTAAGAGCATTTTTATTGCACAATTACAATGCTGCAATGTGTATGATCTCTTAGCACTGTCAGATACTTGTGGTCAATTACACAAAGTATTCGTTTTTTTCATTATGCCAGCTGTATACGATACTCACAGGTGACCTAACTGTCTTTCATGAATTTCTAAGGCATCCTATTAAAAGAAGTGCAACTTTCCATTAATTCCAACAGTATTTCCAGAGAAAGGCCACAAGATCCTCTATTTTCTGTAAGTAAAAGTAAGTTTAGGAATACATTGAGTGAATTTAATATTAATGTGCACATTTAAACACAGGTACTTCATCTAAATGTTCAGTAAAGTTAAATTATTTAATTAATAACATGAAATTGGATATCTTACTTTTAACTGAGACGTGGTTGCTAGATAGTTCTGTGGCAGACTTAATAAATATGGTTGCTAAGGGTTATAAAATTCTTTTAAAAATAAGCGCAGAGTGAAGTCAAGAGGTGGAGTGGCAGTTATTTTTGGCAATAACTTAATAGAGCTATGGCACTCCATTAGGGATATTGGAGACAAGGATAATCTTTTATTTTTCTTAACTGTGAATAATTAATAAGCACAATACCTCTGTTTACATATCACCCACCCCACGGTATTATGAATTAAACAACTTGAGTCTCTCAGTCTGCTAGTGTTAACTCACTTTAAGGGATTTAAACTATTATATTGATGGTTTAGAAAATTACTCGAAGATGCCCGACTTTGTTTGATCCACTATCTTCTCTCAATCTTGCTTAGCACATTCAGCCCCCACACATGAAAAGGGCCATAAACTTTGATCAACGTTGGACTTCTGGTGTGGTACTAAATGATTCCCACTTAGACCCTTGTTTATAGTCTGATTATGGTATTATTAATTTCAAAATCACATTTCGACAAATGAAGTATATTCCATCGAACGCACAGTTAGCCATGTTCCCTCAGACTAGGTGAAAATTCCTTCTACATTGTTTCATTTTTGTCTGCTGTCTACAATTGACAAGCACTCTCCATCTATGAAAAAAAGATTTAAACAAACAGAACAAATTTACTTCCTGGTATGCACTGCAATTAAGAGAGGAAAAAAGGAATCCACGTCGTTTGTAACACAGATAGTAAGCTTGCAAATCAGAAGTATCAAACCTGCTTATAAAGTCCAACTAAACCAGCATAAGCAGTTACCTTTTAAGACTAAACAGACTTTTTACTTAAATAAAATCTCTACTTCTAGTAATATTCAAAAACATCTTTCAGATTGTGAAAGATCTAAGAGACATATAAAAGTTCACTTGGATGTAATTCCATCACAAGAGCCATCACTCAAATATTTGTGATTGAGAAGGTATTTCTGAGAAATGTGATTGAGTCGGGTTATTTTACAGTGGCAACCACTGAAGCAAAATTACATTTAAAATCTTTTAAGGCCTGTACCCTAGAAACAGAAGTGGAACTGACTAAAGCGGTACTTACTACCAAGTGAACTATATAAAACAGAAAAGTGTTCAGCACAATATTCCAGGAGGATATATAAGCCCACGAAGCTAGTCTATTTAATCACAGACACTGCACACAGATCCTAATTTATGATCAGAAACCGTCATTTATTGATTTCACATATAATTGCCTGTAGTCATACAATTGCTTGTAGCCAGTTTGTTTCTTTCTAGAAAGAACTTTCTTGAGGCTGCAATCAAAAATTCGTAGAAAGAATAATTAAAAATATGGTTTAAAAAACAATATACACCTTTAAAAAATGTGATACTTCAACAACATTACCATTGAATATGCCAAATGTAGTACCTTTTCATAAACATCAGTAATTGTTCAGAGATTATAATAATTACATAGGTACTTATTACCACTGAGTCACATCACTTGTTTTACAACTATGAATAACTGCATTGCCTGTTCATTTTAAATGAATTCATAATGTAACAAATGATGGATTGTTTGTATTGACCAGTTACCTTATCTCGAAGTTCATATAAAGAAGAAAAAACCTTTTATTAAAAAAAATATGAATACCATTCACATATCACAACTTGTCAACAAATTATCATAAACCATTTATATATGCCCATGGCTTAAAACAATTTACAAAAAGACAAGTCATATTAACTCACCACAAAAAGTGGTATCCGTAAGTATTCCTAATATCCACTTATTTTGTACTTCAAAATCAATTGGGTCATTCATTTGGCTCCACAAGTAATTTGCTACAAAAAGTGTGACAAATATATGTACAACTACCAAGCAGTTCTAAAGTGGAGAGTCTGTATTACCATTGCACATAATCCCTTACCAAAGAATGATTTAATTGTTCATCAATAATATTGCATCTCCTAATCCTATAATTCCCTCTGGTATAGTTTATAAAGGTATTCTAAATGAAAAAGATGGAGGGCCTGATTTAGAACTTGGTGGAGGGGTAAAATGATATCCCGTCTGCCGAAATTTAAATCCTATTATATCCTATGGGATTTAGATAACGGCAGACGTGATATCCACCATTGCTGTGACTGAGTAACCCCTCAACCGAGTTCTAAATCAGGCCCATTTTCATAGTGGATAGAATTGCCATTCTACCATGTCTAATTTGCATCCAGGCCCAGGTTTTTAAACAACTTTGGGGTATATTATCAAGAACGGCGTTAAAAATTATCGCCGGTTTAGCGGCAGAAAACTGCAGCTAAAGCGGCGATAATGGGCTTGATAATATGCCCTTGAGAATTCCAATAGAAGTCCATGTTCTGGTGTGAACATGGGCTTCTATTGGAATTCTCCAGGGCATATTATCAAGCCCATTATCGCCGCTAAACCGGCGATAATTTTAACGCCGTTCTTGATAATATGCCCCTGAGTAAGGTGATTGATGTTCTCCTGAACTCTACATTAACAAAGAGTGCTGTTTCTACAGCATTCAAAGCTACTGCAGTTATTACTCTTTTGGAAAATAACACAGACTGGCACTAAGGGGCTTATTCACAAAGGTTAACTTGCTCATGAGAAAGCGTACATTTTCTCTTAATTTGAGACTAGTCTTTCATATACTGAAATATGCCCTAACTGCTTGGCCTCACTCTGGGTTCTGGGTACTGGATCTGGAACGAGCTTTTGACTTGTTGGAGTGGCCTTACCTGCTGGAGGTGTTACCTCACTATGGATTCGGAGAGCAGTTTCTCAGATATATCTGGCTGTTTTACACACTACCGCTAGCTCGGGTGAAGATGGGATCCCTTACATCAGAGCCTATTCGTATAGGATGCTATACCCGGCAGGGGTGTCCTCTTTCGCTGCTGCTCTTTCCCTAGCCGTGGAACCTCTGGCAGCTCACCTTTGTACTTGCAGACCTCCATGGGGAATACCTTTAGGTGACGGTATGCATTCTGTCTCTTTATGCACAGATGATTTGCTCATATATTTACAAGATGTCACCACTGTCCTCACATAAGATGTGCGCATCCTTCAACAGTTTGCTTCTCTCTCTGGATTATGGGTTAATTGGCACAAATCCTGCTCCTGCCCATTCGCTCCTAATACACCAGACCCATGATTTACTAATGACATAGTACCACTTACCTTGCAGCCCAGTGCGTTCCGTTATTTGGGGGTGCTAGTATACCATTCCCCACTGGACCTTTTTGAAGGGACGTGCGGTCACATCATTATGGGCCCAGATGGCCTTCTGGAGAATACTTCCTTTATCAGTGACAGGCCGTGTGCATTACTCAAGATGGTGGTGCTCTCTCGCCTCCTGTATCATTTTGCAAACTTGCCTCTGTAATTCATGTCATTTTTTAGCTTGTTTGAGGGTGTGATACAGGAATTCATTTGGAACAAATCTTGATGCCTTGGGGCACTAGCAAAATTATATTAGCCGATAGATCACAGTGGTCTTGCTGTGCCCAACTTTGAGCAATATTATCTAGCAGTGCAGCTGCAGTGAGTGGCACACTGGCTTGCTGCATTGCAACTAACAGGCACAGCCACACTACTACCAGCCTGCAGCCAATCTGATCTATTGCAGCTTTTTCACCCCTGTGCTCGGCCCACACTGCCACAACCTATGCTAGTACAGGTTGCCTATCGATGTTATAAGTGGTGCCTTCATATCATATGTTGCATTCCCCCCCTACGCCCCTGCGCTAGCGATACTTTGTACACCATGGGGTAACAGATTTACTACCAGAGTGGAACTCGCAGAATGGGATGTGTCTGGCATTCAGTCAGTGGGCAACCTTTACAGAGATGGTACAATCTTACCCAATGGCACCCTGGTTGGGGAAGATGAGCTCCCTCCGGTACAGTTTTTATTGCATGATTCACGTATAGTCAAAGCTGGCGAGACACAACCAACTAATTGCCCACACATCAAACCATACAGTACCTACACGACATATGGTGAGGTAAATATTTAATCCGCTGGTTAGAGGGATCACTATGCACCCACACGGCGCTATCCCTCACATCATCATGTGGCAAATGGGAGACAGACCTGGGCCATCCATATACTGATAAGGAATGGGAGAGGGGTCTTTAAAGGGCAAGATTATGTATGGGGAAGGGCATGCTCGCAAGGGCCTTGAGTGGGGTTACCATCAAACAACTGTGGGCGGTGGAATAGGCTCTCCCCATTGAAGCGATCACCTGGGAGCAAGGACACAGAGAAGTGGGGACCATGATGTTGTAGCTCCTATCGCGGTGGGGGATACTAATAAAGATGCCAAAACCAGTGGGGAAATAGTTAGATATAGCATGGCGCACCCAGGCGAAGCTCCCTCCCCCTGTGTACCAGACCCCAAGGTAGTGGGAAGGGATTCAGGGGGTGGCATTGGACCGAGTATTTTATCATGGAATGTGGCCGGCCTTAAAAACAAATTGCCATGTCAAGATTGGGCGATTTTATTGAAAAACACGATATTTGTATTTTTCAGGAGACATGGGCAAGGGAAGACTTCCATCGGATGGGATTCGCCTCCTTTAACATCTTGGCCACAATGGGTGGAAGGGGAGACCCTCTGGTGGCCTAACCATCTGGGTGGGTACTCACCTAGGCTGCAGAGCTGAGCAGTTGACAACATCTTCAAATGATATCCAGTGTGTTCTTCTTACATTTCCCACGAAGGCCAAAATTGCCCTAATCAATGTGTATTCCCGCCCGTTAAAAACGGCCAAGAGTCTGCCACCATTGACCACCTGGGACTCTTCATTCCAACTCTGGACCCGGGGGTAGGAGTGATCATAGGGGGGGATTTCAATTGTCAATTTGAACCCCTCATTGATTCAACTTACTCTGTCCCTACGGAAGAAGACCTTTACTGGTCCACACCCGACCCTCAGATTACACCCATTAAAGTGTGGTCCCCTTTGGTATTGCAGCTTAATTCACTCATTCTGGCTCATTCAATAAGGGCATGTAATGGCCGGAGTAAATCTGACCGGCCAGGACAGCCGACATTTAATAGAGTAGGACAAGCGTCGCTCCTAGATTATATTATGGTGGAAACCAAGCTGTGGGGAAAGGTCCTGGACTTCCATATCTTACCCAGGCAGGATAGTGATCATAACGCACTGATCCTGACCCTAAAACCTTGGAATTCTGGTAACTCCAATGCCCTACCTTTCCAAACCAACGTGAATGGCACAGTAACTCTATCTAATAATAGAAGGAAAGTTAGATGGAGTAACATCCAAAATTCTCCTCATAGGCTGGCGCTAGTATACCATCTGGCAATGCCATTGATAGCTAAAATGGGGGAGGTGGTACAGGTCGAGGGTTCCACCCTCAACCTAGGCAAGGTGGGTGAGATACACGCTGAGCTATCCCTGAAACTGGCTGAAATATTTTTCCCAGTGGTGCGCAGGAGGGAAAGCAATAGAACTAAACGTTCATGGTTTAATAACAAGTGTCGAAAGGCCAAGCAGGATCTTTTGGACGCGATTAAGGAGAGGGATAGGGATAGGGCCCAAGTCAAACTTACCAGGGCTAGATATAAACGTATTACCCAACAGGAAAAAAAAACTGGGAAATAGACAGGTGGGAAACCCTTAGAAGTGCCCTCAGTGAGAAAGATTTGAAAACCTTTTGGGCAATAGTGAGCACAGGGGAGAGGGAGGCAAGACCAGCCTTTGAGCCGAACATTGCGTCTGAAGTCTGGGAGAGCCACTTTGGGGCACTCTATTCGAACAAGGAAGGAGGGATTGACAACTATGACACTCCTAGTCCAGTTTGGGAGTTCGATTATGAGGGGGCCCCGGAGATTACTAGGATGGAAGTGGAATTAGCCATTAACAAGCTTCAACGTAACAAAGCCCCAGGTCTAGATAAGTTACCGGGGGACCTCTTCCGGGGAGAACCCAAAATTTGGACTCCATATTTATGTGCTCTATTTAATTCAATCTTGAAGGGCATGGACCCCCCTGATACCTGGGCCGGGGGCTGAAATAGTCCCTATATTGAAAAAGGGCTGCCCCCTTATACCCTCTAATTACAGACCGATCAGTTTAATTGACATCACACAAAAACTGTTCGGCCGGGTACTCTTGGACCGCCTACAGGGAGGGATGGAAGAAGAGCAAATCCTAAGTCCCTATCAGGCTGGTTTTAGAGCCAACATGTCAACCGTGGACCAGATATTTCGATTACAACTATTATACTGGAAAACGGTGACTGTTGAGGGGGGCAGTCTTTATTTAATATTCGTTGACTTAAAGTCGGCTTTCGACCATGTTCCCCGGACAAAATTATGGAAAGTGCTCAGCGACCTCGGGATCCCACCATATCTTCTTAATGTCATAGTGAGGCTCCACACACAAAATTTTGCCCAGGTACGATGTGGAAAATATGGAGAACTTACTGCATGTTTCCCAGTCCATAAGGGGGTACGGCAGGGATGTGTCCTAGCCCCTACCCTATTCTGTCTTTTTATTAATGGACTTATTGACCACCTCAGACAAATCAAGGACAATGATGCCCCCAAGTTAGCCTCTGGCAAGGTACCAGCGCTAATGTTCGCTGATGATACCCAGTTACTTTCAAAAACTTCAATGGGTATCCTGTGCGTTCTTGATGGCTTCGCCAATTTTTGTAAAGCACGTGGGTTGGAAACCAACTTGCAAAAACTAAATATGTGGTTTTTAACCCACCCAATTCGACCCGCCCAAATCCCTCATTACACGAGACACCTCTAGAGAGAGTGAAGATCTTTGAGTATTTGGGTGTGACCCTGTCAGAGAAGTTCGAATGGGGGCCGCAGGTGGCCAAAGCGAAACTTAGGCTAATTCAGACAGTGGGAGGTATGATGAAACTACATAGATCCTCGACCTATAAACCAGCGGCCCCTGTGGTGGAAATCTACAAAGTACAAGCAAGGAGCGCCACCTTATATGGGGCGGAGCTCTGGGGGCACACTGTTGTTACTAATTTGAAGATGGTCGAGAATAATTTTATGAGGCAGCTAATAGGCCTACCCTGTAGTACCCCCCTTATTCCCCTCAGGATGGACTTGGGTATTAGGCCAATAGATGAAGAAATTGCCCTGAGACCCATTACATACTGGAGACGACTATGGGTGACTCCGGAATTGTCAGTCTTGAGGGACGAGTTGAAAGAGCTTTTATCTAACTGTGCTACCCATAAAATTCCGTGGTTCTGCCACATAAGGGAATCCGCCCTCAAGCTAGGTAGAGTGGACCTGTGGAGGACTCCTGAGGTAGTGTGTGTCAGGGTCTCCAGGTTGGAGTTAGTTAACCACTTCAGAAAGACCAATATGTTGGCTATACACGAAAGTTCCTCTCGTGGTCGCCTAACCACAGAATTCCTGCAAATTAAAGATCTATACATCAAGGAAAATTTCCTGGACTTCATCTACCCCCCATGGCTAGAAAATTGTATATGCAATTGCGAATAGGGACTTTACCATTACAAGCATACACTAGCAAATGGGGTAAAGAGTACTCGGGTGAATGTCCTGCTTGCAAGTACAAAGAAGAGACTGACCTACATGTAGTGCTATTTTGTCCAGCTTACTTGCCAGTGCGCAAGTATTGGTTAGTCCAAGTATGCAAGAATTTAGGTTTTGTCCGCTGTGTAGAAGCGTTTAGAGTCCTAAAGTATGACACCCATCCACCAATTGTTTTCGCTGTATCGCGTTTTTAAACTCCATGTGGCACACTCGGCGGGCCTTTTAAAGTAGCCTCCCCTGGGGAATCAGGGTGTTCGACTTATACAGACAGAGTAAATGTGTAGTTGAGCCTAGGGGATTATTATTTCTGTTTATATATTTTTTTTTAATCTTGTAAATAATCCTTTTTTTAAGATCGCAGTTTAGTATGCGAGGGTTGTTTTTATTGTGTTTTTAAGGTCTGAAAAATATCTTGCACAATTTCATACCCCTAGCGAGATCTGCATTTTCTGTTGTGTAAGTTGACACCTCTGTGTAAAAAAGATAGTTATGAGCTGTTGAATTTTTTATCTCATGTGTTATGTTTTATTGTAAACTGTGCTTTTATGGCCCGTGAGGCCGAAATAAAGTTAGTGAATGAATGAATGATAAGGAATGGGATGCTGTACTGGAGGGCCCTGTCACTGTCCCCCGGAATGCCAGATTCCATTTGATTCAATTGTATATCACACATAGGGTCTATCTTACCCCTGAGAAAATCAATCGATATTTTGGGTGTGTTGAGGCAGCCTGCCCCCACTACCAGTTGACAAACACTGATATACTGCACATGCTATGGGCCTGTCCATGACTCACACACTATTGTCAAGCTGTAATGGATTGTTTGCTGCATTGTACGGAAAGGGTCCTCACATTCACATGGGAGGTGTGCATCTTAGGGAGGTATCACAAGGGTAAGAAATACAAAGTCACATCTCGATTCGTTGACCTAGGGCTAATCTTGGCCAAACACCTCATTACCCGCAGATGAACATCCCCTGATCCCCCCCATGCTACAGCCTGGTTGCGCTCATTTATAAACTGGGCGCAGGCGAAGAGCACAGCCCTACATAGAGAGGACAATTTGGGTCTCAGGAAACACCCTATTGCCACGCATTGGGACGCTTTAATGGCAGACCTGTTCTCTGAAATGCCCTTTGTCTCACGACTCCCATGCTGATGGGGATGGCGTTGCAGGGGATTGGGACCATGATGCGACTACAGGAACACCCCTTCTGCACACAATTCCTTGTTGTACTGAACCATACATAGATGATTAGCACATTGGTAGTAGCCGCAGCTGTGGGAGCTTACACTCACCTACATATGCATGTATAACGCGCGCAGTACTAGAGGGATGCGACTGACTGCTTGGAATACGATGCTTTCTTTGGTAGCCGTATCAAAAGTAATATTAAATTGTGCCTCATGGCATTGTGGGTAGCTCAGTGTATATAGATATGATCTGCAATGCTATCAATAATTTGTACAGTCATTGCTAAAGTTGCATGCACCTTATATGTGCTCAATACTATCTGAAAATAACAATAAAACAAATTTAAACAAAAAAATGAGTAAGCCTACATTTTACTCTTAAACTCTTGAGTAACTTTACTACTTTTGGTTATTTACAATTTCAGAGTGTAAAATTACTCAAAAGTGTAAGCTTTCAATGTTTCGAGCACCTGAAGCGAGGTGGAGCCAAGTTTATGAGTGTAACGGTACTACAGCTAAAAAGGAGTAGTAGTATGATCCGCAACACACATGGACAACCACTGGTACAGCAATAAGCTCCCTTAGAAAATAATGGAGATGGAAACTTACAATAGAACCCCATAGGAATAAATGTTAAATTACATTAACTTATTTCGACTTTTTAGAGATATATATATAACACTAATTTAATGTTAAAAAATAAATATTTAGACGATAAACATTATTTTATGATAAAATATTTAACTATACTTTTTAATTTAAAATTAAATATAATTTTCTTTTGTAAAAAAAATACTTATCCAATTTAAATTAATTCTGTACATACCTGTTTGTAATTTGCAATCCATAATATATAAATTTTAACATTTTACATTACGTGGGATTTTTAAAATAAATCTTTTCAAAACATATAATGTTAATTTAACTTAATATATTTAAATTATTCGAATGTTTAATTAAAAAGTAAGTTAATATTGCTGTGTCAATTTGTTTATCTTGGTCTATATTTGAAACAGATATATAAAAGTTTTCTACACTATTATTTAATATAGAAATATGTTTACTTATTATTTTTAAGTTTAACATACTTTAAATGTTTCCCTATACTTTACCATAGGGAGCTCTCCTACCCAGTGGCAGAAATCTCCCAGTGGTAAATATCTGGAAAAAGTAAAAAGGTTTATTAGACTTGAAAAAATTAGTACAAGTATTTTTTTGTTAAATATTATCGCATATTATTCTTGTATATTTATTTTACATTTTGAACAAAATACAAAAACAAAGCCAGCATTAATAAATTAGTTTAAATTCAAAATATAATTATTTTGAATATATTAAATTAAAATTATTTGTCTGAAGTTTGAATTACAAAAAGGAATTTGGACCTATAGTAAAAGAATATTTGTATTATGTGTATTATTGTAAGTGATGTAGAGAAATACGTAAAGTAATTTAAATTCATTTTAATGGAAATTATTATCACACCATGTTTTAAACTCAGTAAAGTTTATTAAAATATGTTAAAACAAAATACAAAAATGTTTTATTTAAAAAAAAATTCTTAGCATTAAATAAAATGTATATTTGTACTTATTTAAAACAATATTTTAATATATTTTAACATTATTTCCTATGGGGTTTTATTTTCAGTCCCTACCTCCATATTGTTCTATGGGAGGGCTTCACAGTACCAGAGGTTGGTTATGGGTGGTGCTGGACTTACTCTAGCTTTGAGCTGGAGAACATTTAAGACTCTTTTGGGTCATTTTGGGCTGTAGTTAGAAGTACAATTTATGAATAGAAATGGACTTACACTTTTGTGGGTGGGTCCTCATCCCTGCCTAAACATCTCCCTAACCTTCCCTTAACCCCTCCTTACGCCTTTCCTCACCCCTCTCCTTTAGGATTAAGTTTCCCCATTTTTAATTAACTTATCCCTTTCTTTCCACATTTCGTACTTAAACTTATACGTACATATGTGGACAAAAAGAGGCGCCATGAATAGGTTTGTGAATAGCATTTTATAGTACCTTAGTAGTAGTATTGTAGCACTGGTAGCCTACTACTAAATGCAGTTTTTCAATAGTTCCATAATAATTAAAGAATGTTCGTCCAATCTTGTTACTACCTTTCGTAGCAAAAAGTATGAAAAAAACATGTTGCTAAACAAGTGTGCAGATACTTGTAGGATAACAATTTTTTAGAAAATATGCAAGCAAGATTTGGACCATCTAATAGATCTAAGTTAGTGTGGCTGGCCATTATGAATGATCTCAGAATTTGATTTGATGCTGGCCATGTTAATACCTTGAACCTGTTGGGTTTGTCTCCTGCTTCCGACACAGCCAAATCATGTCATCCTTCTTGACTGGGTTGAGGTGGCGGATATACGTACAACTGCTCTTAGGTGGTTTAAAACTTTTCTGGATCACACCACGCTGTGAAGCTAGCGTGTCAGTCTCCTACCACGGTGTCTCTTAGTTATGAGACTGCCTCAAGGATCCACACTCTTCCAACATCTGTTTAATGTTTATATTTGCTTTTTGGCAAGCCCTTTGGCAAACACAGGCATCTCTCCATTCAAGTATGATGATGATATCCAATTATTAGGGAGAATATAGAACACTCCATCATCCCATGCTGTGTATCAACCAACAATGAGGTTTATATTGCAGTGGATGGGTGGAAATATACTTAAGCACAATGCTGGCAAGACAGAGATCCTTCTAGTCAATGGATGCAATGATCTCTATTTTGGCCTGTTGAGTTGGGTCTTACACCAACCCATACAAACACAATGCCAAGATTGACTGTAATTTTTCTCAACATACCAAGTTTCCTCTGTGGTTTATTCATTAACTTTGCACTTTAATCTTCTAAGAAATTATCTGTTTTGACTCCTGACAATAAGCATTTGGCTATCCCGGCTCTGGTGGGCTCTTGTCATAAGTAGGCAAACGCACTCTACTTACAGCTTCCAGAGTTTATATTATAAAAATTGTAGGTAGGTCAAAATACTGCAGCTCGCTTAATTGGGGCGGCATCACATTTTGAGCATGCTAGACCCCTGTTACTGAAAATCCATTGGCTATCCATAAAGCAACTGGTAAAGTTTAAGGCCATGTATATGGTAGATAGAGCCTTATAAGGCATCTCTTCTGGTTTTATCAAGATTCGATTATGTAGAAATGATCGAAGTCGGTCATTTTGTTTCTCCATAGCTAAGCTACTGGTGCTTCCTAGACACCGTAAGTCTGCAATGGACAAATAGCCTTTCCGGAGGCCTTAATGGACACCATGGAGCGGGTGCAATGTCGCAGGTACGATCGCATCTTTCAAATCCCCTCATATGTCCGTAACTCCATAGTAGCTGCTAGTAAGACCTAAGTGTATAGACTAAGCTTCCACAATCGGCATTTCGCACATTTGTGATGGCAGGTGACCAGGTGGTCTTAGTAAGTTGATATTCTGAAGCACAACTAGCATCTCTCACTTTAGCACATGGCACAAAACTGAATGGCATACCATGCAGCCTTATCATAACTAAACTCGGGACTTTGTCAATACAACTGAACGTAAAGTAGTGTTCGTGTTTTACAAGTAGCACACTTAAGCTCCTGTAAGGTGGTGAATGTGGTTCTTTTACTGGTATTTTATGTTAGGACATTTTTTGGAGCAATTTTAATTAATTGAAACAAATAAAGCATTACTTACTAGACACCCTAAGTCTAGATTTGGAGATTAGAGTTTTGCAATTGCTGCAAGGAAACTGGAATGCTCTCCCGAACTCTGTACATCTTGAAAAATCTACCCTCAAATTTAGACGTCATTGTAAAACCTGACTTTATCACTAAGCATTCTCTAATTAACTGCTAGTTACCTTGTGGCTTTTGAGATGCTCATTTATACAGTGCCTAAAAACCTTCAGTGATAGTGGGCTTTAGAAGTGACAGTAATACCACATAACTGTTAAACCTGACATCCTTGGTGTGGTATTCCCCCAGAATGTTTGCATTCAGTCCCCCATTTTGCTGAGCTCGTTTATGTGGGCATAAGGACTGTCTGCACTTCACTCCTGATAACCAGTGCAAAAGTGCTTCCCCTCTCTCCCTTAAACATAGTGCAATTGGCCTACATCTAACTGGCACATTTAATTTACTTATAAGTCCCTAGTAAATGGTACTACCTGTACCCTCTGTAAATTAAACGCTACTAGTGGGCAGCAGCAACCATTGTGCTACCTACTAAAGTAGCACTGCAAAACATGTCTCAGGCCTGTCACTGTAGCTTGTAGTGCAGTTTTAAACTGCCATTTTGAGTTGGCAAAATAATTCTTTTGCCAGTCCTAAACGTTCCTTTTTAATACTTATAAGTCACTCCCAAGATAGGCCCTAACCACTAGGGCAGGGTGCATGGTATTTAAAATGTAAGACATGATTTACATTTTTACATGTTTTGACAGTGAAAAACTCACGATAAGTGATAACTTCAGTTTAGGAACAGATAGAGAAATGCTTCTTCCACTCAAATTAATAATACTTTTAAATCCTCCTTAATGGTAAAGGCAGATTTTAGGTTACTATTCGGTAAATGCTACTTTTCGTAAGTTGGCATTTTTCTGTCTAAACCAAATGTGCCTTTCTCCCAGTGTCCTGGCTCACGTGACTGAAAGCCTTGTGTGGTGTTTTGTGTATTACTTCCAGACATGGGGACAGAAGGGCCTTGAGTGTGGGCCAGGGTGTTGCTCTCCTAAGTAGGATGCCCTGGGGGTTGTACTCAGCTCTTCCTAAACTTCAAAGGCTTGCCCACCCCCTTCCTGACTCTAAGGACTGCCTTCCCTGCACTGACAAACAGAGCTCACAGGTAGACCTGCCTGCCTTTTATCACCCTAGACAGCTAAACCTAGGAAAAGGGGAAGGTTTAGACAAAGGGGACATCCCCCACAGGCTGGCACTGGGGTAAAAGTTGCACCCTTACAACCTCTCATTACAACACTCCTAAATCTGTTGAAGATTGAGAAGAAGGACAGCCCTGATGTCTGAAAAAGGAAAACTGGAGCTGCTTACCTTGAACCCAAGCTCCCCAGATGTAAATCCAGGGGACAGTTGGCCGACATCCTGTTTGAAATGCAGTGGCACAACACGCTTCCAGAGGCCTCTCCTGCAACTGCCCAGCTGACCAGAAGCAACCAGACCTGGCTGAGACCAGCTGCTGGCCTCTCTTGGAGTGTGTCCTTATCCCCAAGAAGTGACCCGGCAGGTCCTGGACCCTTGGCTAGCATCAGTGGATACTCCTTATGCCTTAAAACCACAAGTCCTGACCTCCAGGTGAAGACAGAGAAGTCTTTGCGCTCTTTACAACTGCAAACAGCTTCCTTGCCCCCACTGGCGACCATCTGTGATGCCCACCGACTTGAATATCCAGCGATGACCTGTTCTTCACGCCAGCTCTGAGAACCAGCGGCAACAGCGACAGTCCATGTCAACAGCCAATCTGAACCTCCAGCAATGACTGACTTTTCGCACCGAACAGTGGCCATCCGTGACACCCAACCTGCTCCTTGCGCCGAAAATGGTCTCCTCACTTCGACCACCAATGCAAAGCTTCGCAGCAGCTCCTGTGGGGGCCTGGACTCGCAAAAAGTATCATCTTCAGTGCAACGAAAAAATTCCCTTTAGGACCATCCCATTTGATTTGTACCATGAGGTACAGTCATTCTGCAGGCCTGCAGGGAGGGAGAGAGAGTGTGTGTGCGCAAGCACACGTGAATGCCTGTGGCAGTGTTTTTCAACTTCCATGAACAAACATCTTGTATTGTTGTGTTAATTTTGTTGGTGATCATTATTGCTGCTAAACAATGTCCTCACATGGTTCCCCAATATTTCTCCTCTCCTGAAAACTATTCATCTTAAGCTGTGTTCATTCCCCTGAGGCCCTTGTATGGACATGATTACCCTCTCTTCACCTGCTTCTGTGGAATCTGTATTGCGCCTCATAAGTCCTATGTCCGCGAAAACGCCATAAACAGGCACATGCATCAAGGTAGGATTTTGCGAGTCCTTAATTGCGATTATTAAGGAATCGCAATTAGAGACTCGCAAAGCCTATGCATGTAGGAATCGCTATAAAAATAGCTGATTCCTACACATTCCTTATTTGCGAGTCGCAAATTGCGAGTCGCAAATAAGGAATGGCTTCCATTCATTCCTATGGGCCTAAAGGCCCATAGGAATGAATGGGAAAGTACATGCGCAATTTGCGAGTACCAATTGGTACTCGCAAATTGCGCATGTACTATTCAAGGGTGCAAGGGTGTCAAAAGGACACCGTGTTGCACCCCTGAAAATGATCTGTGCACAAATGTTGCGCACACACATGTCCCAAGGACATATGTGTGTGTAACCTACAACTTTGAAAAATGCACTTTAGTGCATTTTTCAAAGTTTTTGCAAAATTACTATCAAGTTCAACTTCATGGTAATTTGCGCCCCCTAGTAGCGAAATCGCTACTTCATAGTGGTTCTTGCATTGCATTTAAGGAATCGCAAAATGCGATCCCCAAATAATATCGCAATTTGAGAACTCGCAATTAATTGCGAATTCTCAAATTGCAAGTGCCTTGAACCTTGATGCATCGCAAATGCCATTTTTGCGGGCGCCACCGGCCGATTTTTGCGAATCGCACTGTTTGCGCTCGCAAAAATGGTTGATGCATGTACCTGAAAGTTCCCTATTTCTTTGTAACATTAAGCGTCATAGCCACTTAAAAGCTTGCCCTTGTTCATTTCTACCTATAAAATATTGTTTCTTGTTATTTGCTGAAGCTGGAGAGGAGGAAAAAACAACAGAAGTGTCATGGAAAATATTCCTCTAAGCGCTCCCTAAAACAAGAGAATCTGAAATGCAGCCTGTGCAGCAGTGTAATTACCTGGCTGCTCGCTTGGAGCAGGACCAGATGGAGGTTTTTGTCTCACTTTTAGTGACATGGTGATTGGTTTCCCCGGGGAAGGTTGAGAAAGAAGAGGGAGGGTGGAGCAGCGGAGGGGGTGCTGACTCTGCAAAGATGGCAGACAGCTGGTGGTTAATATTCTGAGCATGTCGGATTCTTCTGTCTCTCTTGTATTTCAAAGGGAGGGTGTTAGAGCTCTGCTTTAATGTGCAGAGGCTTTGACTAAGATATAATAGATTGCTATGATCCAGATATAAACGTGTGGTTGCCACGGCAAACTTGCAAACGGCAAACTTGCAATGATAGCTATCCAAAAGCATATGCAGCTCTTTGTTCTTCCTACATAGTGGCCATCCAGAGGACCAACCTCCATGTATGTGACATTAACCTACACATCACCTGAGCACTGAGCTTAGCACATCCTTACAACTGCAAAGAACCACACCACATCTTCAAACGGTGGCTTTGGGCATAGAACAGATGATGTGCTTGCTTTGTAAACAAGTGAGGCCAATGTGATTGTAGGCTTCCATCTATGTTTAGACACCATGCTTCTGAGGTCTCTCACCCAAAAATCCCCCACAGACTCATGCCATGCACTCATTCATGAAAATTTGCCTAATGCTGAAGAAGGCGCTGATTCATTCTTCAAAGAGCGGAGGTAAAAATTATATAAAGATGGAATTCCACAATAATGACATTAATTATATTGCTTCTGTGGGCAATCATTGGCACCCTGCCAATAGTCCTACAAGTTATGATGGACATGCGGCAAAAGAACTCGGCTGAGATAGCCGAGGGCATGGGAAAAATGCTTTCTGTGTAACCTCTGACTGCAGGGTACAATAACAAGAATAATGACCTGGTTACTTACCGGTAATCTTTATTCCTCCAAGCCAGGTCTTCCTGTCACAGTCCTCATTGTAGGAGCCCTTCTGCTCCCGGGACAAATGCTGACAAGATACTTCTTCATTGCTTTTAAAACTATAAACATGGCTTCCCATTGCTTCCTGCCTACTCCAGATAATAGAAGGTTGGGCCAATAGCTCCTTCAGTAATAACCAAACCAAAATACCCTTGAAAGAATTTAGCTGTTTGAGACCTACTCCTCCGGGCATGTGGTAGGGTTCTTAGGACTGTGATGAGGAAGACCTGGGCATAGAGTAATGAAGATTACCAGTAAGTAACCAGTTCATTACCTCCTCGTCCGCCTTCCTCGTCCCAGTCCTCACTGTTGGAGTAAATACCCAAGCAGAAAGCAAATTGCGAAAAACAAGACAACCCATCCAATAGATGCATGAAACCAAATGTCTGCTACACCCAGTGAATTAAATTTAATAATGTAGTAATTTTACAGAAATTGCAAATACTTCAATACTTTCCTTCCAAACTCTGAGGAGGAACCCACCCCTACTTGATGTCTATAATGTGTCATGAATGTGTGCGGGTCAGTCCAGGTAGCAGCCGCACAGATGTCCTTCATTGATCCACCTTTGAAAAAAGCCCAAGAAGTTGAAACTTCCCAGGTGGACCGACCTTGGACAGATTGAGGAAGCGCTACTCCTTGCAACTGGCACGCCATAATAATAGTAGACTTCAGCTATCACCTTTAAATGGAAGGAAATGGTTGAAGACCTCTCCCAGCCACATCAAAGGTTACAAACAAAGATTCTACTTTTGCTAAAGAGTTTGTTCTCTTGCTCTAGATCAGCGTTTCCAAAGTCGGTCCTGGAGTGCCAGATCCATGGCAGATTTTTAACATATCCCCATTTAGATAAATGTCGTTATCTTGAAAATCTGTAATGGATCTGGCCCTCCAAGACTGACTATTGAGAACCCTGATCTAGATGATAAATACTCTATGTGTGTGCAGAGTATGAAGCTCTATTTCTTGCTGGGATGAAGAGTTTGGGTGAAAATAACGGAGCACCAGATCCTGAGATGTATAGAAAGCAGAGTTTACTTTAGGTAGGCCAAGTCTTAAAACCACTGTGTCTGGAATAAAAGCAAAAAAGAATCAGAACAGTGCAAGCTCCCTAATTCACCAATTCTATGCCCTGAACAGACTGCCAACAAAAGTAATGCTTTATAAGACAACATTTTAAGGTCATAGTATCAAGTGGCTCACATGGACAAAACTGTAGGGCTTTTAGAACCAGTGGTAAATTCCAAGGAGGATTAAGGTAATGCAAAATTGGCCGCTTATTAGAAAAAATCCTTAACAATCTATCGACCAGATCATCTATAGACGAGCAGGTAACCCCTCTGAATGCCGGGGTTGCTGCCCACTAGCTCCTAAGAGTAGAATCTGGCAGGCCCAAAAGGAAGCCATACCTCAAGAATTCCAATATCTTTGGAGGATCACAGGACTCTGGGATAAAACACTTCCCTTTACACTATTTTGAAAAAAACAACCTGTGTCTGTCATTGACCTTCAACGTTGCCGGATACTTGGAATTTTGAATATCCTGGGCTACCTCTTTTGAACAGCCATGCTTTTCCCTATTTAACCTTTCAAGTTCCAAAACCCCAAGTGAACGGAGGGTATATCGATAGTCTGTTGATGGCAATGCATATAGAAGACCTGACGGCCATACTATAGATAGGGAATCCACTGCTGAAGCCTAACTGGATTGCTCAGGAGAGCAAAATTGATACAAACTTCCTGACCCATCAACATGTGAGAAAAATGCCTCAGAACTAAGAGGACTTCTTATAATTCCTTCTAGTTGGATGCCTGGAATTTACCTGGGCAGTCCGCTTTCTTTGGACCTCCAATGAATCTAGAGTTGCTCCCCAATCAATACCACTTGCATCCCTTGTCACCCCTCAGGACACCTCTCTGGGCAAAGGAATATGAAAAGGATAAACTTGGGACAGATTGTCTACTTCTAGCCATCATTGAAGGGACCACTGAAATGTATAGTGTTATAGGGATGAGGTGTTCTTACTCCTGGGATACAGGATTCCAGTGATATAACAGGTGTCTCACTAAAGGATACATATGTAGATGAGCCCAAGGAACCAGGGTACTGTAGATGTAGATGTCGTGTCCCCCTGGACAGTTAACCATTCCTGTGCAGTAATTCTTTTCTTGGATAGAATGTCCTGGCAATGTGAAAGAAGTTTCACTTCTCTTTTTTTCCAGCAAAAACACCTTTTCCACCTCCGAGTTAAACAAGGTTCCTATAAACTGGATTGACTGAGATGGAACAAGATCAATCAATCAATCACGGCATTTATAGAGCGCGCTACTCACCCGGGAGGGTCTCAAGGCGCTGGGGGAGGGGGTAAGTTACTGCTCGAACAGCCAGGTCTTGAGCTGCTTCCTGAAGGCGAGATGGTCCTGGGTTCGCCGAAGGTGAGTGGGGAGGGAGTTCCAGGTCTTGGCCGCCAGGTAGGAGAAGGATCTTCCTCCGGCGGTGGTTCTGCGGATGCGTGGTACGGTGGCGAGGCGTGGCTGGTTGATCGTAGCTGGCGTGTGGGCGTGTAGAAGGACATGCGGTCGTTGAGGTACTTTGGGCCCAGGTCGTGGAGGGCCTTGTGTGCGTGGGTGAGGAGTCTGAACGTGATTCTCTTGCTGACGGGGAGCCAGTGCAGGTCTTTCAGGTGTACGGTGATGTGGCTGTGTCGGGGGATGTCCAGGATGAGTCGTGCGGAGGCGTTCTGGATGCGCTGGAGTCTCTTTTGAAGTTTGGCTGTGGTTCCGGCGTAGAGGGTGTTCCCATAGTCCAGTCGGCTGGTGACGAGTGCCTGGGTGACGGTCTTCCTGGTTTCAGTGGGGATCCATCTGAAGATCTTGCGGAGCATGCGCAGGGTGTTGAAGCATGAAGATGAGACGGGCGTTGACTTGTCTGGTCATTGATAGGGAGGAGTCCAGGATGAAGCCCAGGTTGCGTGCGTGGTCCGTTGGCTTGGGTGCGGTGCCCAGGGCCGGGGGCCACCAGGAGTCGTCCCAGGCGGAGGGTGATGAGCCCAGGATGAGGACTTCCGTCTTGTCTGAGTTCAGTTTAAGGCGGCTGTTCCTCATCCAGTCGGCGACGTCTCTCATCCCGTCGTGCAGGTTGGCTCTGGCGGTGGTGGGGTCGTTGGTGAGGAGAGGATCAGCTGGGTGTCGTCGGCGTAGGAGATGATGTTGAGGTTGTGTCGGCGTGCGATGGCTGCGAGGGGCTCATGTAGACGTTGAAGAGGGTCGGGCTGAGTGAGGATCCTTGTGGAACGCCGCAGATGACTTCGGTGGCTTCGGATCTGAACGGGGAGAGGCGGACTCTCTGGGTTCTTCCGGCGAGGAACGAGATGATCCATTCCAGTGCTTTCTCTCGGATTCCGATGTTGCTGAGGCGCTTCACTAGGGTGCGGTGGCAGACGGTGTCGAACGCCGCGGAGAGGTCCAGGAGGATGAGGGCAGCTGTTTCCCCGTTGTCGGTTAGGGTTCTGATGTCGTCGGTGGCTGCGATAAGGGCGGTCTCGGTGCTGTGGTTGGCCCGAAACCCGGACTGCGAGGGGTCGAGGGATCCATTCGTCTCGAGGAAGGCGGCAAGCTGTCTGTTGACGGTCTTCTCGATGACTTTGGCCGGAAACGGAAGGAGCGAGATGGGGCGGTAGTTCTTGAGGTCGGTGGGGTCCGCCGTTGGTTTCTTCAGGAGGGCGGTAAGCTCGGCGTGCTTCCAGCTCTCCGGGAAGGTGGCGGTGTGGAAGGAGGAGTTGATGATGTCCCGGAGATGGGGTGCGATGGTGGCGTCGGCTTTGTTGAAGACGTGGTGTGGGCAGGGGTCGGTTGGTGATCCGGAGTGGATGGAGTTCATCGTGCGGGTGGTGTCTTCGGTGTTGATCGGGGTCCAGTTGCAGAGGGTGGTGGTGGCGGGCATTGGTTCGGCGGTAGGGTGCGTTGTTTGTGCGTCGAAGCTGTTGTGTATGTCGGTGATCTTGCGGTGGAAGAACGCGGAGAGTGAGTTGCAGAGGTCTTGCGAGGGGGTGATGTCGTTGTTTCCGGCGCTGGGGTTGGAGAACTCTTTGACGATGCTGAAAAGTTCCTTGCTGTCATGGGCGTTGTTGTCCAGTCGTTCTTTGAGTGCCGACTTCTTGGTGGCACGGATCAGCTGGTGGTGTTTGCGGGTGGCGTGCTTGAGGGCGGTCCTGTTGTCTGTGGTCTGGACGAGTCGCCAGGTTTTCTCGAGAGTGCGGCAGTTCTTCTTGGATTCCTTGAGTTCGTTGGTGAACCAAGGGGTTTTCTTGCTTCCGGGTCTGCTGGGAGGGTTTTTAGTGGTGCGAGGTCGTCGGCGCAGGCGGTCAGCCACTTGGCGAGGTTGCTGGCTGCTTCGTTTGGGTCCGTTGTGTCGGTGAGTGTGTTCTGGCTGAGGGAGGCGGTGAGCTGCTCGGCGGTGATCTTGCTCCAGCTCCGGCGGGGAGCCTGTTGCGGGTGGTGGTGGGTCGCAGTCTTTCTGAAGCTGAAGTGGACGCAGCTGTGGTCGGTCCAGTGGAGTCCGGTGGCGTGGCTGAAGGAGATGTGCTTGCTGGACGAGAAGACGGGGTCAAGCGTGTGGCCGGCGTAGTGGGTGGGCGTGTTCACCAGTTGCTTGAGTCCGAGGTTGGCGAGGTTGTCCAGCAGGGCGGTGGTGTTTCTGTCGTTGTTGTTCTCCAGGTGGAAGTTGAGGTCCCCTAGGAGGATGTAGTCGGCGGAGGGCATGCGACTTTGAATTAATTATCAGGAATCCATGTTCTTTCAAGATCTTGATCACCAATGCTACATCCTCTGATCCCTTAGAAAAAGAAAGAGAGACAATAAGCCATTCATCGAGGTACAGGGAAAGAGATACCCCTAAGGAATGTAAAACCTAACACAGGGGCTAAGAGCTTTGTAAAAACTCCTAGTGCCATTGCTAGTCCGAAACACAGGAATTGTAAATATAGTAACTGTCTTAAATGCAGAATATGCAGAACCTCTGTGATGACTTGTGCATATGGATGTTTGCTTTGTGTAGATAGCATCCAAGAGATCGATTGATGCCATAAAGTCTCCTTGGTTCAAAAAAGTGATTATGCCAGAGAAGCGATTATGCCAGCTATAGTTGTAATTTTGAAAGTCTGATATGGAATATATGAGTTGACAGTCTTCAGGTCCAACACTGGTTTGAAGCCTACTGACGAGTTCTGAACCAGAAACATTATCGAGTGAACTCCTGTCTCCCTCGGATTGATTGGCACTGGCACAATTGTGGCCTTTGACAACAGAGCTTGCTCTACGTCCAACAATGCTCTCTGGCGATCTACATCCTGAGGCAATGGAGTCTTGATGAACCTCTCCACAGGAACTTGCAGAAAACATGTCTGGTATCCTGTTGTTATAATTTCCAATGTCCATTTTTCTGAAATTTGAGGGTTCCAGTTGTGTAGAAAAAACTGCAGGCAACCTCCAACTAGTGCTGGAGCTACCCTGGCATATTTAGGTTTTTGAGTGGCCTGGAATGGAGGTAGGGTGAACTGACCGGGACCAAGATTTGCCTGATAGATGGGTCCTGCGGCTGTGAAATCTTCTTCAAAAAGGCTATAAGCTACCTTGGTTGCTGGAACAAAAGCTCTTTTGAATGAAGCTCCTCTTCCTCTAAATTCTGACCACACTGGCTGTAATAATGTATGATACTCTGTCGATGTATTTATAAGTTCCTCAAGTTGAGGCCCAAACAACTTGGAAGCAGAGAAAGGCAAATGCAGCAACAAAGACTTAGGGGAATCCTCCAACTTCCATGACCGCAACCATAAGTGTCATTTGGCTGCAATCGCTGCCCCAGAGGCAGAAGTGGCTAAACCTATCAGGTCAAACGAAATATTGGAGAGATACGCACCTGATGGCTAAAGTGGAACATAAGTCTGAACCACTTTGAGCCAGCTCTACCAAGGTGTGAAAGTCCTTTAATAAACAATGAACTGTATAATTATCATATAAACTTGATCTGAGAGCAAAGTTAGAAGCGGTGCAAGATCTTTTAATTGCTGCTTCCACCTTTTCATCAATTGCTTCTGACAGAACTGCTTCCTCCGAAATTATCCCTTCTTGTGTAGAGACACCAGCCATAAGAGAGTCCACTTTAACGGAGGGACGCAACTCTTCCAAAAATTACTGCAAAGAATATCTGTTAGAAATGGGGGTCTCTAGTTGGCAGAGGTAGGTACCTTTGACCAAGTAGGGGCCCTTGCTTCTAGTCAGGGTAAGGGGTCTACACTCCTACAATAACCCCTGCTCACCCCCTTGGTAGCTTGGCACAAGCAGGTAGGCTTATCTCAGAGGCAGTGTGCAAAGCATTTATAAACACATACAGTAATACAGTGAAAACACTACAAATGGACACCACACCAGTTTAGAAAAATAAGTAATCTTTATCTGGATTTAACACAAGACCAAACGACAAAAATCCACAATACAGTATTCAAAAATATGACTTTCAAATGGTAGAAATAGCTTAGTTCAATGTAGATGGTAAATGCGACACTTTACTCTCAAAGTACCTTGGATGTGTAACGCAATATAAACAAAAGGGTCGCAGGGAAGGCGATGCGTCAGTTCCTTGCTTCGGGGGAGGCGGCGCACCTGTTCCTTACTGCAGCGCAGGGGAGGCGATGCGTCTGTTCCTTACCGGAGAGGAGGCGAAGCGTCTGTTTCTTACTGCGTTCCGGTTACGATGTGACAAGATGGCGCCTCGATGCAATGCGACGATCCGGTGCGATGCGACAAAATGGCGTCTTTGTTGCGATGCGACAACTTGGATGCAATGCGTGCACGCCCGACGGCCGTGTGGCGAAATCGGTGTTCTTGAGCTGCGACAGGCCCTGCGACGCGCTTCTCCGGTGATGCGACGGCAACCTCTGCTGCGGCGGCATGCTTCTCCGGCGATGCGACGCGCTTCTTCGGTGATGCAACGGCAAACAGCTGCGGCGGCGGCACGCTTTTTCGGCGATGCGATGGCAACAGCTGCGGCGGCGACACGCTTCTTCCTCGTTGCGATGCGCTTCCAGCTCCCAGCGACACGCAGTTTCTAGAGGGCCCAAACCAACAGCAGGCACCTCTCTGCAGGTGGAATTCCCAGCAAGGAAATTCAGGGGGGAGCTGGGGGTGAAGTCTTTGTGTCCCAGCGACTTCAGAACGGAAGACAAGCTCAGCTTCAAGCCCTTGGAGATCTTCCTCAAGATGATTAAAGTATACACAAAGTTCCTTTTCTCCTTTCCTTGGCAATAAGTAACCACTGCAGGCCAACCCCAAACAGTCACCAGCGCCGGGGCAGTCTCCTCCTTCAGCTTCCTTGGTTTCTCTCCTTGGCAAAGGTTCGTCTTGATTCCCAGAAGTGATCTAAAGTTCTGGGGTCTGAGCCCCAATATTTATACTCCAAAATCCTTTGTTCTCTGAAGGCAGAGAGTGTCTGTACCCAGCCCAAACCAGTTCTGTCCTCCCTGGTGCAGCTTCCTGGCAGGAGGTGGAGACAGCATTGTTGAAAGCAGACCTGGACCAGGTAGCTGAAAAGAAATCTCCTCCCCCTACTCTCTATTCTATGTAGGCTCAGGCAAGTGAAAGGAAATCTCCTCCCCCTACTCTCTATTGAACCCAGGTCCTATTCAGCCCAGTCCTGACTCATCAGACTGCTGGAGCCAAAGCCCTCTCCAGCCCCCTGTCACTCACAAACCAGACATGTAATACACAAACCTAGCAGAGGCATACTGGATGGGTAGGCAAGAAAATACCTACTTTCTAAAAGTGGTATTTTCAAACACAGAATGTAAAAATCACCCCCACAAAAAGATGTATTTTAACATTCTGAGTTCAGGCATACGAAACTTTATTTTTCTATCTTGTTCCTATGGTCAGTTATGCTTATAAGATGTTATAATCAAACTGCCCATTCTAGCCTATGGGAACAGATAGCCTTGCAATAGTAAAAAACAAAATTGGCAGTATTTCACTATCAGGACATGCCACACACACCAGGGCATGTCCTACCTTTCATATACAATGCACCCAGCCCACAGGGTCACCTTGGGCCTACCTTAGGGGTGACTAACATGCAGAAAAGGGAAGGTTTAGGGACTGGCAAGTGGGTGCACTTGCCAAGTCGACATGGCTGTCCCAGACTGCACACAGGCTCTCCAATGGCAGGCATGAGCCATATTTTACAAGCTGCTTCTGTGGGTGGCACAATCAGTGCTGCAAGCCCACCAGCAGCATTTGATTTACAGGCCCTGGGCACTCATGGTGCACTTTACTAGGGTCTGACAAGTAAATCAAATAAGCCAATCATGGAGTCACTAATACATTACAACAATTTACAATAGGGAGCACTTGCACTTTGGCACTGAACAGCAGTGGCAAAGTGCCCAAAGCATCTAGACCAGCAAAAACATAGGAGGCAACAGAGAAAAAATGGAAGGGAGACCCACGCCAATGGTGCCAGGTCTAACAATATCTCTGCACTAAGAATCTTGAAATAGACTAGTGATCGAGAGTCTTTTCACTCAGTAGTAAGAACATTTCTTATTGCCGCAAGGAAGAGGAGAGATTCTGGTTCCTTGCAATGATTATGACTAAAAAAATACCCTTCTGCAAGAACGTCTGGAGCATCTGGAAAAGCTAGATTTTTACCTGGATGCACTAGCAAATCAGCTAAACCCTGACCCTGCAGAAAACGTTGTTTGATGTCTTCATTATCAGCTCCATCCTGAGAGTCATAGAATCTGGTGGCGGCTTAGACACCTTGAGAGAAGGAGGTTTTCTCTAGCCAAAAATGCGGCTTCAACAGCATTTATTATAATTTTCTGGATTGCTGCCAAATAAGCCAAGTCCCACTGCACAGGAGCAAACTCTGTCTCATCCTCTTCTTGAGAGGAGCTCTCTGCATGCTTCCTTTTAGCTGTTGCCCTCCCCTCCATTGCTAGCAACCAGGAAGTTCATCCAGCTTCCTTAAATATTGTACGGCTACGCCTTAAGAAACCAGGAGAAGTTACTAAATGTGAGAGTCAGTTTTATGAGCCAATGGAAGTAACTGAAGTTTTGAAAAATGCTGTTCGCGAAGTGATGGGAGAGTGTGGAATTTGAGAAGAATTGCTGTTGAGTCCCATTACTTATGCGTAGTCGTCAGGTTTGGTACAGTCATCACTTGGTCAATATAGTGATTATGATGTTGTTGATCATAATGCTGTATCTTCGAATAATTATAATGGTGTTCCTCCTTCAGATGTTTCTCCTTCAAATGTGCCTCTTATGTTTCACAGGCAAATGTGGCTTTTGTGGTGTTTTACAGGCAATAAGTAACGTGGATAGTACAGATGATGAGACGTGTGTATAACCTTTGGTAGGTACAAATCATATGGAGTCTCAGGGTGGAATATCTGTATGAAAGGAACCTGTTTCAGAAACAGGTCAGCTGTCAAACAGTTAACTTTCAGATGGTTTATCTTGTGAAGAATTCATGGTTTCAAACAGAAGACCACCTGAGTGGTTAAAAGATTTATGTTGTGAAAAGGAATAGTTATATAAGCGTGCATGGTTTCTTAATTCTTTTAGAATTTCTTTTGTGAAAAAGAATAATTATATAAGAATTGCCTGGATTCTTTATTCTTCTTATATGATTTGATTTTTGTTGTATATATCTTTTTACCTTTTTGTTCTATTGCAGGTTTATATTTTGTACCACGGCATGTTTATAATTTATTGCATGTTTTTATGCTTTCTTTATTCCACATTTCTTAGTTTGGGAAAGAGGGTGATGTGCTATGTGTGCTTAGATTGGAGGCTGTTGTCCTTATGGTCTTCCAGGGTGATGTTGTGGAGATCTGGATGGCAGATGGAGGATCAGAGCTTGAGTTCAGCTGTGCCGAGTTTCCCCTGATTCTTTGTGCTAACAAAGCATTCTTTATTCAATAAGTGTCGTGCCTCGTATGATTGTGACACGACAACGAATTTGACTCTCTCCTCCATCAATTCAGGTCCATATTGAGCATGTAGAATACATGGATATTTCCTGGTTGTAACGCTTCCCAGCCATTTGTTTAAATAACCCCCAGCACATACCAGAACACTGTTGGCATACCTCTTCCCTGGGCACTCTGTTCACTAGGCACACACTGTTCTGTGCACGTCAGTACACCACACAGCAGTGAAGAGGTGTCCATTCTGTCTGAAGCACCCCGATTCCCCCATCTGCAGAATACAGAGTGCTGTCTTCCAAGTTGGACCCTGCCTGGGGTATTCTCAAGAGGCCCATTCAAACTTAGGGTCTTATTATGAGTCTGCCGGTTCAAGGACCGCTAGACTCGCGGAGGCCCAGCATTGGCGGTCTTCTGACTGCCCTGGGACTACCACAACAGCCATCAAATCAGAGGTATCTGGTGGTGGCGCGGCGGTCTTGAGGCCACAATATGCTTGGTGGGGCTGCTGCAGCCCCACTAAGCATATTACAAGTGTCCTCACTGCCACACTTTTCATGGCGATACAACCGCCATGAAAAGTGTGGCGGTGAGGAAACAAAAGGGATCCTACAGGGCCTCCTGGTGCCTCGTGCCATGTGGATGTACACAGGGATGCACAACATGTGCCTCTCTGTGTGCATGCACATCAGTACCTGCACGGCATACAAGTACTGATTTTTACGTTCCCATTGTGGTGCCTATTTCATAGGGACCACCTTGGGAACGCCAATAAACTGCCCGCCAGACAGGAGAAAACTCTAATCTAGCGAGAAGTTCAAACATGGGTTTGGCGGTGCGGGACCGGGGCAGTCCTGCTCCCGCACCACCAACCTCATAATGAGGCCCTTTGATACTACATCCTGAGTCGACATAAAGACCCTGCTTGTGCTCAATTTTACCTGGAGCCTAGAGGTGGGACCCACCTCCACTCATTTTTGGAGACTGGGACATTTTTTTCCTTCACTAGACTGTGACCAAGAGCAAGAGAAGGACAAACACACACACATGGGGAAAAGGAAGGAAGAGAAAGACAGAAAAATGTGACAAAAGGAGAAAGCAGTGATGAAAAACAACTTGCAAGAGTGAGATAAAGATGCAGGGAGTGACTGGTAAGGGATTGAAGATACATGAGGTGGAATCAAGACAACGCAGCCTTGGTATTCAGCAACCTGACATTCAATAGCATCAGCTGTGGGCTTCTGAGCAAATCTTTGGGCCCCAGCACTTATTATTTTACAAACTAATCAGTGCTGTGCCTTTTTTTCCAGCCAAATACCCTCTCCCCATTATGCGACTCTTAGACAAGCCCCGACAGTCCGTAGCCAAAGGAGCTACAAGAGACTAAGGACAGAGTTGCACAAATTGCCTTGCAGACCTGAGCACATAGGCAACTAAGGCAAAGGAGATATTGGACTGTGGGTGATCTTAGACGATAGAGGAAGAAAAGGGACATTATATATGTACAACTGTGCAACCTAGACATGGTATGCTAAAACCTTCTACCTGAGTTTGTCTCACTGTTTAATGCCAGATCAGTCGGTCAATGTGCCTACTGAAGAGAACTGATTGTAATAACGTTTTCCAAATTGCTAAAAAATCAACACTATCGTCTATTTTAATTTATTGATAATTAGCAGACATAGACACAGTGTTGTACACAAAGGAAACAATTACTTTGGTCCTGGCACACAATGATTAGCTGCATCTATTCTCTGCTCTGTTATACATTTTGAATGTGTAGTTGTGTAATGTGCCTAAAGCCCAGTCTTCCAATTATTGTTAGTGATCTATAATAGTATATCCACTGATATCACATCATTGCTGACAATGTATACGCGATCCTATTACAATTATAACCATACTGCTAAGATGTTCGTCTAATGTTCCAGCAGAAACACTGCACAAAAGTGAAGACACGGTGCATTAAAATACAGCAAAATTGCTAAATTTGCAGTCTGTCCCATACAATGTAAGAGCACTGCTAACAAGTACAATTGTTGTCCCATTAAAATACTAACAAAGCTGACAAGTGTACACAGTAACCAGTTAAAGGTAAGGAGCATTCATTGTCAGACAAGTGTGAATTATGCCTGTAGATAAAACAGAATTACTGTAGGCAAATACAAATACTGCCTCATTAGATAACAGTATTGTTGAAAGGACATTGATGTAAAGATAATATACCACCTGTTCATAGAAAGCACGGCTGTAGGAGGCATATATAACTGTAAGCCCTCAAGGAAGGAAAGCACATACAGACAAAAAGGATGGTGTCTCTGCTCTGTAAACAAAACAGTCGCTCCGGTTTACTCTTTATATACTTTGCCTCAACATTTTCTGCATTCTATTTCATACATGATGAGTGTACAGTTGCTGGTATAAGGATTTTGATAGCTATCGAACTGCTGAGGAAAATCTCATTGATTCCTGTCACATCTAGAAACGTTTCCCGATTGCCAATTTTTTTGTAGGTGTCTGCTGGTGTGCATCGGTTTCAGTTCTCTTTTAGTTTAACAAGCAGAATGTGCCCTACGGATTTCCTGTTTGCTATTGGGTCTGTGCAACAGGCATTATTCCCCACCTGACTATCTATATCCATTATTTACTAACCAATTTTATGCTGTCCATGAATTACCCTTGCCTTTTTTCCAGTACACTTTCTCCTATATGTCTTAAGGGCATCCATGGTACCTGTTTAAAGCGTTCCTTATTCATTCAAGTGCAGGTTTCACAGACAGTCCCTCTATTGATAATTGTCTGTGCTTTTAGAGATATTGACGAGAAAAACAAGTAAGGGGAGATATGAGTAGAAATTAAAAGGGAGGCATATAAGTGGTAAGGTGAGAAAGGGGAAATGGGATTGAGGAGGCGGGTGGAAGAGAGAGAGAGAGGCAAGGTAGCTTGACAAAATGAGAGAGAGGAAGAAGCTATGAGTAAGAGAGAGAAGGGACGATGGTGAGAGATCAGAGAGAATGAGGAAGGTGAGGAAAAAAGGCAATGGGAGAAATAAAAAGGAAATGGGGACAGAGAAGATGCAGGAGGAATGGAAGAAGAGAAATGTAATAACAAGAGAGTGATAGTAAGAAGAAGAGAGCAGAAAAAAGGTAAGGAGAGATTGGAAGTCATAAAGAGAAGAGAGGATGCGAAAGCAGAAGAGGAATGATGTGAAAAGAGATAGGTAAACAGTATTTGATAAAAAATGTGTGGTAAAATGCACTATTTTCCCAAACATTTCTTGGGTGTAAAACTCTCACCAAGCTCCCCTTATTGTTATTGGCCCAGCTTGCTGCTCTTGTTCATTCTGCACCGTATGGGGACTGGCATAACAAAAAGTGCTGAGTCTGCTTTTAGTTCTCAGTCCAGTCCTGTCTGGCATCAGAAGTGGGCAAAATCAGGGCCAAGAACACAGTAGGACTGCCCTTTTGGCGCTGGAGCTCTGCCGTCTTTTTTCTGCCCATTTTGTATTCTACTAATAGAAAATATTAGTCTATAATTCACTATTAGTGTAACAAAAATTTACCTCACTGGCAGATATAGGTAGGTAAAAAATGTGTGAGCATGTGTCTATATGTGTGAATATGTGTGAGTGAGTGAAAGTGAATGTGTAGGAGTCAGTGACTAGTAGTGAGTGAGTATAAGTGTCAGTAAGTGAGTCAGTGTGAGAGAGAGTAATACTGTCTGCAGGTGAGTGAAAGTGGGTGAGTCAGTGTAACTGTAAGTGAGAATGAGTGGTCTAATCAGTGAGAATAAGTGAGAATGAATGAGTGAGAGGAGTGAGTGCAATTGAGTGTGAGAAAGTATGAGTGAAAATAAGAGTAAATGTGAGTGAGAGGAAATGGGTGTGAATAAATGAGTGAGAATGAGTGCATCAGAGTGTGAGAAGTTACGCGGTGCACAGGGGTTCAGGTTATATGGTCCCCACAAGGGATACAGGCTCAAATGTGGTGAGAGGGCAGCTCTACCTCAAGAAACTTAGGAACTCACGTCCTGTGTTGCTGGAGCCTTCAGAGTCCGCAGGAGCTCTGGATCAGCAGACCGGTCAGTTGCGTTACGGTGCCTGCAAACGCAGGGGAGTGACTCCTTCACCCCAAGGGAGATACTTCAGTTGTCCTTGATGCTCCACAGGTCCTGCATGGAGTCTGTATGGTGCACGGGCACAGACAATGCTTTGGATGGAGAGGGAGACAAAGTCGGGCCCAGTCGAAGTCCAGCAAAGTCCAGAGTGTCCAGACGGTCGAAGGTCAGTGGTTTCTTGTTCAGAATCTTGTCCACGTCAAATCTAGGGTCCTACAGCCAGGTAAGCACTTTTGTACCCATGGGAGAGGGTTGGACAGATTCAGAAGACCCACCTAGGGGAGGGTCAGGACAAGGGGGTGGTTACACCCATGTCCTTTGTCCAGTTTCACACCAGAGCAGGAGCCAACGGCTCCCAGAACTGGTTTGAACTGGACTATGCACAGGGGCACCAAGTGCACCCCTTGTGCAGACTTTCAGGCGCTTTGGAAGTGCACCCACCCAGCTCCAATACACTAAATCCTGTCTGGGAGGTTGTCACACCTCCCTGTGACAGGATGCCTATTGTGCTGCCTCCCTCTGCTAGAATATTTCAAAAAATGGGAAACCCAATAAACCTTTGGAGGCTTGGGCGAATAAATGAGCAGGTAAGTGTGCCTACAAGGGATACATTTACATATAGTTTAAACAATTGCAAGATTATAATCAGGTAAGCTCTATTATAGTTGCTTACAATGAGGTTACTTCAAGAATAATTCTATTAATTTCACAATGAATTAAACATTCTTATGGAGAAACAAGGATGAGAACAACACAGGTGCAAATATAGTGAAACTGAATTTTATATTAAAAAATCATTAATGATGAAGGGTACAAAATCAAAAAATCAACACAATGTAGCCAGAAGTACAATATTACATAGAATTTTGTCATCTTCATAGTTACAATTGTGGACACCTTTCTCTGAGTATTTTTAAGCAATCTAATGAATTTACACAATAAAAATTGCCTATAATTAAATTAGAATAAGGAATAGGTGCAAAAGTTGATGTTTCGGTCTAATGTTGTCTTTGTCCGCTAGACCATCCTCAGGACTTTGTATTTGTTGATAAAAACGACCCTTTGTTCTTCGAGTAATCTATCATCAAGCAAACTATTTCTTATAGTAATTCCTTTATCAAGCAAAAGATTGTTTGTCGTGCTTGTCGTCAGTAACCTCAATCAAAAACGAGTACTGTCAACCGTAACGGGAGCAAAGGATAAGGAACACAAGTTCTGTTTGTGAGATGCAGAAAGGCTCCCCGTTTGAACGGTCGCTGAGTAGTCTGCTAGAGCTTGGCTCAGCAGCAGGAGGGCACAAAAGTGTCTCTGGTCGGCAGCATCCATTTTGTGCTGTCCGGGTCGAGAAGGCTGGTACCGGGAAGACCTGGGACCCTACGAAGCTTGCTTCAGAAGGGTGGAATCATACCTCCCACATCGGTTACCTGAGTGGAGGTATGATTCCAAGGTGTTTGATACCAAACACAACATGTTTTGTTTCAGCCGTTTTTGAGATAGCATTTACCGTGAGGTTATAATACACCTCTACCTATATGTCTGCCTGTGTCACAGACAACCCGGGAGATTGGTCTCCAAAGGCTGCAGAGGGGCTCTGCTCATGCAGGGGCACCCTCTCACATAAAACCCAGCACCCTGCCTCCAGGATTGTCAAGGCCTGCTATAGGGGTGACTTATAGGTTTTAAGTGTAGTGACCTATAGATATAGTAGACCTATATCTAACGTAAGTGGTGCATGCACCATCTTACACAGGCTGCAATGGCAGGCCTGTAGTTCCATTTTGCATGGCCTCTCATGGGTGGCATAATACCTACTTCAGCCCATGGGAGGCCTCTGGGGTACCTATGCCCTCGGTACATGTGTACCATATACTAGGGACTGATAAGAGTACCCCAGTATCCAATCTGGAGTGCACCTAAGTACATGCATAACATTTTATGGAGAAAGCAGATAGACTGGGGTCCTGATTAGCAGGATCCGAGTCAGACTAGTCAAAAACAGTGTAACATCAAGCAGAAAGTGGGGGTAAAAATAAGAAGCAGATCCTACTTTCCTACATAGAGCATGAGTATGCAAATAAGTGAGAGTCAACAAGAATAAGTGAGTGAGACTAAGACTGAATACAAGTGAATGTGTGTGCAAAAGTACTAATGAGTTGGAGTATGAATAATTGAGACTGAGTGCGAAAGAGTGCCTGAGATTAAGAGAGAGTGCAAGACAGTGAGTTACAATAAATGAGTGCAAGTGAGTGAGAGTGAATGAGGTTGAGTGTGAGTGAGGGAGACTGAGTGAATGAATGTAAGTGTGTGACAGTAAGAATGGGATGTTACACTTGCAAGTCTGCAGTTGGCCATGGAGTAGTGAAAGTAATTCATGGCTTATAGTGGCAAGCATGACAAAACACTGGCACTGGCATGTTAGCATCAATTCTTATCATGACTTGCATCTGTGACAGAGTATTAGCACTGGCATACTGGAGGCAATTCTTGACACATTAGTTTCTATGGTAAAATACTGATTTGGGCATAACTAGATGTAATTCTTGTCATATGGGCCACCTGTGGAATTATGCTGGAGCTGCCATACTTGAGGAAATTCTTGCCATTTTGGCACCTGTGGCAAAATACTAGTACTAGCACATTGGAGGTAATTGTTGGCATAGACGAGGATAACTGTTGCATGTGGTAGGGAAACAATGATGGCAAAAAGCTGGCCCTGATACAGTAGAGATAATTTGTGACATAATGGTAATCCATGCTATATGGGCGGCGTTAATGGCAAAGTTCTGGCACTTTCACATTATATGCCATTTTTGGCATAAGACGTCATCTATGGCATATGGGGGCACCCATGATAAAATGCAGGTCCTGACAAAATGGAGGTAATTTTTGACATATAGGGAGGGCCACTGGAATTATGCGATTCTGTTGCTGCTGTTTTTTTTTGCATAAATATGGATTTGCTGTATTTTCCACACAATCCATCATGTTACTAAAAATGTTGTGACATATGTTTGTGCCCAGTACAAGGTCCTTCACAAAGGTTAACTGCTCATCTTTCAGTTGCTAATTTTTGTGTTTGATTATTAAACTGGTACTAATGAGGTGAAATATTTCCCCAGATAGTATTTTCATGTGTAAAAATTATTCAATGATGTAGAAATACTATATACAAACGAGCCGCAATATGATGCATAATTTGCCTTTTTTGCTGTATAATTTCATCAATGCTGCCGCATAATTTGGTGTTCCCTTGATGCAGAATTCCAGTGGTCCTGCATATACAGAAATTCATAGCACATTTTTAAAAAGTTTTTAACTCATGGGAAGTATCAGGTTTCATTGGCTTGGCACACCATGAAGGAAATATTTAATTATTGGACTATGGAAGCAAATGGCTTTTTGTTTTATAGCAAATTTATGTGAAAAGCATGCATTCAAATGCGATATTTGACTCTGTTTGCTTCAACATTTTCTGGGGGTGAGAATCCCTCCTCTCTTCCTTTTCTGACTTGCCATAATTGAGGGCAAGTATTATGCAGCACCACTTTGAAAGATCATGCCAGTACCCAAATATAGGTCGTTTCTATAACAGAGGTGTGTCTGTGTTGCATTGTTAAATTAATCATGACGTTATTATAGAACGTCAGCAATGTCAATTATTGTGATGATGCCAGAGTTTAGGTAATGCAACATCACTTCCTGGCAATATTCAAGTTCAAAGATCACATGATGACTTGTCCTTTTTGATGGCATTTTGGTGAATTGACATCAACGCCTTTATATGTAAACATGGTGGTCCGGTTTACAGAGAGAATCTGACCATGTTGTTTTCCATCTGTTCTGGCTCCAGGTGATAGTAGCAATGCTGGAAGACAGACAGGAGTAAAGAGCGAGGGCAAGAAGAGGGAGGAGGCATTCTGGGAGCAGTCAGTGGACAAGAGGAGGCGATCAATGAAGGCGGCATCACCGACGTGGGGAGGTACATTTAACTGAGTCACAAGTGTGTTGGGGAAAGACACAAGTTTACCTCAATGCCTGACTAATCTTCCAAGCCTGTGAGATGGTCCAGCATTGTTAACACTGATGTGTGCTGAAATTCATTGACACCGTGCTGTTGAGTGAGTTGGCGGTGTGTCACTATGCTGTGGCTGCTAGCTTTTGATGGCTTTCATCTTCCTCAACATGCCGCGCATGGCATTCGCTAGGAAGGAGGGCAGCTGGAAGGAATCTGGCTGACATACAGCCCTTCACATCCATGAATGACTGGCGGCGCGGCAAGCAAACAGTGAAACGGCGGCCAAACTACTGCAGCTGTGAGGAAAGGCAGCGATCCTGATATTGGGGCTCCTTTCATAGTTAAGGATGACTCGAGCACATCGACTGGTGTGGATGAGGCGGCTGGGGCTGCCCAACAGGCAGTTTCATGCCAGGAGGCCCTGATAACAGGACACCGTGGCTCAGGAAAATTGAAGATTCTGAAACACCCATAGAGTCAGTAAAGCTGAGAGAGCCCTAAGTGCCCAGAGAGCCCAGAGAGCCCAAAGACCCCAGAGAGCCCAAAGATCCCAGGGTGCCCAGAGAGCCCAGAGAGCCCAAAGATCCCAGGGTGCCCAGAGAGCCCAAAGATCCCAGTTGCCCAAAAAGCCCAAAGATCCCAGGGTGCCCAGAGAGCCCAAAGATCCCAAGGTGCCCAGAAAGCCCAAAGATCCCAGGGTGCCCAGAGAGCCCAAAGATCCCAGGGTGCCCAGAAAGCCCAAAGATCCCAGGGTGCCCAGAGAGCCCAAAGATCCCAGGGTGCTCAGAGAGCCCAGAGAGCCCAAAGTGTCCAAAGAGCCCAACGAGCCCGGGCACTGAAGCAGGCCAGGCTGGACATTGAAGCTGTCATGGGGTAGGAATCTGACAGATAAGATCCAGCAGTGGAAGTAGATGGAAGTGAGGAGATCGATGGAGTTGCAAATGGAGCCCCTCTAGTTGGCCGATCTGATCAGGCATTTCCCCAATTTAACTATTGGAGCATGGACAGTTGGTGCAGAGACAGAATATCGAGTACAAAATATCGAGGTGCACAAATATCAAATCATTAATATCGTGGGTCAGAAATGTCGACAGTAAGAATATGGTGGTCAAGAATATCGATTTAAGGTAAGTAATATCGATTTTAAAAATATCGAAGTGTTTAATATCGCTTGCAAAAATATAGGGGCCGATTCCGATCTCGGTCGGAGGCGCACCCAATACCATTCGGTCGGGAAAAAAGCCATGCGAAAGCCTGTTTCCCGACCGAACCGTACGCGGGTCCGGCCGAGCGAGTACGATGCGAGGTCGCCGACCGACTCGTCCGGGCGTCCCGACAACTCCGACCGACTCGCTCGGACTCGAACCGCTCCGACCGACTCGGTCGGACCCGGTTCGCACCGCGCAATGGAGACGTTTCCCGGCCGGGTAAGTACGATGCGCGCCGCGAGCAGTCCGACCGAGCCGCGCACTCCGGCTCGTAAGAGCTGTCGGAGCCGTACTTTGGGGGTCCGTGTCGGACCCCCTGTACGCGTAGCCGCGCGAGGCGCACACAGGGGGGACCCAAGGGTCCCCCCTACCTGTGCGTGTACGCCGCGGAGCGCCTCGCGGCGTACTCGCTGTAGGGGCGCCCTTGTCCGCCTCGCACCCATTGAGGCAATGGGAGCCCGCGTACGCGTTGTACGACCGGCTCCCATTGAGTTCAATGGGAGTCCGACCGACTCGTGTCCGATAACATACGGCCGCATCGTACTCGTTCGGTCGGACTGCACGGGTCCGATTCGGTCGGAAATCTCTCCGGGTCCGGCTCGGTCGGAGAAATTTCCGGCCCGAATCGGAATCGACCCCATAGTTGTTAAAAATATCGTTTTTTATTATTATGTATGTTACTATATATTTTATATGTATGTGATGTATGTTTTTTGTTTATATTTTTAATATATGTGTTAAATTTTTTGTAGTTATTAATTTTTTTTAATTTGAATTTTGCACTTTTCGTTATGTAGCGGGTAGTGGGTTTATAGGGGAATAGGGTGGGAAGTAATTTAATTATATTAAATGTATTGATTCATTTTTTATTTATTAATATTTGTTTAATTGATAAGTTATAGTGCTAAATGTGTAAAGTAATTTATTACTAATTAATTAATAATTGGTTCTTAATTAATTTTAGTTATTTAATTGGTAATTAATTATGGTTATTGTGTAATTAATTTTAGATATGTGTTGTGGTGTTTATAGGTGTAAAGGGTGGGAAGTAATTTATTTTTAATTTATGAATTAATAATTGGTTGTTAATTAATTTTAATTAATTAATTGGCTAATAATTTTGGTAAATTTGTAATTAATGTTAGGTGTGTGTTGTGGTGTTTATAGGTGTAAAGGTTGGAAAGTAATTTATTTTTAATTGATGAATTAATAATAGGTTGTTAATTAAGTTTTAATAAATTAATTAGTAATTAATTATGGTAATTGTGTAATTAATTATAGGTGTGTGTTGTGGTTTTTATAGGAGTAAAGGGTGGGAAGTAATTTGTGTTTAATTAATTATATATAGTTGTTAATTAATGTTGATTATTTGATATTTATTTTGGGTAATTATTTATTTTTTGTGTGTGCTGTTTTTACTTTTAACGGGGTAAAGGGTGGGTATTAAATGAATTTTAATTATTTAATTATTAGTTGTTAATAGTAATGGTTTTTCTTTTAAAAATAATATTTAATTGTGTTTTATTATTTTATAGTTTAATTTAGGTGTGTGTTGTGGATATTGTGTTAGAGAATGTGTTCTCAATGAATGGTTTTTTTTTATTAATAAGTTTTTTTAATAGATTATTAATTATGTTAATTATGGAAATACATGTAATTAAAAATGTTGAAGTGTTTTCTTATTGGTGTGGTGTTATAGGGTAGGAAATAAAACAAATACATTTTTTTGTTTGTTCCCATATGCTACTTTTAAATAATTATTGTTTATAAATGTATTTATTAATTACTTTATTATTTATTTTATATATTATTTGTATGCTTTGGTTATATGTAATTAATATTATAATATGTGTTTTTTGTATATGTTTAATATATTTAATTTTATATTTTAAAAATATTGTTCATTTAAGTTTATGATTTTTTATTTTTTAAATATTTTTTGGGTTTTTTAAATTGTTTAGTTGTTATTAGTAATTTTTGTTTCTCTGATATCCAGCACTTTCCCTACTGTTGCACTCACTGGAGTGGGAATAGTAATTTTTACCCCTCCTCTATCAACACTTTTCCTACTGTTGCACTCACTGGAGTGAGAATAGTAATTTTTGCCCCTCCGCTATCCAACACTTTCCCTATTGTTGCACTCACTGGAGTGGGAATAGTAATTTTTACCCCTCCGCTATCCAAAATTTTCCCTACTGTTCCACTCACTGGAGTTGGAATAGTAAATTTAATTCCTCCATTATCCAACACTTACCCTACTTTTGCACTCACTGCAGTGGGAATAGTAATTGTTACCCCTCTGCTATCCATCACTTTCCCTACTGTTGCACTCTTTGCGGTGGGAATAGTAATTTTTACCCCTCAGCTATCTAGCACTTTCCCTACTGTTGCACTCACTGGATTGGGAATAGTAGTTTTTACCCCTCCGCTATCCAACACTTTCCCTATTGTTGCACTCACTGGAGTGGGAATAGTAATTTTTGCCCCTCCGCCATCCAACACTTTCCCTACTGTTGCACTCACTGGAGTGGGAATAGTAATTTTTACTCCTCCGCTATCCAACATTTTCCCTACTGTTGCATTCACTGGATTTGGAATAGTAAATTTAATTCCTCCACTATCCAACACTTACCCTAATTTTGCACTCACTGCAGTTGGAATAGTAATTTTTACCCCTCCGCTATCCAACCCTATCCCTACTGTTGCACTCTTTGGAGTGGGAATAGTAATTTTTGCCCCTTCACTATCCAACTCTTTCCCTACTGTTGCACTCACTGGAGTGGGAATAGTAATTTTTACCCTTCCACTATCCAACATTTTCCCTACTGTTGCAGTCACAGGAGTTGGAATAGTAAATTTAATTCCTCCGCTATCCAACACTTATCCTACTTTAGCACTCACTGGAGTGGGAATAGTAATTTTTACCCCTCTGCTATCCAACACTTTCCCTACTGTTGCACTCTTTGGAGTAGGAATAGTAATTTTTACCTCTCCGCTATCCAACACTTTACCTTCTGTTGCACTCTTTGGAGTGGGAATAGTAATTTTTTACCCTCCGCTATCCAACACTTTCTTACTGTTGCTATCACTGGAGTGGAAATAGTAATTTTTACCCCTCCGCTATCCAACACTTTCCCTACTGTTGCACTCCCTGGAGTAGAAATAGTAAATTTAATTATTCCGCTATCCAACACTTTCCATACTGTTGCACTTATTGTATTGGGAAATGCAATTTTTTTTTTTTTATAGTTTGATGTTTTAATTTATTATAGATTGTTTTTTTATTTTAAATTATTGATATATATATATATCTATATATATATTATTTTTATATAATTTTAAAGTTTAAAAATTAAATAAAGATAATAGAAATTATTTTTAAGTAAATATATGTATATGTATACATTTTTATGTTTGTGTGTTTATATTTTTTGAAATAAAGTTTATTTGTTATATTTAGTTAAAATGTATATTAAATGTAATTTATTTTGTTAAACTATATATTATTTTATTTTATATATATTTTTAAATCGATATTTTTTACATCTATATTTTTTACCTCGATATTTCTGATTCAATTTTTTGTACTTACCTGTTAAGGTATTGGAGTCGATATTTTTGCAGTCAATATTTTTGCAGTCGATATTTAGAACATCGATGTTTGTTACATCAATATTCTATCAGTGAACCGGACAGTTAGCTTTTAGAAACCCAACCAAGGGGAAAGCCTTGCAATACCCCCGAGCAATATTGATTCATGTGGCAATTATATCCTTCACCATCTGATCAATCAATAATCTTGCCCCCAGAATCCTATCAAATCTTGTGGGGTGGAATTCTTTCTACGCTCAGACTTCTGCCACGCCACTGTGGAACGCAGATGGAAGCTTGGAGAATTGATACTTGCTTTCATCAATCAGGGGGTCTCCGCCTTTTTATTAGAGCATGCCCTACTTAAGCTTCTTTATCAAGGTCGAACATATTTCTACTGTGATCCTGTGAAGGCCAAAGAACTTTTAAAAACCTGGCGCATGAGTCATATTAATGACAAATGAAGGGTGGTTTTGGTATTTTATAGCCTCCACTAGGTTGTGTATTTATTTCGTATATCATTTATACTGTTTCTATTTCTTTTCCTTCTTTTTTTCTCTTTCTCTCGCCTTCTCTACCTGCTTTATTACCTTTCTCTAAGTGCCGGATTTAGATATCTCTATATGGTAGCTGTGGCCCTCGGGTTGCTCTGGTGATGGTTCTTCCATCAGGGATTAGTCGCAGACTCTTGCTGTCATATGCTGGGTGGGGAGTAGGGACTGGGGAGGTAACAGGTTGAAAGATCCCTATTTCCCTCGGTAGATTGGGATGGGCTTGGGTTTTTTAGGTGGGGATTAAATAGGATTTGGGTGAGGTTAGATGCTGGGTGTTGGTTGGGTTGAGGTTTCTGCTGGGAGACTGCATTGTTTTGTTTATTGGGGCTAACGGGGGGGGTCACAAACAGTAGAAAATGAGAACGCTTCAACTGCTGTTAAAACTTTTGTCATATGCAGATATCTAATTCTTCACAGTGGTGGTGAATAATGTTTTGGGTAGCCAGAATATACACATTCTCAGTTGGAATATCAATGGCTTAAGAGCAGATGCCAAACTCAGATATGTCAAGGAAGAGGTAACTATGCTCAAACCGCAGCTTGTGTGTTTACAGGAGACCCATTTAAGTCTGATGGAGGTCAAGTAATTGGAATTGCTGGGGTACAGGACACTTGGAGCTTCCGGCTGCGAGGGACCACAATAGGGGGTGGCACTGCTCGCTATTACTAGTGAGTGGCTGGTGAATAAAGTTAATATTGAAAAGGGGGCCTTTGGCTTACAGCTCAAGTTCTGAAAGCTAACTTTCTGCTCACATTTTGCATGTTGTATGTGCCTAATTCAAATGATCCCTCAGGGGCAGATTTACAAGCCCCCTGCGCCACCAGTATGTCACTTTTTGTGATGTACTGGAGGCGCATTCCACTTCTCCATATTTACAAGGAGAGGAAAAGCCACCCTGCGTGACTTTTCCTCTCCTTGTAAATATGGCCCCTTCACACGCAGCACTTTGCGTGGAAGGGGCGTTCAATGGGTGTTGCTGTGGGTGTTCCCAAGCAACACCCATGGAACTAGACACATTTCCACATTTACGAGGAATCGTAAGTCTGGAAATGCGTGCCAATGCTACGCCTCCCCAGGGGAGGCGTAGCGAGGCGCAACGAGGAGAAATGTATTCATTTCTCGTTTTTTCCTCTTTCAAAGCGTGCTGCATTCTACAGCACGCATTGAAAGAGGAAAATGCCTGTAGTGATTGTTTTTGTGCAGGAAGGTGCCCCTTCCTGCACAACAACAATCGCCCCATGACGCAGGCATCCTTGCACCATGGTGCAAGGGTGCCTGCGCCGGCGCATGGCTGCAGTTTGTGCACCAGCGCAGGGGGAAGCACAGGAATGTGAATATTATTGTAAATGTGTCGCATTCCTGTGCTTTGGAAGTGCCGCAGCGTGGCGTAGCCAAAGGGCTTGCGTTGCCCCGCTGCGGCACTTCCTTGCAGATCTGCCCCTCAGTCTTTAATTTTCTTTTCATGGAATTAAGTCAATGGGAGGACCCGATTATATCTGCTGAGATTTTCATTAAATAATTTATCCAGCATTGGTTCTACCATCTCAGACAGAGGTAGCTTCTAAGCATTGAGACGCTCATGATTGGCCCCTAATCAGATCATGGACTCATGCTCTCTTTTGGACATCTGGCGGGCTTGTTGGGGTTCCGGGTCTGGTTTTACATTTTACTCGGCCCAGCATAATATGATGTCACGGATTGATATGTTTATAGCTAGTTGTAGTGTCATTCCTGCTCTTAACATTAAGAGACACCAGCGAATTCTCTCAGACCATAGCGCTCTTTCATTTTTTCATAGATTTAATTTTAAAGCGGGGGAACCACGCCCTCACGATGGTCCTTTGATGGTTAATTATTAAGAGATCCAGTATATATCACAGCTATGGCTTCCTTTTTAAAGGATTTTTTTGCTTTTAATGATAAGTCCGCTTAATCTACTATTGTTTGGGACGTGTTGAATGCCGCAAATTCAGAGGCAGGCGCTCAGTTTTACGATACAGCGGGACCGTGAAGAAAATATTTTAGAGTCCTAACTTCTCTCCGAGGTTTTGAACCTGGAAATAGAGTATTATAATTGTTTGGTAAATCAGCAGGGACATCAAGCAGATTTGAAATTTGAATAATTGACATCTATTCGGATGGATTTCCAGAGAAGGATTTGGGACAGAGCCTATCAAAAGTGGTGAGCTAGACAGGTATCCTGTTTAGAGAATAGCAAAGAAATAGAGCATATAATTGCTCACCAGATCGAGGAACATAATTCCAAGACGGTCATCACTGGTTGGTTTCAAGTACTGGAGATGTCCTGGCTGGCTTTCAGGAATTTTACTCAGCTTTATATGCTGAAGACATACCTATCTCATTTGCCATGTTATCTGAGTATCTGCAGGGGGTGGATTTGCCAACATTGACTGCCACCCAGTGGGCTGCACTTAGGGCTTCTATCACGATACTGGACACCACACAAGCTCTATCTCAACTGGCATCCTTTAAAGCGTCAGGTCCAAACTTTATTCCAACTGAGTTTTATAAAGTGTTTTCTGACATACTTATTCCTCACTTTTTGGAACTAGTTAATTCTTCTTCCTTATATTTGGGTGTTTCAGCATTATGGAGGGAGGCGCATATTGTGTTTTTTTTTAAAAAAGGGAAAGGTCTCCTCAATTGTGGTTCGTTTTGACGTATTTCATTAATGAATGCTGATGCCAAGATCTATATTCAGGTCTTAGCCAATTGTTTTTCTTCTGTCATATGTCTCTTGGTGGATTCCATGCAGCATGGGTTTATCCTGGCACGGGGTACCTCAGTTTATAATAATCTTGCCATATCTGTTTTGGAGGTTGCTGAGGAATTGTGTATGCTGGCTGTGTTTATTCTGCTGTACACTGAAAAAGCATTCAACGGGGTCTCATGGAACTTCCTGTGGTAGGTAATGGATCAGATGGGGCTGGTGGTAAAAATTGTGGCCACTGCTAAATCTCTTTACTGTTCACTGAAGGCTCGTATTGTCTCTGTGGGTAGCATATCTGGTAGGATTAGTATTAATGAAAGCACTAGACTGGGTTGCCCTCTGTCTTCCCTGCTCTTCTCCCTATACTTGGAACCCTATATCCAAAAGCTTAAGGTAGCAGATTGCATACCCCCATTTAAGCTTAATACGTTTAGCACAAACGCCTTGGCGTATGCTTATGACATCACAATTTTAACATCTTCTCCATTTAAGGCCCTCTCTAATAGAGAAAGAATAGTGGATCAATTTGGGAGGGTTTCTGGATACGAGCTAAGGGGCCCATTACGATGGCGGGCGGAAGCACAACCGCCGTGCTGGCGGATGCAAAAACCACCAGTTACCGCCGGCACGCAGCAGTCCACACGCCCGCCCAATTACGATGCGAAAAGCAGGCCAAACACCGCCGGCAAGCCAGCAACACCGTCCGCCATCAAAGTGCGCCCGCACACGTAGCGGCGCAGCACAACTGACACACACCGTCCGACGAAACACGTCCCGCCCGGCGCATAAATTACGATGCCGCAAACAAACGGCTCCCACGGCAAAGAGACACCGCACGCGAAAGAGAGGCGGAAACACGGACGCAGAGCACGGACAACGAAGAAGCGGCACCCCGGGCATGAATCCAGCACTGCAGGCCCTTCCCATGCTTCTGCTGATGCACCACCAAGGACGCAACGTACCGCAGAGACGCAGGTAGGCACACACACAACAAGTGCACGCAAACAGCGCACACAGTGCAAGGGCGGAAAAGCGGACAACCCCCACCAGCGCGTGCACACTACACATCCACCATTGCATCCACATATGACACACAGGCCAAATCCTAACATCGCGGAACACATGTGTACACACCACCTGGGACTAGGAACCAACCACCCCGTCACGGCCACAAAGCGCCGATGACGCCGCCACACATGCGCACAACGCAGAGGCCAACCGCAGCGCCATGCATGCGTCGCACACAGACACAGGGACACAACCAAGCAGCACACACATCAGCCCCACCCCGAACGCACATGACACGTGACAGGCCGGCCACAGACATGTCCCCAACGCCAAATTCACGGACAACACCCAACGCCACACAACCGACGCACACATGTCAGTGAAGACACGCAACAGCAGGACACACCCCAGTGTAACAAACATGGCGTAGCACACAGCGGCGGCAACACCAACTAGGAGAAGCAGGGCCCCTTCGGGAAGAGGAACGCCAGTACCACACTGAAAAACCCATACCACCCTGCACATATGAACAAGACACATGAAACGGAACACCAAAGAGCCCGGGGACCGACAACAGGTGGCCCAAGAATTACATCCACACACAAGGCCCAACGCAGAGCGGAAAGGCAGCCTGCCGCCCACACAAGGGAGAGCAGACAGCACTGAATGACCTTCCATTCCAACACCGAAACCACAGCCCTACGACAGAAGCCGGTGAATACAGCCATTGTCCAAGAATAGACCAACACAGGCATGCCGAGGAGACCGACCACAGGGCAGATAGCGCATATCACAGAAGCACACAACGGACGGGGAAGAAAGAAGAAAACACTCCCCCATGTCGGCCACATGCAAGTTAATTGGAAGGAGTCACACAGCACTGACCTTGAACTGTCTGAGAAGCATGTGGGAAGAGGGCCCGTGTCCTCCAAACAAGCCAACAGAACACAAGTCCTGTCTCCCCACGACTACACAGAGCTCACAGCAACCCCGGAGCGTGCACATTGCAGACTGCACACACAGCCGGAGCACGCCACCTCTACGAACCGCTGCGAAATGGCAACCGCAACACACCTACCCAACTACGCCGAACAGCTCAAGCTGTACCAAACCAACACGATACATACATTGGGATGCGATCTCCTGTCCCTGCTGAACGTAAGTTACCGACTGACTTACCGCATCACATTGTTCAGCTGCGTCATGCCCGTCTTCTACTGTCGGAGGTGTCCCTACCAGCATCCCGTCGAGATATGCCTCTCCAACCCGGCATGTCTGAAGGCGGACCTGCTACCACTACTCCTCCCTCTGGACGCACACGACAGGGCCTGCTCTGCCTATGGGGGCATGGCGTATGTGGCCAACATCGCACGCGCACTGAAATGGAACCACTGTGCCTCCACACGACGGATCATCGAGAACAGCTACATCGAATGTCACCCAGCATGCCCCATCATGGTCCTCCAAGGGACAACCTACGAACAACACCTTGACAGCCACCATCCGCTTCATTGGCTGGCAAACATGTACACCACCAATGACATGGAAGCCCTGCTGGACGGCATCGCATACCTGACAACCTGTAAATACGTCGGACCACAACGCAGGTTCCCCGAGTGACCTATGAAGTCCAACCCCGCACCCATGCTCAGCTTCCGCACGGACTGGCCAGTCACCACCACAACAGCCATACCAAACGACCGGCAACTGTAACCACACCATCAACGACATCGCCATGACATCGGATATGACCGGGACATGCACACTGTTCCCCATCACATCCAGGAACACCGCATGCATCGTGGGAGGCAGTGGCATGGGCTCTGTGCATCGCACCCACATGGACGGAACTGCACGAACAACCAGGACACGACATGGATCCAGCGCACATGGACACACACACCGCTCAGTGGACATGAATAGGTCGCCTGGAGTCTGTGGGTGCTGCACCCCTCCCACCCCCGCCCCGGGAATCCCATACCAGGACCTTTGCATGGACGACAAGTGCATACAACAACAACACGACCCCAGTGACTGTGACATGTCCAGTAACCACCACAGTGCAACAACAAGTGGCACGCCGCTGCATGCACGCAAGCACATGCCCTGATGTCATCTCACATGCATGCGTGCATGAGGAACAACCGCAGCAAACCTGTCACATGGAACTGAGATGGACTGTGCCCATGATGCCGAGCGGTCTGGTAGGCTACATGTATACCGTCTGTGTCAAAGTCCGCAGCTCCGCAGCTATACGTAAATGTACATTAGCACAGCCTTGGCCAAGCAGATGTAACCCCACACCCTATCCCATTTGTTATCATGCTCAGTATATCCTCAACATGTATTCCGCTGCCAGTAGTGTCCACTATACTGCATCACAGAGGACAGAAGACTCAATATAATGTTTGAAACCAGAACTGTCTCCGCTGACTCATTTCACAAGTGCGAATGAGAGAGGATGAGAGTATGTGAAGTACACGGCAGTCGTGACATGACCATGTAGTCCACTGGTATTGGATGTCAACGCAAATGAGTAGCACTACTGTGGAAGACACACATGTGTCGTGTGAAGTCGTATGGACGCAGTGCTCAGGTGGGTGGGTGCGACGGGTAGATGCGCACATGCCAAGTTGGAGCACGCCGTGTTGGGAGGGGTCATGAACAGTACACCACCGCTTCCCTGGGCATTGTGAGAGGACACCTGTCGGGGGGAGTGAACACGTGTGTGCACAGCAGCCGGGCACACGTACAAAGCGGTACCAGGCGCACCTCAGCCCACCCTCTGTGGACAAGCTGGATCCTGTTGTGCGCCCGCCATGCCCCTTGACAAGGCACACACAGCCCCAGTCGACCAGGTGTAACCCCAACATAGTCAATCCGCACAGGCGATACAGGGCACGGGATGGCAGTGGAGCATGGTGTGTGAGAGGTCTCCTCGCGCTCCTCCTGGTCATATCACGCAGGCAATAGAACCTCAACGTCTAGCATGGCACAAGTCAAATGGAAGTGTAGGGGGACGCACCACAGCACGAGCAGCACTGACGTCACGGGAGGTGGCTCGCACCATCCCATCCATTGCCCATCATACCAACCACGCCACATGCCATTGCGACTAAGTGCAAGCGCGTGCGCCACCACCCCCGAGCCCTCCCCAGAGAGGCCAAAGAGTGAATGTGTGGGCCATCAGCCACAGACGGACGCGGCCTGGCCGCAAGGGCAGCCACAGCCACTGGGTGTCGCAGGTGGCGGATCCGGAAGGCGAAGACTGTGATGCATAGTCCATGCAGGCCGGGTCTCCATTTGGGGCACCACGCAGGTGGACGGCGTCCCGCCACACATCATACCCTGAGACAGCCCACTCGTGCAACTGGACCCACACATACACTCCTTGCCCTCTCTGGTGCGAGCTTGGGGCTGCCTGTGCAAGCGCTAGCCTCGCAGGTGAGCATGCATATTGGGGGGCGAGGGGAGGACATGAGGGCTGGGGCGATGATGACTGTATCACTGTCAGTTAGTACAAGGGATGACCCAGATGTGGAAAGGAAGAGACGTGTCCCGTGTGTACTGCAACTAGTCGCCAATCCAACTACCCCCATGTCCGGAATGTAAGCCCGCACCTAGGCCCGCCCATCCGCCACATCGAACATACCACCAGCACGACAACCTTCCCATTCGAAACACTGACTGGGGGTGGCGACCAGTGAACAATCATGTGTAGCCTACCCACGCGTACATGTGGGCCCTCCATGATCCATGTCACCTGCGGCAAAGACATGACATGCGCAATGAGGGAAGTGAGGAGAGCGGCCCGCCCCACGCGCAGAAGGTGCATCAGCTCCACAGACCCAGCAGCGAGTCCAGCAGGGGTCACATGTGCAGGGGCAGCTGTGCCTGGTGTGAAGGCACATGCATATAGACAGCACATCGACCAATGTGTAGTCTGCCCACATCCACAGTCCATCATCATGCGGACATAGGAATTGAACACAGGGCAACACATATTAGTTGGTGCACCCACCGTGACCAACAATGCGCAATCATCGACGTACCCGCCCTGTGCATGGCCCCCCACCCAACGGAGGCACATCCAGTGCCACCATCCCACACACACAAGCCTTCCACGGAACATGCTGTGTCCAATGGTCAGTACAGAGTCAGCGCCCATCTGGTGGATCCTGAACAGGAGACACATGCACACACATGCCAGCTCCCACTATGTACGTCTGCCACCTTGCACGTGCAATGCAACCTCTCACCTGTGACGTGTGACTGCAAGCACACAGCCGTCTTGGCATGGGGCTGTCAATGTGGACCCCAGTCAATGTTTCGGGAGCTGTGATCCGTACAGTGCTGTACATAGGGTGCAGTGCTGACACCTACTACTGTCTCATATCCCCTCGTGCCACAGGTCCCACTTGTATTGGCCGCTCAGCCCGTGCCAACATCGTCGTCGTCGTGTGCCATACTCATCCAGCCTCGGAAGCAGTTCCATGCTCAGCAGACACTCATGTTGCCGTGGCGTTGCCGCTTGACGGATATGCAGTCAGTCCCCATCAGCACGCCCCGCAAGTCATTGGGGCCTAGATCCCCATGTGCATGCACATGGCAGTGGTATGTCTCACTTACCATTGCCATTGTTGGGAGACCTGTGGAAGTGTATTGTGGCCGTGCCGTCCCAGCTTGACAGCTGGGCTGTGGCTCATGTGCTTGCTCAGTCATGTCAGTGATGTGTATGCGAAATTGCTATGTGCCGTGTTGCTTTGACATGTGTCCTCTGCCATTTAACCCAGGCGGAGACCGAACATTGACCGCCCATACCAATTGCTGGCGGACATGGACGATACAGAGGTAATCAGGAAGTTTCGGCTGGACAGGCCAACTCTGCATCGACTGTGTGCCATGTTAGAGCCCCATCTCCGTCCCCGCAGGGTGTATCCGACTGCTGTCACCCCCACGGCTAAGGTGATGGCCGCCATGCATTTCTTCGCCACTGGGTCATTCCAGCACACAGTGGGCAGTGGAGGAGGGATGTCCCAGCCCATGTTCAGCAAGGTGCTGAGGGATGTACTGGCAGCCATGATGCTGTACCGGAACAGGTACATCAGATTCCCCAGGGCTCGTGAATTGGCGGCAGTGAAGGGTGCATTCTATGCCCTTGGCAGAATCCCACACGTCGTGGGAGCCATTGACTGCACTCATGTTGGCCTTGTTCCACCACAGGCCACTGAGCACCTGTACCGCAACAGGAAGCACACGCACTCCCTGAATGTGCAAGTGGTGTGCCTTGCGGACATGGTGATCACCCACGTGTGTGCCAAGTTTCCAGGCTCGGCCCATGACGCACACATAATGCGCAACAGCATCTTGCCACGACTGATGGCCAATCTGCAACAGGATCGTGCCTGTATTGTCGGTGAGTATGTGGAGTGGTGTAGCGTGCTGGTTGTGCGATGCTGTCCCCTGTCCAGTTGGAATTGCAACGGTTCTCTGTGTCCCTCACACCCAGGTGACTCTGCGTATCCGAATGGGGCATGGCTGCTCAGTCCATTGAGGAATCCTCGCACCCCAGCAGACGATCGATACAATGAGGCACATGGGAGGACCAGACGTGTGGTCGAGCGTACCTTTGGCCTCCTCAAGTCCAGGTTCAGGTGCCTGGACCGCACCGGGGTGCACTGGCGTACTCCCCACAGAAGGTGTGCCAGATAGTGGTGTCGTGCTGCATGCTGCACAATCTGGCCATTCGGAAGCAGATCCCCCTCATTGTGGATGACGGAGATCAACCAGGGCCCCAGCCCGCAGACCAGGACAGCTCGAGTGAGGTGGACAGCGGAGAGGAGGAAGCTGGGAATGTGCGCCAGCAGCTCATCGCCCGCTACTTCACTTGACGGTGAGTGTCCATGTACGACGGATGATGTGTCTGTATCTGTGCAGGTGTGTGTGTGCTGTGTCAGGGTGGCCGTATGTTCACTGCGTGCAGTGTGTCAACGCTCCATGGCCAGGGTAGTATGCCACTGTTGGTGACTGTGGCATTGTGCCCTATTGCTCTGTGCGATGTGTGTACATTGCTTGTAGTTGTTGACATGTACTGTGTGATGGGTGTGTGACACACTCATTGAATGTGCTCCTGTTCTGTCTCCCACCCCTAGGTCCCTACAGGCCCTCCGGATTCCATTGCCATGCCACGCATCAGGTGCCTTTCCGCCCAAGGTGGCCGTTGTATTCCGTACAAATAAAACACAGGGCACAAACAGCAGTTAGTGAAAAAGGTGCATTTATTACAAACTGTGACATGTGATTGTGTGTAAGGTGATGACAAAAGTGGTGCGTGCAGTGACAATGAGCTGTCGGTCATGGCTGCGTGATGATCAGGGTGTACCCACTGGTTCTATGTCCATAGTCCAACACACACATGCCATCCAGATGGCTGTGTGGAGTGGGATCGTAGAGCAAGTCAATGCAGTGGCTGGTCAAGGAAGGCTGGCGGAAGGCTGGCTGGCTGCCTCACTTGCGACTGGAGCATGCAAAGTCCTCCCGGGAGATCTGTTTCCTCTTCGGACGGCCCCTTCCACGTTTGGGAGGGGGGTGTGTGGTGGCGACCTGCTGGTGGTGGGTGAGGTGTGCTCACTGGCTGTGGACGCAGGGGAAGTGGACACTGCTGCCCGAGCCTGCGCCCTAGCAGGTGGTGGCGGAGGTGGTGTTGCTGGCCTTGCCTGTGACCCCACCGCCACCACCAGCTGGCCCATGAGGTCCACGAGTTGGTCCATACGGGACACGAATTGGCCCATATGGGCGTCCATGGACCTCAGCACCCCCAGCACCTCCCGCGTGTCAGTAGCAGACCTGGCCCATTGTCCTTGGGCCTCTTCATAGGCCCCAAGGACTCTGGCCATTTGAGGCAGGGCATGGCTCCCAGGGGAGGCTGGCGTTTCCCTGACCCTGCTCCTCCTACCAGTCCTGCTGCCACCGGCCTGCCCACTAGCCACATTGCACACCACGGTCCTCGCTGTGGCTCCCAGGGTGGATCCAGTCGGCCGGGCCACCACCTGCGCTGGGGCTGGTGCCAGCGAAGACGTGGTGGTGGTGGAGGCGGTGGTGGTCGGTGCGGCGATGGTGGCGGTTGCGGCAGTGGTAGTGGCCGCAATGACCGTGGGTGTGGCCGCAACGACAGTGGCAGCAGGGGACTGGGACTGTTCAGCATCCCTGGATGATGGGTTGGTGGGTAGGAGGGGTCCTGGGAGCGGCTGGGCCCTGCCACGCCAGATGGGCCAGCTTGGTGGTCCGTGTCCGAAGAGGAGGACAGATCCTCCAGATCCGTGTGTCCTCGTTGGGGGCTTGTAGGCTGGCTGTGCTGGCTGCTGTCTCCATCCCCAGCATCCAGCAGTTCGTCACCTGTGGAGAGAATGAGATTTGTTATTGTGTTGCACCTGGCGAAGTATGTATTTGTCGTCTGACATTGACAGTTCGTGCAATCTCGTACATGGGTTTCCCGGAGGCGTGTGTGTGGCTGTGGCATTTGTAGTTGTGTGTGCTTGGCAATGGGACTGTGTGCTGTGCACATGTGGCATGGGACGGATTGGCCATGCCGATGGGTGTGTTGCTGTGCCCCTACTCATTGTGACTCTGGTGTATGCGGGCTCCTGGCCCATCCTGGGTCTGGTTTGTACTTTGCTTTTGGAGTTCATATGGAACGCTTAGGAACGCATATGGCAACATGGGGGCCATGCCCCAGATTCGCATTTGGGAGGGGATATGCTTTTGGGGTTCAAATGGAACGCTTAGGAACGCATATGGCAACATGGGGGCCATGCCCCAGATTCGCATTTGGGAGGGGATATGCTTTTGGGGTTCAAATGGAACGCTTAGGAACGCATATGGCAACATGGGGGCCATGCCCCAGATTCGCATTTGGGAGGGGATATGCTTTGGGGTTCAAATGGAACGCTTAGGAACGCATATGGCAACATGGGGGCCATGCCCCAGATTCGCATTTGGGAGGGATATGCTTTTGGGGTTCAAATGGAACGCTTAGGAACGCATATGGCAACATGGGGGCCATGCCCCAGATTCGCATTTGGGAGGGGATATGCTTTTGGGGTTCAAATGGAACGCTTAGGAACGCATATGGCAACATGGGGGCCATGCCCCAGATTCGCATTTGGGAGGGGATATGCTTTTGGGGTTCAAATGGAACGCTTAGGAACGCATATGGCAACATGGGGGCCATGCCCCAGATTCGCATTTGGGAGGGGATATGCTTTTGGGGTTCAAATGGAACGCTTAGGAACGCATATGGCAACATGGGGGCCATGCCCCAGATTCGCATTTGGGAGGGGATATGCTTTTGGGGTACATGCTGTGAGCCATGGGTGCCGAACGTGACATGTGTTGTGGCTGCATGACAGTGCATGGTCTGAGGTGTGTGCATGCCTGACATGCCCTGCATATTTGCTGTCTGTTGTGGTTACTGGGCATGGCATTGGACGCATCATTATGGGTGAGTGATAGTTGTGTGCCAGCCAACGTATTGCAGTTGTCCCATCTCCTTGGTGTGCGTGCTGCCCTGTGCCATGTGCATCACTGCAGTGCTCGGGGGGTGGCCCATGTTGTGTGTTGTTGCTCACAGTGTGTCGTGCGCTTAATTGACTTCTGGCACATGGTTGGTCATGGGCATGTGTCTTAGCGTGACTGCTGTATGTGTGGCAGCTGTGCGGATGACATGCCTTTCATGAGACTGGGGCTGACGGATGGGATGGATGGTATGTTGTATGTGCATGGTGTGTCTGTGAGTTTGATGGGTTCAGTGGTGTTCGTGTGCATTTCTGTTGTTCCGCTCTGTTGCGTCTAGTGTTGTTTGTCTTACATAGGCGTAGTTGTGGGGTGTGTGGTTGACAGGCAGTAGGGGCTACATGGACAGGACTTCAATGGTGTTTCGGTTGTGTGTGATGAGTTGCACAGTGGCTGCCGTGTGGGACTATATTCAGTGTGGCTTGTGCATGCAGACGTGGCTCCTTGGGTGTTGCTATGTCTGTGATGGGTCATGTGGGGTGTGAGTCTGTTGTTCATGTCCGTGTGCACATTGTTCACTTGTTCGTGACGGTGGGCGGTGCTGCGTGTTCGTCTGCTACGTGACATGTCCCATGTGTTGGTGGTGTTATGGTCCTCATGCCTCCAGTAATCCAGCCCTGTCCAGTTTCCCACCTGCAAGTTGTTCGTGCGTGCACTGTACTGGATGCCACATGGCTCTAAGCGGGGGTGCTCCATGTTGCAGGTCTGTGGGGGTGGGGGTGTAGTGGGTCGTGGGGGTGGCTGTACACCCACTGACACCGATTGCTGTGGACCGTGATGTCTGCCTTTCGGCTGTCGTTGTGCACTGCGGTGGCTGACACGTGGCTGTGGGGTGTGGGGGATGCTCCTCCTTGCTGTGCTGTGGGACTGGGGCCTGGTGTGTGTTGTACTTGGGCTGTCCACCCTCCCACCCACTGCACTTTGTGTTCCTGCCACTTACCTGTTACTTGTCGGTTAGTGCAGCTGTGGCGGACACATGGGTGTGGTGGGTGCTCGTTGTGGCGCTTCTGGCATATTTGGGGACCTGTTGGTGGTTGCGTGGCTGGCTTAGTGTACACATGTCCCCACGCATCTTACAGTTGTTCGGTTTGGGCTGTGTGTGGTACTGTCTGTTGCATGTGTGTGTGATGTGTTGTGTATTGTGTGCTGGACATGGGGGTGTTTGTCCCTGGGAGCTGTGGCATGGTAGTTGCGCATGTGAGTACGTAGCAGTGTGCTGGTATACATTAGTTTGTACTTACCAGCCTCCACTCCCTCTGCTAATCCGGCGAGGATCTCCGGATGGATTACGACTCGCACCTTCTCCTCCCACGCTTTGAAGGTCTTAAAGAGCGCGGATTCCCTCCGCCAGTGACGGCAGCCAGCTCTCTGTTTTTGCCCTCCTTCTTCTTGACCAGGCTTTTTACGTCATTCCAACGTTTGTTTATCTCGACTCTGTTCCTGGGCAGGGTCCCGACTGCATTGACCTGGTCTACGATCCGGTTCCACATTCTGTTTCTGGTGGCTAGTGGTGTGTGCTGGACCATGTTCCCATAGATTTGTGGGTACACCTTGATGATCTCAGTCGACCATGACCGTCAGCTCCATGGGCGTGAACTTGGGCATCCTTTGTGGTGCCATGGTGTTTGTGGTGCTGGTGCGGTGTGTGTTGTGTAATGTGCAGGGGGTTTGTGGTGCCGGTGTTTGGTGGTGGTGGTGGTGGTGGTGGTGGTGGTGGTGTTTGGTGGTGGTGGTGGTGGTGGTGGTAGTGATGTGTGCGTTTCTGTGGTGTGCTGCTGTCCTTGCTGTGTCACTGTGTCCTCTCCTCTCCTCTCTGGTTTGCAATGTAGCAAGGGGTTGTGGTCTGTGGGAGTGCTGCTTTTGTACTCACCTATGTGGGTGTGTCCTCATGGTCTGTTGTTTTCAGGTGTGTTGTGTCTGGGGTTCTGGCCTTTGTATTTTTTGTTTGTCCGGGGGTGTTTTCGGGATGTGTACTGTGCTTGTGTATTTGTGTGTGCCTTGCTGTGTGGACTTGTTGGCCATGTTGTGTGCTATTGGTTTTGTGTGCGGATGGTTTCTGTGCAGGTACGTTGGCGCCATGGCTTCTGCCGTGTCGATTCTCATCGGCGTTGTTTGCGCTGGCGGGCGGTATATTTGTTGTTTTTCCGCGCTCATGGCGGTGCGATCGTAATTTCACGTGCGGTGTGTCGGCCGTGTGGGCGGGCGGTTTTGTGTTGTCGTGCGTGTTTCCGTCCGTGGCGGGCGGTTTGACTCCGACTCGGACGATGGCGGGCGGTATTTTGTGTGATTTTTCCGCCGATGGCGGTTTTCGGTTTGTGTACTCATAATGGCGTGGTCGGTGTTCAGGCGGTGTGTGCGGGCGGATTTTTGCCGCTTCCATGCCTGGCGGATTCTTTTACGCCGGGTATCGTAATGGGCCCCTAAATGTGGAAAAAACTCAGGTTATTACAAATTTCAAACACAAGTCTTCGGATTCTGAAATATTAAAAAAACGACTTGCTTAGGGGTCCAGATAACCTCTTCTTTCTGAGAGATGGGGCGTATTAATTATGATGAACATGGTAGGGCCATATGCATGAACACATTTTCCCATAGACACAGAATGGGCAAAACCCTTTGGTGCATCTGGCCCTCTAGAATCTTTAGCTAAATTCAGAAAATTGGATCAATTGTATCTGTGGATTAAAGGCAGATGCAATTTAATTAAAATGGTCATCTTGCCACGCTTCCTATATATGTTTCGGGCAATTCTATTATTCTTACCAAAAGCATTTTTCAAAAAGTGAAGCAAGCTGGCAAAACTGTATATGGCACTACAAAAAGCCCCAGTGTGCTATACTCTGCCTGCAACTCCCCCAAGATATGGGTGGTCTGGCTCTCCCATCTCTTTGGCTTTAGTTTTTGTCCACTTTCGATTCTCAGGTTTTGACTGTAATGGGCCTAGGTCAAAGGCATTTGGCTCGACTTTATCCAGACTGCATTCAATTTCAGAAAGTGTACCAACCCACACAAGGGATTATTGATACCATGTACTTTAAACATACCAGATTTAAGACCTTGGCTGTTTTTGATAAAGTCTGAGCCCATATCTGTACTCGTTGTCAAATTTCCAGGTTCATTTACTGCACCCCTATTATTCAAGAGGGTTGTATCCAGCTGTGGACAGCCACGTTCCGTGCAGGTAACAGCGGTGGGGCGGTGGGGCCGGGTAAGGGGGGATTTCGAGGGACGATGCAGAGGGAAAATTAATTATTTATTTAATTTTCCCTCTGCATCGTCCCTCGAAATCCGCCCTTACCCGCCCCCACAGCTGTTATCTGCACGGACCGTGACTGGCTGTGGAGGCCCGCTGGCCTGGAGACACTTAGTCAGTTCTATGGCCATGTCAGTTTTCTTGCATTTGAGGGATTACAGAAGTCTTTCGGGGTGCAAAAGCGTTTTTTTTTATATCTTCAGCTCTGACAATACCTCAGATGCCTGCCAGATGGGGAAATTTCCATGGTATAGAATTTGTTTTTGTATTGTTTTAGCAGTGGGCCCAAACGTGGTGGTATAGGCATTTTTTACAAGATTCCCATGAGCAACAAGTCACATAAGTATTATTTTGATCAAATGACAATTAAGTGGTCTACAAAAATGGCTCTTCCTGTCTCTGTGGACGATATTCGGTTTTCCAATTTATTGTCTCAGAGATCTTTTTATGCAGGGGCAGCGCCTCCGCAATGGCGGAGGAGCGTAGCCCCACTGGCTTAGAGCCTGCACGTGAAAAATAAAACGATATACTATAATTGTTTTATTTTTTATTTGCCAGCTCTGAGCCAGCGTGTGCAGGGAGGGGTGGGACCAGGCCATGGGAGGATGGAGGAGGACTGGTTTGTGCACTTATAAGTTTGCATGTGTGTTTAGCCAGCCGCCTTTTCCAGCCAAACACACATGCGCACTTAGGTTTCTCTAACCCGGCTGTATTGAACAACTGAGTTGGAGAAACTGCACAGACTCCCTGAGCAGAGTGTTAAAGGAGCCCGGTCAGGCCAATCCCCATGCTGCTTTCATAGCACAGGGAGTCTGTGATGCTGCCCCAGTGCCTGCTGGGACAAGTAAGAACCAAGAAGGACACCACTACGCAGGAGGCGGCCGGCAGATTCAGGTAAGTTTTCCTTTTTTATTATTATTAAACTCCCCCCCCCGCTCTCCCTCCGCTCCACTCCACCCCACCCCACCACTTTTTGTTTGTTGCGGCCGCCACTGCTACTACTTATAGTGTACTGGAAGGCGGGCAGGCACCATGCATCCAAACACATATTTCACCAAATGTAAAAAATATAAATGAATATAAAAACGATGGACAGAAACAAGTATACAGAGCAAACGCATATATAATATAGCAGATCCACATACACATTTTACTGCACAATACAGCACATACACTGTAAGGGGCGGATGAGTGAACCCAGTGAGCACAGCTGCAGTCTGGACATTTTTAACTGAGAGAATTCTTTAGGCCAAAGATTTGCATCACAGTCTAGGAAGTGTAGTCACCCTGTACCAAAACGACTGTAGAGGGCTTTGAAGAAATGTTGCCCACATTTTTGTGTCACGACTAAGGAAGTGGACGGGTCTATATTTAGAGGCTCCTCAGAACTGCTGGGTGAGGAATGCCTTATGTTCTGTGATATCCTATCTGACCTCAATTTGTGTGGGTGTAACGTTGCGAAAGCGATGTGAGAATGTTCCTCAGGCTGTGTACCATCAGATTGCTACTTTAAGGACTTGAGTCAAACTCAAGGGATTTCTACAAACGGTCTAAGGGAAAGTGCTGATTTCAGCTGCTAAAGTGCATGCAGATGTTGATGCCACTGCGGCTTTAAAAATAGAGAGGCCTATTGGGTTTCACACTGCATGCTTTATTCTTGAGCTTGGGAGTGCAAGTGTTACACAACGATGCAGCAGGCTTTGATGGTGATGCATCTCAGCCCCCTGGTAGAGTAGACCAGTAGAGCTTTGATGAATGAGATTCTGGCAACCTTAATGAGATCTTTGATCAGTCCAGTAGTAGTGTGAAGGATGTTCTCTGAGCGGGTCAGATGTAAATCTCGGATATTTGCATTGATAAAACTGCGTCTTTTAAAGTAAACTAGAACCAAGGTTTGCATCCTTGTTCTGACGATGGGTTTAGGATGAAAAACGTTCACTTTCTAGAGCATGAGTTAGTCCCAAATGGTTTGTATCGTGTGGTACTCGTGTGGATTCCAAAATATTTGGCAACATTGACCAGTTTGTGGTGAAGCTGTAAAGGTTCAGTGCTGAAACCCATCACACATGTACAATAAGGTACACATTTCTCGATTCTACTTCTGTCGATCTATGGATTTTACTTTTCTGAGATAAAGCTCAGCCACCAGAAGTGTCCCAAACGAAAGTCATGTGGGTGTCCCTAATGCATGATCCTAATATACTGGTCCAACACTATTGATGCTTTAATGTCATCACGTCGCTATACCAATACATGCTACATTACATTGATGGAAATGCTCTTGTACTCATGCCTGAATTATATCGCTTCCTTGCCCGCCTTCCACAAAAGTGCTTTTAAGTGACTTATCAGAGGCACGAGGCACCTTACTAAAACATACACAAAAGAAATAGGTACATTTAAGGGGGGGGGGCGGACACAGCATGCCAGCAGCCATACGTGTTACGAACACTTGTGGCATATGAAGGCTGAAGAAACATACTCTGAGCAGCTTACATTTTCTGAACTATTGCAAATTGCTTTCAAAAACGGCACCATGGATGCACGAGCCTCCGAGGCACCATCTTTGAATGCATTTAGTAATATTTTACTGTTAGAAATTGCATTTCTGGTGGACTAGGGTGTGAGCCCTGGTCAAGCAGTAACCACAATCCTAATTAGGGTAAGGCACCAGCAATCCCCAAATGAACCTGTGCCCATCCTCTGGTAGCTTGGCACAGAGCAGTCAGGCTTAACATAAATACAATGTATAAAGTATTTGTGCAACACTTCAAACAGTAAAAACTGTGAAAACACCCCACAAAAAGATCCCACACAAGGTTTAGAAAACCAGAGTATATTTGAATAAATAAAACAAGACTGAAATGACAAAAATCCGATCAGGGACACCGGAGATATTGAATTTCAAAGTTTTAGGATGAAATAGCAGCAAAATGCACAACTCGCGAACAAGGGATATCTGGTTGTGCCGGAGCGGGACGAAGTCACAAGTTCAGGCTGACTGTGATGAAGCGCAGGCCGGCTACAGGGACCAGGTTAGGCCAGCTGAACAAAATACCTTAAATCCTGGTTGCGGAGCATTGCAAGCAGTGGCGGTTTCTTTCCTTGGGCGTGGGGGCTGAGCCGACCCTATTATCGGCATCCTCATTTCTTTTAAAATGCTAAGTAACATCAGTGGCGATGTTACTTAGCATTTTAAAACAAATGTGGAAGCCTTGCACCAGTCCCGCTGTCTGCCTGCCTGATAGATGGCTCTCCGAGTTAGACACGGGCGTCTGACAGGGCAGGCAGGCTTCTTGTCATTTAAAAGCTCTGTAAACAGGGCTGGCATTTAGTTATATTTAGTACATTTCCTTGAGAGATCTCTGTTTCATCTAGTCTCTGTTTTGAATCAAAGTAGCATAGAAGGTTAAAATGTCTCCTGCAAGACATATCATGTAATATGCAGATGACAGATTTTTATTTTAGGTAGCTAGGGGGCCCATTAGGATGGCGGGCGGAAGCACCAACGCCGTGCTGGCGGATGCAAAAACCACCAGTTACCGCCCGCATGCCGCAGCCCACACGCCCGCCAAATTACGATATGAAAAGGCAGCCAAACACCGCCGGCAAGCCAGCGACGCCGTCCGCCATCAAAGTGCGCCCGCTCACGTAGCGGCGCAGCCCAATGGAGACACACCGCCAGACGAAATCACGTACCGCCCGGCGTACAAATTACGATGCCGCAAACAAACAGCTCCCACGGCTAAGAGACACCGCACGTGAAAGTGAGGCGGAAACCCGAACGCCGAGCACAGACACCGAAGAGGCGAACCCCCGAGCATGAATCCAGCACTGCAGGCCCTCCCCATGCTATACCTGATGCACCACCAAGGAGGCAACGTACCGCGGAGACGCAGGTAGGCACACACACAACAAGGGCACGCAAACAGCGCACACAGTGCAAGTGCGGAAAAGGAGGACATGGCACCCCCAACACCCCTGCGTGGACAAGACACATCCACCACTGCACCCACAAATGTAACACAGGGCAAATTGCAACATCTCGCAACTATCATGGGCACACCACCTGGGACCAGGAACTAACGACCCCGTCACGGCACCGCAGCACAGCGGCGATGACGCAGCCACACATGCGCACAACTCAGCGCCCAACCATAACGCCATGTATGCGTCGCACACAAACAACACAGGGACACAACCAAGCACCACACACACCAGCCACACCCAGAACGCACATGACACGTGACAGGCCTGCCACAGTCATGTCCCCAATGCCCAATTCACGGACAACACCCAACGTCACACAACCGACGCCCACATGTCAGTGAAGTCACGCAACATCAGGACACACCCCTGTGTGACAAACATGGCGAAGCACACAGCGGCGGCAACACCACCCAGTAGAACATGGGCCCCGTCGGGAAGAGGTACGCCAGTACCACACAGAAACACCCATACCACCCTGCACCCATGAACCAGACATACACCAAAGAGCCCGGGGACCGACAACAGGTGGACCCAAGAATGACACCCACACACAAGGCCCAACGCATAGCGGAAACACAGCCTGCCGCCCACACACGGGAGAGCAGACAGCACTGAATGACCTTCCATTCCAACTCCGAAACCACAACCCGACTAAACAAGCCGGAGAATACAGCCATTGTCCCAAAAAAGACCAACACAGGCATGCAGAGGAAACCGACCACAGGGCAGATAGCGCATATCACCTAAGAACATACCGAACGGGAAAGAAAAATATAAAACTCCCCATGCCGTTCCCATGCAAGTTATCTGGAAGGAGTCACACACCACTGACCTTGAACATTCAGAGAAGCACGTGGGATGAGGGCCCGTGTCCTCCGCACAAGCTAACAGAACACAAGTCCTGCCCCCCTACGACCATCACAGACCTCACAGCAACCTCAGAGCTTGCACAATGCAGACTGCACACACAGCCGGAGCACGCAACCACATCGCCCCACAGCAAAATGGCACCTACAACACACCTACCCAACTACGCCAGACACGTCAAGCTGTACAAACACAACCTGATACAGATAATGGGATGCGAACCCCTATCCCTGCTGAACGTAAGTTACCGACTGACTTACCGCATCGCATTGTTCAGCTGCGTCATACCCGTCTTCTACTGTCGGAGGTGTCCCTTCCACCATCCTGTGGAGTTGTGCCTCTCCAACCCGGCATGTCCAAGGGCGGACCTGCTACCACTATTCCACCCTCTGGACGCACACGACAGGGTCTGTTCAGCCTATGGGGGCATGGCGTATGTGGCGAACATCGGACCCACACTGCAATGGGACCACTGTGCCTCCACACGACGGATCATGGATCACAGCTACATCGAATGTCACCCAGCATGCCCCATCATGCTCCTACAAGTGACAACTTACGAACAACACCGTGACAGCCACCATCCGCTACATTGGCTGGCAAACATGTATACCACCAATGAAATGGAAGCCCTGCAGGAAGCCATCGCATACCTGTCAACCTGTCAATTCGTAGGACCCCGACGCAATCCCCCAATTGAGCCATGATGTCCGACACTGTACCCGTGCTTAGCTTCCGCACGGACTGGCCAGTAACCACTACAACAGCCATACCAAACGACCTGCAACTGATACCACACCATCAACGACACTGCCATGACATCGGATGTGTCCGGGACATGCACTCTGTTCCCCATCACATCCAGGAACTCTGCATGTATCGGGGGAGGCAGTGGCATGGGATATGTGTATCGCACCCACATGGACAGAACTGCACGTACAACTATGCCATGACATGGATCCTGCGCCCATGGACATATGCACCGCACAGTGGACAGGAATCGCCTGGCTGGAGTATGTGAGAGCTGCACCCCTTCTCCCCCTCCCCGGAAATCCCGTAACAGGACTTTTTCATGGACGACAAGTGCATACAACAACAACACAACCCCAGTGACTGTGACATGTCCAGTAGCCACCATATGGCAACAACAAGTGGGACGCCGTTGCATGCACGTAAGCCCATGCCCTGATGTCAACTCACACGCACGCGTGCATGAGTAACAACAGCAGCACACCTGTCACATGGAACTGAGATGGACTGTGCCCATGATGCCAAGCGGTCTGGTAGGCTAAATGTATACCGTCTGTGTCAAAGTCCGCAGCACCGCAGCTATTTGCAAATGAACATTAGCACAGCAACGGCCAAGCAGATGTAACTCTGAAGCCCACATCCCACATGCAACAGCTAATCACATGTACCCCTACACCCTTAGCTATGTGTAATCATGCTCAGTATATCCTCCACATGCATACCGCTGCCAGTAGTGTCCACTATACTGCATCACAGAGGACATAAGTCACAATACATGGTTTGAAGAAAGAAACTGTCTCTGCTGATTCCTTTCACAAGTACGAATGTGAGATGATGAGAGTGTGTGATGTACACGGCAGTCGTGACATGACTATGTAGTCCACTGTCATTGGATGTCAACGCAAATGAGTAGCACAACTGTGGAAGACACACATGTGTCGTGTGAAGCGGGAGTGACGCTTCGCTCAGGTGGGTGGGTGTGACGGGTAGATGCGCACATGCAAAGTTGAAACACGCTGTGTCGGGAGGGGTCCGGAACTGCACATTACCGCTTCCCTGGGCAATGTCAAAGGCCACCTGTCGGGGGGATGTGAACACGTGTGTGCACAGCAGCCGGGCACACGAACAATGCGGTATCAGGCGTACACGTCAGCCCACCCTCTGTGGACAAGCTGGATCCTGTTGTGCGCCCGCCAGGCCCTTGACAAGGCACACACAGCCCCTGCCGACCAGGTGTATCCCCAACATTGTCAACCTGTACAGGCAATCCAGGGCACGGGATGGCAGTGGAGCATGGTGGGGGAGAGGACTCGGCGCGCTCCTCCGGGACACATCACGCAGGCAAAACATCCTCAATGTGTAGCATGGCTCAAGTCATATGGAAGTATTGGGGGACGCACACATCACGAGCAGGAGTGACGTCACGGAAGGTGGCTCGCACCATCCCACCCATTGCCTACATCTCCACACACGTCACATGCCGTTGCAACAGAGAAGCCAGCGCGTGCGCAAGCACCTCCGAGCCCGCCCCAGTGAGGCAAAAGAGTGAATGTGTGGGTCCATCAGCCCCAGATGGACGCGGCATGGGCCGCTAGGGCAGCTACAGCCTCTGTGTGTCGCAGGTGGTGTATCCGGACTGCGGAGACTGCTATGCATTGTCTATGTTGCCCGGGTCTCGAGTCGGGGCACCACGCAGGTGGACGGCGTCCCGCCACACATCATGCCGTGAGACAGACCACTCGTTCAACTGGACCCACACATACACTCCTTGGCCTCTCCGGGCGAGCTTGGGGCTGCATCTGCATGCGCTAGCCCCACAGGTGCAAATGCATATTGGGGGAGCGAGGGGAGGCCATGAGGACAGGGACAAAGACGACTGTATTACTGTCAGTGAGTTCAAGGAATGACCCTGATGTGGACAGGAAAAGACGTGCCCCGTGTGTATTGCAACTAGTCGCTAATCCGATCACCCTCCCATGTCCTGCATGTAAGCCCGCACCTAGCCCCGCCCACCCACCACATTGAAATTAGCACCAGCACAACATCATTCACATTCGAAGCACTGACTGGGGGTGACAACCATTGGACACACTTGTTGAGGCCACCCACGCGTACATGTGGGCCCTCCATGATCCATGTCACCTGCGGCAAAGTGATGACATGCGCAATGACGGAAGTGAGGAGAGCCGTCCGCCCCACGCACAGATGGTGCATCAGCTCCACAGACCCAGCAGCGAGTGCAGCAGGGGTCACATGTGCAGGGGCAGCTGTGCCTGGTGTGAAGGCACATTCAAATTGACAGCACATCGACCAATGTGTAGTCTGCCCACACCTACAGTCCATTATCATGCGGACATAGAAAATGAACATAGGGCAACACATCTGTGTGGGTGCACCCACTGTGACCAACACTGCGCAATCATCAACGTACTCGCCCTGTGCATGGCCCACCACGCAAAGGAGGTCACATTCAGTGCCACCATCCCACACACACATCCCTATCACGAGACATGGTGTGTCCAATAGTCAGTACTGAGTTAGCGCCCATCTGGAGGGTCCTGAACAGGAGACACATGCAACCCACTAGGCAGTCGGTGCTGTCACCTACTGGCATTGTGCAGTCAATGTGCAGGCCAGGCTTGCTGGGACTGAGAGGGGCAGCATGGCCCAGCCTGACATTCACACGAGCAACAAGTGCACTGAGACCTGCATTGGCAATTGCAGACGTTGGCCTGCACCCAGCTGGCCCGGGACGCCTACCTCCATAGTGGAACACACAAGGTGCAACCGCGAGGGTCATCAGAGTTGGCCGTAATGGCCTGGCCCATGTTGGTGACAGTCCGCTGATGCCATGTGCACCACACAGTATGATGTGCGCACTGCATCTGCAGGTGTGGCCATGATGTGCGTGTGGGTGCAGGTGCACAATGGACGGGGCCACAACATGCCGTGTGCATAGGCAGGGACGGCCAGTGGCCGGCCCCCACATGTCTGTTAGCATGTCATCATCTGCACATTGGCATGGGTGCATGGTATACGCATATGCACACGCATGTCATCTCTCACTATGTACATCTGCCACTTGGCACGTGCAAGGTTACGTGTCACATGTGATGTGTATTTGCAAGCACACAGCCATGTTGGCATGGGGCTGTCAATGTGTACACCTGACAATGCTTCTGGAGGTGTGATCCATACAGTGCTGCACATAGGGTGCAGTGGTGACACCAATGACTGTCTCATATCCCCTCGTGCCACAGGTCCCACTTGTCTTGGCCGCTCAGCCTGTGCCCACATCGTCGTTGGTGTGTGCCATACTCATCCAGCCTCGGAAGCAGTGTGATGCACAGCAGCCAGTCATGTTGCCGTGGTGTTGCCGCTTGCCGAATATGCAGTCAGTCCCCATCAGCACGCCTCACAGGTCATTGAGGCCTGGATCCCCATGTGCATGCACATAGCAATGGTTTGTGTCACTGCCCATTGCTATTGGTGGGAGACCTGTGTAAGTGTATTGTGGCTGTGCTGTCCCTGCATGACAGCTGTTCTGTGACTCATGTTCTTGCTCTGTCATATCAGTTATGTGTATGTGAAAATGCCATGTGGCGTGTTGCTTTGACATGTGTCCACTTCCATCTTTCCTAGGCGGAGACCAAACATTTACCGCCCTTACCAATTGTTGGCGGACATGGAGGATTCTGAGGTCATCCGGAAATTTTGTCTGGACCGACCAACCCTGCATCGAGTATGTGCCATGTTGGAACCCCACCTCCGTCCTCGCAGGGTGTATCCGACAGCATTCACCCCCACGGCTAAGGTGATGGCTGCACTGCATTTTTTCGCCACTGGGTCATTCCAGCACACAGTGGGCAGTGGAGGTGGGATGTCCCAGCCCATGTTTAGCATGGTGCTGAGGGATGTACTGGCAGCCATGATGCTGTACAGGAACAGGTACATCCGATTCCCCAGGGCACGTGAGTTGGCGGCAGTGAAGGGTGCATTCTATGCCCTTGGACGGATCCCACACGTCGTTGGTGCCATTGACTGCACCCATGTTGGCCTTGTCCCACCACAGGCCACTGAGCAGCTCTTCCGCAACCGGAAGCACACGCACTCCCAGTATGTGCAAGTGGTGTGCCTTGCGGACATGGTCATTTCCCACGTGTGTGCAAAGTTCCCAGGCTCGGCCCATGACGCGCACATCATGCGCAACAGCATATTACCACGACTGATGACCAATCTGCAACAGGACCGTGGCTGGATTGTCGGTGAGTATGTGGAGTTGTGTAGCGTGCTGGCTTAAGGATGCTGTCTACTGTCCTGTTTGAATTGCAATGGTTCTCTGTGTCCCCCACGCCCAGGTGACTCGGCTTACCCGAATGGGCCCTGGCTGCTCAGTCCATTACGAAATCCCCGGACCCCAGCAGATGACCGCTACAATGAGGCACATGGGAGGACCAGACGTGTGGTCGAGCGTACCTTTGGCCTCCTCAAGTCCAGGTTCAGATGCCTGGACCGCACCGGGGTGCGCTGGCGTACTCCCCACAGAAGGTGTGCCAGATAGTGGTGGCTTGCTGCATGCTGCACAATCTGGCCATTCGAAAGCAGATCCCTCTAATTGTGGATGACGGAGATCAACCAGGGCCCCAGCCTGCACACCAGGACAGCTCCAGTGAAGAGGACAGTGGAGAGGATGAAGCTGTGAATGTGCGTCAGCAGCTCATCGCCCGCTACTTCACTTGACGGTGAGTGACCATGTACGACGGCTGATGTGGCTGTAGTTGTGCAGGTGTATGTGTGCTCTGTTACTGGGGCCTTTTGTTCACTGAGTGCTGTGTGTTAATGGTCCATGTCCAGGTTGGTATGCCACTGTCAGTGGCTGTAGCATTGTGCCCTGTTGCTCTCAGAGATGTGTGTGCATTGCTTGTAGTTGGTGACAAGTACTGTGTGATGAGTGTGTGACACACTCATTGAATGTACTCTTATTCTGTTTTTCACCCCTAGGTCCCTGCAGCCTCTCCTGTCCCATCGACATGCCACACAGCAGGTGCTATTCTGCTCATGGTGGCGATTGCACATCGTGGAATAAACCCAGGACACATTAAGCCGATTGTGATCAAGGTGTATTTATTAACAGCGGTGACATGTGATTGTGTGCAAGGTGATGACAAATGTGGTGCATGCTGTGACAATGAGTTGACGGTCATGGCTGCGTGATGGTCAAGGTGTACCCATGGAGTTCTATGTCCACAGTCCAACAGACACATGCCATTCACATGGCAGTGTGGGCTAGGATCGTATTCCAAGTCAATGCAGTAGGTGGTCAAGGTGGCTGACTGACTCACTGGCGTTTGGTGCGGGCGAAGTCCTCTCTGGACACCTGTTTCCACTTCGGACGGCCCCTTCCACGTTTGGGAGGGGGGTGTTGATGTTATGGTGGTGGTGGTTGAGGAGTGCTCACTCGCTGTGGACGCAGGGGAACGCGATGCTGCACGAACCTGCGCCACAGCAGGTGGTGGCGGAGGTGGTGTTGCTGGCCTTGCTTGTGCCCTCCCCCCCACCACCAGCTGGCCCATGAGGTCCGCGATTTGGGCCATGTGGGCGTCCATGGACCTCAACACCGCAAGGACCTCCCGCGTGTCGCTTGCCGACCTGGCCCATTCACCTTGGGCCTCCTCATAGGCCCCAAGGACTCTGTCGATTTGCGGCAGGGCTTGGCTCCCAGGCACAGTTGGCGTTGGCCTGGCCCTGCTCCTTCTACCAGTACTGCTGCCACCGACCTGCCCACTAGCCACTTTGCTCACCACGGTCCTCGCTGTGGCTCCCAGGGTGGACCCAGTCGGCCGGACCACCACTTGCGCTGGGGCTGGGGCCAGTGATGACGTGGTGGTGGTTGCGGCAGTGGGAGTGGCCGCAACGACCGTGGGAGTGGCCGCCACAACAGTGGTAGTGGCCGCTACGACAGTGGCAGCAGGGGGCTGTGAGTGGTCATCAGCCCTGGATGATGGGTTGGTGGGTGGGAGGGTGCCTGGGGTGCAGTTGGGCCCTGCCACACCAGATGGGCCTGCTGGGTGGTCCGTGTCCGAATCGGAGGACAGTTCCTCCACATCCGTGAGTCCTTGTTGGGGGCTTGCAGGCTGGCTGTGCTGGCTGCTGTCTCCATCTCCAGCATCCAGCAGTTCGTCACCTGTGGGGGAATGAGATATGTTATTGTGTTGCACATGACAAAGTATGTATAGGTTGTCTGACATCCACAGTTCGTGCACAGTCGTGCACAGGTTTCCCGGAGCCGTGTGTGTGGCTGTGCTATTTGTTGTTGTGTGGGCATGCCAATGGGACTGTGTGCTGTGGACATGTGGCATGGGACGGATTGGCAATGCCGATGGGTGTGTTGCTGTGCTCCTGCTTTTTGTGGCTCTGGTGTATGCGGACTCCAGACCCATCATGGAGGTTGGTTTGTACTATGCTCTTGGGGTCCAAATGTAACGCTTCGAAACGCAGATGGCAAAATGGGGGTCAGCCCCTGAAACGCATTTGAGATGAACTATGCTTTGGGGGTTCATATGGAACGCTTAGAAACGCAGATGGCATAATGGGGGTCAGCCCCTGAAACGCATTTGAGATGAACTATGCTTTGGGGGTTCATATGGAACGCTTAGAAACGCAGATGGCATAATGGGGGTCAGCCCCTGAAACGCATTTGAGATGAACTATGCTTTGGGGGTTCATATGGAACGCTTAGAAACGCAGATGGCATAATGGGGGTCAGCCCCTGAAACGCATTTGAGATGAACTATGCTTTTGGGGTACATACTGTGTGCCATGGGTGCAGAACGTGACATGTGTTGTGGCAACATGACAGTGCATGGTCTGAGGTGTGTGTATGTCTGACATACCCTGCATATTTGCTGTCTGTTGTGATTTCTGGCCATGTAATTGGACGCATTGTTATGAGTGAGTGATGGTTGTGTGCCACACGACGTATTGCAGATGGTCCAATTCCTTGGTGTGCGTGCTGCCCTGTGCCATGTGCATCACTGCAGTGCTCGGGGGTGTGTGGCCCATGTTATGTGTGTTGTTGCTCACAGTGTGACGTGCGCTTCATTCACTTCTGGCACATGATTTGTCATGGGCATGTTTCTTTGCGTGACTACTGTATGTGGACCAGCTGTTCGGATGACATACCTTTCATGTGACTGGGGCTGACGGATGAGATGGATGGTATGTTGTATGTGCATTGTGTGTCTGTGTGTTTGATGGGTCCAGTGGTGTTCGTGTGCATTTATGTTGTTCCACGCTGTTGCGTCTAGTGTGGTATGTCTTACATGGGCGTAGTTGTGGGATGTGTGGTTGACAGGCAGTAGGGGCTACATGGACAGGACTTCGATGGTGTTGCAGTTGTGTGTGATGGGTTGCACTGTGCCTGCCGTGTGGTTCTGTAATCAGTGTGACTTGTGCATGCAGACGTGGCTCCTTGGGTGTTGCTGTGTCTGTGATGGGTCATGTGGGGTGTGACTCTGTGGTTCATGTCCGTGTGCACATTGTTCACATGGTTGTGGCAGGGAGCAGTGCTGCGTGTTCCTCTGCTACTTGACATGTCCCATGTGTTAGTCGTAATTCAGTCCTCATGCCTCCAGTCACCCCGCCCTGTCCAGTTTCCCACCTGCAGGTTGTTTTTGAGCGTGCACTGGACTGGATGCAACATGGTTATGGGCGGGGGGTGCTCCATGTTGCAGGTCTGTGGGGGTGGGGGTGGGGGCGGTGTTATGGGTCGTGGTGATGGCTGGACACCCACTGACACCGTTTGTCCTGGGGCGGGATGTCTACCTGTCGGCTGCCGGTGTGCACTGCAGTGGCTGCTACGTGGGTGTGGGCTGTGGGGGGTGCTCCGCCTTGCTGTGCTTTAGGACTAGGGGCCTGGTGGGTGTTGTACTTCAGCTGTCCCCCTCCCACCCACTGCCTTTGTGTTGCGGCTACTTACCTGTTACTTGTCGGTTGGTGCAGCTACGGCTGCCACATGGGTGTGGGGGTGCTCGTTGTGGCGCTTCTGGAGTACTAGGGGACCTGTTGGTAGTTACGTGGCTGGCTGGGTGTACACATGCCCCCATGGATTTGTTAGTTGATATGTTTGGGCTGTGTGTGTGGTGGTGCCTGTTGCATGTGTGTGTGATGTGTTGTGTATTGTGTACTGGACATGGGGGTGTTTGTCCCTCGGAGCTATGGCATGGTGGTAGTGCATGTGAGTACATAGCGGTGTGCTGGTATACATTTGTTTGTACTTACCAGCCTCCACTCCCCTGGTAATCCGGTGAGGATCTCCGGATGGATGATGACTCGCACCTTCTCCTCCCACGCTTTGAAGGTCTTGTAATGCGCGGGATTCCATCCGCCAGTCGTGGCAGCCAGCTCTCGATTTTTGCTCTCCTTCTTCTTGACCAGGCTTTTGATGTCGTTCCACCGTTTGTTTATCTCTCCTCTGTTTCTGGGTACGGTCCCGACTGCATTGACCTGGTCTACAATTCTGTTCCACATTCTGTTTCTGGTGGCTAGTGGTGTGTGCTGGACCTGGTTGCCATAGATTTGTGTGTGCACCTTGACGATCTCGTCGACCATGACCGTCAGCTCAGTGGAAGTGAACTTGGGCATTCTGTGTGATGCCATGGTGTTTGTGGTGCTGGTGCGGTGTGTGATGTGTGATGTGCAGGGGGTTTGTGGTGCCGGTGTTTGGTGGTGGTGGGTGTGATGTGTGCGTATCTGTGGTGTGCTGCTGTCCTTGCTGTGTCACTGTGTCCTCTCCTCTCCTCTCTGCTTTGCAATGTTGCAAGGGCTTGTGGTCTGTGGAGGGGCTGCTTTTGTACTTACCTGTTTGGGTGTGTCCTGATGGTCTGTTGTTTTCAGGTGTGTTGTGGCTGGTGTTCTGGGCTTTGTAGTTTATTTGTTTGTCCAGGGGTGGTGTGTTTTCGGGATGTGTACTTTGTCTGTGTATTTGTGCGTGGGTTGCTGTGTGGACTTGTTTGCCATGTTGTGTGTGTTTGTTTGAGTCCGCGGCTGTTTCTGTGCAGGGACGTGGCCGCCATGGCTTCTGCTGTGTCCATTTTCTTCAGTGTTGTTTACGCTGGTGGGCGGTGTATTTGTTGTTTTTCCGCGCTCATGTCGGTGCGATCGTAATTTCACGTGCGGTGTCTCGACCGTGAGGGCGGGCGGTTTTGTGTTGTCGTGCGTCTTTCCGTCCATGGCGGGCGGTTTGACTCCGACTTGGGCAAGGGCGGGCGGTATTTTGTGTGTTTTTTCCGCCGCTGGCGGTTTTCGGTTTGAGGCATCATGATTGCTGGGTCGGTATTCAGACGGTGTAGGCGGGCGGATTTTTGCCGCTTTCATGGGTGGCGGATTTTTTTACGCCTGGTATCGTAATGGGCCTTTAGGTTACTGCTTTTAACAAAGAGATCCTTTTATTTGCCGTTCAAAAATTGCAATCCTTCTAATATAGCACAGTGAGCTATGAGGGAAATGTGACTCTAACACCTTGTAAACCTCACTGACTTATGTAACACATCCTGTATACCTTGATTCACACGCACACTATTAATTGCCAATATATAATGTGTATATGTAATCTAAAGCCCGCTGATACCCTAGATATGGTTGAGTAGCATTATAAAAAATAAAAAGAAAATACTGGTATTTAAATTGTTATTTGTGTAAATACTCTGACAAACTAGCACATCCAACATTATTACGGAGGATGCATATGTCTTATATACGGGGACTGAACAAAGTCAAAAGAATACCTCTCCTAAGTATCTGTGAAGTGATAAGCTGGGAGCCTTTCTCTCCCCTCCATTGCATTTGTATCTAGGTGTGAGACCTCCATGGTAGAGCCAAAGCAGTCTTGCCTGGTATTCTAGCCCCCTTTGGAGATCAGACTTGCTTGGCAACCCAGAAATTCTATGAAATATTTTATAACGTTTCCTTTATGAATGCCTATAAGAACTGCATTTTTAGTCCATTTATCACAGAAATAGTGCAGCAAATTGCATCAAAATACACCGATTAAAAAAAAACAATTCTCGGGTGGAGAAATCCCCCTAATCAACGTTGGGCTTGCTTGTTTCACTCACTCGATAGCATTGATTGATTCATTGTTCTTACGCTCTACTTTCAAATTGCACCAGCCACCACCGGTTGTGTGTATCCGAGGCAAGAAGCGGCATGCAGTCGAGGTGATGCCTCGGTTCCCAGATGTGGCGAGGCTGCAGTGAGAGGTTCTGTGCATCGACATTGAGGATCCCATCGACGAGACTTGCTATGCGAAGTCCACCCGTTGAGGATGCAGCATGTAATAAAGTAATCCCAATGTTATCCTATGGGAGATTTAGGCCTTGCAGTAGTGAAAAACGAATTTAAGAGTTTTTCACTACAAGGACGTGTAAAACTTAAAAGTACATGTACTACGCTTTGAATACAATGCACCCTGCTCTCTGGGCTCTTCAGGGCGTGATTTATATTTATTAAAAAGGAAGGTTTGGACCTGGCAAGAGGTTTATCTAGCCAGGTCGATGTGGCATTTTAAACTGCACACACAGGCTCTGCAATGGCAAGTCTGAGACATGTTTACAGGGCTACTTAAGTAGGTGGCACAACCAGTGCTGCAGGCCCATTAGTAGCATGTAATTTACAGATGCCTGGGCACATGTAGTGCACTTTATAAGGGACTTATAAGTAAATTAAATATGCCAATTGTCAATATGTCAATGTTTCCACATTTTAGGGAAAGAGCACATGCACTTTAGCACTGGTTAGCAGTGGTAAAGTGCGCCTAATCCTAAGGGCAGCAAAAATGAAGTCAGCAAAAACAGGTGGTTTGAAGGCAAAAAGTTAGGGGAAACCACGCCAAGGATGGCAGGTCTAACATTTACCAAATCCCAATTAAAGATTGCTGCCAGAGAAGCACGCAATTTGTGTCGCCTGTCCAGGAGAAAAAAAGTGTTGACAGTTTACATGACCAAGACCTATTAGCTCTTCCAATGCTTGTTTTAATTACATATCATACTGTAGATATACTTGTGACAGTTTACGTATTTAATAATTAGATTTTACTAGAGCTTGGCTCTATTCTGCCCCACATGCAAGTGTAACAATTGTACTGCATTTGAAATAGCCTTCCCAATTATGTTTGTATTTTGTGATGAGATGAAGTTTGCACATCTAAGAGCAGGAAGTTCAGGAGGCCTCTCAGTAGGATTGACAGAAGCGTTCAAAATCCATCCTCTTTCTCACCCTCTGACCCTCCCACTACGCTCCACCTCTATCTGCTACATGCTACTGCCAGAAGGTGACAAGATGGGATAATTACCTCATCCGAGGCAGGTCCCTCAATACAGACTGTGACATTTTAGAAATCTGAAGGGTTTCACGTTGTTATGATTAAAAAACACTTGCGGGCATAACCTTTTGACATTCTACAATTCATACACTTTCTTTTTACAGAATAGACACACAGTAACTGGTAAGAGAGCTCAGTGAGCTAAAGTACCTACTCCAGAACTGTGTATGTCATTTATGAGATAAAATTAATCCTTCCGGTTCGGATCCTCTCATCCTTCCAAAATCGATCATAAGGGTACAGTTTAGTACCAGTAACAACACGATATCCGTATCTGTGCATTCTTTGTCTATGCATTTTAACAGTTTTTATGTAGCGCTAGCATGTTCTTTTACAATCACTTCACAGCGCTAGACCATTTCGAAGACGGAAAATGAGTGAAATGTTTTTCTTAAAGGAAGTTGCAGAGACAGCCCAGTCTCAGAGGATAGTGCTGAAGAGTTCCATGATCAGACAGGCCAGGTGGTATGCTCCTTTGCAAGAGTGTGGTCTGGACCATCTTGAGGTGACAGATTGTTTGGTCTCAGTGGAGTGTCCGGTGGGAGAGTGTCCTGTCATTCTGAGCACAGGGAAAGGTGGTCCAGGTGTCAAGTTTTAGACACAGGGAGATTAAGTGATAAATCCAGAGTCACAGAATGAACTCGTTTCCGGTTCCAAAGTCAGCAGCTCTTTCTGTAACGCCACATCATCTCCATTAGCTCATGGTTGTTTTGAAACTTTTATACATGAGAAAGTTCATCAGACTTCACGTTGGCTGTGGAAAGAAAACTGTTGTGAGATGCAAGGATCTAAGGGGTCTATTCACAAACTGCATTTTGCAGGACGTAAAGTAGTACTAAAGTAATACTACTAATGAACAGCAAAAGGCTATTCACAAACCAATGGGTTGAGATCTCCACCTCTCCCAACTTTTCCGTGCAGATCTCTTCACCTCGGTGAAGGAAATCTCCGCTCACATAGATATACATTTCAAAAGTAAATGTAGGAGTGACTTACAAAAGTGTAAGGAGCGGTTTTGGGAGGGATATTCAAATGCAATACAGACACGCCCACAAAAAAGTTAGACCAATCACATTTCGAAAGTTATTGCAGCTCTAAAGGTGTCAAAACAAGTGTAAGTGTAATCCATGTCAGCTTTGGAGCAAGTCAAACACCACACAAGGCAATTCACTAATACTGCAATACAATCCTTAAAAACAAATGAAAACAGGGAAATGTAACAACTCCCCATATGAATATATATTTAGAAACATTATATATAATTGATAAATATTTTGTTACTGATCAAGGTAAATATAAAAATATTAAATTAAACTTTTACATTTTTATAAAAAGGAAAAGTAAGATGGTGGCTGTGTGAGGACAGCCATTTTTTGCCTCCACTGAGCTGGGCTGTTATCGAGTTCTTTTTCACTCCATGTGCAATGGAGATGTGAGATGAAGGCAAGGATATGATCTGTCAGCATACCACCAGCTGCATGGTTGTAGGCTTTGGGAGGCTTACCTTCGTTTGACCTCATTTCCGGGATGCTGATTTCCTGAGTGGTTTGCTGGGCGTTTGTCAAGGCGGGATGCCACTCGGTGTGCCGGACTGTGGAGATGCCTGCCAAGAACGCAAGAGGATTGAAAACTTGCGGGGCAGGTAGTGGACAGCCAGCGCCTAGAGTTGAGGCTGGTCTCTGGTGCTCAGACCAACCTGCTATAAAGAAAATTGCTGAAAATGAGAGTCCTGAGGCAGTGGCGGCCGTAGGAAGCTCGAAATCTGCCATACCTGCAGGTTCTGTAGCAGAGTTTTTCAAGAAAACGACCCTGCTCTCGGATACCGGTCTGGCTCAGCCAGCAACACCTTCTATTCAGCTCTGTGTCCTGGAGCTTCGTCTGTGAGTGCTGGAACCTCTAAAATCTCCTGAGGGGCTATGGATGTGAGTACTACACAATCCTCGGTAGTGGAGGAAACTTTAACAATCTCTGAGAGGGAGCTAGCTAATTCTATCGTGGACGCAGGTCTGGGTTTGGCATCTCCTGCTCCTCTGGTGTCTGTTCTGGGAGCAAATAACTATGACAGTTTGGTGGGGGTCTGGCTGGAAAATCTCCCCAATGGAAATCATATCCCAGACCCCAACGGGGGGAACTATTCAAGACCGGAATCCTACTGGGGGCGTATTACAGTTGGAACGAATGTCAGCTGGCCAGCACACTAAGGCTTGTGTTGATGTGAACTCGGTGGATCATTTTTTTCACTTTTTGACCATTCAGACTGGTCAGATGAGGAAGGATCATCGCCCCATGGAAAGTTCACTGGGTAGGGTGGTAAGTGATGTGAGCCGCCTATGGGAGAAACAAGGGACCCGGCTATATCAAACATGTTCTTATGTGACTGGCACTGTAAGAAAGAAGGGGGTACCACAACAGGAGGGGGCTAAGATGGGGGAAAAAGAACTGCTCTGCGATTATTCTGTTTTGCCTTGCCTGGAGGGTTCTACCCTGGGAGGAGGTGGGCCTGCTCAAGGAACCCCAGATATGGTCCTACTGGAAACAATCTACCAAAGTATAATGGCACATTGTGATGAAATACTGACAGAGAGCCACAGAACTCAATCAACCTGTCACAAGATGCAGGGGGACATACGACGAGTTGCCAAGGCATGTTCTGAATTTTCTGAAAGGATGGGAGAAGCGGAGAGTAGAATCTTGACTTTGGAGAGTGATTCAACAAACCACAAGAAAACAACTGTAAAGCTGGAGGCTCAAATGGTCGACATCCAGTGGAAAACAGACTCAGGCGGAATAACCTTAGGGTCCTGGATATCCCCAAAGGGTCCTGGATATACCAGCCGTACATATATTGTGGGACTCTTTAAGGAAGCTTTTCCGGAACTATCCAACTAGAATTGGGATGTGGAGGTACAGAGGGCTCAGAGATTCCCCTATAAATGATATGCAGACAGAAAATTGAGTTGGAAATGTCAATTTACACAAATATCGAGTTGGAAATATCGTGACACAGAAATATCGACAGCAAGAATATCGTGGTCAAGAATATCGAATTTAAGGTAAGAAACATCATTTTCAAAAATATAGAAGTCATTAATATCGTTTGCAAAGATATAGTTGTTTAAAATATCGATTTTTTAATTAGTGTTATGTATTTTAGTTTATATTTTAAATGTATGTGGTGTATGTTTTTTTGTATAAGTATTGTTTATGTTTTTTAATATATCTGTTACATTTTTAGTAGTTATCAATTTTATTTTAATTGAATTTTGCTTTTTTAGTTCCATAGCGGGGTGTGGGTTTATAGGGGATAGGTTGGGAAGTAATTTAATTATAATAAATTAATGATTATTTTTTATTTATTAATATTTATTTAATTGAGATTTGATCATGTTAAGTGTGAGAAGTAATTTATTTGTAATTAATGATTAATTGGCTGTTAATTAATATTAATTAATTCGTAATTAATTATGGTAATTGGGTAATTTGTTTTAGGTGCGGGTTGTGGGGTTTATAGGGGTAAAGGGTGGGAAATAATTTATTTGTAATTAATTATTAATTTGCTGTTAATTAATATTAATTATTTAATTGGCAATTAACTATGGTAATTGTGATATTTTATTTAGGTGCAGGTTGTGGGGTTTATATGGGTAAAGGGTGGGAAGTAATTTATATTTAATTAATTAATTATTTGTTGTTAATTAATATTAATTAATTAATTGAAAATTAAAAATGGAAATTTTGTAATTAATTTTAGGTGTGGGTAGCGGGGTTAATGGGATAAAGGGTGGGAATTAATTTATGTTTAATTAATTAATAATTAGTTGATAATTAATATTAATTAATTGATATTTAATTAAGGTATTTGTTTTATTTTTTTGTGTGTGGGTTTTACTTTTATAGGGGTAAAGTGTGGGGAGTGAATCAGTTTTATTTACTTTACAATTAGTTGTTAAATACTATTAGTTTTTTAATTGAAAATAAGTTTGAATTGTGTAATTAGTTTTTTTACAGTTTAATTTTAGCTGTGGGTTGTGGGGATTATAGGGGTAAAGGGTTGGAAGTTAATACATTTTTTTGAGTTTTAAGTTGTTTTTTAATTAATAATATTTCTTTAATTGGTAATTAATTATGTTAATTATGGAAGTACATTTTTTTAGTTTAGATGTGTGTTGTGAATTGTGTGGTGTTATAGGGTAGGAAATAAAAAAATTAAATGTATGTAATAATTAATGTTTTTGTTTCTAAATAATTTTGAATTAAAAATATTTATTTGCAAATTATTTTTATTTTATTTAATATAATATTTGTAGGTATTTGTCATATGTATTTAACATTATAATATGTTTTTTAAAAACATTTTTAATATTAAATATATTTGTATTTTTTTAAACATATTAATATATTTTTTAATTTATTTTGTTTTTTGAATATTTATGTTGTTAATATTTTGTTTGTTTTTAATTTTGAACTGACTGGAGTGAGAGTAATAATTGTTACACCTCTGCAATCCAACACTTTCCCTACTGTTGCACTCATTGGAGTGGGAATAGTAAATTTTATTCCGCCACTATCCAACACCTTCACTACTGTTGCACTCACTGGAGTGGGAATAGTAAATTTTACCCCTCCGCTATCCAACACTTTCCCTATTGTTGGACTCTTTGGAGAGGCAATATTAATTTTTACCCCTCTGCTATCAAACACTTTCCCTACTGTTACAATTATTGGAGTGAAAATAGTAATTTTTACCCCTTTGCAATCTAACAATTTCCCTACTGTTGCACTGACTGATGTGGGAATAGTACTTTTTACCCTCCCCCCGCTATCCAACACTTTCCCTACTGTTGCACTGATTGGAGTGGGAATAGTAAATGTTATCCTGCCACTATCCAACACTTTCCCTACTGTTGCACTTACTGGAGTAAGAATAGTCATTTTTACCCCTCCGCTATCCAACTCTTTCACTACTGTTACACTCACTGGAATGGGAGTAGTAATTTTTATCTCTCCTCTATCCAACACTTTCCCTACTGTTGCACTCACTGGAGTGGGAAAAGTTATTTTTACCCCTCCGCTATCCAGCACTTTCCCTACTGTTACACACACTGGAGTGGGAATAGTAATTTTTACCCCTCTGCTATTTAACACTTTCCCTACTGTTGTACTCAGTGGAGCGGAGTAGTAATTTTTAACCCTCTGCTATCCAACACTTTCTGTACTGTTACACTCACTGGAGTGGGAAAAGTAATTTTTAACCCTCAGCTATCCAACACTTTCCCTACTGTTGCACTCACTGGAGTGGCAATAGTAATTTTTACCCCTCCGCTATCCAACACTTTCCCTACTGTTGCACTGACTGGAGTCGGAAATTTAAGTTTAAAGATTTTTAAATAGTTTAATGTTTTAATTTATCATAGAATGTTTTTTTATTAGATTTTATGTTATTGGTACATATATATATATATATAGATATATTTCCAATATAGGTCAAATCAGGCGATCACAAAGGGTTTAATCCACCACCAAGTTGGTTTATTTTCCAGTAACGCGTTTCGCCTGACACAGCAGGCTTGCTCACACACTGAGTTGTGGGACAGACAAGCATATGTAAAGTGAAGTACAAGAAGAGAAAACAGACTTTACCCAGGTAGTAATCTCATGTATGTAAACATAGCGGCCATTTATAAATGGTGTTGTTCTTCCAAAAAGGTGATTGTATTTCCTTAATTATAGTAGTTTAAATCCTAGGTTATACACATTGTTGTATTGGCCATTGATATCCAGTAAAAGTCCTAGTGAACATACAATATAACTACATAAAGGCACAATTGTGCTGCATGTAAATTGCGGTCATACGCGAATGGTATTATTTATAATGGCAGTGATTGTATTCACTATAATAGTTTTGTATACATTCTACGTTACATACATATTGGTCATAGAGTCCCTGACCACGATAAACTGTTATCAACATAGTGTCGTATTCTTTAGTCCGCAATGCCCAAATACGTCTTTAGGTCATCACATTAGTCCGTATGTCCAATGATATACTAATCTAAATCCCAATAAAAACCAATCCAAACATTCACCAAAATTCAACAAACCGAAAAAATATATAAAGTTGAAATCAAACCAAGTGCTATTCTTATCACCTTCCAAAAACATTTCTAACGTTTTATCACAGACATTAAGGAACATAATTGTTATAGTTAGGAACAAAAGGTTCTCTTATCTGTTAAGATACGTGCTCGTCCTGTATCACTCTCTTTATGTGATATTGAAGAAAAGGGTAGGGGGGTCAAAGACGAGTCTTCGCTGGAGTCGGCCCCTTCCTTTCCTCCTGTGGTTTAAAATAAGAAAAGAACAAAAAGAAACCATATGTTAATATTATGGTTCTAATTAAAAAATAATCTTACATAAATATCACACAGAATGTTCGTTATCCACGCTTACATAGTTATAACAATCCTACAGACTCTCTCAACTCGAAGGGGTAGAAAATATTACCGTTCATGAAGATGTACACTCAATTCCTCATCCTGATTGTGGCCCCCAGGGTACATTGTTTGCAGATTAATTATGTGCCATGATTCCCGCTGTCTCAATTGGAGCTCTCTATTTCCACCTCTTCTGTTGTATTCGATTTGCTCAATCGCAAAAAATGTAAGTAGAGAGCTATTAGAAAGGTGGTACTCAGTAAAGTGTCTCGCTACAGGGTAATGAGGGTCTCTGTTGTTAATTGCCCTCATATGTTCCATCACTCTTTTTTGGCTGCTAAGGTGGTACTGCCTACATATCGTAGTTTACATGGACACTCTAAGATGTAGATGACATAATTAGATCCACATGTGAGGAATTGATTAATCGTGTGTTCTGATGTGGGCGTATGATATTTTTTCCACATGTGGCTACCGCGGCATGCTCTGCAATGTCCACATGGGAAAAAACCTTTAAGGTTAAGAGTAGTGTTTGCTAGTTATATCTCCTTTCATCAGGATATCCTTAAGATTTTTTCCTTTCCTGTACGTTATTTGTGGGCGTATCGGTAGATCTTTGGCTAATGTGGGTTCACATGCCAAGATATTCCAATTCTGATTTAGAATTTTGGAAATCTTTTTAGATTCTGAATTATATGTTAAGATAACTCTTGGTTGGTTGTCCTCTTCTACACTGATTTTTTCCTGTAATGTGTACTCTCGTGGGATTTTGCTTACCTTTTCTTTTGCTCTTTCTAGTACCCACTTAGGATATCCTCTTTCTTTGAATCTGTTTATCATGGTTTCCTGTTCTGCCAGAAAATCTTCTTGGGTACTACAATTTCTCCTTGCCCTCAGCAGTTCACCAAATGGTATACTCCATTTTAAGGTTTCAGGGTGACTGCTGAGGGCATGGAGGAGGCTGTTCCCAGCAGTCTCCTTTCTGTGTAATTTGGTGCAAATGCAGTTCTCTTTTACCTCTACCACTACATCTAGGAATTCAATAGCTGTCTTACTGATAGTGTATGTTAATTTCAAATTGAAATTATTCATATTGAGTTTACAGATGAACTTCTTAGCTGAATCCTCACTTCCTTTCCATATAATAAAAAGATCATCTATATATCTCAGCCATTTAACGATCTTTCCTTCTGTTTCATCAATTTTGAAACCTTTTTGTACTTCTTCCTCCCATACCCCAAGAAAAAGGTTTGCAAAACTTGGGGCAAAACAAGTCCCCATCGCTGTTCCGAGGACTTGTCTATACATGGTACCATTGAATAAAAAAATGTTATTAGTTAAACAAAATCTTATCATATCAAGCAACATTGTAGTGTGTTCCATATAGCATATTCTTCTTCCTTTCAAATAGTGATGACAGCATTGTATGCCTAGGCCGTGGTCTATGATAGAATACAAAGAGTTCACATCCATAGTTATAAGTTGGAAATCTTCTTCCCAGATCACGTCTTTTATTTTGCTCAAGAAATCTTTAGTGTCCTTAGTGTAAGAAGGTAGAGTCATTACGTATTCACGAAGGAAATGGTCCACATATTTAGATATGTGTTCTGATACGCATCCTATAGAAGAAACAATAGGTCTCCCTGGTGGTTTAGTAGCATTTTTATGAACTTTGGGTAGGAGGTAAAAGCTTGGTAATTTGGGATAGTCTTTTCTAAGATAGCAGAATTCTTCCCATCATAGTATTCCTTGATCTTTCCAAATTGCCAGCATATCACATATTTTTATGATACTTTCATTGTATTCTTCCATGTTGGTCTCCACATAGAATCTGGGATTACTCAATTGCTTGTTGGCCTCTTCAATATATAGATTTCTATCCCACAGAACAATGTTTCCGCCCTTTGTCTGCCGGGCGGATTACCAACGTCTCATCTTCTGCCAGTATTTTGACAATTTCCCATTGCTTTTTAGAAAAGTTTCCAGCGATATTGTGTTCTTTCTTTTTGGTTCTTTTCTTCCGGAAATTCATTAGGTCTTTCATCACTGTCTCATGGAAGGCGTCTATATTGTCGTGGGGTAAATTTGGGTAAAAAATTGATTTAGGTTTAAATTTAGTCTGTGCTGGTAGGTCAGTGATTATTTTCTGAGTATCTGAGCAAATTCCAAGGTCTGGATCATCATATAACTCCTGTAGAGTTGTGAGAGTATTGAAATCCCCTATGTTGATGAGGGTAGTGGGATCTTCCTCAGTTATTTCTTCATTTCTAGTCAGTTCTTGTTGTAGGTGTCTGGACCCTTTGTTGTAATGCCATTTTTTAAGTTTCATTTTACGGACAAATTTGTACAAATCTATCCGAGTTTCAGGATAGTTGAAGTCATTGGTGGGGCAGAATGAGAGTCCTAAACAGAGTGTCCTTTTTTCATCATACTTAACGGTCTGTGAGATAAATTAATGATTGTTTTATTTACCATTGTATCTTCCATTATTGCTGCTTTTTTTGACCAGTCTTGGTTCCCATTGGTCCTCTTCCACGTCCTCGTCCTCTTCCTGATCCTCTGTCTGATTCGCTGTCGTCTTCGCCAGTTCCTTCCGGGTTTCTTCCTCTTCCTCTTCCTCTTCTCTGTTGCCCCCGACCTCTCCCTCTCGTTTTCGGTGGTTGCACTGTTCTCGGAATCTGCCTTCCTGTTCTCATCAGGCGGTATTCCTCTAAAAAATTTGTTTGTGGTCTACCTCCTGTATTGTCATCTTGTCTGAGATTAGATGTTTGTTGTGGCTCCCCCTCAGTGTCACTACTGGTGATTGATTCTGTAGCACTCAGTATCCCAGACACTTCATCTATGGTTTCTCCTTGTGCTAGTTTCTCGTAAAGGTGGTCATATTTATGACTATATGTTAGGATTCTGCCACTCTCATAGTCGCAGCAGTCACGATGTAATTTACGTTGTTTTCGTGCTTTTATGTCATCCTCGTATCTTTTTAACCTTCCTTTGAGATCCACCATAAATTTACTTATCACTTCCTGTTCATTATGTTTATTCAGGTCATCTTCCAGAGCTTTAAGTTCTCGTATTATCCCTTCTCTGTCTTCCCATGCGTATTTTATAAGAATCATAAGCTTTCTTTTTGAGCTCTGGGCTGAGTTTTCCGCCCATTCTTGGAGTATATTGGGATTTGGGGATTCATAGGAGGTTCATATGCTTGTCTGTCCCACAACTCAGTGTGTGAGCAAGTCTGCTGTGTCAGGCGAAATGCGTTACTGGAAAATAAACCAACTTGGTGGTGGATTAAACCCTTTGTGATCGCCTGATTTGACCTATATTGGAATTGTGAAAGTCGGCGCGCTCCGCCGGCATTGGCGATCCGCCTGCCTAGGGCGGGGGAGACGGAAGGAGCAACGTATTTTGGAATATATAGATATATATATATATAGATAGATATATATATTTGTAAATGTTTATATAAATTTAAAATTATAAAATAGATTAAAATTAATAGTTTATACATTGTTTTAAAGTAAATATATATATATATATATATTAATTATGTATGCATGTTTAACTTTCTTAATTACGTTCATGTGTTATATTTGTTAAAATGTATAATAAATCTGCTTTATTTTTTTATATTAATTTTATTATTTAACATATTTAATAGTTATTATTTTATTTTATATATATATATATATATAAAAATCGTTATTTTGTACAACTACATTTTTTACATCGATATTTTTGTTTCAATATTTTTGTACTTACCTGTTTAAGTATAGGGAGTCAATATGGTTGCATTCTATATTTTTTCATCGATATTTTTTACATCTATATTTTTTACATCGATATTCTGTCAGTGAACCTCTTTAAACAGAACTCCCAGGCTGTGCAGGAGGGGCAAAGCCCAGGGCAAATTTAGTCTTTCTCTGTAATTTTCTGCTGCTGGGTGTGAGTTCTTTGTCAGGTCGACCTTTGCCACTTCAAAGTGGAGAGGATATTGTGCCTCCAACAATTGATACCATCGTTCTAGGATAAGGGAGCCTAGGTTTACTTAATGAACCCAGCCAAGCTTAAAGTGGTTATTCAGGAGAAGTTACACTTTTTTACTTCAGAAGTCAAGGCAAAGGAGTTTTTAGACAGCTTGAGCCTCGGGTAAAGTAACTGAGCCTGACAGGTTTTTGTAGTAACCACACCGGTACAGAGTTAGTTAAGTGGTTTATTAAGACTAAATGGTAAAAGGATACGGACCAGACCGACTCCAACAGCAGCTCAAGAGAACTGAATCATCTTAATAGTGTTGCTAGGAGCTACATAACATTCTTAGAACAGAGAGAAAAGCAACATTCAGAACAAGATAACACATAAGATATTACATATCTTCCCTTCTTCTTAAAAAAATTAAACAAAAAAAACAAAGAATCAAGATCTATACCTAGCAGGTTTAACAATGGACCTGGAACTCCGCCGAACCTTGGTCTGGTGAGTAAGAGAAAATTCAGGACCCTGACCAGAAGGAGAGGAGGCTCTGGTACGCACCTTAACAACTCTGTTGAGGTTCCACCAATGACCACCCTTGACTTTGACAGCATTGCCAACAATTTTGATCACTTCGACAGGCTCACCAAATTTACTGTCACCCTTCCTAACATGCACTGCAGATTTAATTCTGACCATGTCACCTACATCAAGAGAAGAAACCTTCACAGTTTATTTTACTTCGTACAACATTTTTTGTTTTGATTGAGACTCAGACATGTTTTCCATAACAGTAGACATCAACTTAGACATATCAGAAACTAATTTCACCCATTTAGTCATCCAACCAGGCCTAAAATTAGTATTGGCCTTTCTCCCTCTTACCAACTGAAAAGGACAAATCTTTGTGGAAGTGTGAGGTGTCGTTCTATAGAACCATATCATACTGTCAAGAGCCTTTTGGACATCATAGTTACCTGCCCTTGCCCATCTTACACACTCACCAATTACCCGATTCATCCTTTCCACCAGGCCATTGGACTGGGGATGATATAAGGAACTTTTGATGTGCTTAACTCCAGATTCTAAAAGAAAAGTTTGAAATTCATGACTAACAAATTGCGTGCCATTGGCCGAAACCAAAATTTCCGGACAACCTTCTCTCAGCCACACTTCTCTCAAGAATTGAATAATGCACTTTGTGGTGGCTTCTTTGACTAGTTTGACTTCGGGCCATTTGGATGCATAATCCATTAGGACTAAAATAAAACGGAAACCACCTTGGAGACAATCATAAGGCCCCATGACGTCTATCCCTAGTTTCAACCAGGGCCCCTGTGGACATCATTGGAGGAACAGATACTTTGAGACTTTTATCAGCTGCCCCACAAATACAACAACCAGAAACAACATCTTCATTCTCAGTATCCATTCTTGCCCACCAGTAAATGTCACGAATGCAACGCTTCGTGAGAGTACATCCAAGATGACCCTCGTGAGCTCTTTGTATAATTACATTTCGGAAAGAACATGGTGGTACAAACTTATCCCCTCTAAGGAGCAAACCATCTTCCAGAGACAGTTTATCTTGCACCTTCCAGAATGGTTGAACGAGGGCTGAAACAGCATTTTCACTAGGCCAGCCACCTGTCACATGACTGCAAACTTCTTGAAGTACAGAATCTGCCTCTACAGCTCGCAACCATTCATTCTCTGAGCACAGATTCATGGTGGGTATTTCCAAAGCTGCTACCAAACAATCATCGCAATCTTCGGTAGAAAATTCATCCAAATTAACGTCTTCAGGATCATCTGATTTGACAGGGAAACAGGACAAAAAGTCAGCTCGCCCATTGCGTCCCCCTGAAATATGTTTGACATCAAACTGATACTGAAGAAGCTTAGAGACCATTCGCAAAATCCTTGGAGTGGAGTATTTACTCACGCCACCACCTAGAATGTTGACCAAAGGTTTGTGGTCAGTTTGTAGCAAGAAACGTTTGCCCCAAATATAAGAGCGAAACTTTTCGATAGCCCAGGTACAGGCCAACAACTCTCTCTCTATGACAGAGTATTGAAGCTCAGCTGACCTCAGAACCCTAGATGCAAAGCATACAGTATTTTCTAACCCATTATCTGACTGGGTCAACATGGCCCCCAAACCTACTTGACTTGCGTCAACAGTGACACAACATGGTAAATTGGAATCAAAAGGTTTCAGTGCCAAACCACATTTCAAAGCATTTTTGATGACATCAAAAGCAGCATCACAATTACCACACCATTCAAACTTCACTCCTTTCTTGAGGAGGTTGCTTATCGGTCTCACGATAGAGGCAAAGTTAGGGACAAATCTCGAATAATATTCGCACAACCTGAGTAATAATTTGACTCCTGACTTGTCTACAGGTGCTGGGGCATCAATGATTGCTGTCAACAAACCAGGTTTAGGGCTAATACCATCCCTTGAAATTACGTGACCTAAATATTCAACTTTGGGGCGTAAAAACTCGCACTTTTCTTCCTTTAGCACTACCCCATATTTATTAAATAGAGAAAGGACTTTATCTAGTATAGTATTGTGAGAAACAATGTCTTTGCCGAAAACCAAAACATTGTCTTGAAAGATCAAAATCCCATCCACCTCTTTGAGAATACTTGCCATGATCCTTTGAAACACTGAGGCTGCTGATGCAAGCCCGAAAGGCATACGGCAATAACGGAAAGTGCCTAATGGAGATATAAAGGCAGTCAAGTGTCGAGATTCGGGATCCAGTTCCACCTGGTGGTATGCACTGGCCAAATCTAACTTCGTGAAATAGCAAGCACCTTTAGTTGAAGCAAGCAAGTCACTTATTCTAGGCAAGGGATGTGAGTCTATCCAGATTTCTTTATTAAGGGATCTCAAGTCCACGCAGAATCTAAGGTCCCCTCCCCTTTTTCTGGCAACAACTAAAGGGGAAAGCCACAGAGAAGACTCTGTGGGTTCAATGATTCCCTTTGAGCAAAGGGTCTTGAGTTCTTTGTCAAGATCATCTCTAACGCTAAATGGTACTCCTCTGAGCTTGTGTTTTACCGGTACAGCTCCATCCTTCACAATTATTTTATGCTTGAACCCTTTTATTTTGCCTAAAACTTTTCCAAACACATCAGGGAATGTGTCTTTCCACTTTTGACTCACCTCTTCATTCCCAACCACAAGGACCTGTTCTTTGGCCCCAGGTTTGAGGATCATGCCGAAGACACCTTGGTGAAACCAGCCCAATATGTTAAGGCCTTTAACAGCAACGTATATCTTCCCCCTGATCCTCCTATCCTTAAATTTAAGTTCATCTTAAAAAAAAACTAATAATTCAATTCTTCGTCCCTCATACGACACAGGTGACCTATCAGGAGAAGACAGAGTAAAAGTACCCTTCCAAACTTCTTCAAATAACTTCTGTGTAATCATTGTTATTTTGGCTCCAGAATCTACTAACAATTTGATGGTATGAGAAACCACACCAATATCAACTATAGGATCCACGCAAGATGAGGGAACACCCTCAATCACACCTTGAGAACAACCTGTGGTCTCACACATAACATCAGTGACAACAGATATGATTTCGGAGTCTGAGTCGTCCTCAGATTCAATTGTACAGATGGGTGGTTTTTTGAAATTTCTCTTTTTGAGACACACCTTAGCAAAATGTCCCATCTTCTTGCAATAATTACACATTACCTCAATGGCAGGACATTTATATCCTCTGAGTTGCCAGGGATTACCACATCTCAGACACATATTATTGCCATTACTTCTATTCACATTGGAACTTTGAGATTTGAGCTTTGAAGAGGAGACATTGAAAGAATTTACAATGGGTTTACCACGTTGTTTAGAAGGATTGTTAACATTAACAACATTTACAACATCATTAAGCTTTTCATCTAGTTCTTTCAAGGAAACCATGGAAATTTCTATGCTCTTGGCAATTTTAATGGTTTCCTCTAAAGAAGGATCGCCCATGCTCAAAAGCTTTTGCCTGATGTTTTTGTCTTTGCATTGACAGACAAATTGGTCCCTGATCAACTGGTCAGTAAAATTCTCAAATTTGCAGTCAGCTGCGAGTCTGCGTAAAATTGAAATATAGGAATCAACATCTTCAGCTTCCGTTTGCTTCCTTTTAAAGAATTTGTGCATTAAAACCATAAGACTTGGCTGTTTATCGAATCTGTGTTTTTGTTTCAACACCGCTTGTTGGTATTCGTCGAGGTCTTAAGATTCTTCATGTGTCAAGGGAGGTAAATGTTTGAAGATTGACCTTCCTTCAAATCCTAACGAGTGTAGTAGTAGACACTTTTTTCTTTCTGCAACGAAACGAGAAGCACCCATGGCACCTAAGTATGTCTCAAAAGCATCATGCCAAATTTCCCAATGAACTGTTGACTCTCCTGGGGAATCTAAAAATGCAGGAGGAGAATTGATAGATTGCATGGTGCACATCATGTTTTTTTTTTTATAATTGAAAAAAATGTTTTGGGAAAGGTGTAAACATAAGAGAAATAGCAGGGAAATATAAAGTTGCAGAAGGGCACTGTGGTGTGTGTATCACCGCATGACACACTGTATTAGAAAAGAATGTGTAATTATGTAGATCGTTTTGTTGAGGATTAGATAATAAAAAAAACAACAAAGTAACATAAAGTTGCAGCAGAACACTGTTTGCAATGGAACAGGTGTGTGTATCACCGCGTGAGACACTGTATCAGGAAAAGAAAGAGAAATTATGTAGATCGTTTTGTTGAGGAGAAATCCGTTTTCCCTTTCTTTTGATTCGGAAAGATAAATTTGTTGAATTTTTTTTTAATGTCACACAGGAAGAAAATAAGACGTTGCAGTAGGTAGCTGTTTAAATTGAAATGGTGTGTGTGTCACCGCGTAACACACAGTAGCGGCTCCTGGTGGGAGTGCTACCGGGTGGTGACGTGGGGCGGGGGGTAGTAAACACCGGAATACGGATGAATGCAGGTAAGTAGACAATTAAATCAATAAAACGAATTTCGTTGCGCGCGCTGCCCCACCAAATGCAATGCAGCGCGCGCAACGAAATTCGTTTTATTGATTTAATTGTCTACTTACCTGCATTCATCTGTATTCCGGTGTGACCGCCGCGGAACAATAGTGATTCTCACCGCCATCCTAATATGGCGGTGGATAAATCACCTTTTGATGGGGGGCGGATCGCCACCGCCGGGCTGGCGGTGGCGATCCGCCCGCCATCGTAATAAGCCCCTTAGTTAGCAACAACAGAAACAGCTTTAGCTGGGTTACTTCTTATTTCAGGTTTTTAGCCTGTGTGAGATGAGATGGAACACTGCTTCCTGTGGTTATAGGAGGATTGATTAATTTCAACAAGATGATGCAAAGGAAAATGGGATCATGTAGAAGATAAAATGGCAGAATATAAATTGCGAATCTGCATGATTAATATTAGTGGTCTCAACGACAGGAATAACAGAGGTAGGGTTGCTTTGTGATTAAGGGTCATGAAACCAGATTTAGTTTGTATTCAGTAGACTCATATTCCCTGGAATAAGCGGGCACTCTTTAAGGAGCTAGGTCTCTCACTTTTGGCCTGAACACAGCAGCGTTTAACATCAAGGGGGTGGCAGTCCTTGCCAGGTGGTCTATTTGTTCCACTGGCCATACCTTGGTGGACAAGCTGGGCCATTCGGTTATAGAAGAATGCTGTGTGGGCAATAGCCGGTTCACACTACATTCAGTTTATGGTTCTAATGTTGGTGAGGCTGGTATTTTTGAGCTACTGAAAATATAATTGGCTTCATGGTCACTCCAGCTTATTTTATGTGGAGATTAAAATATTTCTCTGGATGTCAAGAATGATCAATCTGGTAGCCAAATTTATTCAGGGAGGAAGCTGGTGTTTTTTGGTGCTTTGGAAAGCTTAGTGAAGGATCATGGTCTTATGGATGTATGGGATAAATGCAAGGCCCAGCATCCAGGCTTTGCTTTTTATTCCTTCCCTCACAGTAAGCTGGTGCGACTAGATTATTTCTTTGTTTCTGCCCACCATTCAGCGAGGCCAAGATAGAGATGTTTCCTACGGCTCTATCAGATTATAGTCCACTGGAACTTGAAATCCCTGCTACAGGTATTACTGAACCCCTGGGGTCTTGGACCTTTTTTTATAGGAAGCTATTGTCAGACCCAGCATATTTAGATCATATGGGTGTAAGGATAAAGCAGTTTTTGGAAACCAATAGAGAGGTGTCTCTGACCGGTTTGGTGTGGGAAGCTTTAAAGGCAGTAATCAGGGGGAAACCTTTAGCTTCAGTCCTCACTTTCAGAAAGTAAAACAGATGGAGATTCTGGGGTTGATAAGGAGTTATCCATAGCAGAGGGAAAACAGACTTAGAGATTGACTAAGGGCTTTGATCTGCAAGAGGTCCAGCAAGAAATAGCTATATTAAAGGCCAAAATCAACCAGCACTTCAGCAAGGAGGTGGTTGTTAAATTCCATACATACAGGTCAGAATGTTGCGAGTATGGGGAGGCTACTGGGAGATTATTGGCAAAATGGATTAGGCAGAAGAAGGATAAAAGAGGGAAAACTGCTATAAGAAATCAGGAAGGGACGACTTTTGAGGCCCCGTCTGATATCATCAGGGGTTTTAAGGATTTTTATGAAGCCTTATACTCGGAAAATCTTGATCCTCCAATGGAGGGCTACAATTGCTTTTTTATGGGATTAGATAGGGTCAGATTTAGTGAGGAGTAGGAAATCCTTGACACTCCATTAACTTTGGAGCAGATTTTTGAAGCAATGAATTCTTTAGCTGCCGGGAAGGTCACAGGACCAAATAGGCTTACATTGGAATCATTCAAAGTTTTCTTTGGAGAGCTCCAACAGGATAGGCTCCAAACCTTTCGTGGAGCACAAATTGGACTAATCCCTCCATCATGAGAAACAGCAAACAGTGGTTTTTAAGAAAAAAGATAAACCAGCCTTGATCCCTGGATTGTATAGACCAACCTCTTTAATAAACTGTGATGAGAAAATCTATGCCAAGGTATTGGAAAATTGGTTGGAGCAAGTTATATTGCCATTAGTATCTCGCAGGCAACACAACATTATTCCTGGGCTTGACACAGTTGACCATGTCAGGAGAGTGATTACATGTTGTTTGACATGGCCAGTGCTCTAAAGGCATCGTTGGGGCTGATTTTATTAGATGCAGAGAAGGCTTTTGACCGTGTATCATGGGAATTTTTGTGGGCAGTCCATGGAATGGAAAGGGTTTGGTAGAAGATTCATAAAGGCCATCTAAGCCCTGTGTAAGACCCCAAATGCTAAATTACGAGTAATAGGGTTGGAGTCAGATAGTATACAGATTTCAAGAGGTACCATGCAGGGCTGCCCATGCTCAACTTTATTATTTGCACTTTATACTGACCTTTTTAGCATAACTTGATAATAATCTATGCATTAAACCTGTTATTTTGAATCAAGTAGAATATGAAGTATTTTCATACACAGATGATGTTGCAGTGATTACTGCGGATCCCTCTACCTCACTCTGTGAAATTGAAGACCTGGCTAGGCAGTTCGGGGCATGCTCAGGGTACATGTTAAATGAGGGTAAAACCTGTGTGTTGTGTATGGAGGGAATCTGATTTAGGGACCAAGGGCGGGGACTGAGGTAGTGTGTTTAGGAGTCAGAAATACAGCAGCACTGGATAGGTTGGTAGAATTGAATATGACACCATTAATCTATAATGTTAAACAAGAGCTCAATCGAGTCAATCCCTTATATATTTCGTTATTTGAGAGGTGTAATGAGTTGAAAATTAATATTTTACTGAAGGTGTTATATATTTTTAGGACTTTCCCTTTGGAGATCAGTAAATTCTGGCTGTCTAAATTAGAGAGTATATGTTTTAGCTTTTTATAAGGAAATTGAAAGCCAAGAAAGGCAGCTAAATATATGAATTTGCCAAGATCATGAGGTAGATGGTCTCACCCTAATTTAACTTTTTATTACTGGGCTTGCATGTTGCAACACATGGGAATCATAGTTGTGGGTGGGTCACACTGAATACATTTTGCATAAACCCCAGCAATTTCTGAGATGGTGTTGGGAACCGAAGAAATGTTTGGTGAAAAAAGTAGAACCCAGTTATTATAAGAAACCCAAGTTCAAGATTTTAAAAGCAGCATATAAGGTTTGGAGTCAGATTAAATACCGATTAGGTATTTTTAAGATCAACTTCTATACTTTTATGTCTGCCTTGTCAATTTTACCATCCGTCTTTCAAGATGTAACGGTAAACAGGTGGGGGAAGAAAGGAATCACAGTATTGGGTGAATTATAGTGCAATGCCCAACTCTTCTCCTTCACGGAACTGAGGGAGACCTTTGGATTAGCTAAGGGTGATTTTTTTTAAAATTTCTTTAGATACAAGATTTTATCTTTAAGAGGAAAAAGGATTTAACATCAACAGTGAAAATTCCTTCAGTTGAGGCGGCGAGACGAAGGAATAGAATTGGCCCAATCTACAATCTACTGGTACATAGACAATAAGAGGATGTGGAAATGCAGAATTCTAAATGGGGGGCCAGGTTTAGTACAGAGGGGCTATATCTTCAGAAGTCATTGGACCTTAGTAACAAGATTTTATTAACTGCAAGTTTGAGAAACCAACACTTCAAGACAGCATTTAATCTATACCACGGGTACTCATAGTACGGCCCGCGGGCCGCCGGTGGCCCGGCAAGCCTTTCTTGGCGGCCCGCGGACCTTGCAGATACCTACCTGTGTTTTTTCTTCTTTTTTTTTTAAGTGCCAGCAAACACCGCCGGTTGCAGCAGCGCTCTATGGGGGCCGGGCGATTCTTTAAAAAGACATTCACTTAGTTAATGAGGCTTTGTTGTATTTCACCTCTTTTAGCGCCCTGCATCTCCATGCAGGGGCGCTAAGAAGAGGTGAAATACAACAAAGCCTCATTAACAAGTGAATGGTCTTTTAAAGACCTGAGGCTGTGAAGTACTCGGGTGCGGCTGTGTGTGCGCCCGGGAAGCTGTCTCAGCCCGGGCTGACACACGCGGGGTGACGTGACAGAGCGAGGGAGACAGACAGACAGAGGAAGGGAGACAGAGAGGGAGACAGAGGGAGGGAGACAGAGAGAGGGAGACAGAGAGAGAGGGAGACAGAGAGAGAGGGAGACAGAGAGAGAGAGGGAGGGAGACAGGGAGAGAGGGAGACAGAGAGAGGGAGACAGAGGGAGGGAGACAGAGAGAGGGAGACAGAGAGAGAGGGAGACAGAGAGGGAGGGAGTCAGGGGGGGAGACAGAGGGAGACAGAGGGAGACAGAGAGGGGGAGACAGAGAGGGGGAGACAGAGAGAGGGAGACAGAGAGAGGGAGACAGAGGGAGGGAGACAGAGGGAGGGAGACAGAGGGAGGGAGACAGAGAGAGGGAGACAGAGGGAGGGAGACAGAGGGAGGGAGACAGAGGGAGACAGAGGGAGGGAGAGAGAGACAGAGGGAGACAGAGAGGGAGGGAGACAGAGAGGGAGGGAGACAGAGAGGGAGGGAGACAGAGAGGGAGGGAGACAGAGAGGGAGGGAGACAGAGGGAGGGAGACAGAGAGGGAGGGAGACAGAGAGGGAGGGAGACAGAGGGAGGGAGACAGAGGGAGGGAGACAGAGGGAGGGAGACAGACAGAGGGAGGGAGACAGAGAGAGGGATACAGAGAGAGAGGGAGTCAGGGGGAGCAGAGGGAGGGAGAGGGAGACAGAGGGAGACAGAGGGAGGGAGACAGAGAGAGGGAGACAGAGAGGGAGACAGAGAGAGGGAGACAGAGAGAGGGAGACAGAGAGGGGGAGACAGAGAGGGGGAGACAGAGAGAGGGAGACAGAGGGAGGGAGACAGAGGGAGGGAGTCAGGGGGAGGGAGTCAGGGGGAGGGAGAGGGAGACAGACAGAGGGAGACAGAGGGAGGGAGACAGAGGGAGGGAGACAGAGGGAGGGAGACAGAGAGAGGGAGACAGAGAGAGGGAGCCAGAGGGAGGGAGACAGACAGAGAGAGGGAGGGAGACAGAGAGAGGGAGGGAGAGAGACAGAGGGAGACAGAGACAGAGGGAGGGAGACAGAGACAGAGGGAGGGAGACAGAGACAGAGGGAGGGAGACAGAGGGAGGGAGACAGAGAGGGAGACAGAGAGGGAGACAGAGAGGGAGATAGAGAGGGAGACAGAGAGAGGGAGGGAGACAGAGAGAGGGAGGGAGACAGAGAGGGAGGGAGACAGAGAGAGAGGGAGACAGAGAGAGAGGGAGCCAGAGAGGGAGGGAGACAGAGGGAGGGAGTCAGGGGGAGACAGAGGGAGGGAGAGGGAGACAGAGAGAGGGAGGGAGACAGAGACAGAGGGAGGGAGACAGAGGGAGGGAGACAGAGGGAGGGAGACAGAGGGAGGGAGACAGAGAGGGAGACAGAGAGGGAGACAGAGAGGGAGACAGAGAGAGGGAGACAGAGAGAGGGAGGGAGACAGAGAGGGAGGGAGACAGAGAGGGAGGGAGACAGAGAGAGAGGGAGACAGAGAGGGAGGGAGACAGAGGGAGGGAGTCAGGGGGAGACAGAGGGAGGGAGAGGGAGACAGACGGAGACAGACAGAGGGAGACAGAGGGAGGGAGACAGAGAGAGGGAGACAGAGAGAGGGAGACAGAGAGAGGGAGACAGAGAGAAGGAGGCAGAGAGGGGGAGACAGAGAGGGGGAGACAGAGAGGGGGAGATAGAGAGGGGAGACAGAGAGAGGGAGACAGAGGGAGAGAGAGAGAGAGGGAGACAGAGGGAGGGAGACAGACAGAGGGAGGGAGACAGAGGGAGGGAGACAGACAGAGGGAGACAGACAGAGGGAGACAGACAGAGGGGGAGACAGAGGGAGGGAGACAGAGAGGGAGACAGAGAGGGAGACAGAGGGAGACAGAGGGAGACAGAGAGGGAGACAGAGAGGGAGAGAGAGACAGAGGGAGACAGAGAGGGAGGGAGACAGAGAGGGAGGGAGACAGAGAGAGGGAGACAGAGAGGGGGAGACAGAGAGGGAGACAGAGAGGGAGACAGAGAGGGAGACAGACAGAGGGAGACAGACAGAGGGAGACAGACAGAGGGAGACAGACAGAGGGAGGGAGATAGAGGGAGGGAGACAGACAGAAACAGAGGGAGGGAGACAGAGACAGAGGGAGGGAGAGGGAGAGGGAGACAGGGAGGGAGAGGGTGACAGAGAGGGAGACAGACGGAGGGAGATAGAGGGAGGGAGATAGAGGGAGGGAGACAGACAGAGACAGAGGGAGGGAGACAGAGGGAGGGAGACCGAGGGAGGGAGACAGAGGGAGGGAGACAGAGGGAGGGGAGGGAGGGAGACAGACAGAGGGAGACAGACAGAGGGAGGGAGACAGAGGGAGGGAGACAGAGGGAGGGAGACAGAGGGAGACAGACAGAGGGAGGGAGACAGAGGGAGGGAGATAGAGGGAGGGAGACAGACAGAGACAGAGGGAGGGAGACAGAGACAGAGGGAGGGAGGGAGAGGGAGACAGAGACAGAGGGAGACAGAGAGGGAGACAGACGGAGGGAGATAGAGGGAGGGAGACAGACAGAGACAGAGGGAGGGAGACAGAGGGAGGGAGACAGAGGGAGGGAGACAGAGACAGGGAGAGGGAGACAGAGGGAGGGAGACAGAGGGAGGGAGACAGAGACAGAGGGAGGGAGAGGGAGACAGACGGAGGGAGACAGAGGGAGGGAGACAGAGGGAGGGAGACAGAGGGAGGGAGACAGAGGGAGGGAGACAGATAGACACAGAGGGAGGGAGACAGAGAGGGAGGGAGAGGGAGACAGAGGGAGGGAGATAGAGGGAGGGAGACAGAGGGAGGGAGACAGAGGGAGACAGAGACAGAGGGAGGGAGTCAGGGGGAGGGAGTCAGGGGGAGGGAGAGGGAGACAGAGGGAGGGAGACAGAGGGAGGGAGACAGAGGGAGACAGAGGGAGGGAGACAGAGAGAGGGAGACAGAGAGAGTGAGACAGAGAGAGGGAGACAGAGGGAGGGAGACAGAGGGAGGGAGACAGACAGAGAGAGAGGGAGGGAGACAGACAGAGAGACAGAGGGAGGGAGACAGAGACAGGGAGACAGAGGGAGGGAGACAGAGGGAGGGAGACAGAGGGAGGGAGACAGAGAGAGGGAGACAGAGGGGGAGACAGAGAGGGGGAGACAGAGAGAGGGAGACAGAGAGAGGGAGACAGAGAGAGGGAGACAGAGAGAGGGAGACAGAGAGAGGGAGACAGAGAGAGAGGGAGAGGGAGAGAGAGGGAGACAGAGAGGGAGACAGAGAGGGAGACAGAGAGGGAGACAGAGAGAGGGAGACAGAGAGAGGGAGACAGAGAGGGAGACAGAGAGGGAGACAGAGAGGGAGACAGAGAGAGGGAGGAGGGCCACAGACAGAGGGAGACAGACAGGGAGGAGGGTGACAGACAGAGGGAGGGAGACAGATAGAGGGAGACAGAGGGAGGGAGACAGACAGAGGGATACAGAGGGAGGGAGAGAGAGGGAGGGAGGGGGAGAGAGAGAGGGAGGGAGACAGAGGGAGGGAGACAGAGGGAGGGAGACAGAGGGAGGGAGACAGAGGGAGGGAGACAGAGAGAGGAGACAGAGAGGGAGGGAGACAGAAAGAGAGAGAGGGAGACAAACAGTTAGTGAGACAGAGAGAGGGAGGGAGAGAGAGGGAGGGAGAGAGAGAGAGGGAGAGAGAGAGAGGGAGAGAGAGATAGAGATAGAGAGAGATAGAGAGAGAGAGAGAGAGGGAGGGAGAGAGAGAGGGAGGGAGGGAGACGGAGAGAGAGGGAGGGAGACGGAGAGAGAGAGAGGGAGGGAGCGATAGAGAGAGGGAAGGAGACAGAGTGAGAGAGAGAGAGATAGAGAGAGAGATGTGTGTATGCTGGGTCTGGTGGCTCAGTGGACGAAGGTGTCCGCTGCAGGGGCCTGTGTTCAACCTCATGGTCATAGTTATTTTTTTTTGCTCTAGCCCCGCCCCTCCCCCACTGACCCCGCCCCCACCGGTGCGGCCCTCGGCCACAAACCACACTGTAAATTTGGCCCCCGAGAGAAAATTTGTGAGTACCCATGATCTATACTATACCTCGGCCAAGGTGACTAAGGGAGGGTGGTAGTTTTGGTGGCAAGTACAATCTGTGTGGTTTAGAGCAGGCTGAAATCGTTCATGTGTTCTTTCCATGCCCCAAGTTAGATCCCTTGATGCAGGATATTAGTGTTTTTTGGGGTTTTATCACTGGGGGCCAGGTCCAGATCACTTTGCTATTTATGATTCTGGGTGTGATGGTTGATTCAGAGGATAATGCTGTATTAAGAAGAGAATCTGATTTGCTATTTATCGCAATGGCCACTGCTAGACTGTGCATTGAATCAGATTGGCTGAACCCAGACCCCTCAATATTCTCAACGTGGAGGTCGAGATTTTTAGCTATTTACAACATGGAAATAAACCTTCATAAACTCAAGGGGCGAAAGAAGCTGCGGTGGGAGACCAGGATCTGGGCATCGGTTACCAACTGGATGGAGGGGCCAATGAAACAGCAGAGAGCAAAAGCGGCCGGTAATGAAGGCAAAAGGCTATCTGCTAGCTCAAGATGGTAGAGTTAATGGGAGGGGACTGTCCTCACTTTTTATCCCCTCTAAGTATATGCACTTTCTAATATTTTATATATTTGATGTTGTCTTTATTGCTGTTAAAGTGTTGGTCTTATTGTGTCTCTATTTATTTGAAGATCTGTTTATAAGTATGGACTGGCACTCTATTGCTATGCTCCTAAGTATGTTGTCATGTATATGCACATCAAAGGATTAAGCATTTGACAGACTGGTGACATTGAGAGGGCATAAATCTGCGGCTATTATAGCGATTGGGTAGCTGCTGTTCTATTTTTAGGATGTGTGAGATAAATAGGCACAGCACTTTATTGCAATGTTGCTAAATATGCTATTGTATATGTGTCTGGGAAAACATCATGCATTTGCACTTTTCTGGCACTTTATTGCAATGTTACTAAATATGTTATTAAGGATACATGTGATAAAGGATTATGCACTTGCAGTTTACACACTGGGGACATGGAGGGGATATCTATGGTCTGACTCTATATATAAAAAATACTCTGCTGTCATATCTTAAGAGTACTTTCAATTTTAGATGTCTCTTGGCCTGAGATATTGTTGCTTTGATATTGATTTAATCAGCTGCATCTGAGAAAATATCAATGGGAGCCTTCCTGTAATTATGAATCGCAAATTGTCTCTCTTGTATTGGTGTAAAGGTACTGTGGGTTTGCTCATTGCTGCTGCTATGCTCTGTTCAAATGAATTTGCTATTTTCCTTTTTTTTGCCTTTCGGAATTACTGCTTTGAACAGTGTTGAATTACTGGTGTTAAAATCAATAAAGAGAATTAAAAAAATGTATAAAAGAATAAAAGTATTTTCAGTCCTTTAAAAACATAATTTTTAACAGAATCACTATATATTAAATAAAAATAAAAATTATGGTGAGAAGGATATTTGTATTTATTGTTACAATTATTATTTATAAAGTAAATTCATATACTTTAATTAATTAAATATTTAATAGGCATTTAATCGTTTGATGAGTTAATTTGCATATTAACTCATCAAATAATTAAATGCCTATTAAATGACATGACATAACATTAAATATTTTTAAGTATTGTTTTTAAAGAATAATAAACTTTAATCATTTTTCCTACATCTTTCCATAGGAAGATGTCTGTCATGGTAGCGGAGATTTTGATATATGAATTCAAAGTTACTAGTAGTAACGTCATACTTGTAAATCCTACACCTAGATGGAAATGGTGAATAGCAAAGAAGTGTTGAGTTATAGTTGGGCTTAGCAATAAGTCTATATAAGTAAATACACACATATATTTGCCTTTGTAAATACACTCCAAAGTGTCCAAGATTTCTCACAAGGATGCCAATGTGGGATAGAATGTCACAGTGAGTTTGCTTACAAAGATAAGCAAACTAGGAAGGGTATGAAGGAAGTATTAAACCCAGGGTGATGAAAAGTGGACAAGACAAATTCTGAGTCTTTTTTGTACCAGGACTAGGGATGCATTTTTGTGCTTGTCCCAATAGACTGAATCTTGCGTTGTGTAAAGGTTGAATCGGTGGACCCTTTTAAAGGAAAAATGTAATGTGTTTTCTCACTTGGTTTCTTTTCAAAGCAAACTGCTACCATGAAGACATTTACTTGGTTGCTAGTAACTTTTTTCAGTTTCTGTTAGAAAGGAAAAATTTTGTGAACAAAGGATAGTGGATGGCCCATTGCTGAAGGAGCCTGAAGAAAATGATTTTTGGGATGGTGCTGCTTTCTGTAAAAAATGGGTAATTCCTGCAGAAGGCATGTGCGAAGTAGAAGGGGGTTCAGACGGGTAATTCTGGTAGCATGATGGGTTGGTTTGTAAATTATTGCCAAGATTTTCTGATTTAGAATCATTACACCTTCTTTTATCCATTCTCTTTTTTCGATTTTTGGATCTTTTTTGGTGTTTATAGCTTCTATAGGGAATCATTATCAGGAATAGCAATTTCACAACCCAGCTTCCCACTTATCTGACATCACAGGAGAGGAAATAAAGGACATTTACCACTGTGGTGACATCAGGTGGAGAACCATTCATTTCCCCAGTCTTCCCCCAACTCATTGAAAATGCAGTCACTGATTTAAAGCATCTGCTGGAACTCCTGAGACCTGAAGGAGGTGATAGTACGGCAGATGATGATCTTCAGTCTATCAAAGTTTCACCACCTCTCTGTTGTCTCTATTGACCCATTAAAATTAGTCAAATGTGGTTTTACAATCTCTGATCATCAACCACCACCTTCAATGCCTGCTGTTGATCATTGCACAATATTGACTAGCATGGGATTTCTCTGTGTGCTGACAGCATCTGTGATGCAACTGATACAGGCACTTAGTCTAAACTTTCTCATTGAAAGAGAAGAGCATGACCATGAGTTGGGAGAGGAAGGGATGGCTCAGGGGATACTGGGAAAGTATGGCAGAGCTCCAATAACTGATTTTAAATATTGGAGAATAGGGAGTAAATGGGACAAATGGGGAAGAATGACAGTATGTCAGATTTTCACGTTTTATTTTTTACCATTAAGTGCAAGAGGAATCGTGTGCCAAGCAGAATTGGGACTGGCAGGAAACACACATTTTTTCAATACATGGAAGAGATGCGAGAGGCTGGTGGATTAGAAGTCCACGATGAAGTGACAGAGTGCAGGGTAAGTAGCCAGGATTTCACCCATCCAAAAAGAATTCCAAATTGAATATAAATCCAGGACACCAGCCACCGAGTGGAGACGAACCCAAGAAGAGGCCAGTGCAGAACTACTACTAAAGAGGAGACACACCAAAATTGAAGCAAATTTGGGAACCTTTAGTGAACCTTCATACTGGAACTTCTTCTAAAAAGAGAGACAAAGGCACAGCTCATCAAGAGCTCAGCCATGGAATAAGAATCCTCAATCAGTTCTGCAATGAAGAGCATCTCTCGACAATCACTGGACTGCTCACTGTCCTTTGTATGCTCCTGCACATATTACATATGTATTTACTTTTATTTCCCATTCAAACATCACCATTGGTGATGCTGCAACAGTAAAGTGAAATAAAAAGTGCCTACGGTGTGGCATTACTGGGAAGAAATGAATGAGCAGGTGGAGTGAAGTGAAGGCTTAAGACTACAGAGAGAGCATGGGGGCACATACCAAGAAAAAAAAAAAAACATGGTAGCCAATAGCTGATAATGCTGTCCAAAAGCCCTTCCTCTATTTGCCTGCATATGTATGTGTATATTAAGTTTTGTGTGTTCTGTTGTGTGGCTCTTTAAAGAACATTACCTCACAATACATTAAATGTCCGCACCCCATGTTCCTCTCCACTCACTTGTTGACTTTATGCTTGCCTTTGACCCTGTATACTGTACTGCTGCCTTTTGGCTAGGTTTGTGCACTAGAAATGCATATAATACATGAGCTAAATATGCCGGTAGAGGATATCTAAAAAGGAAGCTTCTCTCTTTGGGTTCTGGCAAATTTCAAGCCATGTTTCAACTACAAAAGTGAGCTCTCCCAAACTGATCAGCAAAAAGTTATCATAACCCACCAACCCATTCCTTCTTTTATTCTCAAGTTGTTTTCACATTGTGTGTTCTAGCCACCCTAGACATGTTTCATCACTTGGTAAAAACCAAATGATTTTGTCAGTGCTTCGTCATAACACAATATAAATGAAGGGGAGATAAGAAGTTCCTTGTATCCGAAGTGTTATAGATAATCAAAGAATTGCAAATAATGTGGATGCTGTAAGTGCTGGTGTGCAAGACAGGGGTGTAGGAATGATGGCCAGACTCCCATCCAGGAAGGCTGAGTACTGTGCACAAGGAGCTTCTTAACTACTTTTCATTTATATTTTATTATGACGAAGCCCTGACAAATTAATTGAGTTATGATGACTCATCATCATCAAATACTTTATTTGATTTTAAGAAATAAAATCATACAAATGAACATAGGAAGAAAAACACATCATCACAGTTATACATGGAATACACCTTTTAAACATGTGAAATAAAAATATGGATATGTTCAATAAAAAGATATCATGATTAAAACAGACAAGAAAAGACATCTATGGCCAACACCAAGATAACCCACCCTAAAGTCCTGAGCAATAAACCCCAATAGAAACATTGACACATATGAACAAATTTTCTGTGCAGTTAAAAGTTGCAGGTCTACCTGATAAAATCAGTAGTTAAAAATAGAGGTTTTAAAAACTTTTGTTGGAGGGTTTTATAAAAGGGCAAAAGAGTACAACGTGCAAAGTATTGCATATTGAGAGCTGATGACGAGAACATAAAGGCAGTTCAGAATACTTATACCATGCTCTCTCAGGATCTGCTGAAGCAAACCCAACCTGAAGTAAGTCAATAAATGACACTGATGATTTAACATTTCCAGGAGGAGATATGGCTCTATCCCAGGTACTGTTTTTCCCATGACAAATTTCTTATATGATGGTTTGGCCAAGGCTGAGGCGACCCTCTCAACTTCCACCTAAAATTCATAAATAAGTAAAATTATTAACCTTACTTAAAACCTGGCCCTGCACAGAAAAAGTGCCACTTTTTGTGTTTTTCAGTCCCCAGGACAATCACATGTGATTTTTTAAAGTTGGTAAGTAAGTCCAGTCTGCCCATAAAATCGATGAAAAGGTCTAAAAAGTTGCTGCAAACTTTTGGCAGTGCGGGCAATTAAAACAGCATTGTCTGCCCCCCAGCTCTTGGGGCTCTTGGGACATCTAAGCCCTGTACAGAAAGTACCCACTCTAGGCGATAACATACATAATAAAAAGAAAGGGGACCAAAATACAGGTTATGATGACTGTTTTTTTATATGTTTGAGAGTGCTTGCAATTTCAGTTGAAACGTGTGGGGATATTCCTTTTTCCCATTTAGGAAACTTTGAGCATGATTACGATCTTGGCAGATGGGATACTCTGTCAAAAATGTGACGGATATCCCATCCACCGTTTTACAAGTTCCATAGGATATAACTGAATTGCAATTTGGTGGATGGGATAGCCAAAACATTTGTGATGGAGTAACCCTGTCCACCAAGATCATAATCAGGCCCTTTGTCATGATTTGAATAGGCATGCATTGACACCACTCTGCCACCTGTTAGACCAGACATCCTCGGTGTGGCCTCCCCCCATATCTTTTGCCTTCACCCTTCCTGTTTTCTGAGCTTGTTTTAGTTGGCATTAGGACTCTGTGCAATTTCCCAGTGCTAGCTAATGTAAAGTGATTATGCTCTCTCCCTAAAACATGGTAAAATTGGACTAATCCTAACTGGCACATTTAATTTACTTATAAGTCCCTAGTATATGGTACTACATGTACCCAGGGCCTGCATATTAAATGCTACTAGTGGCACTGCAGTACCCATTGTGTCACCCACTTAAGTAGCACTTTAAAATGTCTCGGGCCTGCAACTGCAGCACGCAGTGCATTTTTAAAACTGCTCTTTCAACCAAGCAAAATAAATCCTTTGCCAGGCCAAAACATTCCTTTTTAATACACATAAGCAACTCCTATGATAGGCCTTAAAGGCCTACATGGCAAGGTGAACTGTATTTAAAATGTAGGACATATGTTCTTAAGTTTTACATGTCCTAGTAGTGACACACTCCTTTATTAGTTTTACACTACTGTTTGACCTATCTCTCCCATAGGATAACATCGGGTTACCTTTTTACATTTAATAAGTGCTAACATTTGATTGGAAGCAGGTAGGAATGCTATGTTTAGACTCTAATGAATTGTAATTTATAATCCTCTTTAATGGTAAAGTGGGATTTTAAGTCACAATTTTGAAACTGACACTTTTAGAAATTTTGCATTTTCCTGTCCTAACCACATGTGCCTTCTATTAATGTCCTGGGTCACATTGCTGTGAATGGCTCTGCTGTTGGGCTTTGTGTATTCCTCTCAGACAGTGAGACAAAAGGTGACAAGGTGTTGGCAGGGTGGGTCATCCTATAAATGACAATAAGTTTCAATGTCGCACTCCGTGGTTCGTCTAAGTCCTCTGTATATAGGTTCTTGACCAAGCTCTCTGAAAATTATATTGCATGCTACACAGTATCTGGGGGCTGCTGATCCCCCATTATTGAAATTACAACTGTAGTTCAAGTGTGCATGTACCTGAATAACTGTGTGCACAGCTGTGTGTGTTAACTGGTACTTTTCACAATCTTCATCCAATAAATGCGCAAATTATACCCACATAATCAAACAAATTCTTTCGGTTTTCATTATTATTCATTCATATATATGATAATGGTAAATCATTAGTGATAATTACAACGAATTACCTTCATTTTATATACAAAAAGCAACCAAAAATACAAGATGCATAATCATATACATTATAAATACAATCTTCTTCTTTGGCATCACTCCGTCTTATTCATGTAGTGCCCTATGCATTTCTAGGATGGTTATGGGCAGAGCTGGTCCCTGCCCTGCTTACACTTCAAAGAGCATGCCTCTACTACAAACAAAGAAACCTGAAACCAGACTTTTGTTACCCAAGACGTCTTGGAGCCTTGGCAGGGGAAGAGAAGAACTTTCCAAAGCCAGATGTGGAGGTAGTCCAGGATGCCTCCCCACTTCAAAGGCTGGAGCAGTTATAAATATTGGACCTCAGAACAACTCTTAGTGCTCACCTGGACTTGTGGAACACGTCAGAAAGACTGCCTTGTTCCCCAGAGGGCTGCCCTGCTGGTGAAACGCCTGCCATGCTGCTTGAAGGAGAACTGGACCATCTCTTTGAACCCAGGACCACCAGAAGTGACTCCAAGGGCTAGTTGGCTGGCCTCCTCTTATGCTACAGGTTCATAACGTTCCAGAGACCTTAAACCCTACACCTGGCCTCTGCTGGAATGACTACTAATCCGCCAAGTTGTGCCACCAGGCCCTGAACCCTTGGAAATGGTTTTAGAGTTGCTGCTTCTGCCTAACCCTAAAAGTTGGGGCTTAGAAGATATTTCACCAAAAAGTGCCAGGAGACAGGGACCTACGTGCCTGTTAATCTGCATCTAAGGTGCATTGCCGCTCGACCTGACTTTGTGGTAAATCCCACTACTGTCTTCTACGCATCAGTAAATCCTGTTCAGTGGGACCCCTCAGTGATGGTATCTGGCAACATGGAGCCATCTTCGGCTACAGACTACAGTTTTGTCCCGCTGTAAGTTTTTGACTTCCAAACGTTGTCTAAGTTCAAGGGTAAAGATCTTCACATGGCTAGATGGCATTAGGCTTGCCATCTATGACGATGGCCTCCTCAGCCTGGAAATACATCTTTACCCACTCTGAACTTTTGCTTGCCATCATCGATGGCTTAACCAACACCTCCTCCAGTGACTCCTCAACAACGTCATCACCTCCTCAGAACCAGCGTGTTCCCTTGCCCCGTTAAACTCTACCTTCTCCAGGAATTTTCGGTTGAAGAAGTCCAAAGGTAGGCTGAGACCAGGCCCAATGCACCCCTTGTATTGTGCGACCAGATGTGCTTTGATCTTTTAGGTGCTGGATTTCACTAATAAATATAAAAATTCACAGCTCTGGTTCTATTGATTGGATTTAATTTGTTTTGATGTCATTTTATTTATTAAAATGTTCTCTATTTTTCTAAAATGGTTTGGGATTTTTCTTGTGGTGTGTTTTCACTTTATTACTGTTTGTGGGCTGCATACATGCCTTTAAGTTAAGCCTGACTGCTTTTGTGCCAAGCTACTAGAGGGTTAAACACAGATTAATTTAGTGACTTTTGTGGTTCACCGTGACAAGGATTGTGGTTGTTGCTTGAGAAGGGCGCTCACACCCCCTTGACCAATAACCTAATTTCTTATACAACCCAACTGTCCATTGTGTTTCAATCAACTAATATTTTGCTGGCATTTCATGTGATAGATTGATGACTGAGCAATAGGGAGCATGAAATAAGTTGTTTTCTTCATTTAGTGTAAGGAATACTCTATTTCTTTTACACTCTAGGCAGGTATTTAAAAAGCACCCCATTCATCTAGGTCTTTAACAATCTGTGTATTCCTGTGATAGGGGTTTGAGTTTTGCTTTTGCAAAACTGTTATTTCCCTGTGCACAGAATTATGGCACTCGCTAGACAGACTTTAGAATGCAACTCATATAGTTTGCATATGCTATATAGTTTGCTATCAATGAACTTGCACACTAGCCAACCCCAAACAAACAAAAGGTGCAATTGTGCCATACAGATGGGGAAAATATGCTAGATAAATGCTGAATACATAACATATAGCTAATAAGGCTATGATATCCCTCTGAGTAACTAAAGGTAATGTTTTGATGCAGCATTTAGTTTATAATGTAGTCTACTACTATTAGAGTGCCTAATGATACCTGCGACCATGGCTTTGATTTATTTGTGGCATACAGTGTCTACCTCTCTATCATCAAACACAAGCTCAGAAAAGGCTATGTCCAAATGCAGCAGCATGCAGAAATAGATAAAGCCAGTCCAACAAGTCACAAACTACCCCAGAGTGATCGAGTCTGTCTTGACATTAGACAGCAGAAATATTGATATTGCTATGCTGTATCTTGTCTACCCTCAACTAACCGGTGCCTAAAAATGAAACAGATTTCTGGACGATGTGCAGTTGAAACATCTGGAAATAAACAATTAAATATATGGACATTACGGATACCACATTAGTGCCTTTGCTTATCCCTTGTTGGCACACTTTGTACAGCTGCTTTTACTGAATGTAAGTAACTGGCACAGTCCAACTTGCACAAAGCACCAGTGACTGATGTATAGCACATATGTCATCCTGATTTCAATGGCAGTAGAGTGAACATCTAATGAAGCTTGAAGAGACCATAGGGACAGAACAGTAGAACCATATTTAGAAGGAGCAGTTAACCGTGAATGCTAATGATCCTTAACAGTGATGCCTACCTGCTAGAGAGAGAGGCTAGCAGTGTGTTGTGTTATATGACGTGCATTTGTAGATCCACAGCCACCATTGTAATCACATTGTAGGACTGCTTTTTAGGACTGAACGGAAAATGCAGAGTGGGCTCTGGCTTCACCCAGAGGACTATTACTCTCTCACGCCATGCTATTGACTGTTTGCTGTATTTTTCCACATCTTATGAAGTGCTTGAACTGCACTTCATAAGGGACTGTTTTACATCTCAAAATACTTTTGGTCATCATACATTCAATAATTTATGTTATACATACATTGCATACAGAAGAAAATCCTTTTTGCAATGAATATTCTGCAAGAGGCTTTTTTAATGGTTTCATCATGACTTGAGCAAGGGGCTGACTACCACCACTTGAGAGATCCCAGATCAACCATGCCTGCCTTCCTTTGTAAAGACTTTAAAGTCCTCTGCTCAGCAGTGGGAACTGATGTCTGTAATCCTGTTTGCTTTTGTTTTTTAACAACAGAGCCCATACCTACTGGTCTTTTCTGTAAGCCCCTGCCTGCATTGCTAGCTAATTCTAAAATAAATCTGCAACCGGGTTTAATTCCAGATCTCATGCCCCATTTCTTCCTCTATCTGTCTCTTTGTCAGCTCAACCTTTGTCGACTCCCGCTCAGATATCTTTCCCTCCCTCCTTGAGTTCCTTTCTGGCACTATTGATATCCCAGCACTTGCATGGAATTCACATGATCTAAATGTACCACAGTATATTAACAATATAAGCTGTAAGATTATATAAATTTGAAAGCTTTGTTGCATAACAAAGATCCTCATTCTTCGATTGGCCCCCAATCTTACTGAAATTAAGGCAATCATCACAGAACTCCCTGAAATTATTTATAATCACCAGTGTATCTTCCAGCCATTCAAATAAATACTTTTTTTGAGTAAAAAACAGCCAGCACATGTGTTTGTATTACGCTTTCAATCTGTACAGATGTATTTCTGAGAATGAGGTACCAATAAGTAAATAAGTATGTGAGAAGCATTTATTGAATAATAAGTCCACATGTATTATCCTGTATGCAACTCTCTACTAAGATTAAAAATTATATGGTGCAACCAAACGTTTTATTAGGCACATAAAACATAGAATCGTGTCATCATTGATTGTCCGTACTCTGCTTTTACAGAAAATTAGTCTCAAATATGTACGTCTTATGTCTATCAAAGCACTCTTTTCCTCCCCAATAAACATTGACTTTCAGTGTTTTCAGGACACGTCTAAGGACCTTCAAAATGTAAAATATGAATGCAGAACAATTCAAATCTGTAGAAAGCTTTTTTAATAAGCACACCAATGTTTGAATTCAAGTAGTTTTGACTTTTCATTCTATATGAATTTTCTGACAAGATAGATTTTTTTAGAAGTAATTATAAGCTCCTCTTCAATTACGTAAAATGCTGCCCCCTCTGTTTTTCTTAATTAAAACCTTAAATTCTATCTTCTTCAACTTTACACATTTTGATATTGTTAGATGGTTGTTATTTTTGTAGTAAACCATTTATTTAATTGGAAGTTACCAAGAACCCTTTTACTGATGTAAAAATAAGGTCCTTTTTGATTATGCCTTTCGGAGTAGTTGTTTAAGCAGTATAACAATCACAAAAATGGTTAATCAAGTTTATTTGATTAAGATCCAATGAACAAGGAAGAACCATTTCTAGTTTTATCTGACAATAAGAGTAGATGATCTTCAGTTGAAAATTTGGCACATTTGTTTAATGAACAACATGTTATTTATTATTTGATTTCTCAAGGCTATTGCTACATATGAAGGTAAAATAATTATTTTAGTGGCTTTGACAGTGATAGTCATGTCCTATTGCCACCATCAATATTTTTTTGAAAACCTTTTAATTGCTTGCATCATTACAGTTAAACTATTACTTATCTTCACCATATGTGACAAGCAGTTTAGTTTTAGGTCAATTTCAACTTCAAGATGAAGATATGTATTGTGTCACATGTTAGCTTTTTTGTTTTCTAACTTCAGACATACCTTGGTTTAGCAAACCCGAATGACGTTACTTTTGTTTTGTTAAAGAAAATTTAAAACCATTCACCTTATTGTAGATAATGTAACTGTCTGTGTAACCCATTCTGCGAAGTAGATAATAATACAAGGCCATCTGCTCTGCATATGGTAGATATAAAATCCTCTGTTGTCCAAATTTTGAGGCCTCACCATTGCTTTAGTTAAGAGTTACTGTGAGGTTAGCAATATATGGAGAGAAGGGGGCAATATACATCCTTGCCTGAGTCCATTATTTGTATGACTCTTTCGAATTAACCCACTGCCATTGGTCAGTTTTACTGCGACCCAGGTATCTGTATGAAGTTCAAATAATAGATGTAATAGAGCCTGGTTTAATCACTGAGACTTAATTTCACCCAGATAATGCTTCCTACTACCTTGTCAGATGCAGAGGAATAATCTATAAAACAGATAATAGTTTGTAAGTTTTATATTCCAATGTCTGACAAATCAGGGTGATTAATGTCTCTATTATCCACAGTGGAACTATTTTCTCTGAAGCCTATTTGATTAGATTGTATTATTGATAATCAGTAGCCCATTGAACAAGGAACATTAAATGATATTTAGCAATAGTCTTACCATCTAAATCTGATAAAGCAATAAGTTGGTAACTACTTGGGCTCAATTTTGGACCCTTTGTATACATTCGCTGTAAAAAGGAACCTTTCCACAATGACAAAATGTTTCAATGGAAGACTGTAGTTTAGAAAGAATAGGTAATAGAAACTAGTGCTCCAATTATTTGCTGCTAGTTTTATCATAGGTATTTGAATGCTGTTGGGATATGGAGCATGAGAAACCTGACCACTTTTTATCAGTATTTCAGCATATTTATGATAGATTAAGTATCTTTGTTGACCTTTATCATACTCTGGACATTAAAGGTTTTAGTAGTTCTTCCATATAAACTGGAAATAAAGTTTCTTCATTTATCATGAGACATATGATCAATTCCATGATTGGAATGCTGCATACCATAGCCTACAATAGAGCAACATTTGTGGGTACCCTTAAAGTTACAAGCAGATTGCTGTTCAGTCCAAGTTTATGCCTGTCCATTTAGCTTAATACTTTGACCTTTCCATTGTAAGTGTTTTAATAGCCATCATTTTGATGTCTCTGGTATCTGACTTTCTAGAAAGTTTTAATCTTTTTCAGTGCAACTTCTTTGTTGATCAACTTTATTTAATCTTTGAGGTTTTTGCATTAAATGTTACAGAAGAAGAAATGTGCTTGAAAATATTTCTTAATAGCGTTTGCAGATGAATATCTAGTTCTTGGACAGGATTAAATTATCATGAGACATGCTCAAGAAACACACTATGAACGGTCGTTCCTAAAGATTCCTTGGATGAGATTCAAACTCTCAATTACATATTATTGTCTTGTTTACTGTCAAACTATCTGGTCAGTTTAGTTGGTAGAATCGAATGACTGAATCCATCAATTTAAAGTGATATGCTGTAGATAGTAGTCACTCTCTGGTTGAGTTACGAGTTTGTAGTCCAAACATTTATTGAAGTCTATTTTACAGCTCCATTTCCTAAAGTATGAAGGGTATGATCAGCTGGTTGATCATTTGGAAAACTGTCATTCAATTGCCTAATTCCAAAGTTTAAAAGTAAGGAGGTAGTGCTCCTTCCATTTCAAGTTGATTTCATTTTATTGTGAATCAGCTACAGAACAAGGAATTATTCATCAAGGGAATCAACCTTCAATATTTGTTTATCGCAAAGTAACTTCTAATTGAAATCTCTTGTTTTTAATATAGTACGCCCATGATAATACTAATGATATGTTCAAGTTCATTGATAAATTGATTGACCTGTTTTTTTATTTCTTGTTGTTTGCGGTGAAACGTATTTGTTAATGATAGTAAGTTTAGTTTTGTACTTAAAATGCAAAAGAGACTGTCAAAATGTTTTTCAATTTCACAATTACTTTGGTTTCAACCAACCCAATGTTGGTCTTTAGTAAAACTGCAAGTCTCTCAATAGGTCTGCTCATATAGGTCTTTGTTGATAAACTTTCCAATAAAGTAAAGCATGAGAATACAAAGTCAGCACCTTTACTGGTTTCCAGGAAGTAAATAATTTGATGTTTGGTTAAAAAAACAAATAACAGTTGTATTCCATTCTGCCTAATTTATTTTTCTATGTCTGCCATGTTCCAGAAGCATAGAATTAAAATATATAATGAACATATTTTTGATGGTATATGGATATTAGCAACATTGCAAAACATTGCTATTCCATATTTGACCCTCATTCCTCTCCGGTTGCCTGTCCTCATTATTAAATTCAGTTGGAGGATATACTTCTCATAATGTAGGAATGTCTTTAGACAGACTTATTGTGGCTAAGATTTTTTCTGGTCCTTTTTGAGGGCTTAACTTATTTATGGATGCAAATACTGTTGTTCTGATAGTACCTAACACAAAAATTCTTAGAAGTGTTGGATATTTCATTTGGTCTAACAGTTGAAGAGTAATAGTAAAAGTATTTATCTTACTCTCTGCCCCATGTTGTATAGGGGATTTCCTTCTTTACCTTTTTATCAACTGTAAACTCAATACTTAGCAGACCATCTAACATAAATTGGTTCAATTTTTCAATAGAAAGTGAGAGCATTAAGATATTTTGTCATTTTAAATGATCATGGTTCACTTCTAAGTGGTACTGTGGACAGAAATCAATTCAATTTGAATCAGTGGTAATAAGTGCACTTTTAAGATGCTGAGAATCAGAAGTATTACTCTTTATTCTTGAGTGAAGGGTAGGTCCAGTGTTGATTCTCCCCTAAAATTTTAGAATTTTTCAAGGTTAGCGGACTTTGTACTGGCTCAGATTCCCATCTTAAGTTAATCTCATCTTTATCACAATTACTTTTTCAAAAATGTTTATGAGGAGTTGCTCTAATATTATAAAATATTTAATTGATGAGCTTCTCATTTTCCTTCAATATTGTTTTATCATTTGATTCTACCACATCTGCGGCAGCAGTTGCCTCACTATCTAATTTTGTTTTTGTTTTTTAGTTGATGTTTTCAATATATTGTTTTGCTCTTTTTCTTCATATTTTGGCTCAGGGTTTTGTATAACTGTATTTGAGACTATGGGTTCTGCAGAAATTATTTCCTCCCTGTATTCATGTTGATCCTTATCTTATTCCCTGTCCTTAAAAACTGGAAGCAGTTTCTTGTTCTTTTTATCAAAGGCACTTTACTTACTTACTTTACTTCACTTACTGGAGGACAATTTACATTTTTCATTTAGCTTCCATGGCTTCTTAAGTCTACCTTTACTTATGTACATTTCAAAGCCATCGTTCTCTTGAGTTTCCATCATTGTTGCTCCTTGTTTCTTTTTATTTCACTGTTTCTATTGATGTCAGTGTGGCTATATTAAAAATTCTATGTTCTTCAGATTTTATTTCAGAAGGGTCTTGCACTTCATATTCTTTGTTTGCCAATTCAGGTACTAAGGTTGTATTTTTAACTTTGTGAGGATTTTTATTCTCCTCTCTGTGGTCTGGTTGTATGTTATATTTTGCTTGATTTACTGTGGATTCCTTGTTAGGTGTAATTCTTTAGACTGTTGCTATTGAGCTGCTATTTGCAAAGACTGTAATTGTATTAAGTCAATTAGATCATCTGTGCTTAGAAGAGATTGAAATTATCTCATAAAAAGTTCTATTTGTCTCTGTTTATCAAGCATTTGCTTGTCTGGACTAGTTGACTGAGTCATGGTTTTTACATATTTTGCAATTTTTGGAGGAGAGTTGTTTGAGCTGGCAAAATCAAAGATTGAATTATTAGGGATTTTGAGATCCTGTCAGATTGCTATTAATGTCCCTCATTGCTGCTGAGACTGGTTGAGGTGACGTTTTGTCATCTTTCTCACTTCCCAATTCCTTTGATATTCATTAACTAGCTACTCCTGTTCCTCTGCTTTCTCTAATTCTTTTAGAATGCTTGAATTATACAGACTACTAAGGATCCATTTTGATTCTTTCCCCCTTTTGTAACACTCAGTAAGAGTGAGCCTCAAGAACGTGCACAGGCCTGTAGGACTCTATGTGAACTTGAATTGTCTGGACTACTTCTGTAACCGTAAGGTCTTGAAATGATAATGTCAGAAGTGTAGATATCAAACTGTTGCTATGCTTCATTTGCCACTTTCATAAGTCAATGCCCATGTATAGCTAAAGGTTTTATTCTGAATAATGACTGGATAAATGATTGGAAAACCCCTATGGTTTCATGAAGCAACTAGCTCTCATTTGCAAGGTTTTTCAAATTCTATTTCCTAACTATAACGTACCTGTAACCTTTGGGTTTTTTTAAGTGAATTTCTATGGTTTTCTAACTAGTAGTCACATTTGCAGAGTGGTGGACAAAGGGGGCGGGCCTCCGAGCAGCTCTCAGGAATCCCACTGTATGGGACTTACTGAAGGTGACAGGATGGCTTCTTGGTGCCAAAGGTCCCTCAGCATCCAAAAGGACATCATCCCCCAACCTGTAGTGCACCAGGAGGCACGTTTGCAGAGTAGTAGAGAAAGGGGGAATGGCCTCCAAAGACCTGTCATCAATCCTGCTGTGTGAGACTTACTGGAGGTAACAGATGGGGTAGTTTGCCCCCAAGGACACTGATCAGCCAAGGGGAGTTCATCTCCCAAACAGCTGTGTGCCAGGAGGCGTGTCTGCAGAGTGGTGGAGAAAGGGGGGTTGCCTCTGACAACCTCTCAGCAATTCAGCTGTGTGGGACTTACTGGAGGTAACAAGAGGGGTAGTTGCCCCCAATGAACATCAAGAGCCATGGGGACTTCATCACCCAACTAGTAGTGCACCAGGAGGCACGTTTGGCGAGTGGTGGAGAAAGGGGGCATTACTTCTGACAATCTCTCAGCAATCAGGCTATGTGGGACTTACTAGAATTAACAGGAAGGGTAGTTGGCCCCCAAGGACTCCCAGGAGTAAAGTTCACTTAATCCCCCAATCAGTATTGCACCAGGAGGTGCATTTGCAGCATAGTGGAGAAAGGGGGCATGACCTCCAAAAACATCTCAGCAATCCCACAGTGTGGGACTTACTGGAAGTAACATAAGGAGTCCTGGCTCCTAAGGTCCCTCAGCATCCAAGGGGACTTCATCCCACAACCAGTAGTGCACCAGGAGGTGTGTTTACAGAGTGGTGGAGAAAGGGGGCAGGGCCACTGATCATCTTTCAGAAATCTTCCTGTGTGGGACTTATTGGGGTAACAAAAGGGGCTGTTGGCCCCCAAGGACCCTCTGCAGTCAAGGGGACTTCATCCCCCAACCAGTTGTGTGCCAGGAGGTGTGTTTGCAGAGTAGTGATGAAAGGAGGCAGGCCCTCTGCCGACTTGTGGTCCGACTTTAAAAAAAATATTTTTCATATATTAGGGGAGTGAGGGCCGCATGGCCCTCCTCCCAGGCCAATTTCAGCCCTGGGGACCCCGCCGTCCCAGCCATTTTTTATTTTATTTTTTTTAAATAAAGGGTGGGGGCCACTCAGCCCCCCTCCAGGGCCGTTTTTGGCCCCAGGAACTCTATCCCCCGGGGCCCGGCCTCTATTGTAGGTGCCCTGGTCCCACCCAGGGTACCCACTCACAACTGTTGGGGAACTCAGGGGAGCATCAATGCACCCGCGTTCCCTTCTGGCTCTCCACCTCCTGGGAAGTCAACATTGCCTTCACAGAGAGGGAGCTGCTGAACATGCAGCTCCCTCTCTGAGATAGCAATTCTGCTCCGGTTCTAGCAAGCGAGAGCATTTTTAATGCTCTCACTTGCTAGAAGTGGAGGGTTTGCTATGGCTTGGTGGGAGTGACAAAGCTCCCGCCAAGCCATAGCAAACAGCTATTTCCTGGGGGTGGACATCCTGAGACACAGCAGGAGCCGGCCCTGGAGGCTGGTGGTCTCCAGCACCATCTACGACTCCTTCCTTGAATTTTGAACAAAGGAGGTTGTGGTCCCCAGGGCTGCGGGGGGCCGTGCGACCCCACATTCAATTTAGCAAAAGCCCCGGGGAGGTGGTGTTCCCAGGGGCTACGGGGGGTCCACACACCCCCGCAATAATTGAAATTAAAGCCCCGGAAAGGTGGTGACCCCCAAGGCTGTGGGGGTAGGTCTGTGCAGCCCCCACATTGTTTTCAGGTAAAGCCCCTGTGAGGTGGTGGTCCCCAGACAGGGGGGTCCGAAAGCCCTTCCAATACAAAATAAATAAGCTCCGGGGAGGTCGTGGTCCGCAGGGCAGCTGGCTAGCCTGTACGGGCCTCCCCACATTCATTTATAAAGAAGCCCGGTGGGAGGTGGGGGTCCCTAGGGCATTAATAAGCCTCAGGAGGGGGTTCATACGCCCTCTTCGTTTATTATTAAAAGGCCCCCAGGACTTGGCCCTCCCGGGGCGATTAGTAACAAAGCATGGGAGAGCTTAGTTTATTTTTCTTTGGTGGGATCTGCATGTCCAACGCAACTCCCATTGAAGATTTAAAAAAAGAATGCTTTCTTGGCCATTGCGGGGTCCTTATGGGACCCCCAAAGAGGCCTAGTGTGTCAGGGTATTTTGACCCTGCCCCCTTTTCTTTTGATTTAATGTTTTTCTGGGACTCAGCTCAAGCCGAGTCCCAAGATGGCTGCCAATACTGCCAGGTTTGAAGTGTTGGCAGCCATTAAGATCTCAGCACAAGATTGGAAGTGGTTGCAGATCCTCCTCGTCTCTGTTTATACAATTTGAAATTTCTTTGAATAACTCTGCAATTACTGAATGGATTTACACCAAATCTCAAAAGGCATGCCCCTTGACCAACATCTACCTTCCTGCCAATTTTGGTGCAATTCTGTTCAGAAGTTCCGGCTGTAGCCGTGTCTAAAGTTCCTATGGAAATGAACATGGGAAAATGCATTTTGGGACCCCCTCTTTTTCTCGCCCCCCACTTGATGGATCACCCCGAAACTTTCAAGCCAGCAGCTGAAGTGAGTGGTAAACTAGTTTGGAAACATTTGTGCGGATCCATCAAATGACACCAAAGTTATTGGCAAATGAAAAAACGCTCTTTCTATGGAAACTACATCCTAATATACTAATCCTATATATATATATATTCACTGAAAAAACCATAGGTTTCAGGCACGTTATAGTTAGAAATTAGCATTTAAAAAACCTTAGAAATTCACTGAAAAAACCACAGGTTTCAGGGACGTTATAGTTAGTTGGACATTTCACTCGTACAAAACCAAAGAAATTCGGCCGTTATAGTTAGTAGAGCTACCTATAACTCGCGCCCCCGCAATGCACTGCTGATGACATCACATATTACATCATTCATGACATGGTCAGTGACATCACTGATGACATCACTGATGACATCTCAAATGACATCACTGATGACATCATCCAGTGAATGTGTGTTTCTGTAAAGTTTAAATATGTTTTATATATATATGCCAAGGTGTATTGAAGAATGAGTGGGTGTATAAGTGTCTGAATGGATGATTTAGTAGGTGCGTGACTGATTGTATAAGTGACTGATTAAGCGTATCTTACTGAATGCATGGGTTAGTGAGTAAACTGTGTAAATGTCTGTATCAGTCTGTCAGTTGGTGAATAAGCGGCTGCATGGGTTGGTGAGTAGCTACATGACTGTCTATATGGGTTATTGATTGGTTGTCTGAGTATCTGTATGGGTTCCTGAGTGTCTGTGTAAGTGGGTGGGGGGTGGGTGACTCTGTGCATAGATATGTGAGTGGGTGATTCACTGGGTGTATGGGTTCAAGAGTGCATCTGTGAAGGGCTGTATGGGTGGGTGAGTATGTGTATGGGTGTGTTGGTGAGTGAATGGATGTCTCAGTGGTATATGTGTGAGTAACTACATATGTGAAAGGCAGTATATGTGAGTGTTGGAGTATATAAATGACTATACATGAGAGTGAGTGATTGTGAGAGTGGCTGTATGGATGAGTGTGTGCTTGTATCAGTAATTGTATAAGAGAGTAAGTATGTGTTAGTATTTGTATAAATAAGTGAGGTGGTCTGTGTATAACTATATAGGTGAGTAAATGGGTGTGATTGATTCTTTGCATGACTGAGTAGGTATGTGAGTAAGTCTATGGATGAGTGGCGGTGTGTGAGTGTATGTATAGGTGTATGAGTGCATATGATAGTGCTGTATTGATGAGTGACTGCATGTATGAGTTACTGTATAGGTGAATGAGTGGATGTGTGTGTGTGTAGACCTAGGAATCACTGAGCGGGGATGTACTAACTGCTATTGGTCTGTCTATGGTTTTGATATTGGTAGTCTGTATTTTAGAGTGGGTGTATAAAAGGTTTTATTAGGGTGTGAGGAGGTGCATCAGATTATCACATGGATGATGTCATCAGTGATGTCATAAGTGATGTCATTTGAGATGTCATCAGTGATGTCATCAGTGATGTCACTGACCATGTCATGAGTGATGTAATATGTGACGTCATCAGCAGTGCATTGCGGGGGCGCGAGTTATAGTTAGCTCTACTAACTATAACGGCCGAATTTCTCTGGTTTTGTACGAGTGAAATGTCCAACTCACTATAACGTCCCTGAAACCTGTGGTTTTTTCAGTGAATTTCTATGGTTTTTTAAATGCTAATTTCTAATTATAACGTCCCTGAAACCTATGATTTTTTCAGTGAATTTCTAAGGTTTTTTAAATGCTAATTTCTAACTATGCCTACAGAGGTAGGAAATGTGCAGAAAGAGGAAGAAAGGCGCAGAAAGAAGCAAGAGAAGTGCAGAAAGAGGCAACAGAAGTCCAGAAAGAGGAAAAAAGGTACAGAAAGAAGCAAGAGATATGCAGAAAGAACCAACAGAGGTGCAGAAACAGGCCTGGCTTGGACGGCAGAGCTTATGGCTGCCTGATCCTGTCACTCCGCCGTATCGGAGAACTGAACTAAAGAATCCACAGCGAGCGAAGGGGACAGAAGTTGCAGCGACCGATGTTCTGAGCGTCGGAACTACATGGGCACAAGTGGGTTGTTGTGTGAACCCCCCAGATGCCCGCTATTGCGAGAAAATCCTCACCAACACCGAGAGACAGAGAAGGGAGGAGCGAGAACAAAATGGCGGCACCTCGCTCGCCCACAGAAAACTGAGCCGAGTGGACTTTTATGTGCGGCTTCGAGACAGGTGAGCGGATCAACGTAACCCTCGCTAAGCGCATCGATAAGCTGAACAGTCTACACCGCCAAGCCCTAGCCCTAGCACCTGCCCTAACTCCATCGCTTGCCTGTGTTCAGGGGAGAACCACGGAAAGTCCACACAAGTGGTGCGGGTGCATGGGAAGGGGGGCGAGGACCAAAGAGCTGCAACATTGGCGCCAACCATCAAGCGTGCAGAGATCACACAGAGCACTGCCTTTTAAAAGTCAAGCAAGTGACGGCACTCCACTGGGTAATTATGGCATCGAGGATCAGTGGGGGAAAGATGGCCGAGCGGTCCATTTGAAGAAACGAAACCGAAACGAAACCGAAACTAGAATCTAAGACCTGAGGGTGATGAGACAAAATGGCGCCCACCATAACAAAGGAATAGGCTCGGCTGCATAATCGTGCACTAGTACAAAAGAGGGAGTGCAACGGTAGAAATGGATATGTGAGCAGAGCAGCGAGCAGTCACAATAGTACTGAGGAAAAGTCTGGGGAGTGATACTTCGGCAACCGCTAAGCACACCGCTAAAACGGAAGATAAGCCCCGCCTGCCGGCAACTGCCAGGACACAGTGAACTGCACTCAGGAAAAACGTGAGTGCTGGTGCTGCAAAAGGGTGCAAAAGGGGGCTGCAAAGGGCAGTGGAGCGCCAATAGGGAAACGCTCTTTCCCACAAGGGGGGCAGAACCACGGCAGCAGTGACGAGAGTGGCGGGAGCGTGCTGACCAGCACAGCCAGGAGCCTCAATCAAAGCACACGCATTCGCATAGAGGTCTGGCAGTAAAGGTCATGGTTGACCGCGAGCAGCTACGTCAATCGATGTGAAGGAGCCCGGGCTAACTGGGTCTGAACTGACTGGGTCTGAACAGAGAGGGCTACGGAGGACAAACGGCGCAATCTGAGACAGAAGGAAGCAGAAAGGAGCAGTGGGTGGCAAGCAACAAGGGACGGTGGGGCCCCCAAAGGGCACCACAATTGCAAATCGACAGACATAGAGAAGGCTCAGGCTGCTCACGATCTCCTCAATCATGCCAAGTGCCCTACTAAAGCCTCCCGGCAGAGTAGCACAACTACAGCAACAGACATCCCGCCACAAGGCTCATCGACGAGCGCGCAGAAGAACGAGAGAATGCCAGGAGCTGTGTCAAGCAGGGTGTGACCCATTGCAGACTGGGATCCCCCAGACTTTAACACTGTAGTGCCCTGTGCGGATAACTGGCCAAAACCCATCAAAACCAGATAAGCAAGCCAGAGAATCAAACAAAACAGAACAAAACAAACCCAAGAAACAGAGCCTGACGCAAGAGCAGCACATCTCATAGGAGAACTGCTAGAATATTAGGTGAACATTGCTACCAGGAGCAGAAACAGACCCAGCAAGCCTCCGGCTGTGAACAAGTTTCCCAAGGATAACCCTGTAGAAACAACCATGGCGGAGAGAGAGTCGAGGCTGCAACAACAACTAAAAAAGAGCAAGAGAGATCCAGCGATATCTGACTCCCCACTCTATCAGAAGCCCGACATTAACAGCACCCTAGACATGATTCTCAAAAAACTAGCCGATGTTTACGACCTGGCAAAAACCACGAAGCACACCACAGACGCGATCCAACTTGAGATCGCAGCGGTCAGAGCGGACCTGAATACAGTGAATAACAGGTTGGAAGCAGCGGAGCAAAGGATCAGTGCCGTTGAAGATACAACCCACACCTCAAGCCAGGAGCTGAAAGCACTATCCAAAATCTCAACGTCACTGCAGAGACAAGCGGCGGAGCTAGAAGACCGCAACCGACGGGGGAACATTCGGATACTGGGAGTCCCGGAGGGCGCGGAAGATGCATCAGGATCATGCGCTGCTTTTCTTGAAGACCTGATCCCCAAACTCACAAATTAAAAATTTGACAGGCAGTTCGAAATCGACAGAGCGCATAGAGTACCTTTGTTTAAATCTACTACAGCTAACCAAGCAGCCCGCCCTATCATCTGCAAGTCATTGGGATCGCACCACACGGATGCCATTTTTAGCCACGTGTGCAAGAATCACCAGATCACATGGAAAGGTCATAAGATCATCCTCATGCAAGACTACTCTAAACCCACGGTCGATACCAGGAAGGGGTTCCTCGCCTTAAGGGATAATCTCAGGAGAAAAAACATGCAGTTCTCTTTCGTGGCTCCAGCCAAATACAGGATAATCGATAAGGGCAAACATCTCTACTTCACTGACCCCAAGGACCTTGCTGCTTTCCTGGAGGGACCATCCGCACAAGACATGGAAACATCGCAAGCCGGCTCCAGCAAAAGAAGACCGTCGCCGGAACCGAACGCTCTTTAAAGCTCTACCTCAAGGCCAGGACAAGCTTGTGTACCTAATCGTGTACCTAACCCTAATGATTCAGGGGGAGGGAGGGGGGTGCGCTGGGGGGGAGAGAAATCCGCACTAGGGTTTCTCGTTTCTTGGCTTTCTATATTCTCTATCTTCCTTTTCCTCTTCACCTCTTTTTTACCTAGAAACTGTACTCGACAGGCCGTGGCAGCCGACTCCTTTAGGCATCCTGACTTGCAAGAGGGCCCAGTGATGTCTTTCACAATGCACGCAGACCCCCTGGGGGGGGCAAACGCACAGAACCACGGGAGCAGAAGGGGGGGCCCCCATTCCAGCTCATCAGAGCCAGAATCAGAGACAGCTCCTTTACGACTTATGGACATAGTTCAGTGACTTTTAGCACATTAAACCAAAATGATGGCCCGCAATAACCCACCCACCCTGGTCTCCGACCTTAACATAGTATCCCTTAATGTCAAAGGTCTTAACCACCCTATTAAGCGCCAGAAGATTATAGACTATCTACCTAAAACCAAGGGCGATATAATCCTACTACAGGAGACCAAACTATCCCTGGATGATGCAAACCTGGTGAGGGGTAACTGGATATCGCAGGTAGCTTGCTCACCCGCCGACAAAAAGAAATGTGGGGTCATGACACTGATATCCAAAAGATCGAACATAACACTAGAATCACAGTCCCAGGACAGCGAAGGTAGGCTACTAGTGACACACCTAAGAAGGGGGGAGGAGCTAATCCACGTAGCAAACATATACGGCCCCAATGCAGACGACCCAACCTTCTGGTCGGGGGTGGCAAGCACGTTAGATAACTTCCCCCAAAGCGATCTCATGGTAGTAGCAGGGGACTTTAACATCCCGTTGGACCACATAACGGACAGACAATCCTCCTGTCAATATCACCCCACGAACTCGCACACGGTACTCCAGAATATCTGCTCTAAATATGACTTAAAGGATGCATGGCGCCTTCAACACCCGGACACTAGAGAATACACATTTTACTCCATCCCTCACAAGTCTTACACCTGGGTAGACTATATCTTAATCTCTGGATCGCACACACGCCTAATCGAACACTCTGACATATCTCTGAGACTAGTATCAGATCATTCATGCATTAGCCTAAAACTGAGCGGGTGCCACAATGAAGCCGTCCCACAGAGATGGCGCTTCAACAATGATGTGCTAGCGGATCCCGCGAACAAAAAAAAAGGTTGAGGAGGCCATTATAGACTACCTCAAACACAATGACATCCCCGAAACCAATTCTGCCACACTCTGGGATGCCCTGAAGACAACCATTAGAGGCACAATAATTGAAATAAAATCAAAAATAACTAAGAGCACAAACCTGAGACTAACTCAGCTCGAGCAGGAAATCAAAAGGTTAGAAATGATCCACGCAAAGGCCCTGCACAACAGTAAGACCCTCGCAAAACTGACACAAACAAAGTATGAGTACAACAAAATACTGAGCGAGAGGGCAGGTCTTTGGATCCATAAATACAAAGCCCTTAACCTCTGCGAGGCCAATAAAGCAGGGAAACTCCTTGCCTCCTACCTCAAACACAAACGCAACCAGACTGCCATCTCATCCATCACTGACTCTAAGAACCAAACACACACAAGACACAAGGACATCCTAAAGACTTTTCAAGACTTCTACCAAGAGCTTTACAAAAACGAACAGAACTTTAACATAGAGGAGTGCACAAAATACCTCGATAGACTAGGCTTACCAGAAATAAGCGCAGAAGACTCACTTAGGCTCGGCCAAGAGTTTAACTGTTTCAAAATAGAAATGGCAGTCAATTTGCTGAAAGATAATAAAGCCCCCGGGCCGGACGGCTTTACGGCCGCATTCTACAAGACCTTCTTAGATCAGCTGAAGTCGACCATGAAACAAGTTTTTAATAAGTCAGCAGCGGGTGGGGCAGTATCAAAATCCATGTCAGAAGCCAACATTATAGTCATCCCTAAGGAGGGGAAAGATCAAATGTCACCAAAAAACTACAGACCCATATCCCTTATTAACATTGACTGCAAAATTTACGCCAAAATACTAGCAACCAGACTAAACTCCGTTCTTCCAAAACTCATAAGCAACTCCCAGGTCGGCTTCTTACGTACTAGAATGTCTAACGATAACACCGACTCCTCTGCCACATACTAGAACAAATGGCCACGAAAGCTGAACCGGCGGTAGCTATCACATTAGATGCGGAAAAGGCTTTCGACAGAGTCTCGTGGGGTTTCCTAGAACGATGCATGCAGACATTCAAGTTAGGGGCGGGATACATACGGATGGCTATGGCCCTGTACGGGGAACCGTCAGCCCGTATCGTGGTTAACAGCTCTCTCTCTGATCCATTTACACTACAACAAGGCACTAGACAGGGATGCCCTCTCTCCCCTTCGTTATTCTTGCTTGCTCTAGAACCCCTTATCCAAGATATCAAACTGAACACGAACATAAGAGGGATCGATATCAATGGCGTTGAAGTAAAGCTAGCTGCCTACGCAGATGACATACTCATAGTAGCCGAACAGCTTAAGACATCAATCGAAGCCCTGATGGATACGATAGCAGAATACTCCAGGTTCTCGGGGTACAAACTTAACAGAGACAAGTCAGAATGCAAACCACTAAACATTCACTGCACGAGAGACACCCTGGGGGGTTCAGGGTTAGCCTGGCAACCAGGTTATATCAAATACCTAGGTATACATTTTGGCAGTGACTTAATTGACACGCTACATCAGAATGAGAAACTACTACTAGAAAAGATTAAGAAACTCCTAGACTCCTGGTCCCCAAAATTCATAACGTGGTGGGGCAGAATCGAAACCATTAAAATGCTGATCACCCCAATGATCAACTACCTGATCAGCTTGCTCCCGTTATTCCTAACAGACGAATTCCACCGCAAAACTGACATCCTGATCTCAAAATTCTTATGGTGAGGGAATAAGGCGCGTATAAGCATAAAAAAACTAAGATTGGGTAAAAACCAAGGAGGGGTAAATCTCGCAGACTTCAGAATATTCCAACTAGCCTTTCTGGCTAAACAAGGCACATACTGGATATCACCGCCAGCCGACTACATGCCGGTATGGCTACAGATAGAGAGGGCCGTCCTGAACAACCTATCACCCCTGGCCCTATTAACTGCAAATAGATACCCCCACACAGCCAAATCCATTTTCAAGAACACAAAAATGGCACAACTAAAAGTAGATAAAAAACTGGAGAATAGCATAAAAGGATCGAAAATGGAATCACTATGGGCCAACAGCAAGTTTCTGTACAAAGCCTTGCTTTCGAGGTATGGATTGAGAAAGGTATCCACTTCCCTTACCAGCTTGATAACGGAACACACCCTATCACTTTCACAGACCTTAAAACAAGATACAAACTAGAGGACATAGACCTCTATAACTTCTTACAAATTAGTACGGCCCTCGCTAGAACCAAACTATCCGCTTCACAACCATCAATCTCCCGATTTGTTTCGAACATTAATAAATTGGGACACCAGGTCTCACACCTCTACAAACTCCTCCACCCCAATTCCTCTAAGCTTAATGATAAGACGGTTGCATACTGGGATGCACAAGCGAACGTCAAACACAGCGAACAAGAGTGGGCCGCAATATGGAGCTCGCACTCACGTAACAAGATATCCCCCGTTCTCTCACAAACAAAAGTTTGGCTGCTTCACAAGACCTTCTGGACTCCGGCCCGTCTAATCTCACTAGGCATCAGGGATGACGCGATATGCTGGAATTGTAACAAAGAAACCGGGGACTTAGCACACCTCATCCTCCACTGCCCAACACTCAATTCATTCTGGGAGAAAATATTTGGGTTCATAAATGGTTTGTTTGATTGTACACTAGCTAAAGAATTTTCCACACTTAGCATGGCCTTTATGAGTACAGACGTAAGAACTGCATCCGACAAAGATCTACTTGACCTGTTACTAACTGCGGCTGTGAAAATGGTCCTAGCCAACTGGAAAGACACTAACAAAACCACCTACAAAGGCTGGCTCAACTGGATCACACATCTTAGAGGCGCGGACAACATTGCACTCCGGAATTCACCATGGAAACCAACATCCAGGAAAATGTGGAATGCGCTAGACACGTACCTGGACTCTTATGAACCCCCGTGAAAATAAGGTACCAATAGCACGCGTCCTTCATAGATGCCAATCACCCCACAGGACGTCATATATGTCACAGAGGCCACATGGAATAGTTAAGAAATGTAATTCTCGCTGCCTGTCTCCTTTTCCCCTTGTATCTATCCCCTTTCTCACCCTTTCTCTTTCTCCTCTTCTCCAACTACCGTCAGGTGGGGTTAGCTAAACATTTGGGACTTGCACGTCCCTACATATCAATGTATAAAATGTGCCTGAAACAACACTGCTAACTCTGCAACAGATCCACCAAGATGGTCATGTAAATTTATTTTAAATAAAATATGTGAAATAAAAAAAGAAAAAAAGAAATGTCCAACTAACTATAACGTCCCTGAAACCTGTGGTTTTTTAAGTGAATTTCTAAGGTTTTTTAAATGCTAATTTCTGACTATAACATCCCTATTAAGTCACCTTGAATCCTGAGGGTCCCTGGGGGCCAACTAGCCCACCGTACCTCCAGTTGTAGTGTAGCTCCTATTTCCCTAATAGGCTCTGCGCATTGGAATAATATATCCCATAGGTTTGACATAGGACTGAGGTCGGTATGTCCCTATCGAGTATATTAAACTTAATTACTTGTGCCAGCTAGCTCAGAGGCCACTAGAAACTCCTTGATAAACAAGAAGGGAGTAGTTTCTGGCAGCCGCAAAACATGACCACTTTGTTTCCCTTTAGAATCAGAACGTGTCCCAGAGTCGTGGAAACAATAGATAACCGTTTCACTCAGCTCAATCGTGCATGCTTAGTTTTCCTCAAAGTTACACAGAAAGAATAGACGGGCGTTTCAATAAAAGATTTATTGAACAGTCTTGTTTCTCGTGTAAGTAATATGTGCTGTTATGATCACAAGACAGTATACAAGATATATAATGTACAGCGTAAGCAGTAGAAAATAATACTGCGCTAGAATGATCTTTAGTAGATATTCATTTACATAAATAACACATACTAAAAATGCGAGTACTCGTACGATGCGTTTCTAAGCTAGTTCTACCCCAATGTACCTAACCTAACCTAGGTGTAGGGAGAGGTATGAAGTAGGTGGAGTATTCCTTACTATGGTATACTAAGAGTATGTTAAGCCTAGTATGCCTAGTATGGCAAGAGTCCCTCTAGGTTCTAGTCAGCTCCATACCTTAAGAATGAGAGAGGTGGGAATCTCTTGCCAGACTCGAACTCCAACACCCTGCAACGGAAGTCAGATCACTGGAAGCTGGACTCTCTGCGTGCAGGGATGACAGCATCTTCTCAGTGCTTCAGGCCGGGAAACGGGCTCCTCTGAAGTCGAGGTCTCCTCTAGTTTACAAGGGCTAGGGAAGGTATATTTATACCTGAGAGGTACCTCACAATGTTAGCATTGACGTGAATCGGACAGCGGAAGACGTCATGAATGAACCCCTAAGGTATAACGGTTCATGCATAATAGATGAGTCCTTGAAGAAATCAATAGTCCTGTGCTAGGGAAACTCCCGAAGCCTAAGGGTCTGTTCTTCAAGAACTCGTTGTGACGTTAGGGTGGACGGATGTCGGAGACCATGCCTGTATTTGGAGTGCACGGTTTAATGCCTAAATAAGGACTGGGACTCTATGCCTATATAAGGGCAGGGCGAATTGTGCCTATATAAGGACATGATACAGGAAAACCTATATACGGACACCCTAAGAGGAATACAACACCCACTCCACTTTCGTGTGTACGATAATACTAAAATGCTAAACATTTAAAATGCTAAACATTAAATGGAGTACCGCATATTTAAAAAATATTTCTTAAAAGCAGTAAAAAACATATTAAAAATGCAAAAGGTACTGTACATATTAAGCATTGCTTTTCATTTCAGGCATATATTTGGAAAGTAAATGCAATTTAGTATTAAATCTGTTTTTATTGATGGAACACAAGCAGAGATACAGTAATGACTCGCCTACAACCCATCGGGCCGGCTCACCATCCGACATTTAGCGGTAGGACACAGTGCGAAGCAGACAGTCCCAATTAACACAGCATGTCGCCTACAACCCATCTGGGCCGGCCGCGTCTAAATGAAAGAGGGGCAGGGGAAAATGCCTTGTAGTGGAAGCCTTGAGGAGTGTGCCAGTCCCTCGGGAAGCAGGGAGAACATGTCCGTTAGAGGGTGACCCCCTCAGGGCCTCAGGTTCTAAGAGGTGTTCCACAATTGAACAAAAATACAACAAAAAGATAACAAAACACAATAATAACCACAACCCCAATCCCACCCCCACCCCCTCTCCTCGGTGTGCTTGAGAGCAACTATACGCCTATGTGACATGTCAAGGGCCGTGCAGTGTCAATGTGGGCCGCGGAGCCTACGGGGAGCTAAGGATAGCCAAATATATAATTAGGGGGTGGCCGCAGTGTTATCCGGGACCAGTTTCAAGATGCGAAGATATTGTGGGCAGGTCAATTCACGGAATTCAGTGGAGAGAATAGTCAGGAAAGGGGCCCAGATTTTAGCATAGTCCTTGTCTTTACCCGCCGCCACCATGGAGAGTCTCTCCATCGCCAAAAGATTCCATAGTTGGTGTAGCCAGTGTGTATGGTCGGGTATCTTGTCAGATTTCCACCGTGACAATAATACCCTATGTGCTGCATTCAATGCCAGGGCCATCTGCCGCCCCCTAGTCGAGCGTAAGGGAAAGGTCAGCGCATTAGGAAGCCCCAAGAGCATGTAGGCAGGAAGTCTAGGGATAGTAGTGTTGAAGGCCAAGTCGATGTCGTCTAAAATATGTTCCCAGTAACGAGTTAATTTAGGGCAATGCCAAAGTAAGTGGATAAGTGTCCCGGGGTTGCCGCACCCCCGCCAGCAGAGACCGTTGCATTGTGTTTGCCATCTAGATAGCCTTTCTGGGGTGTAGTACCAATAGGTAGCAATTTTAAAAGCTGTCTCGGTGTGGTTCGAGGAATATGCCGTATGGTGTGCTCGGAAAAAAATGTCTTCCCATTCTTTGTCTGATAGCGCGCGCCCCAGCTCCACCTCCCATCGCTTCTGCCCGGCGGCACGAGATCTTATGGGTGTGGAGTTAAGAAAGGAGTAGATTTCGGAGATAAGGCCTTTATCCTCTTTTTTGTTAAGGATACATTTCTCGAACGGCTTCATAGGGCGGCAGGCCAGGGGATGCGTCCCCGGTGCAGTAACCCAGTGGAGCAGTTGGGAGTGCAAGTAGACGTCCGTGTCAGGCAAACGGTAGTCCGATTGTAGGTCCTTAAAAGGTATAAGGCCCCGGATATCATACAGGTGCCCTATACTTTTGCAACCCTCCGTAGTCCAGCGTGCCGCTGTCTTAACGGCCATTCCTGGAGGAAAAGCAGGATTGGAAAATAGCGGGGTCAGGGGGGAGGGGAAATAAGTCAGGTTCGCCTTCTGGCAGACTCTGTCCCAGGCAAGCATCGTGGGGCGAGTAACTGGTGAGGAATAGAGTCCCCAAGCACGAGCAGACCTGGGCAGCCAGGCGTCCCGCCAGATATGATGACCAGCGACCGTCTGGTCCATGAAGACCCAATACTTCTCCGTCATTGGAAGGTTCCATTCTACAATGTAGCGTATGAGGGAAGCATAGAAGTATCGGGTGATGTTTGGGAACGCTACACCTCCATACTTCTTAGGTCGCTGCAGCTGAGCCTTGGATATGCGCGGGGAGATCGGACCCCAGACAAAGCTCTCAATCGCTGTTTGTATCTGTTGAAGGATGCGTGGTGGGGGTTCAAGCGGCAACGTTTGAAATAAATACAGGGCTCGGGGTAAGATATTCATTTTAATCGCGGATAGTCTCCCCGACCATGAGAGGGGAAGACAACGCCAACGCTGGAGGTCTGCACGGACCTGGGATAGCAGGGCAGTGTAGTTCACTTCCGCTGTTTGTGTCAGACTCTTGTGAAGGGTCAGGCCTAGGTACTCAAGTCCTCCAGACACCCAGTCGAATGGGAAGCGGAGCCGAAGGGTCGCCTCTGTGTGTGGGCTAGCGGTAACATTAAGCACCTGGGATTTTTGCATGTTAATTTTAAACCCAGAAAACTGGCTAAATGTCTGGAGGTCCTGCATAATGGCTGGTAGAGAGGATGTGGGGTGGGCGATCGAGAATATGATGTCATCTGCACATAAATTAATGAGATGGCGGTCTAATCCAAAAGGGATGCCCTGTGCAAGAGGGTTGTCACGCAGTCGTTGAGCTAGGGGCTCCATGTATAGAGCGAAAAGCAGGGGGGAAAGGGGGCATCCCTGCCTCGTCCCTCGTCCCACCTCAAAGAGCTCAGACAGTAGGCCATTGACTCTAACCGCCGCTTTGGGGGAGCTGTAAATGCTTGCGATCCAGCTTCTGAACCGAGGGCCCATCCCAAAGCGCTCTAAAGTGGCGAAGAGATACGGCCAGTGCACCCGGTCGAATGCCTTCTCCGCGTCTATCGCCAGGAAGAGGGCTTCCTCTCCGGACCGTCGGACCTTGTCGAGGAGATGGCAAAGGCGTTTGGTATTGTCCCCACATTGGCGCCCGGGACAAAGCCCGATTGGTCAGGGTCCACGAGGCCCGGCATATGAGGGTTCAACCTGCGTGCCAATATACTGGAAAACAGCTTTGCGTCAATATTCAACAAGGAGATTGGCCGGTATGAGCCACATTGATCCGGGTCCTTGCCCGGCTTGAGAATAACAGAGATGGACGCCTGTAGCATAGAGGGGGCAATCGAGCCTGTGTCCCCAAATGAATTAAATAAGCGGGTGAGTAGCGGAGCGATTTCCGGGCAGTAGGTTTTATAGAAAAGGGCACCGAAGCCCTCCGGACCCGGGGCCTTTTGTAACTTCAATCGGGCGATTGCCGAAATAACTTCCTCAATACGGATGGGCGCTTCAAGGGCGGCAGCTTCCCCCTCAGGCAGTGGTGTGACTGCCGCATCCCCCAGATACTCGGTGGGGTCTGACAACAAGGTGGGGTCAGCCGTATACAGTGATTGGTAGAAAGAGCGGAAGGCCGAGACTATGTGAGCGTCGTCCGTGAGGAGGAGTCCACGCGCGTCCCTCAATGACTTGACCGAGTGCGCCTCTTGCTGACTGCGCAAACAGTGCGCCAACATCCGACCTCCTTTATTGGTGCCGACAAAGTACTTATGCTTCAGTCGGATTACAGCATATTCAGCCCGATCGAGGTCCAAACGGCGCAGTTGAAGGCGCTCTCTCTCTAGCTGCCGCCAGATACGATGGGCGCCTGTGCGCTTATGGATTGTCTCAAGTTCCTTGATGGAAGCCTCGAGTTCCACCCGCTTCGCCCGTCTGGACTTGTTGTCATAAGCGGCTTTTGCGATAAAGGCACCGCGCACCACCAGCTTCAGGGCCACCCATACTGAGGAAAGCGAAGTTTCCGACCTGTCATTAATCGTTATATAGTCCGTGATGCAGCGCCGGATGTCAGTAACTACGTCAGGGGATCGGAGCAGGGAGTCACGCAGGCGCCAGCGCGGTGTGAAAGTCGAGCCTACGGAGGGGAAGCGCAGCGTTAGGGTAATGTGTGCATGGTCGGAAAGGCCCCGTGGCTCGATGGAAGAGTCCGTGACCAGGGCCCAGGCAGTCGAAGTAACGAGGAAATAGTCAAGTCGGGCATACGTTTTATGTGCGGCCGAATAATAGGAAAAATCAACTTCGGTGGGGTGCAGACAGCGCCAGGCATCCCGAATCCCAACCTCCCGCAGCCAATCTCCGCCTTTCGCAGATAGGGCACCAGCGCTGCCCACGCGAGAACCAGAGCGATCCTGATCCCCATTCATCACAAGGTTCAAGTCGCCTCCTATAACTACCACTGGGTCCGGGGAATGCAGCACCTCAGCACAGGCCTCCAACAAGAACATCTCAGGACGGTCGTTAGGAGAGTAGATGGAAACAACCGTACAAGCAGAAGAGCCTACGTGCAGCCGCAGCGCTAGTAGGCGCCCTTTAATCTCGGAGACTGTCCCCACCACAGAGCCCCTGAAATGTTTGGCAACCAGAACGGCCACTCCCCCTTTCTTGCTAGCTGTAGAGGACCAGAACTGGAGTGGGAAGTGACTGTGCCTCATCCGGTGGGTGTCGGCCTGTAATAGGTGAGTTTCTTGAATGAGGCAGATGTCTCCTCCCGAGTATTCTAATAAGGACAAGACCGCCTTCCGCTTGACTGGATTGTTAAGGCCTCGGGCATTGAGGCTAACTATTTTAAGATCCAGCGGGGACGGAAGAAAAAACAGGGAGCTATGTGGGAGCGCGTGCCGACCTGTGCCGCGAAAGGGATAGAAGGGGGCCGCGTGCAAGTCGCCAGTGTACGCTGCAGCAGTGAGAAACGCACCGAGGAGAGAACCCACCCCAAACCAATAAACAAAAACAACGTCAAAGAGAAAACATGATCAAAGTCTGTCATAGTAAGGGAAGTCCAGCAGGACGGGATCGGCCCACCGGTCCGGCCTAGAGCGGGACCAAGATGTGGCCGCCTACCTGCAGGGAGGGCATCCAAGAGGTCCATAAGTGGTTCGTGCCGTCCCCCCGGCACCTTTCTTGGAAGCCCAGTCCGGAACCATCATTAGCACTGCTCACGGAGTGGCTGGACGCTCTGAAGCTTGTGAAAGGGTGGCAATGACCGCCTCCCTCTCTTTATCCCTCGTAGCTTGATCGGGTTTCTTGACTGGGTTTGCCTTTCCCACGCGCTGCCAACCATCGCTACGCCATGGGTGAGGCACCTTGGGTCGTTCTCCCACCTCCACCGGACCGGCATCCTCGAGGCCCAGGATCTCCAGCGTCTCAGAGAGCGAGCGAAGCTGCAGCAGCCTTCCCCCATGCTTAAAAATGAGACGAAAAGGGTGTCCCCAAGAATAGGGAATATTCTGTTCTCGTAGATATGTGGTCACAACTTTGAACTCTCGGCGCTTTGAGAGTGTGGAAGCAGCTAAGTCCTGATAAATGGCGGGATGTTGGCCACGGAACTGCAGAGATTGGGCCTCTCTCGCCTTTCGTATTATGCGCTCCTTCACTTGATAATCATGTACGCACACAAGAATGTCGGGCGGGGGCGCCTTGTTGCCACGGGGAAGTCCCACTCTGTGAGCTCTGTCCATCTGTATGTGCTTGAATAGAGCCCCGACATAGGCTCGGAGATCGTCCCCCTCCTCTTTCCATGGCACCCCTCTAATCCGAACATTGTTCCGCCGTGACCGATTTTCCAAATCCTCTGCGGCGGCCTGGAGATCCAAGTTCTGCTCTTGTAGGCGTAGTACATCCTGTTGTAAGTGGTGAATCTCTTCGTCCCTGCTCACGTCATGTTCCTCAAGGGTCGCCACCCTCTCCCCGACGTCGTCCACCTCTCGATGCACTTCTTTTAGATCTGCTGTGAGCTGGTTCCGGAGGTCCTGAATATCCTCTTTCATAGCTGCGAACAGCTCCACCATAAACCCCCTGTTCGCCGGTGCGTCATCACCCTCCATCGGCCCCAGAGCTTTCTCGCCCGTAGATGGGGCCTGCCCAGCTTGTTTCAAAAGAAGCTCTTTCAGCGACTTCTCCCTTTTGGAACGCGCTGCTGCCATGACGTAAGCCGCCGCCCAATTCCGCCGGGTAACCGGTCCCGGCCCCGGCGTTGCAGCCATCAAAGCAAGAGTGGAACGGCAACTGCGTGGAATGTACGGGCCCCTCAGTGCTGGTCGTTATGCTCCTGCAGCCTCCCAGTGAGACGGGGACAACACTAATCCAGGGAGGCCCAACGGCGTGTCGTCAGCGGAGGAGCCCCAAGAGGGCCAGCGCATACTGGGTGCAGTCTGTCCACCGGGCCGCGGACCGATGGGGGACCTCCCCAGCCCGTCCTTCAATGTCGCCCAAGATGGGGTCCTCCTCTACTTAGCACTCCCCGGTAGGAGCCTCGGCTCTTCACAGGCGTGTGGGACCCCAACAAACCGACTCACCGGGAGGTCAGGCCAGTGTCCGGTCCTCCTCTTGCAGCAGGGGACCTCGGATCGAGCAGCGGGTGTAGTGCCCTCACTCCATGCACTGCGTTGGTTAGCGATGCCCCCCGCAGCCCGCGCCGCTCCTCACAGGGCCCACAGGCTAATCTCCCCGTCCGCCGACCCACGGACCGCTAGGCCCCACCAGAGGCCCACCTCGTATGTTCGGGCCCGACCACACACTCCCAGCGCTAATCTGACCGGTGCGGAGGGAAGGGCAGGCTCCCGGCAAGCATCGAGGACGGAGCGGGGGTACACAGTCGTGTGGGGGCCCCAGAGCCGGGCGCGCCGTCCGCCGACCAGCGTGTCTCCAGACTTCCCCCGCAGTCCACCTCACCCACCTAGGCCAGGACGTGCACCTCCGTTGGGTGTGCGAGGGTGGGTTCTTGTTGTGCGTCCCACTGCGGGCCTCCTCCTCTGTGTCAGTGGGATCCGCGTCGCGGGGCCTTACGCAGCTCGCAGGGGGCCGCGGGTAGCCCAGTGTGCTCCCTCTGACATCGGAAGCACCGGCGCTCACAGCCCCCCGTCAGCACCCGGAGCCGGGCGCACCTCCACTGTCGGGCGCTCAACACCCGGCGCCGCTGCCGGGCTACGCCGCCGGCACCTCTCCCAGCGTAACTCTCCCGGCCTGGGCCCGGGTCTCCGCCGCCGTCACCCACTAGGCCTCCAAGGCCCTCGTTGTTCAAGGGCTCCTAGCTCCTCCGCCGCCGCACCGACAATAGCGCTCGTCGGCTCAGAGATGCCCCACAGTGACACCAAGCCACTCCCGGTGTCTGCGGGATCCGATGGTCCGGGAAGCAGGCGATATGACAATGCTTATGGTCGGCGGTGCCGGAGGGACACGATCCTGCGTCCTACCGCGCCGCCATCTTGGACACGCCCCCAGTAAATGCAATTTAAATGAAAATAAGCAGTAATATTTACATTTGACAGAAAATGATCGATAAGTTGTTCAAAAATCAAAGTCATTTCATGTCATGAAAATTAATTATTGTTATTAGACAAATAAGATGACGAAGTGTCTGAGGAAGTACCGCGAAGTCTGTACTATAAGGCTAGTTCTACTTCAAGCAGATTGAATTGCCATTTTAGTTCGAAAAAATGGAAAAAAGTTCACTTTGGGAAGAGTTCCAAGTTTTTGAAAATATGAAGGCCAAATTGTTACTGCATCTCTGGAACACTGTGGGCTGAATCAGAGTCAGTGTGCGGGTCTTGTGTAAACATGATATCATCTATTTCTGTAGACAAAATATCGTCCACTGTAGTTGGTGACATTCGGAACACCTTGTGAAGTAGATTAATTGCACAGAGATGTGAAGCATCGCTTTCAGCATAGGATGCCGCAGCAATGTTCGCGACCGTTGTTACCTGTGTGCCTGTAGATCCATCTCGTACCTCAGCAGCAGCCGGAAGCATCTGTGAGATCTCAATGAATGCCGTCATCAGGATTGGTAGCCTCTGGGGACAACACAGAGCATGGGCCGTTATCAGGTCCAGCAGAGTATCGATATCCGTTGGCGTAGCTGATGGAAATGTTAGACAGGTGTCCAACACGCATTCTTCACCGCATAGCAGGCATCGTAGAACAGGTAAGATGCAATCTTGCCAGATTGGCCTAAACGACAGGAACCACGTGGTATTAAGTTCCCGTAGATGATTCATGCCCAAAAGCTGTACTATTCGCTCACGGCACTTTCGTTCAAGGAGAGCTTTCTCCACTTCGCTCGGAGTGATGTCTGTGAATAGGCTGGCCATAGCGTAATAGCAGGAAGAGAAATAGAATTCCGGCAACAAGTGCTAGAATTAATGGTATGCCACCAAACACTGAATGTGCAAAGTTTGGGATTATTCCGAGTATTGCCTGGAAAGGTGTTAACAGACCAGAACAGATGCTCTTAAATACATGTACAATTCCGCTTGTATCAGACATGTTAAAGATACGTCCTATCATTTCCACAAAATGTATAGGGCAGTTTGTACGTATTAAAGTCTGTATCTCAGCCGAAGTCCTTGCGACTTGTAGATCATAGGTTTCTTTGGCCGAGGTCAAAGGCACTGTTTGCTGTAAAAGCATGGCTTTCATTCTGCTTAAAGTATCAAATCTTATAAAAGAGACGTTCAGCGAAGGCCACAAAGGCGACTCCCTGACTGTGTCTATTGGGGCAAACAATACTTGCATACAGCAAGTGACCCTGGAGTTGACCGTTACTAGATATGAGATGCCTGCCAACATGCCGCAGCAACTTTGATCATTCAACATGAGGTAACTCCCATTAGAAAGTTGTCCAAACGTTGGATTAATCACAGCAGCTGGTGTACCCTGCTGATGGCAAGACAAATTTGCCACAGAACCATTACAAGCCCCGTGTAAAGAAATGTCCTGACATGTTAGTGAACCGCTCAGTGCATTTTTACAGTTTGTACCGCTCAAAAATACTTCACGATCCCCACTCCAACATCTATATGTATACGGTAAAATCCAAGATGTCTTAATGTATTCCTTACCCAACCTTTCATATTTGCCTGCTTGCATCTGTCTGAGGCAATACTGAAACTGAAAAGTAGTCACAGGTAGTGTTATTTTGCCATGAATGAGCCATTCAGTAGCTGGTTTTTCTGCCACTGTGAATGGTAACTTTTCCAGTTTTTCAATGCTCAGCACTGTATACTTTGCTCCTCTTTGTGCCAGTTCGATCTGTTTATCAGTTAGATTGTATCCTGCAAACAGAGCTGACGTGTTGATAAAACGCCAAGGCACATAGCCCGCACGCAAAGATTGCAGCGTCCAGCTTAATAAGACAATAGAACGTAATTGTGATTGGCCTTGCTGCAACATCGCCAAATCTTGTTCCAGTATGTCGATAGCAGAGGATACAATGCCATCCAATGAATATATTCTGGAGGACAAAGTTGTTAACCCATTGTCGACCACAGTGAGTGTTTTCTCTAAATTAATACGATCAAGTTCATGTATTCGTTCTGCGGCCTCCATCTGTGACACTTTCCATGCTTCATTATAGGCAGCATAAATGCCGGCATATATGAAACGTTTTTGACGCGGTTTTCTTGGTCCAAGCAAGAATTCCCTAAGGTCTGCGTCTTCTTTAAGTAAGGATAAGTGTTGTTTCACATCCTGTAGTGTAGATTTCTGCAGCCAATCGAAGCATAATTTTCCTACACTGTATGTTGTTACTACCCCCGGATGCTGTCTTTGGACGTATCTTGGGTCTGGCCTATGAATAGTAAAGCCCTGAGTTTTATTCAGGAATCTTTCCTCACAGTTGTTTGTGTCTGTGGGCCAGATCAACCATTTTCTCCAATCAGGATTAGATCTGTTGAGTTGTAGTATATTGTCAACTGTCACCGCTGCCTGTGTATTGTTATCACTTGCAGGTGTTGGTACAGAAGGTGTTTTCATCTCTTTGATCTTGGCTAGTCCATGACAAGATGTTTGTTGGACAGTTTCATTCAAAAACATTATTTGTTCAGGGATGATACAGGCTCTAAATAAAGCTTCTATCCCCTGCACTTGCCAATCTTTAGTACCCCACACAGTTTTTGTGTCTATTGTGTCTTTCCATAAGTCGAAACCCTGTCTAGACAGTTGGGCAATAAATGTTGCAGAGTAAATCTGTTTTGTATTTGTTAACATAATTTTCAGTCCTGTCTTGTTTATATTTTTATAGTAAAACGTTTCTGGATCAGATGTATTGTAACCTTAAAAATATGGAAACTTGCTAGCAAATGTTTTTGAACTACCTTGTGGTGGTGTAGGACAATGCTCCCATTGGTTAAACATAAACACATTTCTTGGGTATGCACATTTATGCAAATAATGATGACCATAGTGGTTATAGCAATACAGCTGTTCATAGTCTGATGAACCCTCTAAATATTCATTTTTAGAAAATGCAGCAGATTTTTCTAGGTCAAACATTATGTCGTTTACAGTCTCAAAGTCCCAATCATCAGAATAGGTACTGGACGAAATTAGATCACTTAGTGAAATTTTAAACAAATGTGGAATGTTCAATTGTTCCGCCGGGCCGAAGATATCAAAATCTGTTTTGTAACACACTATACCATCCTGTATAGGAACGGCTGTGATGTTCACTGTTGACAAGTCTCTTGCTTCACGATGAGAAGATTTATGTGGTCTCAAAAGTACGTTCACATCTTTTCCTTCAGTGTTCACATGGATGTATCTGCCACTTATAAGCACGCTCACAGTTGTAACCAAAGCTAGCCTAAGCAGGAAAACAAATAGTCCAGATATAATCCAGAGCTCAATCCATGGGGAAACCAGATAAGTCTTTTTCAGAAAGTGAAGAAAGTCTTGTACTTGCTGCTTGAGTTTTAATGATGCTGGCGTCGTTTCAGGTTCACTTGGATCTTCTGAGAACGTATCAAAGTTAATGAAATAGCCAGAAGCAGTTCTGTCAATTGTTGGAATTGCATCAGGATTTGTAGAAATCGCTGGAACCAGTCGATCACTTGCTACATTGGTGTAGACAGGTGTATTTGGACGAACTGTTACTTGATTTTCAAGAGGGATGAGTTCCATTGCATTGTTGCCTAGTCCTTCATCTGTTACAGCCGAATTCTCGATTGTTATCAGTCTTTCAGTCTGAACCTCTTGGATAGTAGCGAGAGGAGTGCGTCTGCTACTAGGTCGGAGTCCACAAGGCCTACTATTTAGTATTGGCCACATACTGTGGTTTGATCAGGTCGATTGACACAAATCTTTTCTCCTTTCTTCCAGCAAGGGGCGGCAGAAGTACTGTTCTTGTTCCTTGAACTGCTAGGACAGGTACTGGTTGTCTGTAAGAAGGTCCAAATTCCTTCTTGTCCGCAATTTTTTCTCTGACTAGATCCCCAACTTTTGGAATCCAGACAGGCCTTGCTGTGACCGCCGGTTTTTCCCCAGTGGTGGTTGGCTGTAGGAATACGTTGCTTTGTTTTGATCTCAGTTCATTGATTTCCTGTAAAACAGCCAAACGATCTTTGATATCAAACGGTTTATTTTCCACCACTGTGCCTACGTGATCGAGGTCTGGTACCCACATTCTTGTCCCAAATAGGACCTCATATGGAGTGACCCCCCTAGAGAACTTCTTGGCAAGTTGTTCAATGAGCGTTGGACCCCATAAAGATGTTTGACCCACCCATCACCCGAACCTAATACCCTAGCTGTTATAGATTGCTTTATGTCCCGGTTTTTCCTTTCCACAACAGAATTTCCCTCAGGATGGAATGGAGAGGAGTACCGCAATGCACCACCCAGACTGGCCATGGCTTCTTTGTAAGCCCGAGAGCTAAACGCAGGGCCCTGGTCAGAATATAGCGTGCCTATTGCGTATGTGCCGATAAAGACTCGCAAATCTTTTATAACAGTTCGAGCGTCAGCCGAGCGCTGAGGCCATAGCCAGAGGAACCTAGAGCATGAATCCACTGCAACCATGATATATTTATAGTTACCGTCCCTTTGCAAGGGCCCGCAGTGGTCCAGGTAAACACAAGCTAATGGTTTGTCTGAAATTAACGGTGGTGTCTGCGCAGGGCGTTTCACTGTGGAGACTTTCATCTGTTGGCATATATCACATTCTAAAACATAGTTCTTTGTTTGTTTTCTAATGCCAGGCCACCAATATCTTTGCTTGAGTAAAGATACTGTCGCAGAAACACCTGCATGGGCAGAAGCTATCCCTTCGTGTGCTGCTAGGATTAGTCCTAATCTACGTTCCCTGTTTGGAATTACTCTATCCCCCACTCCAGGGATTCGAGCAAAAGGAACGCTGTTCGCATCAATTACATAAGAGTACTTGAGTGGAAACGTTTTTGGTAACGCTGTACCACTGCCTTTGCTTGTAGCATTGACAGCCAACATTATCTCACTGTCTATTTTTGTTTTTGAACGAGTGATCGCAGCTACGGAAGCCGTCTGAACAGCCCCCTTTGCAGCTTCGTCAGCCAATGAATTCCCTGCAACGTGAACGCCATCACGTTGATGACTCAGTGTGTGGATCACGTGAGCCTTTGGTAGTTCGTTTTTAACTGAACTACTTGTTCCCAAAGCGTTTTATGCTTTATTGTGCCACCTTTCGCATCTTTGAATCCATTTTCAAGCCAGTTTTGTATATATTCATTATACGACTGAACACAGTAAAAGGAATCGCACACTATTAGTGTGGGGAATTCTCGATCTGTACTTTCAAGTGCCAGTTTGAATGCTTGTAGTTCAGCTCGCTGAGCTGTACAATCTCCTAGAGATTGAGTTTTTGTGACCATAGGTCTGAAGATACCATCTCGCATGCGACCTTTAACGATTGCACATGCTGCACTGTAAGCTTGCTTACCCCCTGTTGCGGGTTGTGTGGATCCGTCAGTGTAAATTATGAATTCGTACTGATCGAGAGGCAGAATTTCAGTGGGCAGAGGACATTCTTGTTCATATTGCAGGAATGCTTGTGTTTTTAAATCAGGATCAAAAACATATTCAACATCTGTTGCAGCAAGAGAATTAACCCACTGTATCCATCTTGGATGTAATGCTTTAGCATTTGGAATGCTTGCTTTTGTGAACGCTTCTAAAGCTGGTACTGGGGTTACGACAATAATGCGTTTCCCTTGGGCTAGGGCTCTTTCTTTTGCTACAGCGGTTTGAACTGCTGTCAGAATTTTTTCAGTTGAAGTGAAGCGCATTTCCGCTTGTGTGTACAAATGAGATATGTATGCGATTGGTATTTTCTCACCCTCATTGAAGGTTAAGTAGGTGAATCCGCATTGACCCAAAATTATTCTGATCACCAAATTGCGTTGACTTACGCGTGTTTGTAAGTGATTTGTTGCTAACATGTTAGCCTGTAGTGAACGCAAGATTTCTGTGTGTTCTTGTGTCCAATACTTGATTGAAAAATCAGGTTTGATTAATGCATAGAGAGGTTTAACCCTTTCTGCGTAATTTAGAATGTATGTTCTTCCAAACTTTAGGAAACCCAGGATGGATTGTAAGTTTTTTAGCGTTTTTGGAGGTTGGAGCAGCGCACATTTTTCTAGAAAGTTAGCTGCCAAGCTCTTGCCTTCACTTGAAAGCTCATATCCTAGAAATAGGACATTGAGATGGGTAATTCTGGACTTTTGAAGTTGAATTTGTAACCCTCAGAGGCGAATCCCAGTATAATGGTGCTCACCCTGTTCAAGTGTTTGTCCAGGTCATCGTCTGTCAGATAGATGTCATCGACATAGGACAATGCCTCGTTGTCATAAATTTGTAGTAACTCCGTTACCCTCGCTGAGAATAAACCTGGGCTGTTCTTGAACCCTTGTGGGAGTCGACAAAATTGACGCTGGGTCCCCATTATTGAGAAAGCTGTTAAGTACCTGCTTTCAGGTGCTATGTTTTGACAAAAGAAACCATTTGAGATATCTAATGTGGTTTTATATTTTTTACGCACAATGTTATTCATTAATGCTGTGCTATGTGCATTTTGCACTGCAAAAGTTTTAGAACAAGTGTTTAAGTGTCTGTAATCCAAAACTAGACGATAGGTGTTGTCTTGTTTGGAGACAGGAAACAAAGGATTGTTCATTGAGGAGGTGCATGTTTCAATCACCCCTTGGTATTCAAGTTGATCTAAGATCTCCCTGACCTGTTTTTTAGCTTCTTGCTTTATTGGATACTGCCTTTGTGCAGTGGTTTCATGCTTCAGATGTATTTTATGGTGAGGTGAGTCCTCATCCCATCCTACATGATTTTTATATAATGCTGGGGCCTGGGCTACTGCCCATTTCCTGGCATATGTATATTTTAGATGAATTGGAATATGGTTAGAGAAGGCAGGCATAATAATGTCCTCGCCATGTGGGCACTCCCTGACAAATTGTGGTGGCCAGTCTTTTTCCGCTAGAAGTATGTCATAGCCCCTTGAAAGTTTTTCCCAAAAGAGTGCTTTCACCTGTCTAGGTATGTCTCCCTCCATCCGGAGTGTTATTTCATATAAGTTTTGCGGAGTACTAACCCTGGTGTCTACAGTCTCGACTGTAATGTACTCATTCAAGTCCACTATCTCCAGAAGTTCCTTCAGGTTCTGGCGAGCTATTGTGACTTCTGCTGCACTGTCCAGCATTGTCTGAGCCCATTCTCCATTCTAGAGTTGTGTTCTCAGTATTCTCGGCATGTCTGATCTTCAGACCTGCTACTTTCTTTTTGGAGAATTGAGGTTTTGTTTTATTTTTTGGAGCGTTCTTCTCCGTGTTCTGACTGTCCTCTTCTTTCCGAAGTCTGTGACGAGATCTGAAAGGTATGAGAGGAACGTGTATCAGTATCTTGATACCTGTCAGGTTTTCTCAAATTATCCCTATTCCTGAGGTTATACCTCCTTTCAGAGGGCTCCTTTTGAGGAGACCTACCTCGGGATTGAGAATGTTTCTCGTTTGAATTTTGTTTATTAGTCTCCCACTTCTTTTTAGAAGATGTAGGAGTTTGTTTAATAGAGTCCTTCTCAGGACTTTCAGATAGTTGGCTTCACTGGTCTTCCACCCAAACTATCTCTGCCTAATTCTGCATAGGATTGTTCTATAATTCTGGGTAGCTCAGTTTGATGTTCTGTAACATCAAAATCCCTTAATTTTTGGCGGATCGCCACTGCTGCTGCCTCCCCTTGAATATTAGACAATATTATTGTTGAGACCTGGTCGAAATTTTTCTGTAATTTCATACCTAAATTCAGAGCAGGCTCTGCCCTGTATTCATTTTGAATTTGTTTCAGGACATCAGGTATTACCGCAATTGATGGAATACCATGTGTTTTAGTATAGATGGCAGCAAAGACTGAGCCCCAAGTGGTGCAGTCTTCCAGTTGTGGTGTGATCCCCATCGGTAAACTGATTGTTAGTATTCTGTGTTTCTCATACGGGCTAGTATTTGGAAATACTGCTTTGATTTGAGTAATTTTTTGAGCTATCCAAAATGAAATTTGCTCACGTTTTGTGGGCATTTTACCCATGACTGCGTATAGAGTCTGTGGTGTAATTTTTAGTGTACTCCCGATTGAGGGTCTGATTTGGAATGGTTAATGGTGGTTGGACTGTGAAAGTCCGCATGACATATTGGACCAATTGTCTGTAGATTTTTATTAACTCTGTCAGTTGAGTAAGTAATTCCTCGTTTGACATCTCTTCAATGTCAGGATGAAGTGTGTAGCCGGCTAGAATCGGCCATGTTGCTCCTGGTCTACCTAGTGGACCGAGCCTGGTAATGTTTTTGTGATGTTTTAGGGCGCCTTTAAACCAGAGCTGATGCTCCTGGTATGTTTGTGGAATTTCAATATCCTCGAAAGGAATATATTCCTCTGGTGGATCATCTTCTTTGTAGAAGTGAAACATGTGTGTTACTGGATTGGATTCAGGAAATGTTACCCATGAATAGAATACCTCTGTCTGAAACGATTCGTGTGCCTCTATCACGAAAACTGCTCTACCGCCTCTTGGTGGTAGGCCATGTTTTATGAGTTTTAGAGTGATGGCTCTTCTTAAGTTTTGAGGGATGTCAACACCCTCCTCGGTTTCAATAAAACCTGTGATGTTATAAGCTGTTACAGCTGGGTGACCCGCAACTTCACCGTTTCCGGTCTCAGTGTCGGACTCAGGCATTTTTTTTTTTTTCAAAAAATGTAGAACAAGTTTAAAGGAAACAAAGATAAGGTGCACAATATTTTGGAACACTGTATCCTTCAACGTTGAGCAAACCAAACAGCTAATATATAGGGTACTTCCCTATGTAGCTGTGACGGATACTTAACCCTGCCCACTCCAGACGTCTTTTGGAGTATATGGGTAGGGGTCTCTGAGAGAAAAAAGCACGGCTGAGTTACTCAGTATCTAGCGTTGAATTACCGCCTTACCAAACGTTGGGTGCCATGTAGTGTAGCTCCTATTTCCCTAATAGGCTCTGCGCATTGGAATAATATATCCTATAGGTTTGACATAGGACTGAGGTCAGTATGTCCCTATCGAGTATATTAAACTTAATTACTTGTGCCAGCTAGCTCAGAGGCCACTAGAAACTCCTTGATAAACAAGAAGGAGTAGTTTCTGGCAGCCGCAAAACATGACCACTTTGTTTCCCTTTAGAATCAGAACGTGTCCCAGAGTCATGGAAACAATAGATAACCGTTTCACTCAGCTCAATCGTGCATGCTTAGTTTTCCTCAAAGTTACACAGAAAGAATAGACGGGCGTTTCAATAAAAGATTTATTGAACAGTCTTGTTTCTCGTGTAAGTAATATGTGCTGTTATGATCAAAAGACAGTATCCAAGATATATAATGTACAGTGTAAGCAGTAGAAAATAATACTGCGCTAGCATGATCTTTAGTAGATATTCATTTACATAAATAACACATACTAAAAATGCGAGTACTCGTACGATGCGTTTCTAAACTAGTTCTACCCCAAAGTACCTAACCTAACCTAGGTGTAGGGAGAGGTATGAAGTAGGAGGAGTATTCCTTACTATGGGATACTAAAAGTATGTTAAGCCTAGTATGCCTAGTATGCCAAGAGTCCCTCTAGGTTCTAGTCAGCTCCATACCTTAAGAATGAGAGAGGTGGGAATCTCTTGCCAGACTCGAACTCCAACACCCCGCAAGGGAAGTCAGATCACTGGAAGCTGGACTCTCTGCGTGAAGGGATGACAGCGTCTTCTCAGTGCTTCAGGCCGGGAAACGGGCTCCTCTGAAGTCGAGGTCTCCTCTAGTTTACAAGAGCTAGGGAAGGTATATTTATACCTGAGAGGTACCTCACAATGTTAGCATTGACGTGAATCGGACAGCGGAAGACGTCATGAATGAACCCCTAAGGTATAACGGTTCATGCATAATAGATGAGTCCTTGAAGAAATCAATAGTCCTGTGCTAGGAAAACTCCCGAAGCCTAAGGGTCTGTTCTTCAAGAACTCGTTGTGACGTTAGGGTGGACGGATGTCAGAGACCATGCCTGTATTTGGAGTGCACGGTTAATGCCTAAATAAGGACAGGGATTCTATGCCTATATAAGGGCAGGGCGAATTGTGCCTATATAAGGACATGATACAGGAAAACCTATATACGGACACCCTAAGAGGAATACAACACAGTAAGCGCCACAGAGCTGCGTTGCAGAGAGGTGTTCTGAGGCCAAGCCTCTTTTTACACCACGCTGCAAACGCGGCTTCTGGCGCACTGCTGCTCGGAGGATGAAGTCCACTTGTGTCCTGAGGTCCTCAGGACACAAAAGGACCTCATCGCCCCACCAGCAGTGCACCAGAAGCCGCATTTGCAGAGTGGTGTAAAAAGGGGCGTAGCCTCGGACCACCTCTCTGCAACACAGCTCTGTGGCACTTACAGGAGGTACTTGGTGGGCTAGTTGGCCCACAGGGACCCTCAGGCTTGAAGTGGACTAAATCCCCCAATTTACAACGCGTCAGGGGGCGTGTTTGCACACTTGTTATATCAGGCCCCACCCCCTCCCTGCACCACTGTGCAATCGCGCATTGTATGTTGGGGGATTAAGTCCCCTTGAATCCTGAGGGTCCCTGGGGGCCAACTAGCCAACCAGGTTCCTCCAGTTTGCGCCACAGAGCTGCGTTGCAGAGTGGTGTAAAAAGGGGCGTGGCCTCAGACCACCTCTCTGCAACGCAGCTCTGTGGCGCAAATTGGAGGTACCTGGTGGGCTAGTTGGGCCGAGGGACCCTCAGGATTCAAGGGGAATTAATTCCCCAACTAACAACGCGCCAGGGGGCGCGTTTGCAGTGTGGTGGAAAAAGGGGGCATGGCCTCCGGCTAGATGCCGGCTTTTTAAAAAAAAATTCTTACAAGGTTTTTTAAATGCTAATTTCTAACTATAACGTCCCTGAAACCTGTGGTTTTTGCAGTGAATTTCAAAGGTTTTTTAAATGCTAATTTCTAATTATGCCTACAGAGGTAGGACATGTGCAGAAAGAGGAAGAAAGGCGCAGAAAGAAGCAACAGAAATGCAGAAAGAGGCAACAGAAGTCCCTGAAACCTGTGGTTTTTTCAGTGAATTTCAAAGGTTTTTTAAATGCTAATCTCTAACTATGCATACAGAGGTAGGACGTGTGCAGAAAGAGGAAGAAAGGTGCAGAAAGAAGCAAGAGAAATTCAGAAAGAGGCAACAGAAGTCCAGAAAGATGAAGAAAGGTGCAGAAAGAAGCAAGAGATGTGCACAAAAAACCAACAGAGGAGCAGAAAGAGGCCTTGTTGCAAAGTCATCCTCTGCCCCCAACTTTTTGCTAACAGGTACTGGTGGTAACTGACTCTGACTAACCAGGCCTCGAGCCAGTGCTATGCTAAAAGACACTTAGAATACAGTGAAAACACCTACATACACTAGGGAACACTATGCGTTGGGGTACCCCTGTGATTGCCATGACCTCCTCTGTAAGGCCCTAGAACATAATAGAGCAGGGGGATTAAAACTACCTCTAATTCAGAGGTGCAGAAAGACGCTTCTTTAAGTAGTAGTCACATTTGCACAGTGTTTGAGAAAGGGTGCTGGGCCTCCGACCAGCACTCAGGAATTCCACTGCATAGGACCTAGACGAGGTACCAAGAGGGCTTCTTGGCCCCCAAAGTCCCTCCGGAGTAAATTGGACTTCATCCCCATCCCGTAGTCTGCCAGGAAGCACGTTTGCAGAGTGTTGGAGAAAGGGGGGCATGTCCGCCTTAGACGTCTTAGCAATCCCACTGTGTGGGACTTACTGCAGGTAACAAGAGGGGTAGTGGGACCCAACGACAACCTTGGGGGCCAACTACCCCTCCTATTACCTCCAGTAAGTCCCACACAGCAGGATTGATAAGTTCTCATAGCAGGCCACGCCCCCTTTGCCCATCACTCTGCAAACGCACTCCCTGGCGCGCTCTTTGATGGGGATTGAAGTCCCCTTCGCTGCTGGGGGTCCTTTAGGGGCCAACTAGCCTACGTCTACGTCTTACCTCCAGTAAGCCCCACTCAGTGGGATTTCTGAGAGGTGGACTAAAGCCACGCCCCCTTTCCCCACCACTGGCCTCGGACCACCTCTCTACAACGCAACTCTTTTGTGCATACTGGAGGTACCTGGTGGGCTAATTGGCTGCCGGGGACCCTCAGGAATGAAGGGGACTTAATACCCCAACTTAGAACGTGCCAGGGGGCGCATTTGCAGAGTGAAGCAGGGAGCGGGCGGGGCCTCCGGCGAGATGCCGGCTTTTTCTTTTCTTTTCTTTTTTAGAAGGGGGGCTGTGTGGCCCCCCTTCTTTTACAATATTTGGGGCCCTGGGGACCCCATCCCCCAGGGCCTGACCCCTTTTTATCAAATTTTTACAATAAAAAATTCGGGAAGCGGCCCGCGTGGCCCCCCTCCCGAGGCCAATTTAGGCCCCGGGGACCCCATCCCCTGGGGCATGGCCAGAATTTTATTTTCTATTTTATCTTTTTTGGAGGGGGGCCGCGTGGCCCCCCTCCTAAGGCCAATTAAGACCCCGGGTACCCCATCCCCCGGGGCCGGCCTTTCCTTATTTTTTTTTTAAATTAACGTGGAGGGGGCCACGTGGCCCCCCTCCTGGGCCACTCCTGGCCCCGGGGACCCCATCCCCCGGGGCCGGCCCTTTCCATTGGTAACCATGGGGGGAGCCCCAATGCCCCCACGGTCCCGCCGGCTCCCCGCCTCCTGCGGGAGCCGGCGTTGCTTTGAGCAAGGGAGCTGCTGACATGCAGCTCCCCTTGCTCAGCAATTCTGCTTGCTTCATTGAAGCGAGAGCAGGTTTCCCTGCTCTCGCTTCAATGAAGCAAAGCAGTGTTTACTATGGCAGGGCGGGAGCCGTGCTCCCGCCCTGCCATAGCAAACAGCAATGTCCCAGGGTGGGCACCCGGGACATTGCAGGAGCCGGCCCTGGGGGTGGCCGTCCCCAGGGCCATCGAGGGCTCCAGGAGGGGGGCCGCACGGCCCCTCTCCCAACATATTTAAAGCACCGGGGAGGTGGTGGTCCCCAGGGCCCGGGGGTCCGTAACGGACCCCCAAATTTGAATATTAAGTGCCCTGGGGAGGTGGTGGTCCCTGGGGCAGTGTGGGGGGGCTTGAGCCCCCCACACTAATTATTCTTTATAGCCCCGGGGAGGTGGCGGTCCCCGGGGCTCGGGGGGCCCGTGAGGCCCCCCCGCCCATTTTTATGAATGCCCTGGGGAGGTGGCGGTCCCTGGGGCAGCGTGGGGGGGTTGGGACCCCCCCACGCATTTATTAAAGCAGCCCCGGGGAGGTGGCGGTCCCCTGGGCTGCAGGGGCCCCCGCAAATTAATTTGGTGAGTGCCCCCGGGACCTGGCCCACCCGGGGGCTTTCAAAAACGAAGCGCAGGCTCCCGCTTTTTTTTTTATTTTCTCAGCCGGATTCGCGGCCCCAGCGTAAATTCGGCCATTTTTTTTTAAAAAAATGCTTTTTTGGGCCCTGGGGGTCCCTGTGGGACTCCCTGAGCAGGCCTAGGGGGTCAGGGTGTTTCTACCCTGCCCCCTTTTCTTGTTTTTCACCTTTTTTTTTACTCTTTTCTTGTGACTCGGTTACCGAGTCACAAGATGGCTGCCAACACATTCTGGAATAGAGTGTCGGCAGCCAATCAGAGTGAAGCTCGTGCCCGGGAGGGTTCGCGAACCCTCCTCGGTGCTCAGATATCGATATTTTTCTTTTTTTGATTTCTCAGGAACTACTGAACGGATTTACACCATTTAAAAAAAAGGTCTCTTTCTGAACCAAGGGCTACCTTTTTGGTGTAATTCTGTTCAGTAGTTCGGGCTGTAGCCTGTTCTAATTTTTCCTATGGAAATTAACATGGGGAAAAGGCGTTTTGGGACCCCCATTTTTTCTCGGCCCCCGCTTGACGAATCACCCCGAAACTTTCAAGACAGGAGCTGACCTGAGCGGACCATTAGTTTTGAACATTTCGTGAAGATTCGTCAAATGGTGCCAAAGATATTGGCAAAAGAAAAAACACTTTTCCTATGGAAACTAGGTCCTAACTATAACTACCTACTGGCAACCGACAGTAGGTAATATATATATATATATTTATATATATATATATATATATATATATATATATATATATATATATATACAGCGTTCCTGCTCCGTTAAATCGTAACGGGGACTTCTGGCACGGACCTCTTCCAGTCTCCAAACAAAATCGAAGAACCACAGATATATTGCGGTGAGCAGTGCAAGATTTATTAGTCGTAAAAGATTACATCCAGGAGTGCTCGGGCTTAGTACCCACCATTGACGCGTTTCGCTCGCTCACGCGAGCTTGATCACATATATATATTCACTGAAAAAAACATAAGTTTCAGGGACGTTATAGGTAGAAATTAGCATTTAAGAAACCATAGAAATTCACTGAAAAAAGTAAACCACAGGTTTCAGGGACGTTATAGTTAGTTGGACATTTGTTCATTGAAAATGGGAAACTTGAGACTAGGTTGCACAGGAAGTCCACGGCAGGCAACACAGTGCTCCATGCTAGCAGTCACCACCCAGAACACCTAATTCGCAGCATTCCTTTTGGGGAGATGCTGCGGATCAGGCGTATATGCAGCACGGAGGTCGACTGTGCTAAAGCCCAAAGTGACAGCAGGATGAGATTCCTGGCCAGAGGCTATTCCGATGATATGATTAACAAAGCCATTACAAAAACTGCTCTAGTCCCAAGATCTGAAGCTTTGACCACTAAAACTAGATGCACCGATTTGACCGCAGCTGCACCTGCTGAACCTGTTAGATTGATTATGACTTTTAATCGTCAACATCGGGCGTTACGCAGGATAATCAATCACAATTGGGTGTTGGTTCGTAATGACCCAGTGATAGGAGGGTCATTTGCAAAAAACCCCAGCGTAGCTTTCAGGAAAGCACGGTCAATGTGTGACACTTTGGTTAAAAGCAGCCCCGAATTAACCACTACTAAAACATGGTTGAACTCCAGAAGGGGATTTGTTAGATGTACCATCTGCAAAGCAGGCAAGTACGGCACCAGTAAAACGTTGTACAAAAGCCCCTTTCATGATGATCCGGTTTCCATCTCCAAGATGCTCACTTGCAAAACTGATTTTGCCGTATATGTGCTGGATTGTTCGTGTGGCCTGCAATATGTGGGCAGTACCAAGTTGCAGGTCCACAAGAGGATACTCCAGCACATAAGGGCAATCAGCAATAGTGATGCATCCTACCCTGTTGCCAGACATTTTAAGGAGGTTCATGGCAATTGTCTGGAACACTTGAGATATTTTGTGGTGGACACAGTTCCACCACTCAGACGAGGTGGCAACAGGAAAGCTCTGGTTCGTAGATTGGAAACAAGATATATCCTGGAGTTAGACACCAAGACGCCCCAGGGCCTTAATTCCAGCGAGGACCTATTTACCTGCCTTTAGCTTTTCCCAACTTGCGCAGGTTGCATTGTAACTGTTAGATTTATTTCACGGACATGCCTCTGAAACTCTTTTATTGCATTTTTACTAATAGCTTTTTTTAACATCTTTGGTGGCACTTTATTCTTTGCACTTGCACTTGCACTTTGTTGTATAAACATAGAAGGATGAGTCTTAGCCCACTTGGGCAGAATTTTGTTGTGAGAGCAGAGATAAACATCAAGGCAAGGTTTATTATAGTGTATATGATGATGAAATATACACTATTACTCCAATTTATAATCTTACTCTATACACCGATTTTGATATGAATTACATAACCAAATGGCTACTTGCAATATATAGTTTGCCTTTGTGGTAAATCCTCTATCTGCAATGAACGTATTTAACACCTTTTTAATATTTATGAATTAATGAGTATTTATTTATATATGTGGTTTTATGCTTTGTACAGTCAGACAATATGATTGCAATACATGAATACATATCCATATATTTTTTTAACCCTCTTGGGTTTTATCACATTGCACCTTGCACTTTGAATATTGACCTTTTAAATTTTGGGGTTTTTATTCTTGTTTTACTCTGCTCACCTGTTTTTAATTAATTTTAATATTCATGAATTAATGGATATTATAATTACTACAGTGCCCTTAATGTTTTTGCGTATTTGCACACATTAATGTAGGCTGCTTGTGTAGAAATTTCTTCTATGTTTATTATTCTTGACATTGTCACGTGAGTAATCGCTTGCACTTTAAAAGTTGGTAAACTCCACATGCGCGTCATGTGATCAAGGCCTCTTGAAGGCCAAAACACGTCATGGCGGTAGTGCTGGGTGTTACAAAATAAAATAAACCTTGCACTGACTTCTGGGTCCGTATTTGTCTGTTCCTGTTGAGCTGGACTTGCTGGGCGAAATACGCTGCATATATATATATATATATATATATATATATATATATATATATATATATTCGGGGCACTAGGTGGCGCACAACTAGGATGGCCGCTCGGCTATGAGGCTCTAGGAGCTCGGCCACAAAATCCTGCATTTCTCCTTTTATTAGTGGGTGAAATCTATCTACTAAGCCCGCTGCTTGTAGCGGTACGCATCCTCCCGCTCCGGTGCCAGTTTCAGCCCTCCTGGGCCTCTGGTGCAGCTCCTCAGACGCCTTCCTTGTTGCTGCGGGAGGCGTGTGGCGACGCGCTTGGAACCTTGCACGGTCACTGACACTACGCAAGCCCTGCGGCTTCCACGTGGCGCTGGGCCCCACTGCTGAATCGGGCGCCAGCGCTGATCCGGGATTTTGTGCTGCTGCCAGCCAGACATTGGCTCCCCCAGTCACTCCTGGAACTCCGTGAGCACAACCCCCGGACATCTGCAACGTTCCTGCATGCAAGGTGGGGGCATCGCGTGGTGAGCCTGACTCGCGCCGCACGACAAGCACCATTGAAAAACTGACCGCGCATCGCGGATCCTCACAGGCACCACTACTGCCCCGCATTGCTGCTCACTGCCGACCCCGCTACCTGCCACCCTCACCTAGTGCACGGATTTGGGGACCCGGCGCGCCTCTTCACACTGTCGTACCCGGTATCTACTGGGCCCTGCACAGCCATGAGTGACACTGCCATTGATTGATGTGACTAGGGGCACGGTGCATTATACCTCTGCTACTCCACTGTTCTCCTTCCTCTGCTTTCAGGGCCCCAGCGGTACACTGAACATCCCTGCAACATCCAGACCACGAAGGTACTGTTAAACATTACGCTATCTCAGTGACCCTCACTCTCTGCACGGCGTAAATCTCCCTCATTGCTCTGAGGCCATTGGAACTTGATGGTGTTGGCGCGCTGTGGCCTACTCATTGTCGGTTTACCCAGCATGTCATCACACGGATGGTGGACTTATATCCCTCCCCCAAGTTTGGCGGATCCGTTGTATGTTGGACTGCAGCCGAGCTCTGACAAGTCACTTGCCTCCATATTCAACATTGGCTAGACCTCCCTTGCCAGACATCAGTCACGGCAGCGCCACCTCTGCTCTTACACTCATCCTTACGGCGTAGTGACGGTTGCCTTCTCCGGAGCCTCTGGGAGGATCTCCTGTTTTTGCTAGCCGCCTAGACTGGCGCTGAGGTGCCACTGACTACGGTCAAAGACACTGGTTCGATTGGCTCTACCACGCTGCAATGGACAGCCGACAGCCCAAACTTGTCTTTGACGCAAAAAAGACTGTCACGCGTTCCTGCTCGGAGGATCAAGTACAAACCACTGAAGAACAGTCGCAGGCACAATCGTCCACCTCAGATGACGAGGTGAAAACATTGCTGTTGGCTATGCAACACAGTCTTACAGCCTTATCCAGTAAAATGGACACAATAAACAGTCGCCTAGATTTCCTGGTCCTGAAGGTGGATAAGCATGATGAACAACTCAAGGAGGCGGAGCGCCGTATCACGGACACGGAAGACACCACGTCCCAGATGCAACAACAAATGACGCAGATAGACAAGCTTCTGAAAGTGATTGCTGCCAAAAATGAAGATCTTGAAGCGCGCAGCTGCCGGAATAACATTCGCGTCATAGGTATCGCAGAAAGCACCAATACTGGTCGCATGGAAGACTTCATTGAGCGCCTCCTGCGAGATGCCTTTGTTACGGAAGCTTTCTCTCCCCAACTCATAGTGGAGCGAGCGCACCGTTCCCTTGGTCCTAGGCCCCCTCCGTGGGGGGGGTCCCACGGCCCATTGTGGCTCGTCTCCTTAATTACCGAGACCGGGACACTGCGCTCCGGCTGGCGCGTGAGAAGAAAACGCTACTGTTCGAGGGCATGGAATACACCTTCTATCCGGACTTCACCGTCGCTGTTCAAGAGGCGCGCCGCAAGTTTCTGATGGTTAAACAAAAGCTCCGCAAGGCACAAATCGAGTACGGCCTCATGTACCCAGCACGACTAAGAGTCACTTATCAAGGCAAGCAAAACATCTTCTTGAATCCGCAGCAGGTTGAAGACTTTCTTAAGACTGTCAAGCGTCGCTCGCCTCGAAGAAACTCCGACGATTGCAGCTCCAGATCTCAGTCCCCCGTTGCAGGTGGCCCTCCGCCGTAAAGGAGGACACCGGGAGGCCTCTGCACTGCTTGTCTTCTGTTTGACACTCTTCTTTTCCCCAGCCACTTGCTTCATGAGGTGCTGCAACAACTGCCGCACACATACGCAGCAGGGAACTGTATCGACTCTACTGACGGAATGTACTGCATGCAGATCGCTGGCGTCAGATAAGTGTGCCTGGCACCTTCGGTGCATCATGTTTTCACATAGTGGGCTAACTGTATTGAACTGACATTTGTTTTTCCTTTCTTTTCACCTAACTGTGCCGAGCACCCTCCCCCCCTATATCCCCCTACCATTGGGGTAGCTGCTGTGCAGTTTGGGAGCAGGGAGGTTTCTGTGGCCCACCAGCGACCCCCCCCATATGGGTGATCCCCTACACAACCTGGTTTTCTGCTGGTCACGTTTGACCTGGACTGTATTGTTAGAGATTTCTCGATCTCTGGGTGGGTTATGCACTGCCAGCACAATTTGGGTGCTGTTGTGGGTGGGTATTGTTGTTTTCTCTTCATGTCTTTTTTCCAGTTCAGCAACAGATGGACATGCCAGCAAGCATCGTAATTATTGCAGATACGATTCCATATGCAACATTTCACACCAGCATTTTCTTCCCTAACTATGTCCCCGCCTACTGAGGCACTACGCATAAACCTACTTACATGGAATGTTAGAGGCCTTGGGGATCCGCAGAAATGCAGGCAAATTCTCACATATCTTGATAGGCACCAGATCCACATAGCCATGCTTCAAGAGACACACATGGATCCCCGTTGCCCTACTCACTTTTGGAACAAATGGGCCAATGATCGAGTATTCTCCTCCTACTCTACCTATTCTAGGGGGACACTGATATTAGTTAAAAAGAACACGCTCTTCCTCCTAGGCGGGACTTATGGTGACGCCTCCGGTAGAAGCTGTATGTTATGGGGTACACTGGGTACACAATCAGTCACGCTCGCTTGCTGCAACGGACCGAATATTGATGACCCAGACTTTTTCACTACTCTCTGGGGTTAAATTCTCAAAGTGGGATCCACGCACATCATTTGGGGAGGGGATTTTAATACTACCTTATGCCCTGACCTTGATAGATCCCATCCACTCCCTCATCACTACACCAGGACTCACGACACGCTCAGCCGTCTGCTCCCTGATCATGGGCTCATCGACGCATGGCGCCATGTACATCCCGATGGGAGGGAAGGCACCTACTACACTGCAATGCATGCTTCCTGGTCCAGGCTGGACTATTGGGTGGTTTCCCGTGGGGTTGCCTCCTGGATACTTTCGGCGGAACACTTGGCCCAGACCTATTCCAACCACTCCCCTGTCCACTTGACGATCTCTCCCCGAAACTCTGTTGCCACCCCGCGCTGTTGGCGTCTCATACCTGAGGCGTTGTTAGACACCGCCTTTAAGGCGGAATTGGGGGAGGAAATAGCCGATTTTTTTAGGTGTAACAAAGGGTCAGTCACACAGGTGGGTACGGTGTGGGAGGCCTTTAAAGTTACGATGCACGGCTCATGCATTTCAAAAAGGTTCGGTGTCCTAAGGGACATCCGGCGAAACCTGCGTAAACTTGAAGGGGAGCTGGGGCAGTTGGAGAGGGACATGTGGCAGGATGCAACGGGGGCCCACGAAGTCACACTGAGAGATAAACTAACTGAGTTCAAGGACACGGCAGAGCGGGAAGCCCGATTTTGCGGCAAATATTTTACCGCTCGCAAATACGGGGAGGGAGAGAAACCAGGCAAAGCACTCGCGATGGAGATTCGCCTACCGCGTTTTTCCAAATATGTCCTTCACGTAGTCGATAACACTGGAGTGCGTCACAGGGATAGCCTCGATATATTACACACTTTTACCGAATTTTACACTGACCTATACAGCACTCGCAGAACTGAGCCTGCTGACCTTTCTCACTACCTTGGGGATATTGCATTAGGTTGGCTTGGAGACCACCATCGAGAATTCTTGGCGGCACCATTTGAGGATGACGAGCTGTGGGACGCCATTATGCAGATGAAATCTGGGAAGGCCCCGGGCTCTGACGGGCTCCCCATTGATTTTTACAAAACTTATCTCGACCAGTTACTTCCTGTCTTGAAGGAGGTTTATCTAGAAGCACAGGAATTGCAGCTTTTACCTGGCTCGATGAGAGAGGCCCTTATTACGTCGTTACTGAAACCTGGCAAAACTCCAGATCGCTGCGATTCGTACCGGCCCCTGTCCCTTATTAATACTGATACAAATATTCTCGCCAAGATGATAGCCAACCGACTCAGCCTCCTGATGGACAAACTGGTTTTGCCTGATCAGGCTGGATTTATCCCCGGTAGGGCAACCTCCCACAATCTCCGCACCCTTTTTTCCATCCTCCAAAACGTTGACCTTCAACTGGAATTAGTGGCGGTTTTCCTCGATGCTACAAAGGCCTTCGATTCCGTAGAGTGGGACTACTTGTTCACCATTCTCCAATGCATGGGACTTCCCAAAGGCTTTTTAGCATGGATACGCCTCCTGTATACCTCCCCAGTAGCCAAGGTCCTCATCAATGGCCACACCTCCCCCCCTTTGACATCACCCAAGGCACGCGGCAGGGCTGTCCGCTTTCTCCGCTTCTTTTTGCCTTGGCCATGGAGCCTTTGGCTGCCAGGATCAGACAGCATCATCAAGACAAGGCTCTCCGCTGCTTCCTCCGCCCCATCCTTATTTCCCTTTACGCGGATGATATTACCCTCTATGTCCGTGAACCGATGAAACACCTTCACCCACTACTTCGTGAGTTTGTCCAATTTGGTGGGCTTTCTGACATCCACATCAATTGGGCCAAGTCTCAAATTTTCCCACTTACTGCCTCTGTATCGCCATTTGATATTGACTTTCCAATTGAATGGTGCAGCACGGATCTCAAGTATTTGGGGATCCATGTTACCGCCAACCGTGACGAGCTGATGAGGCTTAACTATGGGAAGACAATGGAACACATCACCAACTGCATAACGAGATGGAATGCCCTCCCCCTCACTATGGCTGGTCGCATTTCCCTCATAAAAATGGTTATCCTCCCCAAATTATTGTATTTGTTCTTAAGTATTCCTTGTGACCCTGGCCGTCACTTCTTCTTCTCCCTGCGCTCGGAACTCTCCAGATTAATATGGGGCGGTAAATACCCGAGACTACAATGGGACACTTTTGCTCGCCCCTATTCCCAGGGGGGATTTGACGTTCCCAATTTCGAACTGTACTATCTTTGTGCCCAGGCGCATTATGCTCATTACTGGTTTTATCCTCCCAGGTACACACCTCATGTGGCGACCGAACATTGGCTGGCAGACCCCATTCTGTTGGATGGTGTTATACTAACTGCACCTACACCGCGTGCTCGTACCCCGACCTCTGTAGACTGCACAGTGAGGGCCTGGCAACGCATTTCTACCCACCTGCAGGCCCCTATGCTGTATTCGCCTCTGCTACCCCTCACTTACCATCCCAAAATGCCAGTTCTGCAAGAGGGTGCTTTTAAAAAAACTAAGGCCAAATACAACTTCACTTTCTTGGGGGATCTTTATTTGCACGGGAAATTTTGCACGTTACAACAGCTTTTTTCTCGGTCACCACCCTCTACCCATGGACATCTTAATGTACGTCCGACTGCTGCAGGGCCTCAAGGAATATACCACCACATATCCTCTCGAACCCCCGATGTCCCACCTTTACGCCACATACTGTGCACCGACAGTGCCTCGCACTTAGTATCCACCCTCTATCATAGCATATCCACTGATATCACATACTCCCCCTGCCTTGCCCGCGACAAGTGGTCCTTCGAGTTGGGACAGGAAGTCACTGATCAGCAGTGGGAATATTGCTGCAAACAGACTATGCAAGTCTCCTCTAGCAGTCGACTGCAGATTATTCATTATAAGTTCTTACACCTTTTATACTATACCCCGGTTAAGTTACACAAATACAAACTCCGAGACACTAACAAATGCGATAGAAGCTGCAGACTTCCTACCTCTTGCCTGGGACTGCAGCTCTATCTTGGCCTACTGGCAGCAGGTGATCACTGCTTTAGAGCTGATGATATCCTCTACACTAACACCCTCTCCTCGCTCTTCTGGGTTACACGGAAGATCTTGCTGCAAAACATCATAGGTTCGTCTCCTTTAGCCTACTCTTGGCCAGGAGGCGAGTAGCATGCAGATGGGGTCGCGGCAGAGCACCAAAATTTAAGGAATGGATTAAGGACATGATTTTTTGGCAAGACCAGACATTCATCTATTCAGAACTTCTCCCCCTGACCTCCCACCCCTGAGATATCTGGGATCCACTTAAGACGTATCTCCTTGAACACCCGGTCAAGGCAGATCAAGATACTCCCTCTCCCCACGCGTCACATCCCACGACTTAAACATTGGCTACTACCATACTGCACTAATGTGTTTTCCCACGCAAGTTTGTTCTCATTTACAATCCATCCATGCCGTTCTCTACATGTGTGATATTTATTTCCTATCAGCTGATAAATTGTTCTTTCCTCTGTATAGCTACTCTGCTATGTGCTATATCCTAATGGTGTATTTGTATTATGCTGGATTCTATATCACATCGTCATAAGACACTGATGTCGCTGCTTTGCCTGTACTTATCTGTGACCTATGTCTATCATATTTGCTGTTTTTGCAGAAAATTAATAAATAAATTTAAAAAAAATATATATATATTCACTGAAAAAAACATAAGTTTCAGGGACGTTATAGTTAGAAATTAGCATTTAAGAAACCATAGAAATTCACTGAAAAAACCACAGGTTTCAGGGACGTTATAGTTAGTTGGACATTTCACTCGTACAAAACCAAAGAAATTCAGCCGTTATAGTTAGTTGAGCTAAGTATAACTCGCGCCCCCGCAATTCACTGCTGATGACATCACATATTACATCACTCATGACATGGTCAGTGACATCACTGATGACATCACTGATGACATCATCCGGTGACTGTGTGTTTCTGTAAAGGTTAAATATGTTTTATATATATATATAGGCCAAGGTGTATTGAAGAATGAGTGGGTGTATGACTGTCTGAATGGATGATTTAGTAGGTGCGTGACTGACTGTATAAGTCAGTGATTAAAGGTGCCTTACTGAATGCATGGGTTAGTGACTAAACTGTGTGAATGTCTGTATCAGTCTGTCTATTGGTGTGTAAGCGGCTGAATGGGTTGGTGAGTAGCTACATGAGGGTCTATATGGGTTATTGATTGGTTGTCTGAGTATCTGTAAGAGTGCCTGAGTGTCTGTGTGGGTGGGTGGGGCGTGTGTGACTCCCTGCATGGATGCGTGAGTGGGTGATGCACTGGGTGTATGGGTTCAAGAGTGCGTCTGTGAGGGGCTGTATGGGTGGGTGAGTGTGTGTATGGCTGTGTTGGTGAGTGAATGGATGTCTCAGTAGTACATGTGTGATTAACTACATATGTGAAAGGCAGTATATGTGAGTGTTGGAGTATATAAATGACTATATGTGAGAGTGAGTGATTGTGAGAGTGGCTGTGTGGATGAGTGTGTGCTTGTGTCAGTGATTGTATAAGAGAGTAAGTATGTGTTAGTATCTGTATGAATGAGTGAGGTAGTGTGTGTATAACTATAGTTGAGTAAATGGGAGTGTGATTGATTTGTTGCATGACTGACTAGCTGTGTGGGTAACTCTATGGGTGAGTGGCAGTGTGTGAGTGTCTGTATGGGTGTATGAGTGCATATGATAGTGGCTGTATTGATGAGTGACTGCATGTATGAGTGACTGTATGGGTGAGTGAGTGGATGTGTGTGTAGACCTAGGAATCAGTGAGTGGGTATGTAGTAATTGGTATTGGTGTGTCTATGGTTTGGAGAATGGTAGTCTGTATTTTAGAGTGGGTGTATCAAAGGTTATATTAGGGTGTGAGGAGATGCATCAGATTATCACATGGATGATGTCATCAGTGATGTTACTTGAGATGTCATCAGTGATATCATCAGTGATGTCACTGACCATGTCATGAGTGATGTATTATGTGATGTCATCAGCAGTGCACTGCAGGGGCGAAAGTTATACTTAGCTCAACTAACTACAACGGCTGAATTTCTCTGGTTTTGTACGAGTGAAATGTCCAACTCACTATAACGTCCCTGAAACCTGTGGTTTTTTTAGTGAATTTCTATGGTTTTTTAAATGCTAATTTCTAACTATAACGTCCCTAAAACCTATGATTTTTCAGTGTATTTCTAAGGTTTTTTAAATGCTAATTTCTAACTATGCCTACAGAGGTAGGACATGTGCAGAAAGAGGAAGAAAGGCGCAGAAAGAAGCAAGAGAAATGCAGAAAGAGGCAACAGAAGTCCAGAAAGAGGAAAAAAGGTACAGAAAGAAGCAAGAGATATGCAGAAAGAACCAACAGAGGTGCAGAAACAGGCCTTGTTGCAAAGTCACCCTGTGCCCTGGGCACCCCCCAACTTTTTGTTGACTGGTACTGGTGGTAACTGACTCTGACTGCCCCTGGGCTCTGCTTAACCAGGCCCGGAGCCAGTGCTATGCTGAAAGACACTTAGAATACAGTGAAAACACCTACATACACTAGGGTACGCTATGGGTTGGGGTACCGCTGTGATTTGCATGACCTCCCCTGTAAGGCCCTAGTACATAATAGGGCAGGGGGATTAAAATTACCTCTAAGTCCCTAGCATATAATAGGGCATAGCAGTTTAGAGACCAGCAGCCCTTTTCTTTACTTGCATGTGTGCACTGCTGAACCTGAGGTCAGTTTAAAAGCAGCCCTGTGTGTGCAGAAAGAGGCAAGAGAGGTGCAGAAAGAGGGAAGAAGGGTGCAGAAAGAGGCAAGAGAGGTGCAGAAAGAAACAAGAGAGGTGCAGAAATAAGCAAGAGAAGTGCAGAAAGAAGCAACAGAGTTGCAGAAAGACGGATGAGGGGCGGAGAAAGAGGCAAGCGAAGTGCAGAAAGAAGCAACAGAGATGAAGAAAGGGGGAAGAGGGGTGGAGAAAGTGGCTAGAGGGGTGCAGAAAGAAGCAAAAGAGGTGCAGAAATAAGCAAGAGAAGTGCAAAAAGAAGGAACAGAGGTGCAGAAAGAGGGATGAGGGGTGGAGAAATAGGCAAGAGAAGTGCAGAAAGAGGGAAGAGGCAACAGAGATGCAGAAAGGGGGAACAGGGGTAGAGAAAGTGGCAAGAGGGGTGCAGAAAGAAGCAAGAGAGGTACAGAAAGAGGGAAGATGGGTCAGAAAGAGGCACAAGTGTTGCAAAAAGAAGGGACAGAGGTGCAGAAAGAAGCAAACGAAGTGCATAAAGAAGCAACAGAGGTGCAGAAAGAGGGATGAGGGGTGGAGAAATAGGCAAGAGAAGTGCAGAAAGAGGGAAGAGGCAACAGAGATGCAAAAAGGGGGAACAGGGGTAGAGAAAGTGGCAAGAAGGGTGCAGAAAGAAGCAAGAGAGGTGCAGAAAGAAACAAAAGAATTGCAGAAAGAAGGAACAGAGGTGCAGAAGGAGGCAAGAGGGGTGCAGAAAGAGTGAAGAGGGGTGCAGAAAGAAGCACGAGTGGTGCAGAAAGAAGCAAGAGAGGTGTAGAAAGAAGCAAGAGGAGTGCAGAAGGAAGCAACAGAGGAGCAGAAAGATGGATGAGGGGTGGAGAAAGAAGCAAGCGAAGTGCAGAAAGAAGCAACAGAGAGAAAAAAGGGGAAGAGGAGTGGAGAAAGAGGCAAGAGGGGTCCAGAAAGAAGCAAGAGAGGTGCAGAAAGAAACAAAAGAAGTACAGAAAGAAGCAACAGAGGTGCAGAAAGAGGGATGGGGTGGAGAAAGAGGCAAGAGTAGTGCAGAAAGAAGCAACAGAGATGCAAAAAGGGGGAAAAGGGGTAGAGAAATTGACAAGAGGTGTGCAGAAAGAAGCAAGAGAGGTGCAGAAAGAAACAAAAGAAGTGCAGAAAGAAGGAACAGAGGATCAGAAAGAGGCAAGAGTGGTGCAGAAAGAGGGAAGAGGGGTGCAGAAAGAAGCACGAGTGGTGCATAAAGAAGCAAGAGAGGTATAGAAAGAAGCAAGAGGAGTGCAGAAAGAAGCAACAGAGGTGCAGAAAGAGGCAAAAGGGGTGCAAAAAGAGGGAAGAGGGGTGCAGAAAGAGGCATGAGGGTTGCAGAAAGAAGCAAGACATGTGCAGAAAGAAACAGAAGAAGTACAGAAAGAAGGAACAGAGGTGCAGAAAGAAGAAAGAGAGGTGTAGAAAGAAGCAAGAGGAGTGCAGAAAGAAGCAACAGAGGTGCAGAAAGGCAAGAGGAGTGCAAAAAGAGGGAAGAGGGTTGCAGAAAGAAGCACAAGGGTTGCAGAAAGAAGCAAGACACGTGCAGAAAGAAACAAAAGAAGTACAGAAAGAAGGAACAGAGGTGCAGAAAGAGTCAAGAGGGGTGCAGAAAGAGGGAAGAGGGGTGCAGAAATAGGCATGAGGGGTGCAGAAAGAAGCAAGAGAGGTGTAGAAATCAGCAAGAGAAGTGCAGAAAGAAGCAACAGAGGTGCAGAAAGACGGATGAGGGGCGGAGAAAGAGGCAAGCGAAGTGCAGAAAGAAGCAACAGAGATAAAAAAGGGGAAGGGGTGGAGAAAGAGGCAAGGGGGTGCAGAAAGAAGTAAGAGAGGTGCAGAAAGAAACAAAATAAGTGCAGAAAGAAGCAACAGAGGTGCAGAAAGAGGGATGTGAGGTGGAGAAAGAGGCAAGAGAGGTGCAGAAAGAAGCAACAGAGATGCAAAAAGGGGGAAGGGGTAGAGAAATTGGCAAGAGGGGTGCAGAAAGAAGCAAGAGAGGTGCAGAAAGAAACAAAAGAAGTGCAGAACGAGGCAAGAGCGGTGCAGAAAGAGGGAAGAGGGATGGAGAAAGAAGCACGAGTGGTGCAGAAAGAAGCAAGAGAGGTGTAGAAAGAAGCAAGAGGAGTGCAGAAAGAAGCAACAGAGGTGCAGAAAGAGGAAAGAGGGGTGCAAAAAGAGGGAAGAGGGGTGCAGAGAGAGGCATGAGGGGTGCAGAAATAAGCAAGACACGTGCAAAAAGAAACAAAAGAAGTACAGAAAGAAGGAACAGAGGTGCAGAAAGAGGCAAGAGGGTTGCAGAAAGACGGATGAGGGGGGAGAAAGAGGCAAGCGAAGTGCAAAAAGAAGCAACAGAGAAAAAAAAGGGGAAGGGGTAGAGAAAGAGGCAAGAGGGGTGCAGAAAGAAGCAAGAGAGGTGCAGAAAGAAACAAAAGAAGTGCAAAAAGAAGCAACAGAGGTGCAGAAAGATGGATGAGGGGCGGAGAAAGAGGAAAGCGAAGTGCAGAAAGAAGCAACAGATATAAAAAAAAGGGGAAGGGGGTGGAGAAAGAGGCAAGAGGGGTGCAGAAAGAAGCAAGAGAGGTGCAGAAAGAAACAAAAGAAGTGCAGAAAGAAGCAACAGAGGTGCAGAAAGGAGGAAAAGGGGTAGAGAAATTGGCAAGAGGGGTGCAGAAAGAAGCAAGAGAGGTGCAGAAAGAAACAAAAGAAGTGCAGAAAGAAGGAACAGAGGATCAGAAAGAGGCAATAGTGGTGCAGAAAGAGGGAAGAGGGGTGGAGAAAGAAGCACGAGTGGTGCAGTAAGAAGCAAGAGAGGTGTAGAAAGAAGCAAGAGGAGTGCAGAAATAAGCAAGAGAGGTGCAGAAAGAGGCAAGAGGGGTGCAAAAAGAGGGTTGCAGAAAGAAGCACGAGGGTTGCAGAAAGAAGCAAGACACGTGCAGAAAAAAACAAAAGAAGTACAGAAAGAAGGAACAGAGGTGCAGAAAGAGGCAAAGGGGTGCAGAAAGAGGGAAGAGGGGTGCAGAAAGAAGCAAAAGAGGTGCAGAAATCAGCAAGAGAAGTGCAGAAAGAAGCAACAGAGGTGCAGAAAGACGGATGAGGGGTGGAGAAAGAGGCAAACAAAGAGCAGAAAGAAGCAACAGAGATAATAAAAAGGGGAAGGGGTGGAGAAAGAGGCCAGAGGGGTGCAGAAAGAAGCAAGAGAGGTGCAGAAAAACTAAAGAAGTGCAGAAAGAAGAAACAGAGGTACAGAAAGACAGATGAGGGGCGGAGAAAGAGGCAAGCGAAGTGCAGAAAGAAGCAACAGAGATAAAAAAAAAGGGGAAGGGGTGGAGAAAGAGGCAAGAGGGGTGCAGAAAAAAGCAAGAGAGGTGCAGAAAGAAAGAAAAGAAGTGCAGAAAGAAGCAACAGAGGTGCAGAAAGAGGGATGAGAGGTGGAGAAAGAGGCAAGAGAAGTGCAGAAAGAAGCAACAGAGATGCAAAAAGGGGGAAAAGCGGTAGAGAAATTGGCAAGAGGGGTGCAGAAAGAAGCAAGAGAGGTGCAGAAAGAAACAAAAGAAGTGCAGAAAGAAGGAACAGAGGTGCAGAAAGAGGGATGAGAGGTGGAGAAAGAGGCAAGAGAAGTGCAGAAAGAAGAAACAGAGATGCAAAAAGGGGGAAAAGCGGTAGAGAAATTGGCAAGAGGGGTGCAGAAAGAAGCAAGAGAGGTGCAGAAAGAAACAAAAGAAGTGCAGAAAGAAGGAACAGAGGATCAGAAAGAGGCAATAGTGGTGCAGAAAGAGGGAAGAGGGGTGGAGAAAGAAGCACGAGTGGTGCAGAAAGAAGCAAGAGAGGTGTAGAAAGAAGCAAGAGGAGTACAGAAAGAAGCAAGAGAGGTGCAGAAAGAGGCAAGAGGGGTGCAAAAAGAGGGAAGAGGGTTGCAGAAAGAAGCACGACAGTTGCAGAAAGCAAGACACGTGCAGAAAGAAACAAAAGAAGTACAGATAGAAGGAACAGAGGTGCAGAAAGAGGCAAGAGGGGTGCAGAAAGAGGGAAGAGGGGTGCAGAAAGAGGCATGAGGGGTGCAGAAAGAAGCATGAAAGGTGCAGAAATCAGCAAGAGAAGTGCAAAAAGAAGCAACAGAGGTACAGAAAGACAGATGAGGGGCAGAGAAAGAGGCAAACGAAGAGCAGAAAGAAGCAACAGAGATGATAAAAAGGGGAAGGGGTGGAGAAAGAGGCAAGAGGGTTGCAGAAAGAAGCAAGACACGTGCAGAAAGAAACAAAAGGAGTACGGAAAGAAGGAACAGAGGTGCAGAAAGAGGCAAGAGGGGTGCAGAAAGAGGAAAGAAGGGTACAGAAAGAGGCACAAGGAGAGCAGAAAGAAGCAAGAGAGGTGCAGAAATCAGCAAGAGAAGTGCAGAAAGAAGCAACAGCGGTGCAGAAAGACGGATGAGGGGTGGAGAAAGAGGCAAGTGAAGTGCAAAAAGAAGCAACAGAGATGAAAAAAGGGGAAGAAGGGTGGAGAAAGAGGCAAGAAGGGTGCAGAAAGAAGGAAGAGAGGTGCAGAAAGAAACAAAAGAAGTGCAGAAAGAAGCAACAGAGGTGCAGAAAGAAGCAAGAGGAGTGAAGAAAGAGGGAAGAGGGGTGCAGAAATAGGCACAAGGGGTGCAGAAAGAAGCAAGAGAGGTGCATAAAGAAGCAAGAGAAGTGCATAAAGAAGCAACAGAGATGCAGAAAGGGGGAAGTGGGGTGAAGAAAGAGGCAAGAGGGATACAGACAGAAGCAAGAGAGTTGCAGAAAGAAACAATAGAAGTGCCGAAAGAAGGAACAGAGGTGCAGAAACAGGCAAGAGGGGGAGCAGAAAGAGGGAAAATGGGTGCAGAAAAATGCACAAGGGTTGCAGAAAGAAGGGACATAGGTGTAGAAAGAAGCAAGAGAAGTGCAGAAAGAAGTAACAGAGGATCAGAAAGAGGCAATAGTGGTGCAGAAAGAGGGAAGAGGGGTGGAGAAAGAAGCACGAGTGGTGCAGAAAGAAGCAAGAGAGGTGTAGAAAGAAGCAAGAGGAGTGCAGAAAGAAGCAAGAGAGGTGCAGAAAGAGGCAAGAGGGCTACAAAAAGAGGGAAGAGGGTTGCAGAAAGAAGGACGAGTGTTGCAGAAAGAAGCAAGACACATGCAGAAAGAAACAAAAGAAGTACAGAAAGAAGGAACAGAGGTGCAGAAAGAGGCAAGAGGGGTGCAGAAAGAGGGAAGAGGGATGCAGAAAGAGGCATGAGGTGTGAAGAAAGAAGCATGAGAGGTGCAGAAATCAGCAAGAGAAGTGCAGAAAGAAGCAACAGAGGTACAGAAAGACAGATGAGGGGCGGAGAAAGAGGCAAACAAAGAGCAGAAAGAAGCAACAGAGATAATAAAGAGGGGAAGCGGTGGAGAAAGAGGCAAGAGGGGTGCAGAAAGAAGCAAGAGAGGAGCAGAAAGAAACAAAAGAAATGCAGAAAGAAGCAACAGAGGTGCAGAAAGAGGGATGAGCGGTGGAGAAAGAGGCAAGAGAAGTGCAGAAAGAAGCAACAGAGATGCAAAAAGGGGGAAAAGGGGTAGAGAAATTGGCAAGAGGGGTGCAGAAAGAAGCAAGAAATCTGAAGAAAGAAACAAAAGAAGTGCAGAAAGAAGGAACAGAGGTGCAGCAAGAGGGATGAGGTTTGCAGAAAGAGTGAAGAGGGGTGCAGAAAGAAGCACAAGTGATGCAGGAAGAAGCAAGAGAGGTGCAGAAAGAAGCAAGAGGAGTGCAGAAAGAAGCAACAGAGGTGCAGAAAGAGGTAAGAGGGGTGCAAAAAGAGGGAAGAGTGGTGCAGAAAGAGGCACGAGGGGTGCAGAAAGAAGCAAGACACGTGCAGAAAGAAACAAAAGAAGTACGGAAAGAAGGAACAGAGGTGCAGAAAGGTTCAAGAGGGGTGCAGAAAGAGGAAAGAGCGGTACAGAAAGAGGCACAAGGGGTGCAGAAAGAAGCAAGAGAGGTGCAGAAATCAGCAAGAGAAGTGCAGAAAGAAGCAACAGCAGTGCAGAAAGACGGATGAGGGGTGGAGAAAGAGGCAAGCGAAGTGCAGAAAGAAGCAACAGAGATGAAAAAAGGGGAAGAGGGGTGGAGAAAGAGGCAAGAAGGGTGCAGAAAGAAGGAAGATAGGTGCAGAAAGAAACAAAAGAAGTGCAGAAAGAAGCAACAGAGGTGCAGAAAGAAGCAAGAGGAGTGAAGAAAGAGGGAAGAGGGGTGCAGAAATAGGCACGAGGGGTGCAGAAAGAAGCAAGAGAGGTGCAGAAAGAAGCAAGAGAAGTGCATAAAGAAGCAAGAGAAGTGCATAAAGAAGCAACAGAGATGCAGAAAGGGGGAAGGTGGGTGAAGAAAGAGGCATGAGGGATACAGACAGTAGCAAGAGAGTTGCAGAAAGAAACAATAGAAGTGCAGAAAGAAGGAACAGAGGTGCAGAAAGAGGCAAGAGGGGGAGCAGAAAGAGGGAAAATGGGAGCAGAAAGAAGCACGAGGGGTGCAGAAAGAAGCAAGAGAGGTGTAGAAAGAAGCAAGAGGAGTGCAGAAAGAAGCAACAGAGGTACAGAAAGAGGCAAGAGGGGTGCAAAAAGAGGGAGAGTGGTGCAGAAAGAGGCACGAGGGGTGCAGAAAGAAGCAAGACACGTGCAGAAATAAACAAAAGGAGTACGGAAAGAAGGAAAAGAGGTGCAGAAAGAGGCAAGAGGGGCGCAGAAAGAGGAAAGAGGGGTACAGAAAGAGGCAAAAGGGGTGCAGAAAGAAGCAAGAGAGGTGCAGAAATCAGCAAGAGAAGTGCAGAAAGAAGCAACAGTGGTGCAGAAAGACGGATGAGGGGTGGAGAAAGAGGCAAGCGAAGTGCAGAAAGAAGCAACAGAGATGAAAAAAGGGGAAGAGGGGTGGGGAAAGAGGCAAGAAGGGTGCAGAATGAAGGAAGAGAGGTGTAGAGAGAAACAAAAGAAGTGCAGAAAGAAGCAACAGAGGTGCAGAAAGAAGCAAGAGGAGTGAAGAAAGAGGGAAGGGGGTGCACAAATAGGCACGAGGGGTGCAGAAAGAAGCAAGAGAGGTGCAGAAAGAAGCAAGAGAAGTGCATAAAGAAGCAACAGAGATGCAGAAAGGGGGAAGTGGGGTGAAGAAACAGGCAAGAGGGATACAGAAAGAAGCAAGAGAGTTGCAGAAAGAGACAATAGAAGTGCAGAAATAAGGAACAGAGGTGCAGAAAGAGGCAAGAGGGGGAGCAGAAAGAGGGAAAATGGGTGCAGAAAAATGCACAAGGGTTGCAGAAAGAAGGGACAGAGGTGTAGAAAGAAGCAAGAGAAGTGCAGAAAGAAGTAACAGAGGATCAGAAAGAGGCAATAGTGGTGCAGAAAGAGGGAAGAGGGGTGGAGAAAGAAGCACAAGTGGTGCAGAAAGAAGCAAGAGTGGTGTAGAAAGAAGCAAGAGGAGTGCAGAAAGAAGCAAGAGAGGTGCAGAAAGAGGCAGGAGGGGTACAAAAAGAGGGAAGAGGGTTGCAGAAAGAAGGACGAGGGTTGCAGAAAGAAGCAAGACACATGCAGAAAGAAACAAAAGAAGTACAGAAAGAAGGAACAGAAGTGCAGAAAGAGGCAAGAGGGGTGCAGAAAGAGGGAAGAGGGGTGCAGAATGAGGCATGAGGGGTGCAGAAAGAAGCAAGAGAGGTGCAGAAAGACAGATGAGGGGCAGAGAAAGAGGCAAATGAAGAGCAGAAAGAAGCAACAGAGATAATAAAAAAGGGAAGCAGTGGAGAAAGAGGCAAGAGGGGTGCAGAAAGAAGCAAGAGAGGTGCAGAAAGAAACAAAAGAAGTGCAGAAAGAAGCAACAGAGGTACAGAAAGAGGGATGAGGGGTGGAGAAAGAGGCAAGAGAAGTGCAGAAAGATGCTACAGAGATGCAAAAAGGGGGAAAGGGAGTAGAGAAATTGGCAAGAGGGTTGCAGAAAGAAGCAAGAGAGGTGCAGAAAGAAACAAAAGAAGTGTAGAAAGAAGGAACAGAGGTGCAGAAAGAGGCAAGAGGATTGCAGAAAGAGGGAAGAGGGTTGCAGAAAGAAGCACGAGTGGTGCAGAAAGAAGCAAGAGAGGTGTAGAAACAAGCAAGAGGAGTGCAGAAAGAAGCAACAGAGGTGCAGAAAGAGGCAAGAGGGGTGCAAAAAGAGGGAAGAGTGGTGCAGAAAGAGGCACGAGGGGTGCAGAAAGAAGCAAGACACGTGCAGAGAGAAACAAAAGGAGTACGGAAAGAAGGAACAGATGTGCAGAAAGAGGTATGAGGGGTGCAGAAAGAGTAAAGAGGGGTACAGAAAGAGGCACAAGGGGTGCAGATAGAAGCAAGAGAGGTGCATAAATCAGCAAGAGAAGTGCAGAAAGAAGCAACAGCGGTGTAGAAAGACTGATGAGGGGTGGAGAAAGAGGCAAGCGAAGTGCAGAAAGAAGCAACAGAGATGAAAAAAGGGGAGAGGGGTGGAGAAAGAGGCAAGAAGGGTGCAGAAAGAAGGAAGAGAGGTGCAGAAAGAAACAAAAGTAGTGCAGAAAGAAGCAACAGAGGTGCAGAAAGAAGCAAGAGGAGTGAAGAAAGAGGGAAGAGGGGTGCAGAAATAGGCACGAGGGGTGCAGAAACAAGCAAGAGAGGTGCAGAAAGAAGCAAGAGAAGTGCATAAAGAAGCAACAGAGATGAAGAAAGGAGGAAGTGGGGTGGAGAAAGAGACAAGAGGGATACAGAAAGAAGCAAGAGTGTTGCAGAAAGAAACAATAGAAGTGCAGAAAGAAGGAACAGAGGTGCAGAAAGAGGCAAGAGGGGGAGCAGAAAAAGGGAAATTGGGTGCAGAAAAATGCACAAGGGTTGCAGAAAGAAGGAACAGAGGTGTAGAAAGAAGCAAGAGAAGTGCAGAAAGAAGTAACAGAGGATCTGAAAGAGCCAATAGTGGTGCAGAAAGAGGGAAGAGGCGTGGAGAAAGAAGCACGAGTGGTGCAGAAAGAAGCAAGAGAGGTGCTGAAAGAGGCAAGAGGGGTACAAAAAGAGGGAAGAGGGTTGCAGAAAGAAGCACGAGGGTTGCAGAAAGAAGCAAGACACATGCAGAAAGAAACAAAAGAAGTACAGAGAGAAGGAACAGAGGTGCAGAAAGAGGCAAGAGGGGTGCAGAAAGAGGGAAGAGGGGTGCAGAAAGAGGCATGAGGGGTGCAGAAAGAAGCAAGAGAGGTGCAGAAATCAGCAATAGAAGTGCAGAAAGAAGCAACAGAGGTGCAGAAAGACAGATGAGGGGCGGAGAAAGAGGCAAACGAAGAGCAGAAAGAAGCAACAGAGATAATAAAAAGGGGAAGCAGTGGAGAAAGAGGCAAGAGGGGTGCAGAAAGAAACAAAAGAAGTACAGAAAGAAGCAACAGAGGTGCAGAAAGAGGCAAGAGGGGTGCAGAAAGAGGGAAGAGGGGTGCAGAAAGAAGCAAGAGAAGTGCAGAAATCAGCAAGAGAAGTGCATAAAGAAGCAACAGAGCTGCAAAAAGAGGGATGAGGGGCGGAGAAAGAGGCAAACGAAGAGCAGAAAGAAGCAACAGAGATAATAAAAAGGGGAAGGGGTGGAGAAAGAGGCAAGAGGGGTGGAGAAAGAGGCAAGAGAAATGCAGAAAGAAGCAACAAAGATGCAAAAAGGGGGAAAAGGGGTAGAGAAATTGGCAAGAGGGGTGCAGAAAGAAGCAAGAGAAGTGCAGAAAGAAACAAAAGAAGTGCAGAAAGAAGGAACAGATGATCAGAAAGAGGCAAGAGTGGTGCAGAAAGAGGGAAGAGGGGTGGAGAAAGAAGCACGAGTGGTGCAGAAAGAAGCAAGAGAGGTATAGAAAGAAGCAAGAGGAGTGCAGAAAGAAGCAACAGAGGTGCATAAAGAGGCAAGAGGGGTGCAAAAAGAGGGAAGAGGGGTGCAGAAAGAGGCATGAGGGATGCAGAAAGAAGCAAGACACGTGCAAAAAGAAACAAAAGAAGTACAGAAAGAAGGAACAGAGGTGTAGAAAGAGGCAAGAGGGGTGCAGAAATAGGCATGAGGGGTGCAGAAAGAAGCAAGAGAGGTGCAGAAATCAGCAAGAGAAGTGCAGAAAGAAGCAACAGAGGTGCAGAAAGACGGATGAGGGGCGGAGAAAGAGGCAAGCAAAGGGCAGAAAGAAGCAACAGAGGTGATAAAAAGGGGAAGGGGGTGGAGAAAGAAGCAACAGAGGTGCAGAAAGAGGGATGAGGGGTGGAGAAAGAATCAAGAGAAGTGCAGAAAGAAGCAACAGAGATGCAAAAAGGGGGAACAGGGGTAAAGAAAGTGGCAAGAGGAGTGCAGAAAGAAGCAAGAGAGGTGCAGAAGGTTCATGGTGTCCGGCGTTGTATGGTTTTACTTCGGTTTGGGATCCTTCCTCTTAATTCTTTTACCTGTAAATGGACAAATAACAATAATGCTAGCAGCTTATGTGACCTCTGTAAAGGAGGAGTTCAAGATCTAACGCATATTTTGTTTGTTTTTCCTAACTCCACAGTAGTTGACGCTAGAAAGCAATTTTTAAAACCAATTCAAACAAACTGTAACTCAATTAGTGTACAGAGTTTGATCTCCATTCTTAAATCACCTCCCAATGAATTTGTATGCTATAATCTGTTTAAATTTTTTTTTTTAAATTTAAACTTGTATTAGGATACGCGCTTACAATTTTGCTACTTATAAATGTAATTTTATCATTTTATCATCTTATTTGTTGTTCTCAGTAGAGAACTAAATCAAATAAATAAATAAAATTTGAAATTTGAATTTGATTTGAGAGGTGCAGAAAGAAACAAAAGAAGTGCAGAAAGAAGGAACAGAGGTGCAGAAAGAGGCAAGAGGGTTGTAGAAAGAGGGAAGAGGGGTGCAGAAAGAAGCACGAGTGGTGCAGAAAGAAGCAAGAGAGGTGTAGAAAGAAGCAAGAGGAGTGCAGAAGGAAGCAACAGAGGTGCAGAAAGAGGCAAGAGGGGTGCAAAAAGAGGGAAGAGTGGTGCAGAAAGAGGCACAAGGGGTGCAGAAAGAAGTAAGACACGTACAGAAACAAACAAAAGGAGTATGGAAAGAAGGAACAGAGGTACAGAAAGAGGCAAGAGGGGTGCAGAAAGAGGAAAGAGGGGTACAGAAAGAAGCACAAGGGGTGCAGAAAGAAGCAAGAGAGGTGCAGAAATCAGCAAGAGAAGTGTAGAAGGAAGCAACAGCGTTGCAGAAAGACGGATGAGGGGTGGAGAAAGAGGCAAGCGAAGTGCAGAAAGAAGTAACAGTGATGAAAAAAGGGGAAGAGGGGTGGAGAAAGAGGCAAGAAGGGTGCAGAATGAAGGAAGAGAGGTGCAGAAAGAAACAAAAGAAGTGCAGAAAGAAGCAACAGAGGTGCAGAAAGAAGCAAGAGTAGTGAAGAAAGAGTGAAGAGGGGTGCAGAAATAGGCACGAAGGGTGCAGAAAGAAGCAAGAGAGGTGCAGAAAGAGGCAAGAGAAGTGTATAAAGAAGCAACAGAGATGCAGAAAGGGGGAAGTGGGGTGAAGAAAGAGGCAAGAGGGATACAGAAAGAAGCAAGAGAGTTGCAGAAAGAAACAATAGAAGTGCAGAAAGAAGGAACAGAGGTGCAGAAAGAGGCAAGAGGGGGAGCAGAAAGAGGGAAAATGGGTGCAGATAAATGCACAAGGGTTGCAGAAAGAAGGGACAGAGGTGCAGAAAGAAGCAAGAGAAGTGCAGAAAGAAATAACAGAGGTGCAGAAAGAAGCACGAGTGGTGCAGAAAAAAGCAAGATAGGTGCAGAGAGAAGCAAGAGTAGTACAGAAAGAAGCAACAGAGGTGCAGAAAGAGGCAAGAGGGGTGCAAAGAGAGGGAAGAGGGGTGCAGAGAGAGGCACGAGGGGTACAGAAAGAAGCAAAAGATGTGCAGCAAGATACAAAAGAAGTACAAAAAGAAGGAACAGAGGTGCAGAAAGAGGGAAGAGGGGTGGAGAAAGAGGCAAGGGGTGCATAAAGAAGCAAGAGAGCTGAAGAAACAAACAAAAGAAGTGCAGAAAGAAGGAACAGAGGTGCAGAAAGAAGGAAGAGGGGTGCAGAAAGAGGCAAAAGGGGTGCAGAAAGAAGCGAGAGGTGCAGAAAAAAAGAAAAAGAAGTACAGAAAAAAGGAACAGAGGTGCAGAAAGAGGCAAGAGGGGTGCACGAATAGGTAAGAGGGCTGTGAAAGAGGTGCGAGGAGTGCAGAAAGAAGCAAGAGCAGTGCAGAAAGAAGCAACAGAGGTGCAGAAAGAGGCAAGAGGGGGAGCAGAAAGAGGGAAAATGGGTGCAGAAAAATGCACAAGGGTTGCAGAAAGAAGGGACAGAGGTGTAGAAAGAAGCAAGAGAAGTGCAGAAAGAACCAACGGAGATGCAGAAAGAGGGATGAGGGGTAGAGAAAGAGGCAAGAGAAGTGCAGAAAGAAGCAACAGAGATGCAAAAACAGGGAACAGGTTTGGAGAAAGTGCCAAGAGGGGTGCAGAAAGAAGCAAGAGTGGTGCAGAAAGAAACAAAAGAAGAGCAGAAAGAAAGAACAGAGGTGCAGAAAAAAGCAAGAGAGCTGCAGAGAGAAGCAAGAGTAGTGCAGAAAGAAGCAACAGAGGTGCAGAAAGAGGCAAGAGGGGTGCAAAAAGAGGGAAGAGGGGTGCAGAGAGAGGCACGAGGGGTACAGAAAGAAGCAAAAGATGTGCAGCAAGATACAAAAGAAGTACAAAAAGAAGGAACAGAGGTGCAGAAAGAGGCAACAGGGGTGAAGAAAGAGGGAAGAGGGGTGGAGAAAGAGGCAAGGGGTGCATAAAGAAGCAAGAGAGCTGCAGAAACAAACAAAAGAAGTGCAGAAAGAAGGAACAGAGGTGCAGAAAGAAGGAAGAGGGGTGCAGAAAGAGGCAAAAGGGGTGCAGAAAGAAGCGAGAGGTGCAGAAAAAAAGAAAAGAAGTACAGAAAAAAGGAACAGAGGTGCAGAAAGAGGCAAGAGGGGTGCACGAATAGGTAAGAGGGCTGTGAAAGAGGTGCGAGGAGTGCAGAAAGAAGCAAGAGCAGTGCAGAAAGAAGCAACAGAGGTGCAGAAAGAGGCAAGAGGGGGAGCAGAAAGAGGGAAAATGGGTGCAGAAAAATGCACAAGGGTTGCAGAAAGAAGGGACAGAGGTGTAGAAAGAAGCAAGAGAAGTGCAGAAAGAACCAACGGAGATGCAGAAAGAGGGATGAGGGGTGGAGAAAGAGGCAAGAGAAGTGCAGAAAGAAGCAACAGAGATGCAAAAACAGGGAACAGGTTTGGAGAAAGTGCCAAGAGGGGTGCAGAAAGAAGCAAGAGTGGTGCAGAAAGAAACAAAAGAAGAGCAGAAAGAAAGAACAGAGGTGCAGAAAAAAGCAAGAGAGCTGCAAAGAGAAGCAAGAGTAGTGCAGAAAGAAGCAACAGAGGTACAGAAAGAGGCAAGAGGGGTGCAAAAAGAGGGAAGAGGGGTGCAGAGAGAGGCACGAGGGGTACAGAAAGAAGCAAAAGATGTGCAGCAAGATACAAAAGAAGTACAAAAGAAGGAACAGAGGTGCAGAAAGAGGCAACAGGGGTGAAGAAAGAGGGAAGAGGGTGGAGAAAGAGGCAAGGGGTGCATAAAGAAGCAAGAGAGCTGCAGAAACAAACAACAGAAGTGCAGAAAGAAGGAACAGAGGTGCAAAAAGAAGGAAGAGGGGTGCAGAAAGAGGCAAAAGGGGTGCAGAAAGAAGCGAGAGGTGCAGAAAAAAAGAAAAGAAGTACAGAAAAAAGGAACAGAGGTGCAGAAAGAGGCAAGAGGGGTGCACGAATAGGTAAGAGGGCTGTAAAAGAGGTGCGAGGAGTGCAGAAAGAAGCAAGAGCAGTGCAGAAAGAAGCAACAGAGGTGCAGAAAGAGGCAAGAGGGGGAGCAGAAAGAGGGAAAATGGGTGCAGAAAAATGCACAAGGGTTGCAGAAAGAAGGGACAGAGGTGCAGAAAGAAGCAAGAGAAGTGCAGAAAGAAATAACAGAGGTGCAGAAAGAAGCACGAGTGGTGCAGAAAAAAGCAAGATAGGTGCAGAGAGAAGCAAGAGTAGTACAGAAAGAAGCAACAGAGGTGCAGAAAGAGGCAAGAGGGGTGCAAAGAGAGGGGAGAGGGGTGCAAAAAGAGGGAAGAGTGGTGCAGAAAGAGGCACGTGGGGTGCAGAAAGAAGCAAGACATGTGCAGAAAGAAACAAAAGAAGTACGGAAAGAAGGAACAGAGGTGCAGAAAGAGGCAAGAGGGGGAGCAGAAAGAGGGAAAATGGGTGCAGAAAAATGCACAAGGGTTGCAGAAAGAAGGGACAGAGGTGCAGAAAGAAGCAAGAGAAGTGCAGAAAGAAATAACAGAGGTGCAGAAAGAGGGAGGAGGGGTGGAGAAGGAGGCAAGAGAAGTGCAGAAAGAAGCAACAGAGATGCAAAAACAGGGAACAGGGGTGGAGAAAGTGCCAAGAGGGGTGCAGAAAGAAGCAAGAGTGGTGTAGAAAGAAACAAAAGAAGAGCAGAAAGAAGGAACAGAGGTGCAGAAAGAGGCAAGAGGGGTGCAGAAAGAGGGAAGAGGGGTGCAGAAAGAAGCACGAGTGGTGCAGAAAAAAGCAAGATAGGTGCAGAGAGAAGCAAGAGTAGTACAGAAAGAAGAAACAGAGGTGCAGAAAGAGGCAAGAGGGGTGCAAAAAGAGGCAAGAGGGGTGCAGAAAGAGGGAAGAGGGGTGCAGAAAGAGGCACAAGGGGTGCATAAAGAAGCAATAGAGTTGCAGAAATCAGCAAGAGAAGTGCAGAAAGAAGCAACAGCGGTACAGAAAGACAGATGAGGGGTGGAGAAAGAGGCAAGCAAAGTGCAGAAAGAAGCAACAGAGATGAAAAAAGGGGAAGAAGGGTGGAGAAAGAGGCAAGAAGGGTGCAGAAAGAAGCAAGAGAGGTGCAGAAAGAAACAAAAGAAGTGCAGAAAGAAGCAACAGAGGTGCAGAAAGAGGCAAGAGGAGTGCAGAAAGAGGGAATAGGGGTGCAGAAATAGGCACGAGGGGTACAGAAAAAAGCAAGAGAGGTGCAGAAAGAAGCAACAGAGATGCAAGAAGGGGGAAGTGGGGTGAAGAAAGAGGCAAGAGGGATACAGAAAGAAGCAAGAGAGTTGCAGAAAGAAACAATAGAAGTGCAGAAAGAAGGAACAGAGGTGCAGAAATAGACAAGAGGGGAGCAGAAAGAGGGAAAAGGGGTGCAGAAAAACGCACAGGGGTTGCAGAAAGAAGGGACAGAGGTGTAGAAAGAAGCAAGAGAAGTGCAGAAAGAACCAACGGAGATGCAGAAAGAGGGATGAGGGGTGGAGAAAGAGGCAAGAGAAGCGCAGAAAGAAGCAACAGAGATGCAAAAACAGGGAACAGGTTTGGAGAAAGTGCCAAGAGGGGTGCAGAAAGAAGCAAGAGTGGTGCAGAAAGAAACAAAAGAAGAGCAGAAAGAAAGAACAGAGGTGCAGAAAAAAGCAAGAGAGCTGCAGAGAGAAGCAAGAGTAGTGCAGAAAGAAGCAACAGAGGTGCAGAAAGAGGCAAGAGGGTTGCTAAAAAAGGAAAGAGGGAAGAGGGGTGCAGAGAGAGGCACGAGGGGTACAGAAAGAAGCAAAAGATGTGCAGCAAGATACAAAAGAAGTACAAAAAGAAGGAACAGATGTGCAGAAAGAGGCAACTGGGGTGAAGAAAGAGGGAAGAGGGGTGGAGAAAGAGGCAAGGGGTGCATAAAGAAGCAAGAGAGCTGCAGAAACAAACAAAAGAAGTGCAGAAAGAAGGAACAGAGGTGCAGAAAGAAGGAAGAGGGGTGGAGAAAGAGGCAAGGGGTGCATAAAGAAGCAAGAGAGCTGCAGAAACAAACAAAAGAAGTGCAGAAAGAAGGAACAGAGGTGCAGAAAAAAGGAACAGAGGTGCAGAAAGATGCAAGAGGGGTGCACGAATAGGTAAGAGGGTTGTGAAAGAGGTGCGAGGAGTGCAGAAAGAAGCAAGAGGAGTGCAGAAAGAAGCAACAGAGGTGCAGAAAGAGGCAAAAGGGGTACAAAAAGAGGGAAGAGAGGTGCAAAAAGAGGCACGTGGGGTACAGAAAGAAGCAAGAGATGTGCAGAAAGAAACAAAAGAAGTACAGACAGAAGGAACAGAGGTGCAGAAAAAGGCAAGAAGGGTGCAGAAAGAGTGAAGAGGGGTGTGAAAGAGACACGGGTACAGAAAGAAGCAAGAGGCGTGCAGAAAGAAGCAAGAGAGGTGCAGAAAGAAGCAAGAGAAGTGCATAAAGAAGCAACAGAGATGCAGAAAGGGGGTAGTGGGGTGAAGAAAGAGGCAAGAGGGATACAGAAAGAAGCAAGAGAGTTGCAGAAAGAAACAATAGAAGTGCAGAAAGAAGGAACAGAGGTGCAGAAAGAGGCAAGAGGGGGAGCAGAAAGAGGGAAATTGGGTGCAGAAAAATGCCAAGGGTTGCAGAAAGAAGGGACAGAGGTGAAGAAAGAAGCAAGAGAAGTGCAGAAAGAAGTAACAGAGGATCAGAAAGAGGCAATAGTGGTGCAGAAAGAGGGGAGAGGGGTGGAGAAAGAAGCACGAGTGGTGCAGAAAGAGGCAAGAGAGGTGTAGAAAGAAGCAAGAGGAGTGCAGAAAGAAGCAAGAGAGGTGCTGAAAGAAGCAAGAGGGGTACAAAAAGAGGGAAGAGGGTTGCAGAAAGAAGCACGAGGGTTGCAGAAATAAGCAAGACACATGCAGAAAGAAATAAAAGAAGTACAGAGAGAAGGAACAGAGGTGCAGAAAGAGGCAAGCGGGGTGCAGAAAGAGGGAAGAGGGGTGCAGAAAGAGGCATGAGGGGTGCAGAAAGAAGCAAGAGAGGTGCATAAAGAAGCAACAGAGCTGCAGAAAGACGGATGAGGGGCGGAGAAAGAGGCAAACGAAGAGCAGAAAGAAGCAACAGAGATAATAAAAAGGGGAAGGGGTGGAGAAAGAGGCAAGAGGGGTGGAGAAAGAGGCAAGAGAAATGCAGAAAGAAGCAACAAAGATGCAAAAAGGGGGGAAGGGGTAGAGAAATTGGCAAGAGGGGTGCAGAAAGAAGCAAGAGAAGTGCAGAAAGAAACAAAAGAAGTGCAGAAAGAAGGAACAGATGATCAGAAAGAGGCAAGAGTGGTGCAGAAAGAGGGAAGAGGGGTGGAGAAAGAAGCAAGAGGGATACAGAAAGAAGCAAGAGAGTTGCAGAAAGAAACAATAGAAGTGCAGAAAGAAGGAACAGAGGTGCAGAAAGAGGCAAGAGGGGGAGCAGAAAGAGGGAAAATGGGTGCAGAAAAATGCACAAGGGTTGCAGAAAGAAGGGACAGAGGTGCAGAAAGAAGCAAGAGAAGTGCAGAAAGAAAAGGTACAGAAAGAAGGTACAGAAAGAAGGTACAGAAAGAAGCACGAGTGGTGCAGAAAAAAGCAAGATAGGTGCAGAGAGAAGCAAGAGTAGTACAGAAAGAAGCAACAGAGGTGCAGAAAGAGGCAAGAGGGGTGCAAAGAGAGGGAAGAGGGGTGCAAAAAGAGGGAAGAGTGGTGCAGAAAGAGGCACGTGGGGTGCAGAAAGAAGCAAGACATGTGCAGAAAGAAACAAAAGAAGTACGGAAAGAAGGAACAGAGGTGCAGAAAGAGGCAAGAGGGGGAGCAGAAAGAGGGAAAATGGGTGCAGAAAAATGCAAAAGGGTTGCAGAAAGAAGGGACAGAGGTGCAGAAAGAAGCAAGAGAAGAGCAGAAAGAAATAACAGAGGTGCAGAAAGAGGGATGAGGGGTGGAGAAGGAGGCAAGAGAAGTGCAGAAAGAAGCAACAGAGATGCAAAAACAGGGAACAGGGGTGGAGAAAGTGCCAAGAGGGGTGCAGAAAGAAGCAAGAGTGGTGTAGAAAGAAACAAAAGAAGAGCAGAAAGATGGAACAGAGGTGCAGAAAGAGGCAAGAGGGGTGCAGAAAGAGGGAAGAGGGGTGCAGAAAGAAGCACGAGTGGTGCAGAAAAAAGCAAGATAGGTGCAGAGAGAAGCAAGAGTAGTACAGAAAGAAGCAACAGAGGTGCAGAAAGAGGCAAGAGGGGTGCAAAAAGAGGCAAGAGGGGTGCAGAAAGAGGGAAGAGGGGTACAGAAAGAGGCACAAGGGGTGCATAAAGAAGCAATAGAGTTGCAGAAATCAGCAAGAGAAGTGCAGAAAGAAGCAACAGCGGTACAGAAAGACAGATGAGGGGTGGAGAAAGAGGCAAGCAAAGTGCAGAAAGAAGCAACAGAGATGAAAAAAGGGGATGAAGGGTGGAGAAAGAGGCAAGAAGGGTGCAGAAAGAAGCAAGAGAGGTGCAGAAAGAAACAAAAGAAGTGCAGAAAGACGCAACAGAGGTGCAGAAAGAGGCAAGAGGAGTGCAGAAAGAGGGAATAGGGGTGCAGAAATAGGCACGAGGGGTACAGAAAAAAGCAAGAGAGGTGCAGAAAGAAGCAACAGAGATGCAAGAAGGGGGAAGTGGGGTGAAGAAAGAGGCAAGAGGGATACAGAAAGAAGCAAGAGAGTTGCAGAAAGAAACAATAGAAGTGCAGAAAGAAGGAACAGAGGTGCAGAAAGAGACAAGAGGGGAGCAGAAAGAGGGAAAAGGGGTGCAGAAAAACGCGCAGGGGTTACAGAAAGAAGGGACAGATGTGTAGAAAGAAGCAAGAGAAGTGCAGAAAGAACCAACGGAGATGCAGAAAGAGGGATGAGTGGTGGAGAAAGAGGCAAGAGAAGTGCAGAAAGAAGCAAGAGTGGTGCAGAAAGAAACAAAAGAAGAGCAGAAAGAAAGAACAGAGGTGCAGAAAAAAGCAAGAGAGCTGCAGAGAGAAGCAAGAGTAGTGCAGAAAGAAGCAACAGAGGTGCAGAAAGAGGCAAGAGGGGTGCAAAAAGAGGGAAGAGGGGTGCAGAGAGAGGCACGAGGGGTACAGAAAGAAGCAAAAGATGTGCAGCAAGATACAAAAGAAGTACAAAAAGAAGGAACAGAGGTGCAGAAAGAGGCAACAGGGGTGAAGAAAGAGGGAAGAGGGGTGGAGAAAGAGGCAAGGGTGCATAAAGAAGCAAGAGAGCTGCAGAAACAAACAAAAGAAGTGCAGAAAGAAGGAACAGAGGTGCAGAAAGAAGGAAGAGGGGTGCAGAAAGAGGCAAAAGGGGTGCAGAAAGAAGCGAGAGGTGCAGAAAAAAAGAAAAGAAGTACAGAAAAAAGGAACAGAGGTGCAGAAAGAGGCAAGAGGGGTGCACGAATAGGTAAGAGGGTTGTGAAAGAGGTGCGAGGAGTGCAGAAAGAAGCAAGAGGAGAGCAGAAAGAAGCAACAGAGGTGCAGAAAGAGGCAAAAGGGGTACAAAAAGAGGGAAGAGAGGTGCAAAAAGAGGCACGTGGGGTACAGAAAGAAGCAAGAGATGTGCAGAAAGAAACAAAAGAAGTACAGACAGAAGGAACAGAGGTGCAGAAAGAGGCAAGAAGGGTGCAGAAAGAGTGAAGAGGGGTGTGAAAGAGACACGGGGTACAGAAAGAAGCAAGAGGCGTGCAGAAAGAAGCAAGAGAGTTGCAGAAAAAAACAAAAGAAATGCAGAAAGAAGGAACAGAGGTGCAGAAAGAGGCAAGAGGGGTGCAGAAAGAGGCACGTGGGGTGCAGAAAGAAGCAAGAGATGTGCAGAAAGAAGCAAAAGAAGTGCAGAAAGAAGGAACAGAGGTGCAAAAAGAGGCAAGAGGGGTGCAGAAAGAGGGAAGAGGGGTACAGAAAGAGGCACAAGGGGTGCAGAAATAAGCAAGAGAGGTGCAGAAATCAGCAAGAGAAGTGCAGAAAGAAGCAACAGCGGTGTAGAAAGACTGATGAGGGGTGGAGAAAGAGGCAAGCGAAGTGCAGAAAGAAGCAACAGAGATGAAAAAAGGGGAAGAGGGGTGGAGAAAGAGGCAAGAAGGGTGCAGAAAGAAGGAAGAGAGGTGCAGAAAGAAACAAAAGTAGTGCAGAAAGAAGCAACAGAGGTGCAGAAAGAAGCAAGAGGAGTGAAGAAAGAGGGAAGAGGGGTGCAGAAATAGGCACGAGGGGTGCAGAAAGAAGCAAGAGAGGTGCAGAAAGAAGCAAGAGAAGTGCATAAAGAAGCAACAGAGATGCAAGAAGGGGGAAGTGGGGTGAAGAAAGAGGCAAGAGGGATACAGAAAGAAGCAAGAGAGTTGCAGAAAGAAACAATAGAAGTGCAGAAAGAAGGAACAGAGGTGCAGAAAGAGACAAGAGGGGAGCAGAAAGAGGGAAAAGGGGTGCAGACAAAAACGCACAAGGGTTGCAGAAAGAAGGGACAGAGGTGTAGAAAGAAGCAAGAGAAGTGCAGAAAGAACCAACGGAGATGCAGAAAGAGGGATGAGGGGTAGAGAAAGAGGCAAGAGAAGTGCAGAAAGAAGCAACAGAGATGCAAAAACAGGGAACAGGTTTGGAGAAAGTGCCAAGAGGGGTGCAGAAAGAAGCAAGAGTGGTGCAGAAAGAAACAAAAGAAGAGCAGAAAGAAAGAACAGAGGTGCAGAAAAAAGCAAGAGAGCTGCAGAGTGAAGCAAGAGTAGTGCAGAAAGAAGCAAGAGAGGTGCAGAAAGAGGCAAGAGGGGTGCAAAAAGAGGGAAGAGAGGTGCAGAGAGAGGCACGAGGGGTACAGAAAGAAGCAAAAGATGTGAGCAAGATACAAAAGAAGTACAAAAAGAAGGAACAGAGGTGCAGAAAGAGGCAACAGGGGTGAAGAAAGAGGGAAGAGGGGTGGAGAAAGAGGCAAGGGGAGCATAAAGAAGCAAGAGAGCTGCAGAAACAAACAAAAGAAGTGCAGAAAGAAGGAACAGAGGTGCAGAAAGAAGGAAGAGGGGTGCAGAAAGAGGCAAAAGGGGTGCAGAAAGAAGCGAGAGGTGCAGAAAAAAAGAAAAGAAGTACAGAAAAAAGGAACAGAGGTGCAGAAAGAGGGGTGCACGAATAGGTAAGAGGGTTGTGAAAGAGGCGCGAGGAGTGCAGAAAGAAGAAAGAGGAGTGCAGAAAGAAGCAACAGAGGTGCAGAAAGAGGCAAAAGGGGTACAAAAAGAGGGAAGAGAGGTGCAAAAAGAGGCACGTGGGGTACAGAAAGAAGCAAGAGATGTGCAGAAAGAAACAAAAGAAGTACAGACAGAAGGAACAGAGGTGCAGAAAGAGACAAGAAGGGTGCAGAAAGAGTGAAGAGGGGTGTGAAAGAGACACGGGGCACAGAAAGAAGCAAGAGGCGTGCAGAAAGAAGCAAGAGAGTTGCAGAAAAAAACAAAAGAAATGCAGAAAGAAGGAACAGAGGTGCAGAAAGAGGCAAGAGGGGTGCAGAAAGATGCACGTGGGGTGCAGAAAGAAGCAAGAGATGTGCAGAAAGAAACAAAAGAAGTGCAGAAAGAAGGAACAGAGGTGCAAAAAGAGTGAAAAGGAGTTCAGAAAGAGGAACGTGGGGTGCAGAAGGAAGCAAGAGATGTGCAGAAAGAAACAAAAGAAGTGCAGATAGAAGGAACAGAGGTGCAGAAAGAGGCAAGAGGGGTGCAGAAAGAGGCACGTGGGGTGCAGAAAGAAGCAAGAGATTTGAAGAAAGAAACAAAAGAAGTGCAGAAAGAAGGAACAGAGGTGCAGAAAGAGGCAAGAGGGGTGCAGAAAGAGGGAAGAGGGGTGCAGAAAGAGGCCCAAAGGTTGCAGAAAGAAGGGACAGAGTTGCAGAAAGAAGCAAGAGAAGTGCATAAAGAAACAACAGAGGTGCAGAAAGAGGGATGAGGTGTGCAGAAAGAGGGAAGAGTGGTGCCGAAAGAAGCACAAGTGGTGCAGAAAGAAGCAAGAGAGGTGCAGAAAGAAGGAAGACTAGTGCAGAAAGAAGCAACAGAGGTGCAGAAAGAGGCAAGAGGGATGCAAAAACAGAGAAGAGGAATGCAGAAAGAGGCACGAGGGGTGCAGAAAGAAGCAACAGAGATGCAGATAGGGGGACGAGGGGTGGAGAAAGAAGCAAGAGGGGTGCTGAAAGAAGCAAAAGAGGTGCAAAAAGAAACAAAAGAAGTGCAGAAAGAAGGAACAGAGGTGCAGAAAGAGGCAGGAGGGGTGCAGAAAGAGGGAAGAGGAGTGCAGAAAGAAGCAAGAGAGATGCAGAAAGAAGTGAGAAATGCATAAAGAAGCAACAGACATGCAAAAAGGGGGAAGTGGGGTGCAGAAAAAAACAAAACAAGTACAGAAAGAAGGAACAAATGTGCAGAAAGAGGCATGATGCGTGCAGAAAGAGTGAAGAGGGGTGTGACAGAGTCACGAGGGGTGTAGAAAGAAGCAAGAGGTATGCAGAAAGAAGCAAGAGAGTTGCAGAAAGAAACAAAAAAAGTGCAGAAAGAAGGAACAGCGGTGCATAAAGAGGCAAGAAGGGTGCAGAAAGAGGGAAGAGGGGTGCAGAAAGAGGCACAAGTGTTGCAGAAAGAAGGGACAGAGGTGCAGAAAGAAGCAGGAGAAGTACAGAAAGAAGCAACAGAGGTGCAGAAAGAGGGATGAGGGTTGGAGAAAGAGGCAAGAGAAGTACAGAAAGAAGCAACAGAGATGCAAAAAGGGGAAACAGGGGTGGAGAAAGTGGCAAGAGGGGTGCAGAAAGAAGCAAGAGAGATGCAGAAAGAAACAAACGAAGTGCAGAAAGAAGGAACAGTGGTGCAGAAAGAGGGAAGAGGGGTGCAGAAAGAGGCAAGAGAGGTGCAGAAAGAGGCAAGAGGGGTGCACAAAGAAGCAAGTGAGGTGCAGAAAGAGGCAACAGAGTTGCAGAAAGAGGCAAAAGAGGTGCAGAAAGTAGATATGATTTGCAGAAAGAGGCAAGAGAAGTGCAGAAAAAGAAAGAAAGGTGCAGAAAGAAGCAACAGAAATGCAGAAAGAGGCAAGAGAGGCGCAGAAAGAAGCAAGAGTGGCTTGCACACCATTAGTACCAATTTAACACCCACATTTATCAATAAGTAACAGGTGACCATTCTAGGTTTGCAAAGGACCTTCCACGACACTCTAACACTTGTCGCTGCATTTTTGATAATGTTTGAGCTAGAAACAAGGCTTTTCTTGTTCAAATCTGCAGATTAGGCAGCAGATGATGCCACATAATTAATCTCCATAACACCTAATCCCACTCTACATAATTCCTATACACTAAATACCACATACTTTCACTGCACAACATACCACATAATTCCACTACACTCAAAGTACATCCACTCCACTCCAAAAAACATTAGTAAAAAACTTTTAGATTTACAACGCCTATAGCTCTTACTCTTGCAAATGCGAGACCTATTACATTACAAATGCTTCTTTAACTGGTAGTCACGTTTGCAGAGTGGTGGGGAAAGGGGGCTGGGCCTCCAACCAGCGCTCAGAAATTCCACTGCGTAGGACTTACAGGAGGTACCAGGAGGGCTTCTTGGTCCCCAAAGTCCCTCAGTAGTAAAGTGGACTTCATCCCCTAACCAGTACTGTGCCAGGAGGCGCGTTTGCAGAGTGGTAGAGAAAGGAGGGGCATGGCCTCTGAAGACCTCTTAGCAATCCATGTGGGCCTGATTCACAGAACTAACTTACATCAAAAACGTAAACGTAAACGTAAAGTTAGTACTTTTTAGGTATTCACAGAATGAACTTACTCATTTTGGTATTCACAGAATAGTACTAACTTTACGTTTACGTTTACGTTTTTGACGTAAGTTAGTTCTGTGAATCAGGCCCAGTGGGCCTGAGTAAGTTCATTCTGTGAATACCAAAATGAGTAAGTGTATTCTGTGAATACCTAAAAAGTACTAACTTTACGTTTACGTTTATGTTTACGTTTTTGACGTAAGTTAGTTCTGTGAATCAGGCCCACTGTGTGGGACTTAGTGGAGGTAACAGGAGAGGTAGTTGGCCCCCAAGGACAACCTTGGGGGCCAACTATCCCTCCTATTACCTCCAGTAAGTCCCACACAGCAGCATTGCTAAGTTCGCATAGCAGGCCATGCCCCCTTTCCCCACAACTCTGCAAACACGCTCCCTGGCACGCTCTTGCATGGGAATTAAAGTCCACTTCACTGCTGGGGTTCCTTAGGGGCCAACTAGCCTACCTGGTGTGCTCTTGGTTGGGGGGTGAAGTCCCCTTACCTCCTGAGGGTCCCTGTGGGCCAACTAGCCCTCCTGTTACATCCAGTAAGCCCCACACAGCTGGATTGCTGAGAGTGGTCCGAGGCCATGCCCCCTTTTTACACCACTCAGCAAACGTGCTGCCTGGCACACTGCTTCTCGGCGGATGAAGTTCACTTCAGTCCTGAGGTCCTCGGGACATAAGGGGACCTCATCACCCCACCAGCAGTGCACCAAGAGGCACATTTGCAGAGTGGAGTTAAAAAAAGGGGCGTGGCCTCGTATCACCTCTCAGCAATCCCACTGTGTGGGGCTTACTGGAGGTTCCTGGAGGCCTAGTTGGCCCCCAGGGACCCTCACTAGCAACGGGGACTTAATCCCCCAACGCAGAGCGCGGCAGGAGGTGCGTTTTCAGAGTCATACAGGGAGGGGGTGGGGCCTCCAGCGAGTTGCCGTTTTTTTTAATGTATTTTTTTTAAGAAGGGGGGCTGTGTGGCCCCCCTTCTCTTGATCCTTTTGGGCCCCGGGGACCCCATCACCCGGGACCTGACCCATTATTTTTATCATTCAAATGGAGGGGAGCGAGAGGACCCCCTCCTTAGGCCAATTACGGCCCTGGGGTCCCCATCCCCCAGGGCTAGGCCGTTCCTTTTTTTTTTTACAGGGGAGGGGGGCTGTGGGGCCCCCCTCCCCAGGCCGATTTCAGCCCCGGGGACCCCATCCCCTGGGGCCCGGCAAAAATGTATTTTTGGAAGGGGGGCCGTGTGGCCCCCCTTCCCTGGGCCTCTCTTGGCCCCGGGGTCCCCATCCCCCGGGGCCTGGCCAGCCTTTCTTTTTTTAAACTTTTTTTTAAATTGGCCTCCTGAGGCCAATTTTGGGCCCAGATACCCCATCCCTTGGGGCCCGGCCTTATTTATTTATTTTAAATTACAAAAGAGCGGGGAGCCGCATGGCCCCCCTTTCCTGGGCCACTTTTGGCCCCGGGGACCCCATCCCCTGGGGCCGGTTCTCACGTTGGGGACCCCAGAGGGAGCCCAAATGCCCCTGCGGTCCCAGCCAGTTCCCTGCCTCCTGTGGGAGCCGGCATTGCTTTTGGACAAGGGGAGCTGCTGACATGCAGCTCCCCTTGTCCAAAAGAAATCTGCTTTGCTTCTTGGAAGCGAGAGCAGGTTTCCTGCTCTCGCTTCCAAGAAGCAAAGCAGTGTTTGCTATGGCAGGGTGGGAGCCGTACTCCCGCCCTGCCATAGCAAACGGCAATGTCCCGGGGGTGGGCACCCCGGGACATTGCAGGAGCTGGCCCTGGGGGTGGCGGTCCCCAGGGCCAAGGAGGGCTCCAGGAGGGGGGCCACGCGGCCCCCCTCCCAACATTGACATAGCCCCGGGAGGTGGTGGTCCCCGGGGCCGGGGTCCGTAATGGACCCCCATATTAACATAGTTTGTGCCCCTGGGAGGTGGTGGTCCCCGGGGCAGTGTGGGGAGGGGCAGAAGCCCCCCCACACTTCTCTAATTTAATTGGAGCCCTGGAGAGGTGGCGGTCCCCGGGGCTTGGGGGGGCCGCGAGGCCCCCCACCCCTATTAAAGTAAAGCCCCAGGGAGGTGGCGGTCCCTGGGGCAGTGTGGGGGGGAAGTATCCCCCCATGCATTTTTTTGCTAATGAGCCCCGGGGAGGTGGCGGTCCCCGGGGCTGTGGGGGGCCGCGAGCCCCCGCGCATAATAAATAAAGCCCCGGGGAGGTGGCAGTCCGCGGGGCTGCGGGGGTCCCCGCGGGCCCCCAAATATAATTTTCTCACTACCCCCGGTACCTGGCCCACCCGGGGGCTCAAAGAAACGAAGCGCGAGAGCCCACGCTTTGTTTTTTAAAAAACAATTCGGCCGGATTAGCGCACCCAGCGCGAATTCGGCTGAAATTTAAATATAATATAATTTTACTGAGTCACAAGATGGCTGCCAACACTTCCTGGTTTGGAGTGTTGGCAGCCAATAAAAATGAAGCTCGTGCTCGGGAGGGTTCGCGAACCCTCCTCGGCCCTCAGATATCGATATTTTTATTTTTTTAATTTCTCAAGAACTACTCAACGGATTTACACCATTTAAAAAATGGGCGCTTTCTGAACCAAGAGCTACCTTTTTGCCAAATTTGGTGTAATTCCGTTCAGCAGTTCGGGCTGTAGCAGTGTCTAAAGTTACTTTGGAAATTAGCATGGGGAAAATGCGTTTTGGGACGCCCCTTTTTCTCGACACCCACTTGACGAATCACCCCGAAACTTTCAAGACAGGAGCTGACCTGAGTGAACCATTCGTTTTGAAAATTTCGCAAACATTCGTCAAACGGAGCCAAAGATATTGGCAAAAGAAAAACTGCTTTTTGAATAGAAACAAGGTCCTACCTATAACTACCTACTGGCGACCGCCAGTAGGTAATATATATATATATATATATATATATATCTCCTTCAACGCCGCATTCATGAACTTCCCTTCCGCGGGAAAGAACAAAGCGCGAACCCAATTTTCGTGCTCAGTTGCTGTTTTTATTGGTAGCCTTCCATCCACCACAATCGCCATATATATATATATATTTATATATATATATATATATTTATACATATATAAATATATAAACATACACACACATATATATATGTGTGTGTGTGTGTTTATATAAGTAGATATTAATATATAGTATTAAATATTTGTGAGATTTATTTAATTAATATATATATATATTAATGGTATATATTAAAACGTTTAATATTTACTACTTTAAACTATGTATATATATTAACTAGCAATATTTTTATATGTTTTTTAATAATAGTGTGAAACAATATGTTTTTACTGACTATTATAAGGATGGGAACACAATGTTTTTCTAAATTATATTTTTAACCCAATATTTGTGTTACACAATATTGTTGATTTCAATATTTTGTCAGAGATTCCTGTTCATAATAGCCCTTGTGGGAAAAGATGGGAGATGAATTTGCGAATAGATAACTTCTATCAGAACATCGTCAAGCCTGGTTAAGTTGAAACAGTCTAGACAAGTTGTGTTGTTCTAATTCAACCACAGCAAACATTGGCAAGGCCAATAGGTCTGGCTTTAATAATGTAAAACATGTGAGGGGCATTCATGGATGGCAGTGTTTGCATGCTTTATCACATTAAAGAATGTCGTATTTGCTTAGCCAATGTTCGTCTGAGTTCCACGTCCTGAGGAGCTCGGCATACTATTAATCAGAGGAACAATCAGTGGATAGTGCCTGTTATATTGTTGTTACTTGTTTGTGTTTGGTGATGAGAGACTTCAAAGAGTGTTTCGATTTGAAAGGGTTAGCTGACCTATTTCACGGTCAAAGGAGTGGTTCCATTGGGTTATATAGAAATTGTTACTACAAACTTGGAATAAAGTCAATTTACCTCAGTTGACTTCCAAGGGTTCAAAAGTAGATAACAACACATATGTCGAGTAACAGCAAGTACACAACTGTATTGCGCAATTTCAGACTGCATGATTAGGACACACATGAGATGTTGAAAACAAAGCATTAGTGTGCTCAAAACTGCAAATTAAACAAATAAAATCAGATTCAAGGAAGGGTGCTAAAATGTGCATGTGGCTGTGTATGTATGAGAGGGTGATTGGTCACCAGGTTACAATGCATTGAGAGTGATCCTAGGCCTAAGGACTCCCCTGTATGGAGTTTGGGGAGGAAACTGAGATCTCACGATATTCTGGCAATAATTGCACATATCTTAAGGCACAGGTTGCATATTGAACTGAGTTAGTAAAAGAACCCCTGTAAAAGTAAATATTTCCGAACTCTTTGGAACAGAGCTAAAATAGCTGTACTGGCCTGAATTTGATCCTGGTAAGGAAAAGAGTAGAAGGGGCAGCACAATAGGAGCAGTTATAAGAGAATGTATTATACAGGTTTAGGAAAGTAAACTGATTTACCCACATGTGGCCCTATCAGTATAACATATGTAGCATGAAGCACCTGATGGATTACAATTGAACAAATACATTGAAAGAGGAGACTCTTGCAAATGTAAATGTGCACTATGACAATGTATATTTTGCTGTTTCCCCAAAAAATGGTCCATTTTATCATGAAGATGTTACTTAAGAGATAAAACACACTCTTGTGGCCTTATAAGCATGCATCATAAATTATAATTCTTGACTGTGAAGCCTATTGGTTCTTTCAAATATGTTTAAAAGTGTTTCTTAAAATAGACAATACATTCAAAGATGGCTGTCATGGAAGCGTGCACATATGCTCCACGAGTGACCATCTTGAAATGGTTAAAAAAACATTGTAAGATAGCTTCCTACAGGTAGCAAGGCGGGTAGTGCTGACAGAGCTAGGTAGGGTAATGACGGAGCTGAGGAGGGCAAGCGACCATTGGTTGGGGAAGCTAATAAAGAGAGGGTGGTGGGCAGGAAGAAGAGGAGAGAAAGGGAGAAAATAATCAATTGTATGGACTGCAGTCCAAGGTTTGACATCAGTAATGGAAGGGCACATGCCATTCAATATAAGACTGAACTGCTTCTGGGCAAGGCAAACACAATGCTAGGGAAGATACCCATTGAAAGGAGCAGGGAAGCAAGATAGATGATTAATTATATTAGTTTCCTATATTGCATGGAAACATTTATACTGCACTTACTACCCTTAGTGGGACATTAAAGTGCTTGCTTATGCCTACATGTGTAGCATGCTACATCATGCAGGGTGTATGGTTAGAAGGATGTTGTCTTTGTTTTTCACCTATGTGGGAATTGTTTCTATGTTGTGAATGATGACCACCGAGGTGCGGTTATTGTGTTGTGGGAAACAGAGCTTAGTAGTATGATGGATGAAGAAGTGTGAGAGAGAGGCCTGCAGTTTATGGTTTTCAGTAAGCTGGAAGCTTTCAGCAACTCTTCAAGTCCCTTATGAAATTTATGATGATCATAGTTCACTTAGCTGGTTACTGCACTTGGATGTCCATTCTGTTTTGCTTAGCTTAGCAGGCAGAGGTTGTAGAAAGACATGGGGACAGATTTACAAGCCCCTTGCGCCAACTTTATGCCGCCGTTGCATCACTTCTGTGATGCAGCGGCGTTGTAAACAATGCTGTTATATTCCATATAGGTACCCTATATAGGCGAAGGTAACACTGCAACCTTTCACCTATATCCTTCCCTACATTTCATACATAACGGTTCATAGGGACTGACCTTTTACCTAGATACGACACTGCATTCAGAACGCAGGTTTTTCCCTGGTTCAATACTCATGTTAATTTAATTTGTAGCGCGCACAGATACTCGAGAGTGTCCCGGCGCGAAGCAGAGAGGGGCAAACGTCTGTAATTAGGCAAAGAAATGTGTTTTCAAGTTCTTCTTGAAAATCAACAGGTCCTGAATGTTCTGGAGGGCGAAAGGGAGAGCGTTCCATGCAACAGCAGCTTTCCGAGCTAGAGAGCTGGCTCCAAGCCTCTGACATTGAAAGCGGGGGACCTGGGCCAGGCACTGGGACGTGGAACGCAGATGTCGCGCTGGAGTGTAGAACGAAAAGCGTTTTTGTAGATAGATAGGGCCTTGCCCATGAAGAGCGCGGTGGGCCATAACTAAAGATTTAAATTTGACCAGTTCGGCTACGGGAAGCCAATGCAGAGTGCGTAGGTGGGGTCTCATGCTAATCCTAGAGGGAATCTCAAGAAGAAGTCTGGCTGCCGCATACATTATCCATGAGGCTTTTTGGAAGCACAGCAGGACTCACAGCAGGACGAACATCTCCTGTATAATATCAATGTTAAAGTTCAGGCCTGACGTCATCCTTTAGGCCGACACAGTAACACAGCAAGGTAGGACCCCTGGGGAGACCTGTGGGTATATATACATCATGTCTTGCTTAGACAGGGAGAGGAGACCGTGACTTTCTGGCTGACACACTGACCAGAGACGCTGAGGTTCCTGCATGCAGACGCTCCAGCTAGCAGTGGTCTAACATCCCTCGCGGGGTGTCCAAATCGAGACCAGGACGGGGTCCCACATTCTCTAAACTCTCAGGTAATGGGGTGGACTAGATCTTAGAGGGATTCTTGGCATAACAACTACATAGATGCTAGGTACATTTAGGTACATCTAGTTAGGGAGGCATCGTAGGAGTACGCACTTTTAGGTTGCACTTTTATCATGTGTTTTATGTACTTGTATATATTCATGATTTCTGCAAGATGGTAGAACTATACCATCCTTTTACTTTCATAGTATTGCTAATCATATATCTCTGCTACTGTCTAATGGTTGTTGCAGCTCATATATTCTACACTAGAATAACAACTGTTCAATAAATACTTATTGAAACGCCCAGCCTGTTTATTCTGTGTATCTCTCTGAGACAAACTAAGTGAGCACGAGTGACTGAGCGAAAGGTAGTATATTGTTCCCACGATCCTGTGGGATCAGGGTTGTCATGTTCTGAGGTCGCCAAGAACTATTCTCTCCCCGATAAGAGGAGACTCTAGTGGCACTGTGAGCTAGCTAATAAAGACAGTCTAGCGTATCCGGTGGGGGTGCACGGAATCCGTCCGCCACCAAACCCACAGTTTATGTTATCCAAACGCGCAGATCCTGTATAGGTAATATAGGAACTACACGACATGGCGGCGCCAACGTTGGTTGGGTACTTATTTAACAGTAGAATCTGAGTAGTTCAGTTGTGCTATTCTCAGAGACCCCTACTCACAAAACACCAGAGACGTCTGGAGTGGGTGGGCACAAACTCCGCCACAGCTGAGTAGGCGAGAAATCCTATTTATTGGCTGTTGGTTAATCAAGCTTGAAGGACACAGTGTTCCTAAAATTGTGCATAAAAATATTATCTTAGTTCCCTTGAACAAGCTTCTTCTTTACAAAAATGACTGAGACAAAAGATAACGTAGTAGTAGACCTACACCTCTCAGGAGAAGAAGATGCAGACGCAATTCCGATTGTAGAAAAATTCAGACATACAATCACCCTGAAACTGTTAGAAAATGGTTTATCAGCTAGGGGTGGCTTAGTAGTTTTTGTGATTGAGGCACACGAATCAAACAAAACAGAGGTATTTTATTCATGGGTTACATTCCCAGCAGCAAATGCAAGAACACAGACATTTCACTCTTACACAGAAGGAGATGCACCAGTGGAATATTGTCCGTTCAAGGACATAGAGGTTCCACTCATGTACCAGGAACACTTATACTGGTTTAAAGGCGCCCTACCCCACATAAGAAGAAGAGTAAGATTAGGCCCGCTCGGAGGAGAAGGGGCAACATGGCCAATATTAGCGGCCTACACACCACATCCTGACATTGACACAATGCCACCAGGAGACTTACTCATACAACATAAAGATTTAATTAAAATCTATAGGAACATGATGCAATTCGTCATGAGGACATTCACTGTTCAACCAGCAATAGTTGCAACTAATGGAACTCAAGTACAGGGTACAGCAAATAAAATCACACCACAAACATTTCACGCAGTGATGGGTAAAATGCCCTCTAAACGTGAACAAATGCCATTCTGGGTAGCTCAGAAAATCACACAGCTCGAGGCAGAATTCCCGAATACTACCCTGTATGAAAAACACAGAATGCTAACAATCTGCTTGCCCATGGGGATAACACCACAAGTAGAAGATTGTACCACTTGGGGTACAGTCTTTGCTGCCATTTATACCAGGACTCATGGTATTCCTTCGTTAGCGGTGGTACCAGACGTATTAAGACAGACACAAAATGAGTACGGAGCAGAACCTGCCCTAAACTTAGGGATGAAGTTACTAGGTAACTATGCCCAGGTATCAGCCATAATACTAGCTAACATTACGGGGGAAGCAGCTTCAGTGGCCATCCGCCAACGCCTGAGGGAGTTCGATCCTTTAGAACAGGAACACAGGACACTTCCAAGCAGACAGCTGCTTCTTCTAAAAAGAAGTGGGATAATAAAAAACAACAAAACTTTAAAGGAAATAGATCTCAGTCCCGAGGTAGATCTCCTCCACAGGAGCCCTCCGAAAAGAGGTATAATCTCAAGAATAGGGATAACATTAGGAAACCTGACAGGTATCAGGATACTGATACACATTCCTTTCGTTCCTTTCAGGGTTCATCGAAAAACTCTGAGAGGGAAGGACGGTCAGAAAGACAAAAGAGCGTATAAAATCCAGAGACAAGCAGCACGCTCAAGATTACAGACAAGAAGAAAAGCCAAAGCAAAAGCCACAGTTCAAAAAGAAGAAAGTTGCAGGTCTAAAGATCAGACATGCCCAGAATTCTGAGGACTCGACTACTGACGGGGAATGGGCTCTGACGATGCTAGACACTGCGGCAGAAGTAACAGTAGCTCGCCAGAACCTGAAGGAATTTCTGGTGACAGCGGACTTGAATGATTATATCACAGTAGAAACACCCAATACTAGGGTAAGTGTCCCACATAAAGTATATGAAATAACGCTCCAGATGGAGGGGGACAAGAGTAGGAAAGTGAGAGCTCTCTTTTGGGAGAACCTGACATTTGGCTATGATATTTTATTAGCTGAAGAAGATTGGCCGCCAGCATTCATCATGGATTGCCCTAAAGGAGAGACGGTAATTATGCTGGCATTCTCAGACGATATTTCCAGGCATCTACAACATACATATGCGCAGGAGTGGGCGGTAGCCCAGGCTCCGGCATTATATAAAAATCATGTTGGATGGGATGAGGATTCCACCCTCCACATAATTCCTATAAAAAATACTCCAACTGCACAGAGGCAGTATCCAATAAAGCAAGAAGCCAAAAAACAGGTCAGGGAAATCTTAGATCAACTTGAATACCAAGGGGTGATTGAAACTTGCACCTCTCAAATGAACAATCCTTTGTTTCCTGTCATGAAACCTGACAATACACATTGTCTAGTTTTAGATTACAGACACTTAAACACTTCCACTAAGACATTTGCAGACCAAAATGCACACAGTGTCGCATTAATGAATAACATTGTGCGGAAAAAATATAAAACGACACTTGATATCTCAAATGGATTTTTCTGCCAAAATATAGCACCTGAAAGCAGGTATCTAACAGCCTTCTCAGCGCTAGGGACCCAGCGTCAATTTCGGCGACTCCCCAAGGGTATAAGAACAGCCCGGGGTTGTTTTCTGCCAGAGTAACCGAGTTACTTCAAAAATTGGATGAAGAGGCATTGTCCTATGTGGATGATATTTATCTGACGGATGAGGACCTGAAGGAACACTTGAACAGAGTAATTACCATAATTTTGGGATTTGCATCTGAGGGCTACAAATGTAACTTTAAAAAATCAAAAATTGCCCACCTCAGTGTCCTGTTTTTAGGATACGAACTTTCAAGTAAAGGAAAGAGCCTGGCAGCTAATTTTTTAGAAAAATGCGCGCTGCTCCAACCACCAAAATCATTGAAAAATTTGCAATCAATACTGGGATTCCTAAATTTTGGTCGAACATACATTTTGGATTACGCAGAAAGAGTAAAACCTTTCTACGACTTAATTAAACCTGATTCCTCAGCCAGAAATTGGACACAGGAACACACATATACACTTCGTTCCTTACAAGTTGACATGATAGCTTCCAAACACTTACAGACACTCGTAAACGTACGCAACCTGGTGATCCGTATAATTGCGGGTCAATGAGGGTACACCTATCTAACATATAATGAAGGTGAGACAGTACCAATTGCATACAAGTCACATTTGTACACAAATGCTGAGATGCGCTTCGCATCCACTGAAAAGATTCTGACAGCGGTACAGACTGCTGTAGTGAGAGAACGAGCACTGGCTCAGGGGAAACGAAATAATAGTAGTGACTCCGGTTCCAGCCTTAGAGGCTGCGACAAAGGCAAGCGTTCCTAACGCTAAAGCCTTACATCCAAGATGGATACAATGGGCTAATTCTCTCACTGCAACAGATGTAAAATACAGGTACGACCCAAATTTAAAGACACAAGCATTCCTGCAACACGAACAAGAATATCCTCTACCAAACAAAATAATGCCTCTAGATCAGTATGAATATATAATTTACACTGACGGATCTGCTCAACCGGCCTTAGGAAGTAAGCAACAATATAGCGCAGCATGTGCAATCGTTAAAGGTCACATGTGGGATGGAAAATTCCACCCGAGTTGCACAAAGACGCAGTCCCTAGGAGACTGCACGGCACAGTTGGCAGAGTTAAAAGCCTTGATACTGGCACAGGTGAATACGGATCGAGAATTCCCCACACTAATTGTGTGCGATTCCTTTTACTGTGTGCAGTCTTACAATGAATATTTGCAGTACTGGGTTCAAAGATGCAAAAGGTGGCACAATTAAGCATAAAATGCTATGGGAACAGGTAGTGGAGTTGAAAACCGAACTACCGAGGGCTCACGGGATACATACACTGAGTCATCAGCGTAATGGCGTTCACGTTGAAGGGAATTCATTGGCTGATGAAGCCGCAAAGGAGGCTGTACGCACGGCTTCCGTAGCTGCAATCACTCGTTCTAAAACAAGAATAGACATGAGATTATGGTAGCTATAAATGCAACCCGCAAAAACAGCAGAGGAGTACCAAAAAGGTTTCCACTCAAGTACTCCTACAAGTTAGATGCCAATAACATTCCATTTGCTCAGATTCCTGGAGTGGGGGATAGAGTAATTCCAAACATGGATCGCAGGTTAGGTTTAATACTAGCAGCACACGAAGGGATAGGTTCTGCTCATGCAGGAGTTACGGCAACTGTTTCCTTATTGAAACAACGCTACGGGTGGCCTGGTTTAACAAAGCAGACTAAAGACTATGGGCCATATTATCAAGAACGGCGCAAACATTATCATCGCTTTAGCGGCAGGAAACTGCCGCTAAAGCGGCGATAAGGGGATTGATAATATGCCCTAGAGAATTCCAATAGAAGCCCAGGTTCTGGTGTCAAGGACATCAAACCTGGGCTTCTATTGGAATTCTCTAGGGCATATTATCAAGCCCCTTATAGCCGCTTTAGCGGCAGTTTCCTGCAGCTAAAGCGCCGATAATGTTTGTGCCGTTCTTGATAATATGGCCCTATGTCTTGAAATGCGACATCTGTCAGCAGATGAAGGGTTCCACCGTAATACGTCCTGCGCAGACACCATTGTTAATAGCTGACAAACCACTAGCGTGTGTCTACTTGGACCACTGCGGACCCTTAAAAAGAGATGGGGCTAAAGGATATATAATGGCAGCAGTGGATTCCTGCTTGAGATTCATATGGGGTGTGGCCCCAGCGCTCGGCTGATGCTCGAACTGTTATAAAATATTTGCGAGTCTTCATAGGGACATACGCAATTGGCACATTACATTCTGACCAGGGCCCTGCGTTTAGCTCTCGGGCTTACAAGGAGGCCATGCGAGGATTTGGTGTAGCATTGCGGTACTCATCTCCGTACCATCCCAAGGGAAATTCGGTAGTGGAGAGAAAAAAACGAGACTTAAAGCAATCTTTAACAGCCAGAGTATTAGGCAAGGGTGAAAGTTGGGTAAAACATCTGTATGGAGTTCAGCGTGCCCTTAACAATATGCCAAGAAGTTCTCTAGGGGGTGTCACTCCATATGAGATCCTATTTGGAACAAGAATGTGGGTACCTGATCTTGATTGTGAAGGCGCAGTGGCGGATGGAAAACCTTTTGACATCCATGATCGTTTGGCTGTTTTACAGGATCTAAATGAATCCAGGACACAACAAAGTAACGTCCACCTGAAACAGACCGCCACTGGGGAAGTCAAATCAGTCACGGCAAGACCTGTCTGGATCCCAAAAGTCGGGGATCTGGTCAGAGGGAAAATAGCGGACAGAAAAGAATTTGGGCCATCATACAGAAAACTACACCGGTCCTAGCAGTCAAAAGAACAAGAACTGTACTTCTACCGCCTCTTGCCGGACAAAAGGAGAAAAGATTTGTCTCAATTGACCTAATCAAACCACACTATGTGGCCGATACTAAGCAGTAGGCCACGTGGACTCCAAATTAGCAGATGCCCTCCTCTCGCTACAATCCAAGAAGTTCAAACTGAAAGACTCATCACGTTCGAAGAGCATCCAACACGGAATGAAGGACTAAACAACAATGCTATGGAACTCGTTCCTCTTGAACCTGGAGTTCAAATTCATAATCAAACTGAAAATAACGCACAAGTTGCTATTTGACCAAATACAGACGTATACGTCAACATACCTCGACAAGAGCAAAGAACGATTTCAACAAATCCTGATGCAATTCCAACAATTGATCAAACTGCTTCTGGCTACTTCATAAACTTTGATACGTTTTCTTTGGATCCAAGCGAACCGAAAACGACGCCAACCAAAAAATCACGCAAACAGCAAATAAAAGACTTTCTGAACTTTCTTAAAAAGACTTACCTGGTGTCACCCTGGGTAGAACTATGGATAATCACCGGGATACTTTTCTTTCTTTTCTGGGTAGGCTTGGTAATAGTTTTTAGTATGCTTACTAATGGGAAATACATTCGACAAAGTTCTGCAGCCCAAAAGGTGAACTTACTTTTAAAACCACACCAATCATCTCATCGAGAACAAAGAGACTTGTCATCAGTGAACATTACAGCAGTTCCTATACCTGATGGTATAGTGTGGGACAAGGTTGATTTCGACATATTTGGTCCGACTGAAATTTTGAAAATTCCACATTTATTTAAAATATCATTAAGTGATATCATTACCGCATGTACATTTTCCGATGATTGGGATTTTGAAACTGTTAATAACATGTAGTCTGATTTGGAAAAATCTGCTGCGTTTTCCAGTAGTGAAACATTGGAAGACACATCAGACTATGAATCAATGTATTGTTATCAGCATTATGGTCATCATTTTCTGCATAAATCTGCAAATCCTAGAAATGTTCAAAAGGCAGTTCAAAAACATTTGCACATAAGTTCCATATTTTTCAGGGTTTAATATGTCTGACCCAGCCTCATATTATTATAAGGTTGCACCAACATCAGCACAGAAAAATATGTTAACAGACACCAAACAGATTTACTCTGCATCCTTTATTGCCCAGTTGTCCGAACAAGGTTACGACTTATGGAAAGACACCATAGACCTAAAATCAGTCTGGGGTACTAGAGAATGGCAAGTTCAGGGAACAGAAGCTTTGTTTAGAGCATGTCTCATCCCTCAGCAGATCATGTTTTTGAACGAGACAGTGCAACAGACGTCTTGCCTTGGACTAGCCAAGAATAAAGACTTGAACACACCTCGAGTGCCGACTCCATCAAACACCGAGGGAAACGAAACATCACAAACAGGGATTACATTAGATGACATCATACAATACAATAGATCAGACCCCGATTGGAAGAAATGGTTGTCAGGAAAGATTCATGGGTAAAACCGAAGGGTTCACAATCCATAGGCCAGATCCGCGCTATGTACAGAGACAACATCCAGGGGTAGTGACGTCATACAGTGTTGGGAAGTTGTGCCTTCATTGGCTAGAAACCTCAACACTCACAGAGGTGAAACAACACTTATCCTTACTCACACAAGACATGGATCTCAGGGATTTTTTACTAGGTCCCTGGAAACCACGCCAAAAACGCTTCATATATGCTGGCATTTATGCTGCCTACAATGAAAATTGGAAAATATCACAACAGGAGGCTGCAGAAAGAATACGGAAAATAGACTGTATTAACTTAGATAAATCTCTAGCAGTGGTAGACAATGGGTTAACAACATTGACCTCCAGGATATATTCCTTAGGCAACATTGTATCTTCTGCGATAGACATTCTAGAACAAGATTTGGCCATATTACAACACGGGCAATCTCAGTTTTGTTCTATAATGTTATTGAGCTGGACGCTGCAATCCTTGCATGCAGGCTACGTGCCTTGGCGTTTTATCAACAGTACGTCTCTGTTTTCTGAATACAATCTAACAGATAAACAGATAGAAATAAAACAAAGGGGAGCAAAATATACAATGCTGCGTATTGAAAAACTAGATAGATTACCATTCACGTGGCGGAATCGCCGTCTACAGAATGGCTAATCCATGACCACATAACTCTACCGGTCACTACTTTTCAGTTTCAATATTGCCTTGAACAAAAGCAGGCAGGCAAATATGAAAAAATGGGTAAGGAGTACATTAAGGAATCTTGGGAATTACCATACAGATTTTGATGCCGGAGTGGGGATCGAGAACTGTTTCTCAGTGGTACAAACTGTGAGAGCGCTTTAAGAGGATCACTCATATGCCAGGATATAATGTTGCACGGAGCTTGTAATGGTTCTGTAGCAAACCTGCCCTGTCATTTGAAGGGTGCCCCAGCTGCAGAGTTTACTCCAGCATTCAAGCTACTTTCAAATGGGAGTTACTTGATGCTGAACAGACAAGGCTGCTGTGGCATGCTCCTGGGCATCGCAAATCTTGGAACCGTAAGCTCCAGGGTTACTTGTTGTATGCAAGTATTGTTTCCACCGACACATACAGTCAGGGAGGCGCCGTTATGGCCTTCACTGAATGTTTCCTTAATACGGTTTGATACTCTAAGCAGAATGAAATCCATGCTTCTACAGAAGTCTGTGCCCTTAACCTCTGCTCGAGAGACTTTTGATCTCCAGATCGCAAGGTCTTCAGCTGAGATACAGGCACTTATTAATACAAACTGCCCTTTCCAATTCGTAGAAATGGTGAATCATATCTTTAACATGTCTGATACGATTGGCATTGTCCACCTATTTAAGACCATGGGTTCTGGACTTCTAAGCACCTTTCAGACGGTACTTGGAGTTATACCAAACTTCATACACTCCGTATTCGGAAGCATCTTTGGAGGACTTCCGCTGATCCTGTTTCTAATAGCAGGTATCCTGATTATCTTCTATCTGCTACGCAATGGACATCTCAGTCACCAAGGAGATGGAAAGAGCGCTCCTGGAGCGGAAATACCGTGACCGAATGGTACAACACCTAAGCACACCTCGCCTGAGAGAACTAAGTGCGTCTTGGTTCCTGTCATTTTGACCAGTCTGGATTGACTGCATCTTACCTGTCCTCCGATGCCTGTTTTGCGGAGAAGAATGCGTGTTAGACCTTTGTTTGACACTCCCATCATGTGCGCAACCAGACGTGAATGCTCTACTGGACCCGATAACGGCCCATGTTCTGCAGTGTCCTCAGCGCATTCCAATGTTGTTGGCGGCATTCCTTGAGCCACCACAGGTGGTAACTACACCTGTTGGTATGAACACCGGCTCCTCCACTGGCACCCAGGCTTTGGACGGCGCACAGGCTGCCCCAGCGCCAGCTGCGGACAGCGCTGAAGATCATCTGTGCTCAATTGACGTACTCTGTGAGGTGTTACAGGGGCCGTCTACTGCAGAAGCAGGCAACGGATATGTTGCATCTACCAGCCAGGACACATAAACAATTGACTCATTTTGGCTCGTCGTGTGCTGGATAAAAAATCACCCTTTTTAATAACAAGCTCAATGTGGAACTCATATACAAAATTGACATTTCTTTTAATTTATTTGGGCATGAATGGCTTTCTAATGCTTATAGTGTTTCGGACTATAACTACGGACACTTTTAGAGCTATAGTTTGCAAGCACTTTTCTCGTTACACATTTTAAGGTTTTTTTTAGACTTTTTTTAGACGTTTTTAAACATTTTAAACAAAAGAAATGTTTTTACTTTAGCGCGTACCAATGTGTAGTTAGAATGGTAATACTCTAATAAGTTACATATGTCGCCAGTCGGAAGAGGAGTGGGTGTTATATTCCATATAGGTACCCTATATACGCACAGGTAACACTGCAACCATTCACCTATATCCTTCCCTACATTTCATACAGAACGGTTCATAGGGACTGACCTTTTACCTAGATACGACACTGCTTTCAGAACGCGGGTTTTTCCCTGGTTCAATACTCATACATTATGCATGAGACTTCTTGGAAGCACAGCAGGACGACCATCTCCTGTATAATATCTATGTTAAAGTTCAGGCCTAACGTCATCCTTTAGGCCGACACAGTAACACAGCAAGGTAGGACCCCTGGGGAGACCTGTGGGTGTATATACATCATGTCTTGCTTAGACAGGGAGAGGAAACCGTGACTTCCTGGCTGACACACTGACCAGAGACGCTGAGGTTCCTGCATGCAGACGTTCCAGCTAGCAGTGGTCTAACATCACTCACGGGTGTCCAACTCGAGACCAGGACGGGGTCCCACATTCTCTAAACTCTCAGGTAATGGGGTGGACTAGATCCTAGAGGGATTCTTGGCATAACACCTACATAGACGCTAGGTACATTTAGGTACATCTAGTTAGGGAGGCATCGTAGGAGTACGCACTTTTAGGTTGCACTTTTATCATGTGTTTTATGTACTTGTATATATTCATGATTTCTGCAAGATGGTAGAACTATACTATCCTTTTACTTTCATAGTATTGCTAATCATATATCTCTGCTACTGTCTAATGGTTGTTGCAGCTCATATATTCTACACTAGAATAACAACTGTTCAATAAATACTTATTGAAACGGCCAGCCTGTTTATTCTCTCTGAGACAAACTAAGTGAGCACGAGTGACTGAGCTAGGTAGTATATTGTTTCCATGATCATGAGGGATCAGGGTTGTCATGTTCTGAGGTCGCCAAGAACTATTCTTGCCCGATAAGAGGAGACTCTAGTGGCACTGTGAGCTAGCTAATACAGACAGGCTAACGTATCCGGTGGGGGTGCATGGAATTCGTCCGCCACCAAACCCACAGTTTGTGTTATCCGAACGTGCAGATCCTGTATAGGTAATATAGGAACTACACGACAATGCGCCACGATGCAACATATTTACAATGTGATGCATCTAGGGAGATGCATCACGTTGTAAAGCCCTGCGCTACATTATACCTGCGTCAGGTATAATGTATGCAGTGTGGGCGTTCCGTCGCAAGGAAGCCTCGTAAAAGTGACTTAGTGAATTCTACAAGATTTCACAGAGTGACTTTTACGACGCCACTGCGTCAAAACCTTGCGCCTGCTTGAAGCAGGCATAAGGAGTAACGCTGCATGGTCGGAATAGGCATTCCTGACCATTGCTGGAGTTGCGTCGTGCTCACGACACGACTCCAGCAATGTGTTGCCTTTTCGACAGAGGATGGGTCACGCATCTGTCTGTCCTTGCGCCACGGTGTGCCGCATTGTAAATGTGGCGCATCCATGGTGGCACAAGGCTATTTTTCCGTCACGCAAATGAACTGGCGCATCTCTGCAAATATGCAGAGATGCGCCAGTTCTTGTAAATTTGCCCCATGGTGTCTGATTGTCATTTTGAGACATCAAAAAGTAGTCATATTATGTAGCTTGTTGGGACCTGCTATGGTGGACTATATTAAATTCATCCATTGGCCAGTGGCATGTGACAGATTTCTTCAGTTATTCTATGCCTGTTCATTTGGTGATGGATGGTTTATCCCTGTGGACTGGTACAGTACTGGGTGAAGGACATGACAGATTTCAGTTTTCTCTTATATGAATGTGTGAGGGTCAAGCGGTATAAGGGTATTATTATGCAGTCTGTAGGAACTACGATTGACTGCTTGACCTCAGTGTTCTATGGTGTTGGAATTAGTGTGGGCCAGGTGGCATATATATTGTATTGCAATTAATTTAAATAACGCTTACTGCCTCTGAGAGGTCGCTGAACTGCTTTACACTAGATAGCATGCTGCTCTGGAACCCCAGGTTAGGGTTTTTCAGTGGTTATTGTTGGTTATTGATATTAGTCTTGTGCTGTTAAGGAAACCATTCCTTTCACTTACTACAGTTTATATGTGGTAGATTAAATTAATAAGAGTGAGGTGGTTTGCAGTATTAACAGATGAGCTACTGGAGGGGTTTAATGAAGAATTTATGATCTTTGAGATGAGGTGTGTGCAATTTCCAGAAATTCAATAATAGGGATTAAGGTGAACATGGATGTGACTTGGAGCCCGGGCCGGGGAAGGCAAAGCAGGACCCGATGGGGGCCCGGGACAAACGCCATCCGGAGGGACAAAGCCCTCTCCCTCCCCTTTGTAAAGCCGCGAAAAAGGGGCGACCAGGATTGGTCGCCCCAGGGCAAGCTACAGCCCCCCCACTCTGGGGGCGAGCTGGTGAGCAGCGAGGGGGTTTAAGAAGGGGCACAGTGCCCAATAACTCACTTAACCCTCCCTCGTGGAAGGTAGACAATCCTCCTGACGACGACGAGCGGAAAAAGCAGTGTGGACATCGGATGGCGGATCCCTGGACCTCTGCGGGCTGCTGAGATGCCGAATCCAGAGGCGGGATTGAGTTCAAGCCGGTTTGCATCCAGGATTGCCAGGAGGAAGAAGACCGGCCGCCCCCCTCCCCTTTGCGGTGATCGCCAGGGAGTACTCAGCCGGGAGGTGAATCGGCGCATTGGCCAGCAGGGGAAGGGCGGAGCGGTGTGGAAGTGGCTGGAACCGGCGCGTGGTCTGAGGCCGTTTTCCAACGTGTTTCACCCCCACCGAGGCGCCTCGAACAAATAGGGAGGAGCGGGGCGGAAGCGGCTGGATCCGGTGTGAGGGCTGAAGCCGGTTTCCAGCACGGTTCAACCCCCCTCAGGGACGCCTTTCACCCGGTGCAGCCAGGCCTAACTGAACGGACGCAGAGGCCGGAGGCTGCACCCGGAAGACAGCAGTAGCTGGGCAAGGCGGGGCTGCCTGAGAGCTGCCTTAAAGGGGCAGGAGCCCCAAGGCTCCACTTTCCTGAACCCAGGAAGAAACAAAAGACCGCACCTTTAACGCGTTGCGAAGGGTGAAGGTGAGCGGCTGAGCAGGAGCTCCCTTGACTGTCTGGGGCATGTTTCGGCCAGGGAGGCCACAGACTGCTGTCCCGGCCCGGCAGGAGCGGTAAGGGGGTATGTGCACCAATTCCCTATCCCGCATAAGAGGAGGTCTTAAAACCCTATCGCTGCTGCCTGTTATATGTTGGAGACAGCGGCGTGCTCCTTGAGTGTTTGAGCCGTGGCGAGCTATTGAATATTCGGCGGGAGAATCTCCTCCCCTTTCCCGATTGGGGTTTTTTCTCAACATTTTAAAGGACTTGGGTACAAAGACAACGCAAGGAGTTCCGCGCTTTTCCCCCAGCCTGACAGTAAGGTGAAGAAGAAAAGGGTCCAGCAGGATGGCCAACAGGCGTGGGGCAGCCGGGAGGCAAACACAGCTGCCAGCACGCTTCAGAGAGGCACAAGGGCATCCAGAGGCTCCCCAAAAGGGCCAAAAAAGGCAAAGAGGAGGCACAGGGCTGGATTTAGATGAGGATCTACAGCCTATGTTGGATAAAGCCAGGGCGCTGGTGGCGCTGAAAGGAAAATCCTGGATAGATCAGCACATCAGTGAGAGGGGCCACGGGAAAGGGAAGAAGCAACGGCGGGCATCACCTCCGGCACCACCCCCCAAGAAACCGAGTAGCAGGGGGCATGCAGCCAGAACAGCGGCCTCGCGAAGATCACTAAAGCAAGTGCAAATACTCCTGTTGCCAAAAAAGCAGAGTGCGGCGGAGGCAAGAACACGCAAGCCAGGAATAGGAGGGCGGCAACCCCGAGATGCTGTCCAGCTCGGATATAGAGGAGAGCAGTGATGATGAGGGGTCTGTAGCCAGCACGGCGGCCCCCCCAGGAATCACGCAGAGGGTGGACCAACGCGGCAGATGAAGATAATGGTAAGCAACGCACACAGAGCGACAGGGGAAAGCACAGGAGGGTGCAGCGCGCTGGTCCAGCAGAAGGGGGACCAGGGCAAATTGTAAACTTGGGAACGCAGCTAGGAGTAAGCAATCTAGCAATGCGGGGCCCTGGCCCCTACATCCTCCCTGGCAGGTGTACCTGCGCCCCTCCCCGGGAGACCCCCCTACCACCACAAAACTCCTGGGGCTGGCCAATCTCATCCCACTGACAGTAAAAGAAAGAATATGGAGGAAAGAGTTTATAGACATTTTTTCCTTGCTAGAAGTGCGCCAAGCGGGCTTAGACCTGACGACGCAAGACAAAAAAAGACGATGACAGGAGAGAAAGACGCATGCCCAGGGTAGAGAGATCACTGGAGAATATGCTGAGAGCGTTCAGGACCCTAGCTTGCATTTTCATTGTAAAGTTCCCCCAGAGTGCCGCGGCACTTATTTTATATGAGCAGAAGGTGCACGATGCACAGCAACAGTATCAGGGGGATGCATGGTTGAGATACGATGAGGGCTTCAGGGAAACGATGCAGACGTGGCCAGTGATTGAGTGGGACTGTCAGGACATGGAAGGGTTCATGACACACATGGTAGCTGCCAGAGAAGGGGTCAGCTCAAAAGAACACAATTTTCGTCCCTACGGGAGTAAAGATAAATACGAAGGGCAGGGATAGGGGTTCAAAGGAAAGAACCAAGGCAGTGACAAATCAGGAAAGTCATGCTGGAAGTTCGACAAGGACGATTGTAATTGGGGGGTCGCCTGCAGGTTTAAGCCCGCATGTGGATCCTGCGGGGGAAGCCACCCCGCCATACGCTGCAAACAGGCCCAAGGGACAGGGGCAGGCAAGGAGAAGGCAGGCACAAAGAAGTGAGGAGCAGGCACCCCCAAACAGGGGCAAAGGGGGTGCAGGCGGGGAGCAGCCGCTACCAACCCCCATAAAAACAAGCAGGCTATTATATTTATTAGGTCATTATCCCAAGTCATCAGACAGGCAAAGGTTAGGGGAAGGTTTCACACTAGGTTTTCAAAACCCTTATAAAGGACCTAGGGGTACCTGGGAAAGCCGGGACCTGAAATCAATAAGAGACAACCCAGGGGCGGCAAGGCAGAAGGAGGAAAAGGAAGTTCAGTTGGGGAGGGTAGCTGGCCCTTTCACTTCCCCCCAACTGGAGGATTTGGTGCTATCTCCTCTGGGTGTGGTGCCAAAGAAGGAGGCAGGCAAATTCAGGTTAATACATCATCTGTCACATCCCCACGGGGACTCCATCAACGACTGGCTGGAGCAGGGGAGTTACTCAGTAGCGTACGCATCGGTGGACGACCCGGTGGACCTGATAAGGCAAGCAGGGGGGGCCCTGTTGGCAAAAACAGATATAGAATCGGCCTTCTGCCTCTTGCCAGTACACCCAGATAGCCACCACTTGCTGGGTTTTCAGCTAGACGGACAATACTACTATGACAAATGCTTGCGAATGGGTTGCTCAATATCCTGTGCATACTTTGAGGCCTTTGCCGGATTCCTAGAGTGGGAACTAGGAACACGCACCCCGGTGGGAGAACTGGTCCACTACTTAGATGACTTCCTTTTTATCTGCAGGGCAGGCACAGGGGAATGCGCTAACCTCTTTCACAGCTTCATATACCTGGCTCGGGAGATGGGAGTCCCCCTAGCTCAGGACAAGACAGAGGGTCCAACCACGAAACTGTCCTTCCTCGGAATAGAGCTGGACTCTGTGGCCGGGACATTCAAACTGCCACCCGAAAAGGTGGCAGAGCTAAAGGAGATCATTGGTAGATTGAGGCAACAGAAGAAGGCGACGCTAGGCGAAGCGAAACAGCTGCTAGGGAAATTGAATTTCACCACAAGGGTAATCCCTGTGGGGAGCGCTTTTGCTAGACGCTTGGCCTGGATGACCAGGGGCATGACACAGAAGAACCACAGGGTCCGCCTGATGCAAGTGGTGAAGGAGGATTTGGGGCAATGGCAAAACTTCCTGACCAATTTCAACAGCACCCTCATGTGGCATGAGCCATGGGTGCAGGCGAACCAACTTGAGCTTTACACAGACTCGGCCGGGGGCTTCGGGCCATTCTAGGGAAAGCATGGACAGCAGGGGCTTGGCAGGCGAGCTGGCAAAAGGTGGGGGTCACCCCCAACATCTTCTTACTGGAGTTGTTCCCCATTGTGGTAGCATTCCACATTTGGTCCCAATGGCTGGCAAACAGACAGATAATGCTATGGTCTGACAACCATGCGGTAGTGCAGGCAATCAACACAGGGACAGCAAAGTGTCCGGCGGTGGTCAATCTGCTGCGAAAACTAGTCGACTGCCAGCTAAAGGCGAACATCGCGCTTAGGGCACGACACATCCCAGGGGTAGACAACTCAATTGCGGATGCCAATTCTCATTTTCAGTGGGCCAAATTCGAAGAGCTCGCCCCGGACGTGGACCGAGGGATGACCCTGGTGCCGGAAGAGGCATGGGCATGGGTGGACTTGGGTTAAAAAACATTGTGGGGGTGCTAGAGCAGATGGGTTTCGCATAGGAAAAAAGGAAAAGTAGAACAGGGGGAGCTCCCTCCGATCGTGAAACCGTAGGTAACGTGGCGGAAGAAACCCAAGAAAGATAGACAAAAGATATAAATTACTAGAGGTACATGAAATGCTCACACAGGGTCCCTGGGATGCCACACGGCAGGGCCCCGGAGAAGCAGGGAGGGGCCAGGAAGGAGTCCAGGGCAAGTGGAACAGCACTTGCAGCCCGGGCAGGTCCTGACGGACACCCATCAAATTCGGTAGCAAGTTGAAGCCTGGAACCACTGAAACAGAGACCGGACGATTGGGCCCCCTCCCCAGAAATTAGATTGTCTAAGAGTGCATAATGACAAGGAATGTAGGGGCATATTATCAAGAAACGGCATTAAAATTATCGCCGCTTTGGCGGCAGAAAATGCAGCTAAAGCGGCGATAATGGGCTTGATAATATGCCCTTGAGAATTCCAATAGAAGCCCATGTTCTGGTGTCAACATGGGCTTCTATTGGAATTCTCCAGGGCATATTATCAAGCCCATTATCGCCGCTTTAGCGGCAGTTTCTGCCGCTAAAGCGGCGATAATTTTAACGCCGTTCTTGATAATATGCCCCGTACTGAGACAATTGCAATGACCATGAAAATTGTGAAATGTACAACCATGTTATGTTTAAATAAACTGCGACCTTTTAAGGCACCAAGGCACGTTGTCAGTGGTGTGATTTAAAGGGTAAAATGGACGCAGTTAAAGTTGAGGGAGGGGGGAGGAGGACTCGTCTCTTAGGAGGTGTTAGGCTGTACTTAGAGAGAGCAGACAAGTTGAGGATGCAAAGTAAGGGGAGGTTCATTTAAAAGAAAAAAAGACCGGCATCAACCAGAAGGTTAAAGTCAATGTCAGTTTTCATGGGACTACAAAGAAGACTTTTTTGAGATTGCATACAATCTAAGGATGCAAAACTGTAGAAAAAAACGACAATATTTCTATGTGAGATTGTGTTACATTAAGTAAGCACTAGACTCAGCACTAGACTCAGCCATTGGAAAGTACTTCACTGCTTTTTTTCATAGGCTGTTAAATACTCTAGTAATGCAGTCGCACACCGAATGTTATAGTGCTGTTGACTTGCATCAAGGCACTTGCATTTCTGTCTGTGCATTAAAAAGCTTTGGAATGTGTCCCATACATGTCTCCTGAGGCAAGTATGTATTCCTGACTCACACTGCATGACCCAGTGTGTAGTAATTGTATAGCTCTTCAATCCCTGGTGGCACAGCACCCAGAATAATGTACTGCATGGCTAAACACTTATAAGGTCCCAAAAGTGAGACCTATTGGCTATGCCAATGCTTGTTTTAACATGTAATGTAGCTCTGTGGTTTAAAAGACTGCTCCTGAAATATGTGTCCAACCTGGGAGTCACTGTTTCAGGTCTTATACAGTCCACTGAGTCATGTTTCTGAAGTTGATAAATTGAATTACCCTCTTCTTGGGCTTATTATGTTACATACTGAACTTTGAAGATGCACAACGCTGGCTATGACTGCTACAGAAGTAAAATATTATTATTTAAATAACTCCATTCCTAAAACTAGCTGAAAATGAAGAGCCTGATGGCCTCCAACGCTTCCTTCTGCCAGCTCGTCTCATTTCCCAGCTCCTCGGCGGACTTCCTTACTACAGCAGGTTGTTTTCTTTCTTGCAGAGACCTCACCGACCCTTCCCTCTGTATCCGCTCCCCTGCCTTTCGAAATATTTATTGTTTTAATACGTAACCGTAAATACCCCCTAGACGCGTGATATTGCACCCTTAGATTACTATTACAGCTTTACAGCTCATCGCCGCTGTAAATTAATCATCTCCTCTGGCACTGCTGGAAAGTGCAGGGATTAAGACACAACGAGCTGGGGAGCCAATCACAGCCAAGCCGTGCCCTCAACGCTGTCCTGGGTACCGCATGCAGCATCTGTGCATGCAGTGCAGAATGTCATCTGAGCACCAGAAAACCTCTTCCGTGTGATGCACTGAGGGGCATATTTACAAGCCCCTTGCGCCACTTTTGCGTCACTTTTCCCATGTTAAAAGTGACGCAAAAGTGGCGCAAGGGGCTTGTAAATCTGCCCCTGAATTTCTGCGGATGCATAAGGCAAGCTTCCAAAAATATGAATGGTCCATGTGTAATTGCATCTCAGTCATCATTTATATGCGCTTCTACACCACACATAGGGGTAGTAAGCTCTAGCCAAATGCCGTGATACTCTACAATGCAATCCAATGATAGCTGGAAACACTTCCTCACTGAGGTAGATACTGCGGTAAAACATGGGAAAAGCCCTTTAAATACATTTCTAATTTTGCCGTGTAGAAATGGAAAAGCATCAACATTTACGGAGACAACATTAAAACTGTGTATTTGTGTTTCTCAATCAGATGTCAAAAGAATTTAAATAAGCTACATTACCATTTTTCTCTGTATTTGTTTTCCTGCACTGCTGAATATTTCGAAAGGCAACGTATGAGAAAAAGTGAAGGTCCTAGACCCCCTACAACACATCTCTTCTCAGGCTCTTGGGAGCTTGATTCCTGGAGGAGGTGGGGTTCAGAGCCCCCACGCCCTCGACACCTTGGGGTCCTTTGTTTGTCTTCTTCTTGTCAGAGTGTTTGTCCATCTAACACACATCGTTTCAGCTCCCTTCCCCTCTGCCCATCACAGACCCACATGCCCTGAGCTTCCTCCCTAGGCGTGCCTTGATGCTAGGCAACCTCTTTCTTTCTTACCCTTTCTACTTAGACTTGCATTTTTCTTAGGACAAGGTACGCCCGCCCTGAGACTTCTCAGTTTTGTCCGTCTTTGCATGTGCGAGTTTACTAGCTTTCTGAGCATTATAAATGAACCTGTCAAATTGAGTAATAACAACATCAAGCAGGATTGTACTTCTGAATATTGACACCAACAATATTGTGGTATAAGAATGTCGATAACAGAATATCGAGGGGCAAAATCTTGAAAGGTAAGTGCATAAAGGGAAGTACAGATTTACTATTTCTAACTCCACATCTAGGTACCTTGAAGATATATGTACCACATAGGTACATATCTGTGGAGTTAGGTATTGAAAATCTAGACTTACTTACCTAAAAATATTTTGTTTCGATATGTTGCACTCGATATTCTGTCCCACTGATATTGTGGGTTTGATATGCAGGGGGTAAATCATTAGGCAGTGCAGAGCGTCCAATAAAGGAACAGGAGTAACACACTGACTTGAGCAGGATGGCCTCTTTGTGCAGACTCACAGTTCAGTTGTCCGGTTGACGTAGCCAAACCCCAATATTTTACTCTACCTGTATAGTTCAATCACTCTAATATTTACCTCTGGTGGTTCAGCTCCTGCACCCTTAATCTAGCAATAAGAGTCGCCACTCTTTTTGGCCTCAGAACCAACAAATTAGCAGAATAAATGAAATAGTGACTGGGACTACTCAACAACTGAGTTCTAGATGGAAGAATATTTTAAGAGTTTTAATAAAACAAATCTCAAAATTGGCATTACAGAAAAGTGCAGAATATAAACCATAAAGGCTCAAATACAGAGAACATAATCAGTAATTATTATTATTCTAAGTCCCAATAGGCAACAAAACCATAACAGAAATGGACAGGGTCCTGTGAGGGAAATGAAAAGTGTCTATGATAGATTCACAAGGAACACTTATGACATCTATATGGAAAAAGGAAAAGTCTCATTACTCACTCGCAAGACGAGGGATTTTTATACACATTTTAAACATAAGTAATAAGCAAAAACTGCAAATTAAGCATGGCATGACTAGCGATGAGACATATTGGAGAAATCAAAATGATGCTCGTCACGGAAACATTCATAACACTAACCTATTTCTAAGGTAGAGGAAATCTTCCATTAGCTTCCACAGCAACAACACAGTCCAGAGATGTACAGCATAATATGAAATATTTTTCAAAGACTTAGGGGCATATTATCAAGGCGGCGCAATAAAATTATCGCCGCTTTTGCGTCCGTTTTCGGCCGAAAAGCGGCGATAATTTTATCGCCTTATCAGCAAGGTCACGCTATCGCGTGAATCCTTGCCGTAGCGCCCTTTCCCTTAACACCCAGCTTTGCATCTCTAATGAGATGCAAAGTGGGCGTCACTGGGCGTACCCCGGATGGACTACCTTGCAAATATCGCTGATGTTCACATCGCGATATTTACAAGGCAGCCCACAGGATTTTAGCATACGTTAGATTTTGGCGAAAACGGCCGTTTTCGCCAAAATCTAACGCCTGCTAAAATCCTGACTTACCTATGTGTGACATAGGGGGTGGATTATGCTGATACGACCACAGGGTCGTATCAGCAAGGTTATCGCCGTTTTGCAGGGAACATCGCTGGAAAACCAGCGATGTTCCCTGCAAACTGGCGATAACCTCGCTATCTCTGGAGTTTTTATCGCCCTGGAGAAACGCGTTGTTAATAACGCGCTACCAGGGCGATAAATTCCGGAGATAGCCTGCGATAGGAAATCTATCGCTAAGCACGGCCAGCGATAATTATCGCTGGCCGTTGATAATATGCCCCTAATACACTAAGGGCCATATTCTCAAGAACGACGATAACATTATCGCCGCTTTAGCTGCAGTTTCCTGCCGCTAAAGCGGCGATAATGTTATCGCCGTTCTTGAGAATATGGCCCTAATGTGTTAGCAAGCCTGCATCAGAACTTCCAGCGGAAGTGTCCTCCAGAAAGTTAAATTAGGAACACGAAGAAAAGGTATCAATTACTATACATGCTGTCTAAGGAAAATAATCAATTGCATTATCTGTAAAAACTGTGAGGAGAGAAGACTTACAGGAGGACATAGATTGGGAGGAGTGATGATCAGGAGCAAGAAAAGCAGAACAACATAACAAGCATCCATTTTAATAACATTGTGTCTCCGGAAAAATATGGTATAACTAAACTACGTTAATAAACACACTTCTAAATATCAAGGTAAAATTGTTTCAGGTGTAACATAATTAATTCACCAGTTACAACTAAATTCATTATAGAAATCATTACTATGAAAAAATATTTTTTCCTCCAAAATTGAACATTTAGAAAAAGCTTGTAGATCTGTCAGCCACCATTAGTTCCATTAAAGCCCCCGTCAGTGCAAGGAGTGCTGCTCATCACTACTGATTGCTCTCCTTGCTGTTCCACCACCCATTCTTGAGAAAGTCCTATAGATGCTACAGGCTATACACCAAAGGTTTTCTCTCACCTAAATCCAGAGGCACAACCCGTATAAAACCTGCAGTGGGTTTTAAAAAATTCATTCATTGATAAACATTGACAAAAAGTGGGTGCCACTTTTCTGGGAAGCTCTAATCAACTCATCGATACAGAGCTGCACCAATGTAATGGGGGCCGAAACGGAGTGCATCGAAAGACTACTTGGGAAACGAGGGGTGTATGCCCTGTCGGAAGTACCTTTAGAGCCCTGGCAGGATGAGATTTCACTTCACCAGAATCAGCCACCTGGTGGGTGCCCATGGGGAGCAGAGTCAAAGTTGTGCCTCCCCCGGGCTCCATGGGTGGGTTGGTGCTGGCCTCAGGGTACATTATAGTGATAGGTTAGTGCAGATCAGAGGAGCATGGCTCTACAGGGTTAATTTAGCAGGGGGGGAAAGGTTCTGCCACTTTCAGCCAGTACTTTCATTTCGGGTAAGTGTAGTCAGGAAGTCCTTTAGTGATAGAGTGATGGTTCGTAGGAAGTAGTTTCGGGTTTGGAGGTAGTTGGTGCCAGTCATACAGCTCGGGTCTTATGGTGTCAGTGTAGGCAGACTATACTCTGCTGTTTTGTTCGTAGGCTACGAGGGTCTTGAAGTGGATGCTGCAGTCAAGGTCCACGATGTGACTGAGGCCATAGTGCTGAGTTATAGCAAGTAGGTGCCGCCCAGCATGCTAAACATTCTGCAGAAAGCTGAGGATGAGCGTAAGAGGGTAAGGAGGGGATGAGTGAGAATCTAGCAGGGTGTATGGCCACCAGGGCAGGCCTGCCTCTCATGAAATGGAAAGGAGTGCCTTAAGAGGAGCCACAGAAGTTAGTGCTAATAAAAAATTCTTGCAGAAGATTTTTGGGGTGTGCTGGTGGATCGGTGAAGCTAAGGACAGTATTTTGGGCACAAAAAGATCAGGGAGAGTTTGGTAGGAGAACAGTGAGCACAGGGACAAAGGACTGATGAGCAGTTTAGAAGTAAGACAGGCAGTGATAGAGAGTATAGGTGAAGTTTGGGTTATCTGAGGGGCAAGAAGAAAGAGGTTGGGCAGAGTGCACCTAAAGGCTGATGGATCAGGCTGCTTGTGGGTCAGGAAAGTGAGCTTTTTGAGGAGCTTGTCTCAGCTCATGGGGTGCACCGTAGTGGAGGCCTTATGAGCAGAATTGGCCAGGAGGGTGGCCATATTGAGAATGGCATCTGCCAGAGAAAGGGTCCAATCACCAGTGAAGCTCTGTGCAGCTCCTGGTCGCCTGTCTGAAGAGAGGTAGAAGTCTTCTACAGCCCTTTCTGATGATGCAGTTGCATGAAGATGCAATAGAATGCTTTTTGCGTTGTAAATCTGTTGAAAGGCAGTGGAATGATGGTGGAGTTGCTGTGGGAGAGTTGCTGGGAATGATTGGGTATGCCCAGCGTGTGATGGGTGGGACAGAGCAGATTTATATGGATGTGGGCTATGATAAGGATAAGGTGGAGATGTTGGAGGAAGTTGGAAATGTTGGTGAAGACTGTGGTGTTGAGTACATGGTGGGCAAGTGTTTGGAGCAGTCCCAGTCTGCGGTGGGGAGAGGCGCAGCTGGGGTTAACCAGAAGAGGAGTGTTTATATTTTACAAGACAGTTCAGAGGACATGAAGGGAAGAACAGCTAAGTGTGAACAAAGCTTGGTCATGGTGGAAGATGGAGACCGAAAAGTGGACAAGATGTAAGCTGGAAGACAGCTGCTGCAAGGTATGGGGAAATGATGGGGTGCTTGGGGAGTGGGTGGTCAATGGGAGGAAGACTCACAGAAGTTCTGGTTGGTGGGAGCAGGGGAAGAGTGGGTGAGGGAAAGAGATTTTATTGCTGGACTGGTGGGACAAAGCTGTAGATACAGAGGTAGTGACCAAAGAAAGACAAAAAAGAAAAGATCTGGAAGGGATAATTTGTAGATGTATATGAATTGGTACACCGAGAAAATTAGGCAAATAAGGGATTGAAGGAATGTGAATGGCAGCTGGCCAGGCAACTAAGAGTATATGTAACCATTGAGACTTGGGCATCAATGTTTCTTAATATATGCCAGTGTCTGATGTGAGTATTCAGATAGTGGTGGCTTTCCTTAAAGTATATGGACAATATTAGGAAGGCCCAGATGGATTTTGGGGGGAGGGGGGTCCCTGGTTGAGATATGATGGGAAGTCTCGGGAAAGGCTCAGAGTGGACATAGACAAACTTTGGGGTGAGATGGATGGGAGTTGTGGAGACAATAGGTGGCCCCTACAAGCCCGGTACCGTCTGTACACATTGCCAGTGGGGTACCGCACCCAATTTGGGGTGGGACACATTACAAGAGATCAGGCTGGGATCACATATGTTACGTTGGAACTTTAACAGAAGGTTTTTGTGCAAGAGAAATGAGTCGCATTAAGCCTGAGTGCTCAAAATATGGAGGACATGATGTTATGGGGGTGGACCCAGTTAAGGCCCGTGAAGGAGGGACCCAGTTCAATACAAAAATACAATAACTCTTCACTGGCCATAAATTCACCACACTTACATTACTATTCAACTCACACTCTTCATTAAATGTGTGGGCTCTGATCATTCATTATTATAACTAATGTTTTGATAATCAGCACAAACACAGGTATGATAAGCGAATGTGTAACAGCTACAAAACTTTACAGACACTACGTACTACATTTTTTTTAATACAAGAACATCCAGAAGTTCATTTAAATACACATCGAATGGATATTTACATCACATTTACTGACGTTGCTTCTAGAGAGTGCTTAATAGTGTCCTGATTTATTTTTCACAGTGAGTAGTCTCGTAGAGAGTATTTTAAGAGGGTACTAATGAGGGCAAGAAGATGATTATTTCCTATAGATAAAATTTACACATGTCCAAATATGTTATTTGAGGCACTTTTAGTTGTCCGTGCAATGACACAATCCTCCTCGGGTGTTTTGTGCCAACTTGTCTTGACCTTGATGTTACGGTCACTATTCAGGTCGTCCTCAGGGTGAAGGTAGTATTGCCTAGTCAAGACATTAAATGCAAGACCATATCCCAAATATCTTACAGTGTCAACATTTGTCAGACTACGATTTAAAAAACATGTATAAATTTCATACCAATAGCCATTTTATGTGATATATCACTGTAGGAATAAAAAGAAAACTATGTCTTAGTGAGTCGCATGCCATGTGGCATAAGCCGCGCACCATACACCTCATGTGAGTCACCCTGGTGGTCTCACTTGAGAACCGTTTGCTTAAAAATGCAAGAATCGTCCTTGCTGAAAAGAGAAGGGGATATATATATATATATATATATATATATATATATAAAGAATTGTAGGGCTTTCGGATAGCGACCGTGAGCAGAGTCCACTTTTCCACTTTTTTATAGAGTGCTCTTGCAGTGAGAAGACTGCTGTACGAGCCCCGTGTTGCCGCCAAGCTGGGGATCCAGAGGTCCGCAGCGCTCGTGCTGCTGGCGTGTGCGGCAGCTGTGGTCCACGCTGTGGGAAGTTGCCCTTCTCCAGTCACTGTGCATACATACTGTTATCATTTTCTCTCCATTCTTTGCATACCCTGGGTGCATAGCTTGAGGGTGTTGTCCATTTTTTAGTGACCTACACAACAGTGGTCTATAAAGCTATAATCAGTGCTTTAAATGGGCCGGTACTCACCGGTACTGAGTACCGGCAATTCTAAATTTCTGGTGCTTGAGTACCAGAACTTCTCTTTGTCCAAAGAGAGTACCGGAACTCATGGGGCCGTAAACCAAGCTCAGTGAAATTGGCATTAACAAAAAGAAGCGCATCACAGCTGACAACAAGTGGGCCCGTTTTCGTGAAGCACTCTGATCGAGTGCTAATCTCCCCATATAATGTGCTAATTGAGCGGCAGCCCATAAGCATTCATTCTGAGCTGGCAGGAAGTTTGGGAGGGGCCCGAGTCACCCTGTGGTTACTGACAGTGTCCACTCAGGCTCTGTGGAGACAATAGCACAGTAGGTGTGTGGGCAGGGCCTGCTAACAGGCATACACCTGACTCTCGGAAAATCGAAGAGAAGGCTTCCTGCTGGTATAGCAGAGTACAGCAGCACTTGTTTGCAGCCAGAGTGAGGAGGAAGGTGGTGACAGTGACGCTGTAGCACAGCTGATGGGAATCAAGGTTTAGTAATGTGGGCAGCAGCTAATGTAAGCGCTTCTAAAACACATGTACTAAATGCCCTGGGTGCATGCATGAAGGTCCCTGTGTGTGTTCTTGCATGAGTTAGTGTTGTCTGCAGTATCCAGCACTGCAGATATATAGTTTGAAGCCCGACAAGCCCTCTATTACCACACTCTGCCCATGATGCTCATGTGAAAGGGTGCGCTTGTAAGTGCAAGGCCACTCTCTCTTCAGTGCAGATCTACTTTCTCAGCAGTGTTTCAACACAATTGTATTTTGTTTTTTACAGGCCGTTTTGGGTTAATGGAGGGGCTCTGGGAAGGGTAGAGGTGGGTGAACCAACAAATTAACAAGGCGAGCCCAGTCAGAGCCGAACCAGGAAGTCTGCCTTGGCCTTAAAAGCTCATACATAAGTCGAGCCCTGAAAACATTACCATTGAAATAAGTGTATTTTTTTCATCTGGAAGCATTTCACCTTGGTGCATAAGCTTATATCACAGCATTGAGAGGAGTTTGTGCTCCCACCATGAGGACAATGCCATTAGTGATCTAGGAAGCAAGTCAATATTCAGGTGTATATCGTATATGGCCTATTTTCTTTTCATGAATTAAGCAACATTATAGTGTATTAAATCTAACACAAGATGTGATTGTACAGCATACATCTGGAACTTGTGCATTTGAATATACTATCATATGTGCTAACAAAGGAAATGGAGGCTTGGTGAGATAAAATATTTGTCTGCTATCACACAATTTGATCATGTGGGGAAGCTGGGATTGATCCCAGAATTTCTGCTATCACGTTGTGCAGTTCAGCCTCTAGATGGCTTCATCTTTCTTTCTCTCCTGTATTGCAATTAAGGTCACTATTTTGTCTTTATTCTTTGCACATGAGATTAGAGTTTGGTTAGCAGGCACATGCACTATCACAGTTCAGTTCATTTTTGGCTTGAGGGTGCAAGAGATCCTGGAACAGAGCTAGGCCCAGTCATCCTAGCTCAAGCTTTCAGCAGCTTGCCCGACTCCAGAAAGAGGGAATCAAACTTTACAGCAGGTAAGGAGCTTTGAGGCAAAGCTCTGCCGCCTAGGAGGGGCTGGGTGATGTCTGCTAAGTGGCAATGAGATAAGAGGGTTAACCATAGTTAAACCTTTCCAAAAAATATTAAGAAAAATATCTTGTGCAAGGCATAAGTGATCTACATGTTGCACCATGAGAAGCCCACTTTAATGATAAATGTACCCTTTTGTACGTATAAGGGAAATGGAATAATCAAAATATACCAGAAATGCTTTCGTATCATTATGCACATCTGCACACCAATTAAATCGCAATCACATTAAATGTGTGCCCCTGGCCGGATCCCTTTGCACTGCCCATAGCCCCGTCCCCAAAGCCCCGCCCCCAAAAGCCCCTCCCCCTAGTCCACATCTCAATTTGGTGAGTACCTGCACTTATTTTTTTCCATTTAAAGCACTGGCTACAATAATAAATATAGCAATACAAATGTCAAGTTGCATAGAACAACTCACAAATCAAATTATATTTGAGCTGAGGCAGTACATGTGATCATTTCCAGGCTGCTTAATAAAGGTGAAAAGTCTTGCCAGGCTTGAAACCTCTGACCCACAGGTGACACGCCGCCCATTACGGCATTATTCGACTCAATGAGCGATTTTGGAGCCGACTCGCAGCGCCCGCCAATGGTTAATGGAATCCCGACCGTTCTGTCACCAGGCACCTGGTTTATAATTACAGCCAAAGCTTTCCCGCCCAGCGTCCCCTCGAAATGAAGTCCAGAATTTGCTAATAATCACCAGCACCCGCCCCGCTGACACAAGCCATCTCCAGCCACATTGAGATGTCTGAGCCAGCAGTGCGCCCTTCTAGGAGGGAGAGTCAAGTGGGGACGCCGTGCTGGAATGGAGACAGCCTGTACCCTGCTCAAGCCAATTAAACCTATTCAAAAATCAAAAAAGAAGAGAAGGGAGAGAAAAAAAATAATTTCCAGAAGTGACAGCGTGCGCTGTAATTTAGGCTCGTCAGGGGCCTCTTTAAACTTGCATCCTGTCCATTGATTTGACACTTTTCCATAGTAATTACGCCTCTATTCAATAAAATGCAATTATTATAGGCGCCTTCATCACCCCACGGCGCACGAAGACTGTACCTACTCAGCATACAGCAAGGGAACAATAGCCAGCCTTTCAAAAACAAGGCTTTTATTTGAATTTCTTATTTCTCCTTTCAGTTCTTACGACAGAGAACATGCAGCTCCTAATGTGTGGTTTGGGATATCCCTGCAGGGCAGAGGTGGAACCTGCAAAGGTTTCATTTCCATGTACCTTTTGAATTTCATATCCCATAAACACTGTGCCCTAATAACGCTCCCAGAGAGAGCTGCGCCTCGAAACCGTGGCTTGCTGTACAATGGATGTTAGGCGCATTGAATAACTGTCGAAGATGTGGTGTTTCACCAAAATTCGCAGCCGAAGTACTAGCAGAATTTAGAATGTTTGTTTACACAATTGTAATTGCGGTAAAACCTACAAATAGCTAACGGTTTCTGACGTCATCAGCTGTTTGTTGGGGATTTCAGACCTTCACACATATTACATTATTTAGTGCCTTTTAATTGCCCCTGAGCAAGGACGTGAGCATCAGCAATGTCCAACCAGTTTAAGAAGGAAGTAGTTTAATGTCTGTCCCCCGAATAAATAACAGGTTGTGACGTAGAGTATTTTACCTGCGGATTGTGAGGACCGAGAAATAAGGTCTGCACGCCGATTCACCATTATTTATCCACAACCAAAGACTTAGAATCAAAAATACCCCTGAACCCATGAACATGTATAGAGACCAGCTGCTGTGGTTGGTGTTTTGCTGTAGCTCATAGCCGCCCAGACATGTATAGTGAGGAGCAGCATCCATTAAACAACTGAAAAGAGTTAAAAGCATGAACACATTTGATGACACCACTGCTCCACTCCAACAAGTGTTGTTTCTAAATACTTCAGCTGACTGATCAGCAGTGCTCCAAACATCTTCTAGAGGCTGCATTACCAGTTGCCAGAGTGGTATCTTTGGGGGCAATACTTCTCCAAGCAACTACAAGTGACCTTATATTACTAAACACTAGGATAGTGCACTCCAACGTGCAAGTTGCCACCCGACACAATCCCACTGCCCCAACCAAGGAGTGAGACAACCCCAGTTGTAGTGGTTCGCCATGATGTAGCCTTTTATGTTACACAGTTCCAGCAAAGAATGACTTCTGTAGTTATTCAGACATTTGGATCTAATGCAGTTGTTGAAAACAGATTCAAAATAGTGTCAGGTCTGAAGAAAAGCACCCATTCAGTACATCATATACCCACACCCCTTTGTCTTATTCATTGCAGCTTAATCTTTCCAGAAAGCATTGTGCTAGAAGGCCCCCTATTGCATACAGTATAGATGCATCATATAGATAACTCCTGCCCTCCCTACGGGCATCAGTGAGATCACTGACTGGCAAAATTATCACTGAAATGCACTTCATGTTACATACCCTTTAACGCACAGAGGAGTGAGCAAGACCCACTTTTGGTGCCAACACATAACACCAAGGCACCGCCTAGCGCTGCGTACCTGCCGGGGTACCTGACATCAGGCGCCGCCCCCTTAAACATCCATATCTAGGTATCTCAGGGTTAGAGGTCCAGGACCACCAGCAGGTCAGTTCCCCCTCCTGTCAGCCCCATGCCCCCTCAAACAACCCCAACCAGGGTCAGTTCATGAAAACAGTCCAATTCTTGGGTTTCCACCCTTTTCTCAGCAGTAAAAAGTTCCGTCAGCAGCTAGGAGTTCCACGCTAGAAGTTCCGGTCTTCTTTAGTCGTGGGTGTTTGATTCTGATCATGGGTGTGTGAGGCAGAGGAAAAGGATGCCAGTTTTTCGTCCTGCAGCCCCTTAAATGGCCCTCGAATAGTCGTCGCTTCTTGATGACGTCACCAGTCCGATGTGGTGCTACAAATGAAGGACACCCTTTGCCTGCTCCTGCCTATGGCCGCGACTAATGACGCCCCTTCCGCTAGTTGTGGGGTGCGCCCGGCCATAGCGCTCTCCAATGTGCAAGTCGCCGCCCCACACACTCTCCCACTGCCCCGAAGAAGGACTGAGACAACCCCAATTGTAGTAGTTTGCCGTGACGTAGCCTTTTATTTTACACAGTTCCAGCAAAGAATGACTAATGTAGTTATTCAGAATTTTTGCTCTAGTGCAGTTGTTGAAAACAGATTCAAAATAATGACTGGACAGAAGAGAAGCACACAGACTGTATATCATATACCCACACCCCTTTGTCTTACACATTGCAGCTAAACCTTTCCAGGAAGCATTGTTCCAGAAGGCCCCAATAGCATGTAGTGCAGATAAATCATATAGATCACCCCTGCCCTCTTCACGGGCATCAGCGAGATCATTGACTGGCAAATCATCACCGACATGCACTTAATGTAACATACTCTCCAACGCACAGAGGGGTGAGCAATACCCACAGTTTGCTGCCAACACATAACAGCAGGGCACTGCATAGCACTCTGTCCCTTTCGGGGTACCTGATACCAAGGCCACCCCCTTTAAACATCCACATCTATGCATCTTAGGGTTGTAGATGAAAGGCTCAGAACCACCAGCAGGTCACTCCTCTTGCCAGCACCATGCCCCCTCAAACAACCCCAACCAGGGGTCAGTCCATAAAAACAGTCCAATTCCTTGGGTCGCCCCCTTTTCCCAGCAGCTAGAAGTTCTACCACAGGGCAATGAGGCTATTGGCAAACTTGCCCTTCATCTACCATATCACTTCCTCTGTAGCCCCCAAGATTGTGCGTAGGAACAACTCGCAACACCCAGAAGACAGATGCACTGTATCCCTGTAGAACAGCTCACCCCTTGCGAGATGTAGCAAATTATGCCGAATTGAGCCCATAGAAGAGCCCTCCAGTATCTTCTGCACTGAATGGTTCAACTTCTTCACCCAGTCATTCATTGCCCTAGTGGGTGCCCTCCCTGACCATGCTTACCATGGTATCACCTCTGACCACAGTATGATGGTTCCTGGCAGTCTCTTTTTCACCTTAGACAGTGCTGAAAATATAGCTTCACGCACCCAGCATCTCCCCAAGGGTACCATGCCGTTGCCCCGGCATGAACCACTAGAATGTCAGGTGTGGGAATGCTCCATGTGTCGAGTGCTGCGAAAAGGTGCTGTGCAAGCCTCTCTAATTTGAGGCCCCTGGCCCCCAGCCAGTTGTGCTTAACTTCTGCCGTCAACTGAGTCCTCTCCATACCAGATCCACGAAACTGCTCGCTCGGCCTGCGGACAAAGGAGGGACCACACCAGCACACATGCATCAACTCGTGGTTGGGGGCTAAGAGAAAAGACAGAAGATAATTATTTGTCAGATGGTGCCCCAGGTTACACCGGCTGTGCATGAACTAAGCAGGAGCGGGGTCTCCCACATGCTAGGGCAAATGAGGCCTACCATAGCGCTCAAATCACGTTGACCTCCATCTGCCTGCCCTTTTTATGGCCTAGTGAGAGAACCCCGGTGTGCTGTTGTTGTGGCCGCCCTGATGCAGATAGAATGGGAGTTGAAGTGATCTGGCCCCTTCCCCAGTACGGTCAACGCATGCTTGCACACCTGTGAGAAATGGAAATGTGTTAGCGGGGTCCCATCTGTGTGCACCAAGAGATTAAGATGCCCATGCAGGGGACGTGAGCGGAGATACACCTGCCTTTGTGCTATGGGGCAGTAGGACGCGCCTGGAGCTGCGAAGAGATGTACCCATACCCCTCTACCTAATGGGTCCGTCTTGGATCTCTTTATCCACAGCCTGAGGAAATCACCCGCAAATGTCTGTGACTCACACCCCAGCAAACTGATTCCCCTGTAGCATGGTAACTAACTCAGAGATCCTGAGTGCCCTGAAGAAAATGAGGTTGTGGGCCAGGCAAAGTAGCTGGGTATCATACTGTAAAGAGCCTACTGATGGTAGTATATTAAGGATGCGGGTCAATCAAGCCATGTCCTTTGGCCTCCTCCCATCCTGAGCCACTGGTGCCAGGTGCTCCCAACCCCTGAGCACCCTCTTCACCCTTATGTCCTATGTGGGATCCCTCACACCCCCTCAGCTCTGCTGAAAAGCTGCCTTTTGACAAGGCCTACAGACTTGCCCCACTCCCCCTTTTTCACTAGGAACTGTAACAAGCCCACAGGGGAAAGACTCCTACAACCTTCCCTGTACCAAAGGATGCATTATACACTTGCCATGCTGCCTCATATGCACACTTTGTGCTAGGGGTGAGCGATGCTGTTATCAAGTTCGGGACAATAGGGCACCAAGCTTCCACAACTCCTCTGGAAAAAATGTCATGACCCTATCCACTTGTGGCCACAGTGCTCTGAACTTTTCCAACTTAAAACAGGACAAAGCATCAGCAACTCTATTTTCCACCCTGGGCAAATGCTTGACGGAGAAATACACATTAGGTGCAAGGTAATTACAGATAAGGGCCTTGAGGAGTCTCAGAACAAAAGGACATTTTGTACTCTGATTGTTAATGGCTGCTACCGCCGACATGCTGTCTGGCCAGAAGACTATCCTTCTATTGCCCAAAAGATGTGGAGTGCAACAATGATTGCAAACAGCTAAAGGAACGCAGTGTTCTTAGTGAGCCCAGATGCCACCCAGTCTGTCGGCCAATGCTGATTGCACCACTTTCTGTCCTTGACTGCTCCGAAGCCTACACTCCCCACCGCATCCGTGTAGAGAGCCAGGTCTGCATTGGACTGTGCTGGTTGGTGCAACAAGTGTGTCCCATTAAAATCCGCTAGAAACTCTTTCCAGATTGTCAAATCCTCTCTGACTTTGCGGGACAATCTGGTATGGTGGTGTCTGGCCCTGAGGCCAAACATGGATCTAGCTATGTTTTTGGGAAAAGGACTCCCCATGGGGATGACCCTGAAGGCGAAGTTCAACTGACCCACGAAGACCTGTAGCTGATGCAGAGTGGCTTTCTTGGCCGCTAGGACTGTGTCAATAAATGCCCAAAAAGCGGATATCTCATCCTGGGGTAGTCTACAAACCCCCTCCACCGAGTCTATTTCTATACCCAGAATGGAGATTTTTGTTGTGGGCCCCTCTGTTTTGTCTTCCGCTTATGACACTTCTAGTGCATGGATTAACTCACGGAAGCGCAGCAGGGTCTTCCCACAACACAGAGTATCCGGTGGTCCCATGAACAAGAAATCATCCAGGTAGTGTACAATGTCATCTGAGGCCACCAGATCCTGCACCACCCACTCCACAAAGTGACAAAAGGCCTCAAATCAGGAGTACGCTATTGGGTTCCCCATTGGCATGAACATGTCTACATTGTAATGGCCCTCAAATGTGAAACTCAAAAGACGGATGTCCTCGGGGTGCACGGGCAGAAGGCGGAATGCTGCTTCAGTGTCTGATTTCCCCATCAATGCTCCCTGCCCTAGCTTCTGCAACGTGCCCAGAGCCTCGTCAAAAAAAGTGTATCTCACAGCGCATTGCTCCTGTTGCAGGCCAGCATTCACCGATAGCCCAGGAGGGAAGGATAGATTATGAATTAGGCAGAATTTACCTGGCTCCTTCTTCGGAACCAGTCCCAATGGGGAGCAGACTAGCCCCTCCACTGGTGGGGTACCAAACGGGCCTACCACCCTCCCAGCTCACATCTCTTTCAACATCTTCTCCCTGACTATCCCCAGCTGCTGAATTTTTCTTTATTGTATGATTACTTAAAATCTTTTACAAAAGCAATAGCATAAAAAGTGAGTATAAAAATGTAAAAGACAGCATAAGTTATGCCATAAAATGATGCCATATAGAAATTTAGATTTGTCATAGCATTCGTCGCCAAGCAAAATTAACAGGTGTGCGGTCAAGAGTGGTTTGTATAGTGAGTACGGGGTGAGACGATACTGCGCAAGGCCTAGACTGTGAAGTGCACGGGCGTGCAATATTGTGGCATGCAGGCATGCATGGGGTTAAGTTATACAGGACGAGTGTCAGGTCAATGCGACAAATAATAAACAATACTCTGCCCGGGTCGATAAAAATCTGATATTAAAATCGCCAATTGCGTGCTCAGTGAAGTATCGGTCTGTTTGGCGCATGGTAGTGCAAAGGGCCCCGCCAAGAGATTGTGTAAGGTGCTAGATGGAAAAACAGAACCGTATGCGGGCCCTTAAAGTGGTACGTCCTTCGTCCATGCCAGTGTGCGCCTGATGTTAAATTCATCAAATTGCATGCTCTACAAGGTGTTGGTCTATTTGGTGCGTGACAGTGAAAAGGGCCCGGCAAAAGATTAAGTGAGGAGCTTGATGGAAAGTCATAACCGTATGTGGGCCCTTCGAGTGATCCGTCCTTCATGCATTCCAGTGTGCGCCTTGGGAATCAGAAACTCCTAGTGCGTGAGTAAGATCATTGTAGCCAGTTCGTGTAAGGAGCTCCTCCTATTGGTGTTATTATGGCTCGTGATGGGCAGAAGCTTGTAAGTTGCTGACTTATGTCTCCATTGCTTGGGTAGTTCTTATCCCCAGCTGCTGTGCCACTGACTGTTGGTTCATAAGTGGGTCATGGTTGGTGCAGCGCTGGACGGGATGCGGAATCCATCTCTGAAGCTGTAATAAAACAGGTGTGCGTCGTGGCCATGTTTGTATTTACTCAGTAGGTGTGCCAGTATGTGCAAGCGAACAGGGGAGTGGACCTTAGCTAGCGGGATGTGGGTGTTAGTGTTCTTTGGCAGGCTGAGCCTTATGCCTTCCGTATTTTTTAAAACACTTGTGGCTCGATTCACAAAGGTAAATTTAGACGAAAGTCTAAGGGCCTGATTCACAAAGGTAAAGTGAGACAAATGTCTAACTTTATGACTTTCAGCATTCACAGAGGGCATTTGCTACTTGTAAATGCCCTTTGTGAATACTGAAAGTCATAAAGTTAGACTTTCGGTATTCACAAAGGGCATTTACGAGTAGTAAATGCCCTTTGTGAATACTGAAAGTCGTAAAGTTAGACTATTGTCTCACTTTACCGTAGTGAATCGGTCCCTAACTTTACGACTTTCAGTATTCACAAAGGGCATTTATTACTCGTAAATGCCCTTTGTGAATACTGAAAGTCGTAAAGCTTGACTTTCGGTATTCACAAAGGGCGTTTGCGAGTAGTAAATGCCCTTTGTGAATACTGAAAATCGTAAAGTTAGACTTTCGGTATTCACAAAGGGCATTTACGAATAGTAAATGCCCTTTGTGAATACCGAAATCGTAAGTTAGACTTTCGTCTAACTTTACCTTTGTGAATCGGGCCCTTGGTTTCTGAATGACCTTTGGAGCCACAAAATGAGCTCAAGTGCTTGAACTTACATGAATATCCCTCAAGACATTCCTTCTTATTGTATTACCAAGAGGCCGACTTCTTGTCCCCACACACATCTCTCCACCCGAAAGGGATGCACCTGGGGATACCTCCCAGGAGGGGACCCCATGCTGAATTCTGCATGCCAAATATTAAACTCCCACTGGTCCCATGCCACCTCAGGCCTGATCGCTTTCATCTGTCTGAATTAAGTATCATACTGCAACCAGGCAGTGCCCTGAAAGTCAGAAGCCGCACTATGAATCAAAGACAAATACCCGAATAACTACGGCACTAAGGCGGGGAACTTCTCAGTGATGATAGCTGCATTTATGGAGAACCCCGTCACCCACTTCTTCAAGGACCATTCCACCCCAACCTTCCCTGCCTTTCCCTTCCTGGGGACCACACCTGCATTTATTAAATCAAATACATCACAGTATTCTCCCCTTGGAATCTTCTCCTTAGTTTACGCTGGTACATGTCAAGATATTGCAGAGTGGGCAAAGCTGTGCCAAAGAGGTCAGGACTGGAGTTGAAGGTAGCTTGGCCTGAACTTCCGCTAGCAGGGACTGCCCTTGTCCCAGGTTGGGCCCAAACCTGTGCAGTTGCGGTGTTAAGCCCCCCTCCCATTGGTGCCTCACCACCCGTAAATGCTGGGGCTGCCCCAGACACTGGAGCTTACGACTGCAGGGCGAGTAGGGTCGCTGAATTGCTTGCCGTTTTTGGGAGATGCATTGGGGGGACTGCTATGGGAGGCTCTGAGGTAGTGAGGGCGATCCAGTCACAGGGAGAGCATCCCCTGTGGTGTACGGAATATTACCACGTTACTCTGCCCTCACCCCTACATTAGCACTGTAAACCAGCCCTGTAGTACCCTGGCCCACGGGGGTGGTGGAAACTGGCAATTGTCCTGTAAACTCAACCTCCCTCGCGGGTGCTTTCTGTGGCTGGCTCCCAGCCTCTAAGACTGTAAGAGCATCCTTGTATCATGCAGGGACACTCCTCTGCCATTTGGCATGCATTGGCTTAGGCTGCCTCTCTTTTTTTCCAGGCCCTCTGACACTATCCTTAGTGCCCAAATCAATGCCATGTGTTTGCATTTCTTCCCATAATTCCTAAAAAAGCGAAGCTCCTCCTCCATGGTCCAGCTGTCCGCCACTGGACATGCATGTTTAGGTTGCTATACTAACACTGAAATAAACAGAACAGTGGTTGAAGAGCCTAAAATTCTGGTCCCCGCTATCTTCACACCCCTGCATGCACTACAAGCTAGCGTGGTGGCCAGCTGCTCAGACATACCTGCTTCAGGCTACTAGCACCGTCCACGTCATTTTTGTTGACATGTTCCTGTGACCATAATCTTGGTCATTGCAACACGTGTTCTTACCTCTGAAGACGTTTTTCCTTGTACTCTATAGTAGCCTATGTAAGTCCAGGTTGGAGCCATTGCAGCCAACTGAACCAGGGTGCACAAATGAAAGAAAAAGACGATTAGTCAGAGCATAGTGCTACATGAACACCAAACACCCATCTGGGTGCCGACTGCCACCTGCAGGTACTTACCAGCCTGCAGTGCCGGCTGCATGAGGGCGATCCCCTTGGCTTCTCACCATAGCATGTTTACAACCTCTGTCCTCGGTGTCCACGAGTCCACTCAAATGATCAGTGCCCTGACATGCTTTCAAATAACAGCCCACCAAGCAGAACCCAACCCCCATCTGCACATAACGGCTTAGAAAATCATGCAAGCTGCTCAATGCGTTGCAGCCAACTCTAATAGGGTGCACAAATGAAAGAAAATTAAAGAGGATTAGTCAGAGCATAGTGCTACATGAACAACAACCACACATCTGGGTTGCTAACAGCAACCTGCAGGTACTTACCAGCCTTCAGTACCAGCTGCATGAGGGCGATACCCTTCCCTTCTCACCATAGCAGGTTTACAACCTCTCTCCTCCGTGCCCACTCAAATGATCAGTGCCCCGACATGCTTCCAAATAACAACCCATCAAGCAGAACCCAACCCCTATCTGCTCATACTCACTTAAAAAATCAAAAGAATCATGCAAGCTGCTCCATGCATTGCTTACCTCGCGACTGGACTGTTATGGGACCTTGTGCCCGATTGGACTGTAAGAATAAGTAACGCATCTTTTGGTGCCTTCCCCACCAGAAAAACATGCTGATTTCCCAAGAACATGTGGGTCCAAAGTGAAGACAGTGCAACCTACCGGCCTGCCCTCATAAGCCTGCGCTCTCGGACGATTGTCCCCAACAGAGTCTGCACGCTCCCCAGCCAGCCTCGGCACCCCTGCTTCCCCGATCCTGAGCATGCAGGCTTAACAAAACCAAGCCAGTGCCGAGTGGTGCACCTCTTTCAAACTGCAGACTCATGAGCAGAATGAGGCTTGCTCACGCCCTACTCAGTGTGTACCCTGCGGGTCCTGGGTCGACAATACTAACCAATCCTCTCAGGGCTACATCCCATAGTCCCTCCGCCGCACTCCTCACTCTCGACTGCTGTTCCCAGGAGAAGGATACGTTCAGATTGGGTCCCACGGTGATTCCGACGTCCTCATAGATCCGACATCCCTCGTAGATCTGACATCCTCATAGATCCGATATTTACTCGTAAATCTTTGATCCTCTCTGCGGGTGTGTGGCAGAGGAAAAAGAGGCCACTTCTTCGTCCTGCGGTCCCTTAAAAGCCCTCAACCAGTCGTTGCTTCTTGATGATGTCACCAATCCCGATTCCGCGACACAAACAATGGACTTATTTTGCCTGATCCTGCTCATGACGCCCCTTCCACTAGTCATGGGGTCCGCCCGGCCATCCTGGGTCCACTTAGTGAAAACAAGCATGACTCCAGGTAGGGGCAGCAGGCAGAGGGTCACCTGGCCAACGCCCACTTTCCTCCTGAACCACAGGGGCAGCAAATAACACTAATCTGCATTGCCCTGCCATTCTGTATGCTTTCTCAACCCCCCCCCCCACTAACCCCCAACCTTGGCAGTCTCCACACTACATTTATCACTTGTAAAAGGCAATGTTAAATATCCCCTTATAGAACCAGAATGAAGAATGGTAGCCACAAAAGAACCCTATATTGCCTGGTCTACATGTTCATTGGTCATTCCTGAGTTAATAGTTTGTAACTCCTGCTGTTTGGTCCGGATACTAGTTGGAATCAAAGATTACAACCTCCTGGTATCCTCGCACCAAATAAGAAGGCCTGAAGAAGAACCTCATTAGAACGAAGAGCAACATCTACAGGCAAACAATGCATACTATCAACTGACAAAGGAGGTTCCTTAATCAGCAACATGGTTTTCTGAGAGATTTCACAGGACCTCAATACATTGGCTGAATCAAGGTTGGAGAATTAGAAGGTGACTAGTTATGAAAGGTAGCCAATGAAACCATATTCTGAGAAGCAAGGAGCAACGTAAAGCAAGAGGGAAGGTAACCTATTTCAAGGGCAAGGAGAAGTCAATCTGCATCCTGTGATAGGCCATAGTACAAAGTAAATGTCAGTGGTTCTGGGTCTGTCTCTCTAGACTAGCACCTGTATACATGTGGAGGAAATTCTGGAGAAAAATACTGTAGAAGGGATAATCAAATACATTCTGTTAGAAATGGGGGTCTCTAGTTGGCAGAGGTAGGTACCTTTGTCCAAGTAGGGACCCTTTCTTCTAGCCAGGGTAAGGGGGATACACACTTTAGATAACCCCTGCTCACCCCCTTGATAGCTTGGCACGAGCAGACAGGCTTATCCCAAAGGCAATGTGTAAAGTATTTGTACCAACACTCACAGTAACACAGTGATAACCCCACAAATGGAAACCACACTGGTTTAGAAAAATAAAGTATCTTTATCTAAACTTAACAAGACCAAAACTAGGCCTGGGCGGTAAATTCCTTTCTGCTCGCGGAATTTGCGGAATTTGGGTAATTTTGCGTTCCGCGGAGAACGCGGAATTACCAAAAATTCTGCGATCCGCGGCTTTGCGGAATTTTTTGCTTGTTCGCGCTTTCAAAATGCGTATTCGCGAGAGATTTCTCCCCGAGCACGCAAACAGCATTCGCGAACAGTAAAAAAGCATCGCCAACGGGCGGAACAAGCAATTCTGCATGTTCGCGGAACTTTTGCGTGCTCGCGGAGATTTTTTACCATTTCGCGGAGCTTAGCGTAGCGCGACTACGCAAATTCCGCCCACCCCTAGTAAACGACAAAAATCCAACATACACAGTTAAAAATATGACTTTAAAAAGGTTTCAAGAACTTGTACTATAGAAAACTATGGATGCGTGACCTTTCACCAAAGCACCTGTAGCTGTGTCAAAGTTCCAAAAGCCAAACAGCCGCAGAGTCATAAAACAAAGAGATGCAACACTCCTGAGACCTTGGGGAGGCGATGCAACAGTTCTGCGACATGCAGAGGACGAGTTGCGTTGAATCCGGTCTGTATGGGGAGTGATGCGTTGATTCTTCGTGACGGTTCCGGTTCGCAGGTGATGCGTCCGGAAAGCGTGCCGCGCAGGTACGATGCGTGGAAATCCGGGTTGCGTCGGCGATCGATGCGGCCGCTTCGAGCGGCGCTGCGTCGGTCCCCTTTAGCCGCGATCCCTCGATGCGTCGATTCTTGCAGCGGCGATAGGCGCTGCAATGGTTTTTGCAGCGGCACGGTGATGCATGGAAATTCTTCTCGCGCCGTGGAGATGCGTCAGGAAAACAGCCGCAAGAAGAGCGATGCGTCGATTTTAGCAGTTCTTCACGTTTCTTCTTTCTTCCAGCTCCCAAACAGCAGCAACAACCTCCAGAGGCCCAAAACTGGAACAGGCACCTCTTGGCAGGCTAGAACTCACAGCAGCAGAGTTCAGGGGAGCTGGGGGTGAAGTCTTTGTGTCCCTGAGACTTCAGAACAGGAGGCCTGCACACTTCAGGCCCTTGGAGATCTCCTTCAAGCAGGGGACACAGCACACAGCAAAGTCCTTCTCCTTTCCTTGGCAGAAACAGCAACTGCAGGCCAACCACAGACACACAGCAAGGGCAGTACTTCTCCTCAGTCTCTCCAGCTCTTCTTCTTGGCAAAGGTTCCTCTTGAATTCCAGGAATGATCTAAAGTTCAGGGGTTTTAGGTCTAATACTTAAATCCCAAAATGTCTTTGTTCTCTTTGTGCAAGGGGCTCTGAGCCCAGTTCAGACCAGTTCTGGGGGGCACTCTACAAGTGCACAACAACATCCATTGTCAGTGTGAGCCTTGTCTCCAGACACACCAAAGGGGGGCGGAGCCAGCATTGTGGAAGTCAGGCACAGCCCTATTCAGGTACAGGTGCTACTCCTCCCACCACTCCAAATGCAGGTCAGGCCTCTTCAGCCTAGTGCTGACTCATCCAGACTCCTGGAGGCACTGCACCTCCCCAGCCCCTGTTACTCCAAAGCCAGACAGTCAATCCACAAACAGGCGGAGGTGCACAGGATGGTTGAACAAGAAAATAGCTACTTTCTAAAAGTGGTATTTTCAAACAAACAATTTAAAAACCATCTTTAGTAAACGATGTGTTATTAAATCCTGAGTTCAGGGATACCAAACTCCATTTTTCTATCTTATCCCTATGGGAAGATATGCTTGTAAAATGTTACAAAGCATTCCCCATTCTATCCTATGGGGCAAGATAGCCTTTCAATAGTGAAAAACGAAATTGGCAGTATTTCACTATCAGGACATGTCACATACACCAGTACATGTCCTAACTTTCACATACACTGCACCCTGCCCAGGGGGGAACCTTGGGCCTACCATAGGGGTGCCCTATATATAAAAAAAGGGAAGGTTTGGGCCTGGCAAAAGGGTGCACTTGCCAAGTCGACATGGCAGTTAACAAACTGCGCACAGGCTCCGCGGTGGCAGGCCTGAGACATATTTTCAGGACTACTCATGTGGGTGGCACAATCAGTGCTGCAGGCCCACTAGTAGCATTTGATTTACCAGCCCTGGCACATTCAGTGCACTTTACTAGGGATCTACTGGTAAAACAAATATGCCAATTAAGGAGAACCAATCACAATAACAATTTACACAGAGAGCATATGCACTTTAGCACTGATCAGCAGTGGTAAAGTGCCCAGAGTCCTAAAGCCAACAAACACAGGTCAGGAAAAAATAGGAGGAAGAAGCAAAAAGTTTGGGGATAACCCTGCAAAAAGTGCCATTTCCAACACAACCACCTTCCAGCCTAAAGCCGGGGGAGACCAATTAATACCTTGATGGGCTTCCCGGCTTCGGGCGACAGAACATGGAACCTGGCCCGAACAGCAGGGGTCTATTCCTGTTCTACGCCTTCCTGAACCCAGTTGGATCCCTCTATCCATACTCTCAGGGCCCACCAGGCTAACCCATGGGGGACCCTTCTGCCTTCTCCTCACCTGGAGACCCCATCTGTGCAGCTCCTAAACTTACTTTGCTCACAGAGGTGTCCCAACAGGTAGACAGTACCCACATGGCCAACACAGTGGTGTGGCCAAGTCCACCCCCGGGGTGTGACTCCTGCCCCCCTCCCAGGGGAAACTCTGTACACCAGGACAGCCAGCCACAGTGGCCACTGACAGCTGTCAGTAATGAGAGCCAGGCCTCATGTCTTTCAGGCCTCTCTAACCTCTGTGGCGTCAGAAAGTGGGGGGCAGTAGCCCCAGGTGCCTGGCACCTTTTCTCTGCTCTCCTTCCTGCCAAGTCAGGTATGGCATCCTGATACTGGCTCAGCAGCCCAGGGTCTGTACCCTGTGGCTGGACAAGAGACTGGGGTGGGCTCTCCCATACCCTGTCTTCCTCCCTGGGGCTCTGCACCCTTCCACCTGGAGCAGTACCCCCAGAAGACAACTTGGTAGGGGTACTGTTAGAAGTCGCCCCTTCCTCCAGGTCAGGGGAGACACCCTGAACCTGGTCCTCTAACCCAGGGTCTGTACCCTTAGGCTGGACCTGTGCCTGGCAACCCAGGACGTCTGGGGGAGTACACCAACCCCCGCAAGGGAAACACACTCCTCAAGAGTGGTATGAGAGTATATCTTGCGCAGGCCTCCAGCCTCCTGTCCACTTGACAGAGCATGAATACCCCCCAGGCCAGAAGTGGCCCCACCAGGGTCAGTCCTGAGGTGCTCTGACCTCAGAGCTGGCAACCCCTGACCCACTGGTCCTTCCACTGGGGACTGCGTCCCCCTCACCCTTTTCTCTGAACTCATGCACCCTCCCCACTGGAGCGGTGCTGCCAGATACCAGAACTGGTGGGATAATGGTTACAGCAGTCCTCCCCAGTTCACCTAACACTTTGGGATCCCCCTCAGGAAATGGCCTCCCGGTACAGACTAGGTCCCCCTCCTGGTGTTCCCTTATAGAACCAACCAGGTCCTGAGACTGGGTTTCGGGTACCTTGGGACACAGCCCACTCCCACTCCTTCTCCTCTGAGACAGGACGTGGGACCCTACACTCCTCCCACTACACTGTGACCTATCTGGGCTACCAAAAACCTCCCCTACCTCACTTGGTTCGGGAAAACCTGAGCCACCCCCTTCAGGATCACTCCCAAAAGCTTCATCAGACCCTCTGGAATCCGCCAAAAGGTCTGCCTCCAGCGCAAGCTCTCTGGAATCAGAGAACTCACACTCCACCGGGTGTTGGCGTAGCTCTTGGAAACAGGGACTTAAAATATGATCTCAAACAATTGAATCACACAGCCTCCTACAGTTGTTAACCAAGCTACCCTGTGCCCCACCATCCAGTGCCTCACACAAGTACCCCACACCACTCTCCTGAGATTGGCAAGACAGTGTCTGACTGTCTCTGTCACTCAACCCACACTCTTCTGTGCGGTCTCCACGCTCACACACCAGGACTCCTACCATGGAGGAACCCCTCTCCCTGCACCTCTCATCTAGAGTCAGTAGAGTGTCCCTCCCACCACTAGGAATATGATCCCCGGTTTCAGTTCCTCAATCCACTTCAGGGACACTGCACACCACTGGAGCTACCTCATAAACCTGAACCCCCTGGTGTATGTTAACCCCGTCCTTCAAGTCAGGCGCCACATCTCTGGGTGTGTGTACTTCTCCCTAAGCACTAGACACTACATTTTTGCAGCCACCATCTGAGCTAGACTCCACCTCCAACCCAGCCAAGCTCCCTTCATGAGCTGCACACATTTCTTTTTGCTTGGTTGAGACACTCATGTCCTCAAGCCTCGCAAACCGCTCATCGAGCTCTCTCATTCTCAGCTCATATGCCAAGATCAATTTCTTTTCTTCCAAGGCATAAGCTCTCCTGCTCTCCTCTGCCTTGGCCTGGATTTCCATTTCCATCTGCTTTGTTTTGATCCTCAGGACTTCTAGCTCCTGCTTCCTGACCCTTTGGTTCTCCTCCAGTTCCTCTGGGGAAAAACTGCTAGAGGAATGATTGCTGCCAGCCCTAGAGGCTGCTCTTCCCACAGGCAGATACTGTGATCTGAAACCATCCCCTTGTGCATCCTCATCCACCTCTGCATCCTCTGCCTCCCCAGCCTATCTGGCCTCCCACCAGGCCCTTAAGGCCTTCTGTAGCTCCTCCTTCCTGGAGATGCTCTTCATGGGACATCCAAAGTTCCTGCACAACTGCTTGAGTTGACCTAATTTGTAACTACTTAACATTTCAATATCAAACTCCAGTTCTGCAACATCACTTGCTGGTTTACCCTTTTGAGACATGGTGCGTGGATACTTCAAGGGTCAGATCAAAAATAGAACCAAAAACAAAACACAGTATGTGGTTGCGTAGTGGTCTGCACTAAACTAGTGATGTACACCAATCACTGTGGGTCAAGTACAAATACAGGTTCAAATCCTCACCGCTGACCACCAATGTTAGAAATGGGGGTCTCTAGTTGGCAGAGGTAGGTACCTTTGTCCAAATAGGGACCCTTGTTTCTAATCAGGGTAAGGGGATACACACTTTAGATAACGCCTGCTCACCCCTTGGTAGCTTGGCACGAGCAGACAGGCTTATCCCAAAGGCAATGTGTAAAGTATTTGTACCAACACTCACAGTAACACAGTGAAAACACCACAAAAGGACACCACACCAGTTTAGAAAAATAAAATATCTTTATCTAAACTAAACAAGACCAAAATGACAAAAATTCAACATACACAGTTAAAAATATGACTTTAAAAAGGTTTCAAGAACTTGTACCATAGAAAACTATGGATGTGTGACTTTTCACCAAAGTACCTGTAGATGCGTCAACTTTCCAAAAGCCAAACAGCTGCAGAGTCAGAAAACAAAGAGATACAACACTCCTGAGACCTTGGGGAGGCGATGCGACAGTTCTGCGACACGCAGAGGACGAGTTGCGTCAAATCCGGTCTGTATGGGGAGTGATGCGTCGATTCATTGTGATGGTTCCGGTTCGCAGGTGATGCGTCGGGAAAGTGTGCCGCACAGGTACGATGCGTGGAAATCCGGGATGCGTCAGCGATCGATGCGGCAGCTTTGAGCGGCGCTGTGTCGGTCCCCTTCAGCCACGATCCCTCGATGCGTCGATTCTTGCAGCGGCGACAGGCGCTGCAATGGTTTTTGCAGCGGCACGGCGATGCGCGGAAATTCTTCTCGCGCCGTGGAGATGCGTCAGGAAAACAGCCGCAAGAAGAGCGATGCGTCGATTTTAGCAGTTCTTCACGTTTCTTCTTTCTTCCAGCTCCCAAACAGCAGCAGCAACCTCCAGAGGCCCAAAACTGGCACAGGCACCTCTTGGCAGGCTAGAACTCACAGCAGCAGAGTTCAGGGGAGCTGGGGGTGAAGTATTTGTGTCCCTGAGACTTCAGAACAGGAGGCCAGCACACTTCAGGCCCTTGGAGATCACCTTCAAGCAGGGGACACAGCACACAGAAAAGTCCTTCTCCTTTCCTTGGCAGAAAGAGCAACTGCAGGCCAACCCCAGACACACAGCAAGGGCAGTACTTCTCCTCAGTCTCTCCAGCTCTTCTCCTTGGCAAAGGTTCCTCTTGAATTCCAGGACTGATCTAAAGTTCAGGGGTTTTAGGTCTAATACTTATACCCCAAAATGTCTTTGTTCTCTTTGTGCAAGGAGCTCTGAGCCCAGTTCAAATCAGTCCTGGGGGGCACTCTGCAAGTGCACAACAACATCCATTATCAGTGTGAGCCTTGGCTCCAGACACACCAGAGGGGGGCGGAGCCAGCATTGTGAAAGGCAGGCACAGCCCTATTCAGGTACAGGTGCTACTCCTCCCACCACTCCAACTGCAGATCAGGCCTATTGAGCCTAGGGCTGACTCATCCAGACTCCTGGAGCCACTGCACCGCCCCAGCCCCTGCTACTCCAAAGCCAGACAGTCAATCCACAAACAGGCAGAGGTGCACAGGATGGTTGAACAAGAAAATAGCCACTTTCTAAAAGTGGTATTTTCAAACACACAATTTAAAATCCATCTTTACTAAAAGATGTGTTCTTAAATCCTGAGTTCAGGGATACCAAACTCAATTTTTCTATCTTATCCCTGTGGGAAGATATGCTTGTAAAAAGTTACAAAACATTCCCCATTCTGTCCTATGGGGCAAGGTAGCCTTTCAATAGTGAAAAACAAAATTGGCAGTATTCCACTATCAGGATATGTTATACACACCAGTTCATGTCCTACCTTTCACATACACTGCACCCTGCCCAGGGGGGTACCTTGGGCATACTATAGGGGTGCCCTATATGTAAAAAAAGGGAAGGTTAGGGCCTGGCAAGTGGGTGCACTTGCCAAGTCGACATGGCAGTTAACAAACTGCGCACAGGCACCTGGTGGCAGGCCTGAGAGTTATTTTCAGGGCTACTCATGTACCCACAATCAGTGCTGCAGTCCCACTAGTAGCATTTTATTTACCAGCCCTGGCACACTCAGTGCACTTTACTAGGGACCAACTGGTAAAACAAATATGCCAATCAGGGAGAACCAATCACAATAACAATTTACACAGAGAGCATATGCACTTTAACACTGATCAGCAGTGGTAAAGTGCCCAGAGTCCTAAAGTCAACAAACACAGCTTAGGAAAAAATAGGAGGAAGAAGCAAAAAGTTTGGGTATAACCCTGCAAAAAGGGCCATTTCCAACACATTCCCACATGGTCTCAGCCTATCCTAAGGTCATGCAGCAACAATGTTTGAGCTCTCTCTCGTACTTCTTTGTTGTTGATGCCACTGATCTGAACACATCAGGGGTATAGTGGTATCTTCTAAATTTTGAATGTTTCTAATGGTCCTATTGGATGAATCTCTATTCCCTGTAAGTCTGACGGCTTGTGTATTATGCACATTGAAAATGAAAACTACTTCTTGGCACTTTTCGTCTGATTCTGCAAACAGGCACAGTATTACTTCAAAAGGAAAATATCTTTGGTTGCTTGCAGATTGTAAGGTAATCATACGAAGGAAAGTGGTTGAGGAGCAAGCTATTTGACTAAGCAGAGACTCAATCTTTTTCTGTGACAGCATTTTTTTAAAAAAGATCGGCAAACAAAATAAGTCTTGCCTTTTAATGCATTATTCAAATATTTGGCTAAGTCAGTACTTTTTGTCAATGACACAACACACCATAAATTATCCTATGCTCTCCCTCTGGAAGCTTGGCACAGAGTAGTCAGGCTTAACTTAAGACGTAATGTGTCAGGTATTTGGGCAACACTTCAAACAGTAACACGGTGAAAACACAACAAAAAGACTCCACACCAGGTTAGAACAATAGAGAATAATTTTACAAATACAACAACACCAAAATGCCAAAAATCCAACAGGCAGAAGTCAAGATACGAATAAAAAAACAAAATGTAAAATAGCACTTAAAAGCAATAAACACTTAAATGGGATATCTGGTCACGCTGGACCGGGGAAAGCCAAATGCACACAGCCCGACCACGATAGAACGCGGATCGGATACAGGGACCCACTTAGGCCTCCTGAACAGCAATACCTTGATCTGGGTTTGCGTCGATGTTGAAGAAAATGCGAGGTGCAGCCGAAGCAGGGCAGCTCAGCAAGCAAGAGCACAGCATGGCAAGAGTCCAGCAACACAGCAGTCTAGCAAAGTGGCAGTTCTTTCAGCAGCACAGCAGTTGTTCTTCCTGGCAGAGGGGTCACAGGTCCAGAAGTAAACTGAAGTTAGAGTTTCAGAAGGCCAGTACTTATCCCTGCCGTGCCTTTGAAGTGAGGGAGACTTAAAAAAAAAGCTTTGAAGTGAACAGCAGTCCTTCCTCCCTGTGCTGGCTCCACACTCACTACACAGTCTGTGTCTGGAAAGGACACAGCCTATTCAGGTATAAGTGTGAGGCTGTGCCCAGCTCCTCCCTCCCATCACCCAGGATGGACCATCAAGACACACCTAAGCTTACTTTGTGTGTGGCTGTCTAGAGGGAATAAACAAAGCCCAGCTGTCACCCAGCCCAGACTGAGCAGAGACAGGCAGCAGGCACCAAAAAGTTAAAGTAAGTAAATGCCAACTTTCTAAAAGTGGCACTGCTAAACTGTAACTTAAAGTCCAACTTCACCATAAGTTGTGATTTTAAATTGTGAGTCCAGAGACACCAAACTTGGAGGTCCTATCTCTTCATAATTGGAAATTATACTTATAACATGTATTAATGCAATCCTAATGTTATCCTATGGGAGAGATAGGCCTTGCAGTAGTGAAAAATGAATGTAAGAGTTTTTCACTACCAGGACATGTAAAAATTAAAAGTACATGTCCTACCTTTTAAATACACTGCACCCTGCCCTTGGGCTGTCCAGGGCCTACCTTAGGGGTGACTCGTATCTATTAAAAAGGAAGTTTTAGGCCTGTCAAGAGGTTTAACCCACCAGGTCGACATGATAGTTTACAACTGCACATACAGGCTCTCCAGTGGCAGGCCTGAGACATGGTTAAGGGGCTTCTTAAGTGGGTGGCCCACTAGTGGCATTTAATTTACAAGCCCTGGGCACATGTAGTGCACTTTACTAGGGACTTATAAGTAAATTAAATATGCCAATTTGGTATTAGCCAATGTTACCATGTTTAGAGGAGAGAGCACATACACTTTAGCACTGGTTAGAAGTTGTAAAGTGCTCAGAGTCCTAAAGCCAACAAAAATGAGGTCATAAAAAGGAGGAGAAGGAAGGCAAAAGGTTTGAGAGGGCTTTTTTTTTTTAGCAATAATCAAGCTGCCACAGCGTGCTAACATGTATGTGTGCATGCATCACCACACATGCACATGTATGCATTATGTTTCAGTAGCCATTTTCTTTTTTTTCTTTTAACTTTTAATTTACTGTTTCAAGATGGCAGGTGCCAATCTTGGAGTCGTAAACTTAAAACAAACACGCATTAGTGTGTTGGAGTTTTTGTGCATCTCATATTTTTGTTTAGTATTAACAACGCGAAGTGCGCAGATTTACTTTCAGGTATACATGTTTATAGTAATATAGTGCTAATGCAGAGGAAACAAATTTGCTATGACTCGTAAAAGTGTGTTATTCAGGGTTATGTTAACTAGGCTGAATTTAGCCCTAGACCCATCTTGTTCAAATTGGATGTCCCCTCCTGAATGTATGCTGTTCATTATTTCTGCAGCACCCAGTCAAGCAGTGTCATGTTTGTTTATTTCCATTGACATTGTTCTTGCTGTTCTCAATGAAATCTTTCCAGCATGGTCACTATAAAGTCTAATTTCCCAAAGACCTTCCACTAGCTCTCAGTACCCTATTTATTCATAATAATTTGCTGTTGTTCATGTAACTAGTTTGTCCTGCCATCTCCAGATGACATTAGCATAGAGTGGGCAGAATCAATATTCATGTAGAGGAATAGTGTATATATTCTAAGGCAATATCACATTTTATAAAGCTGTGCTCTGATTTGCTGAGAATGTAATTCTTTTGCTCACACTATGGTGATTTTGCTGAATTTGATTATTTGCTACACAGAAAAATGGTTTAAAAAAACAAAACTGATTTTGGGGAGGGGGGAGCCGGAGAACAGTCCTGTTGACTTTCTGATGCTACAAGGTTTGCTGTGCTTTTCTCTATTGATTTTGCTGCTCACTTTGGACTTAAAGTTTTTCTCATTTCCACATTATTCTATAAAGCCCTATTCAGAGAACTTTCAGTGGAAATTACTTTATGCATTTGAATTTATGATCTCTGTACCACACTTTTTGAATTCTTATAATACATCTTTTACACTTTAGTCCTGATCTAGAGCTCAATCATTGATTGGGCCATAGTTAATTCATTCTATACTGATAAGTTGTGAGGTGCCTAATTTTGGGAAAACAGTGCCTCATGAAATTGAGGTTTAACACCATCTTCAATTCATCAATCTGTGGGCCAATTATTAAGGTAATATTGATGGGTGTACAATCTTAGTTCCCCTGAAGCCACAAAAGTGCACTAAAGAGAGTGGCCAGTAGCAAATTAAAGCTGCCTTGCCCTTTCAAAAAGAAAACAACTTTTTCTTAGAATGTAAAGGGGAGGGGCAAGGTGGAAACACATGAGCAGTTGGGGGGACAGTCAATGTTGAAGTTGGAGGGGGGCAATGGGAAACAAGGGCTATGAGAGCAATGGATGAGCTGGGGGTGATAAAAAAATCAAATGGGAAGGGTGAGGTTAGCAACAGACGAGCAGTGAGGGGGAGAAAAAGAGTATGAGGGCAAGGATTTCAGGGTAACGTAGCACACAAAGGACAGAGCTAGAAAACACATTTACTCCCATGAAATACTGACATAAAAAAAATATTTGCTCTCTGATTTAAAGTAGTGGAAGGATGTCGATCATTAAATCAAAAGGGTGGTGAAGCAGCTTTGACACAAAGGAGAGACAAATAAATGAAGAGGAAGGAAAGGCATTGAATAAAAGCAAGCAAATGAGATTGACAATAAAGTCAATCAATTGTAAGCAATGGGCTGACCTAAAGCCCACTTTAAATATGGGTAGTGTTCACACTAAGTCTTCAAAAACAGACAACTGAAAGCTGTCTGTCGGTGAGACCTAACAGAAGGATTTAAGGTCTAAAGTTAATATGTGGGGGTAAGAGTAAGTCCAATATTAAATAAGACTGAAAGGTTTTCACCCTTGTTTGAGGATAGTGACAGGGTTGAGGAGGGACATAAAAAGTATTCAGAGTTATAGTTTCTTCTAGCAGTGCAGCAGGTATAAGACATCCATCTTACTTCGGTGTCATTATAGGCTGGAATAGATCCTCCACTTTTTGGCATAAATGAAATTAGCTGGTTCTAAATCATGCAGGATTTTGAACTTATCACTGTGAACCATACAAGCATATGACGAAATGAGAGACTGATTGATTTGATGAGATTAAGCGTTGGGAATGACCAATATATAGAAGCTGTGAAAATAGGAAACCTTATGGTAAATGACATACTAGGTCATTGGGAGTCCAAATGCGAGTAAGCAACTTACTGTGGCATGCATTGATTGATTTTGGAGATAAGTATCATAGTGTATGTTCATTATTTCCAGCTTTACTGATAAGATTCCCTATTTCGATGACAAAATTGGTTTCTAGTATCTACAGAATAGGGAAGGAGTGTATTGTCTTCCAAAAATGTCCTGTTGAAATATCACATAGTATTTTTTTTCTCGAAACTTTTTCACTTTGTTAAAATTAAAGGTATGTATTTGACATTGGTCATTGTGACTACTAGCAAGTCCAATGGGCACCTCATGGTCTCACAGACATACAGAACAGACACAAAAAGATAGGGCTAATTCATCAGAGTTTGTTTTAGCAGATCCCCACCGGCATGTACTCCTGGTCTTCATCCCTATGAAATGCTTGAAGTGTAGTGAAGGTATGCAAAACCTAGTGTAGTACTCTGAGATGATGGGTTGAGAGCGTTCTATGGAATGGTGTCATAGTATTCTGTGGAATGCTGCGAGACCTAGGGCGGAATGTTTGTGCTTAAGTCTGTGACAATTGAGCTGACTCACTGAGACTTAGAGGCTGTGCTGTTTAGAGCTCCACTCGCAATAAAGTTTATCTGAATTTAACAACCAGAAACTTCCATGCATCTTTATAAGGAAAATTGATACATCTTTTTGTTGAGGGGGAGCAGGGCTGTTGAAGAACCCACTGTGCATTAAACGTAAAGGAGCCACTAACTTGAAGACATGTTGAACAGATAAGCATTTAAAAATATGACTTGGCCACCTCTGGGAAGGGGATATGCTGGCATGATTGTTCTTGTTTAAAGAGACCCACCTGGTACTGCCAACATAGAGGTCTGCATAGCTATGCCAGCCAGTGCATAGAATGCTCCCTTAGCGTTGTTAAGTGCGTTCCACTGCTAGCAGTGATGCGCTCCATCTGACGCTCCATTACGTTGTCAGCTTCTACTCCATGCTACTTTGAGCACCATCTTGGTTTGGGGAGGTTCACAAGTCTCAGCATATACAGCCTCTGTGCTGATTAGCCATGACTTTTATACAGCCGCTGTGCCAATTAGCCACGTCTCGGTATTGGGTCGCCATCTTTGATTGGGGAATCGCGGAAGGAAATTGGTTTATAAAAGGCAATATTGTGTCCAGACAAAATGTTAGCAATGTTTTCAGAAGAGTGACACGCACACTTATTATGTCCAAATAAAATCTTAAGCATTTCCAAAGCATGAACAGTGACACACACTCTCAGTGTATCCAGCCTAAAATTACTATAATATCTGTTTAAAGTTTAACAGACATTTCAAACATTTCTCAAGCGAGAGGGTGTCCATGCCAGTCAAATATATAAAACAACCAGTAAGTGATACTGTTGATTACAAGCATGTCAGTGTTTTGGAATTTTATTTAGTGACAGGTGCAGTGTTATGTGTACTTACGTAGGTTAAAGTAACTTAAAGAGGTAAGTGACACACACACTTTTTTTTTAAGAGTGCTTGTGTTGGTATTGATGCAGCATTGAGCATCAAGAAGCTTAAGGGCACTTCTGTCGCAAGCCTCTTGTATTCCTTGCTACTGTCAGTGGTGCAAGACTTACTTTCTACTCATTGTTCTTGTCTCATCATCAGACAGCTGATTTTGTTAAGGGCACTTTTGTCTCGAGCTACAAGCATTCTAGGTTACTGTCAGTGTTGTGCACACTTATTCTCTGTGCAATGTTCTTGCCTCATCATCGTTGAGCTAACTTCATGTTTGGGAAACTCTCCGATCAGTAAATCCACCTCCTCCTTTTTTGGAGGAGGTGGTGATCCCCCTGTAAATTGGAGGAATTGATTTGATGCGTTCCAAACTTACCTGGGTGCTATTGGCGCATCTAGATTCTGTACTGAAAGGAAAAGGTACTTACAGTTACACTCTATTGGTTTTGAGGATCATTCAAGTCTATGAACACTTACATGATGTGGCAAGAGTAGAAGGTGAGGTCATCGATGAACACACGGAGTCCATAAAGGAGTTTGAGACAAGGTTTGATGTTCAACCGAGCATAATGTTATTACGCCATAAATCTTTTTTGAGAAAACAGCTTATAGGTAAAAATGTAGATACCTATGTGTCTGCACTTAGACAATTGGTTGCAGAATGCAATTTTGAAAATCTTACTGATCTATTGGTTTGTGACCAATTTATAAATCATTGTTCCAACAAAACAAATCAATAAAAATTGTTGTCTCTAGGCAATCCAACGTTGGATGAAGCATTACGCATTACTAAAAGCATAGAGACGTCTTAGATCTCAGAACTCAGTGAAAGTGTTCTAAGACAAAAGTGACATTGTTAATGTTGTTAAGCATAAAGACAGCAATGTTGTAAAAGATGTTGGAGTCAAAGAGGGTAGAGAACCTGTGACATCAAGTAAGAGTAGTTTTTTCAATCAAACACATTTCTGCCTTAGGTGTGGAAAACACACTCACCTCAAGGGAGGGAGGATTTGTCTGGCAAATTTGTCACATGCAGAAGTTGCAATCAAGTGGGACACTTTGCCAAGGTGTGTCAGCGACAAAAGAAAACTCCAGGGAAAAGGATCAATGTGGTCACTGAAGGATCAGGTGAAGGGTGCGACTACAGTTTTGACCAACTATAGAACAACTTGAAAGATATGTTTTTGGTAATTACAGAGGGAGAGGTTAGGACTGGTGAGCCCTTCACGTGTGTTGACCCCTACATTGAGGTATTGGTGGGTGACCAAATGCCGAAACTGCTGTTTGATTCAGGAGCAAGGATCACAATGATCACTGAAGACCTTTTTCAGGAAAAATGGCCCGGCAGAGTGTTAGAGCCTTCGGATCATGCTCCTGTGTCATACGAGGGCAGGAGAATTCAGTTGGCTTGATTGTTTTGAAGACATCTTAGTTTTCAGGGGTAGGAAAAGCTTTGGGAAAATATACGTTTAAATCAAAGGTTTGTGCATTGTGGGTTGATTCCACCAGGGGCTTCTCCACATAGTTTTGAGGCCGCGAACCAATGACCAAGTCTCGGTTATTTGCAAGGGTCACACGCAAGAAGTGAGAGCCAAGTTCCCATTAGTGTTTTCTGAGAATGTGGACACCATCAAAGGTTTCTGTCACAAGATAAAGGTTAAGGAAGGGTCCATTCCCAAAAAGCACAAGCTTTGCAGGGTTCCATTTTCCATCAGAGATGATTTAGAAAAACAATTGAAGGGATTCTGTGACATATGTATAATACAGCCCATCAAATCTTCTCTTTGGATGTCTCTGTTAGTGGTTGCGCGTAAATCAATGGGAATATGAGGATTTGCTTAGATTTGCATAGCCTCAATAAAGCTATATGGGTAGATTGTCATCCCTTCCAAAGATTACTGACCTGTTAGCAGTTATTTCTGTGGTGAAGTGGTTTAGCAAGCTGGACTTAGCCTCGGCATACCATCAGGTGGTCTTAGAACCGTCCAGGCATTATACAGCATTTGTGTCTCTGGTTGACACTTTCCAGTATTGCAGGATGCAGGTAGGGATGGCCTCAGCAGCCTCAGTATTCCAGAGGTTAATGTGCTAACTATTTAAGAGAATGAAAGAAGTGGTGACATTCCACTGTGACGTGCTGATCTTTGCAGCATCCATAGAAGAACACAACATTATTCTTAACCCAGTGCTGTGCATTTTGTAGGATAAAGGCGTGGTCCTTTAAATGGACAAGTGTGAGTTGTTAAAAAACAAAGTGGAGTATTTAGGCCATGTTGTGTCGGGCCATAGCTTTAAACCATGGCCAGATTTGGTTGATGTCATTATTAATACTGTGGCACCTATAGATAAAACAGTCCTAAAGTCATTAATGGGGTTGTCCAAATTCTATGCCTGGTTCATTCTTGACTATGGATCTCACATAAAGGCCCTGACCGGATTGGTAAAGAAGAATGTGTCTTTTGTTTGGGGCACCGAATGTCAAAAAGAGTTTGATTGGATTAAAAAACAGTTGGCAAGCTCTAAGGTTCTCAAACCTTTTAACCCCAAATTACCTTGCTGTATAACTGTTGATGCCAATAATTATGGTTTGGGGGCAGTGCTTACCCAATGTGATGCTGGAGAAGAAAATACTATTGGGTATGCGTCCAGGGTGCTTAGGGTTCCAGAAATACACTTCTCCACTATTGAGAAGGAACTATTGGCTTGTGGGTCATTCAAAAATGTAAGCCCTATGTATAGGGAACTAAATTCACTATAAGATTGATCACAAGCCTTTAGTGACAATTTTGAGTGGAGACAAGATCAAGGGTCAAACTACTCACATAGCTAGATTGTCAACTAGCTGTTGCAATTTCATTTTGAGATTGACCACATACAAGGTATGAAAAATGCAAGGGCTGATTTCTTATCCAGGTCTTCTTCAAAGAGAATTGATGAATCAGATGTGGATGATGAAATGTGTGAGGAGAGTTATTTGACTGCAGCAATCGACTTGGAAGAGATGTGTAGTATCTCTGAATCTGAAGTCAGAAATTGTTGCTTATGAAGTCCTCAAACAAACCTTTAAGTATATTATGAAGGGATGATACAATGAAAAATCTGTTGAGGTTGTGTGTCAACCTTTCTGGAAGGTGGTAGACGAACTGTCAGTGGAGGACAGTCTGTTGCTTAGAGTTGAGAAATTGGTACCACCTGCAGGTTGGAGGTACATGCTTATCAAGATGGCACATGCGGGACACTTTGGGTGTACTTTCACCATGCACTGCCTAAGGCAAACATTTTGATGGCCTTCTATGGACAGAGAAGTAGATGAATATGTGAGCAAATGTGCCATGTGCACCACATCAGAGAAAAGTTTGTTATAAGGAAGCCTAGTTTACAAGTGATAGAATGCTGTCTTGTGCATGGGAAAAGGTCAGAATTGACCATGTTGGACCTTTTTATGTTCTTCCAAGGTAGTGGCATTATGCATTGGGTGTGGCTGTCCTATACGCAAAGTGGCCTGAGGTGAAATTTGTGATGGAACCCAAGGGAAGGGAATGCCAATCAAAAAAAGAGGCGAGATGTACGGTGGTCCTTTTGTGGTGGACAAGGTTTGTGGCCATGCGGTCAGAGTAAATGGATGTAATTAGTGGAATGTGGGCAGATTGGTGAAGTGTGGAGGTGATCAGGGTGAGATCGTGCCCTAGGGACACATGTAGTATAGCCAAAGGGTGGTGGTCAGTCCAGTTTCTCCATTCTACAAGAAGGCAATGAAGGGGTTTACAGGAGCTACCGTGTACCGTGTTAGGTTTAGATAAGTCTGTTTATGGTAAAGTATAATATGTATTAAAATGTGATAAATTGTCCAAGTCATCACACTAATGTGTTAAAATATCCAAGTCATTACTCTAATGCAATTTTTTCTTGTCATCACTCATGCATTTTGTAAAGTGTTAATGTAGATGTACTTGTCATCACTCTAATGCATTTTGGTTATCAAAGTTAATTTATGGTGCAAGGTATTTATTCATTTAGGATTAGTATTTAGTCATTTTAGTTTATACGTTTTAGATATTTAGAATGTTTTTATACTAGATAAATGTTTTTGTTTTTTTAGGTTGCTATGTGTCTTTGTTTTAAGGGGTAGTAATGTAGTACTTGGAGATGATGAGTTAATGGCATTCTATGGAATGCTGTCATGGCATTCTGTGGAATGCTGTTACACCAAGGGAGAAATGTTTGTGTTTAAGTCTGTGACACTTGAGCTGACTTGCTGAGGCTTACAGACTGTGATGTTTGGCAGCTCCACTCGCAATAACCTTTATCTGAATATAACAACCAGAAGCCGCCTTGCGTCTTTATAAGGAATATTGCTACACCAAGCTATTTCCAGGATAGTTATTTGTTAAGAATGTGGATAAACTCCATTGATTATATTTCACACACTTTGCTTACTTAGCTTTTTATCATACACCTATGTTTTTGCATAATTTTCACACACAGGAGACTGGTTCAAGTAAACATCTGTTGGGGGAAATGTGAAACTGGATGTGTGCAGAATGCTTTGTTCCATGTTCCATTAACATTTTCCATGTGACTTTACAAACTGTATAGAAAATACATTTAGCAAGTTTCCTGCTTGACTTTTTTATGAATGGATATACCTCGAGTTCACTTTTGATGCATACAACTTCTCATTACATTGACCTAATATAATATATGGAATTACGTTTTGCACCCGAGGTCATACTTTGAGTACAATTTTCAGGCATTGATCTATCTAACACATTATGGAGGTATCTCACTTTGTAGACGAGGATATAGATTATATACATTTTCACAGAGAGAACAGCCCAAGCATATTTTGTATAATACACATAAGTTTGCTTAAACTTCTGCATATTACGGGTGGAAAAATTAACACTAATTCACCCACTCTGAAACTACCATGCAAGCAACTCAAAATCACTTAAAACTTAAAATCAAACTATCTTTAATATACCATCTACTGTATTAGGTACTCTTCTCTTAGGACATATTCAATTACAAGATACTTCATTATCATATCCATATAATATACAAAATATCTTTATTGTACTCTCACACACCAAATTATTATATCAGTACATCTATTTATGCAACATGTTTGCATATTTGTAAATCGCACTAATCACCCGCAAAGGTATCCTTGTTCTGAGAAGGAGTGTGTACCTAGCCCTGCCTATGGTAAGCTGGTTAGTTGAAAAGCCAAATCTTCAGCTTCTTGCGGAGTTCAAGAAGAGAGAGGAGGCTCTGATGTGGAGTGGGAGGTCATTCCACGATTTAACAGGCCGTTCCACACTTTGTACTTGCTTAAAAAAAATATATGCAAGTTATTTACGGTCATGAACACCATTAAAAGTGTTCATTTTAATACTTTACGTCATTTGGGGCTATATTTTAGGGTGGGACAGAACTCTCTGATCATATTTATTGAAGCTTTAAGTACGCTGTAGGTTGTTACAAATAATCGTCAAGCAAATATAAAAAGAATTCAAATGTGAAACGAAACTCCGGTTTTATTCATATTATTGGGGCAGATGTATCAACATTGGGGCACATGCATCAAAGGTTTTTGCGATCGCAAACGGTGCGATTCGCAAAAATCGGCCGTTTGCGACCGCAAATTGGCCTTTGGAGATGCATGAAAGTAGTTTCTATGCGTAATTTAAGAATTCGCAATTATTTGCGAATTCCTAAATTACGATTGCATTTAAGGAATCGCAATTTGCGATTCCTTAAATGCAATGCTAGAAGCACTTTCAAATAGCGATTTCGCTATTTGGGACCGCAAATTACAGACAAATCAAACTTGTCTGTAATTTGCAAAACTTTGAAAAATGCACTAAAATGCATTTTTTAAAGTTTTAGATTACACACACACATGCCCATGGGGCATGTGTGTGCACTAACATGGGTGCACATCACAATTTCAGGGGTGTAACAGGGTGTCCTTTTGACACCCCTGCACCCTTGAAATTGCATGCGCAATTTGCGAGTACCTATTGGTATTCGCAAATAGCGCTGCAATTTCCCATTCATTCCTATGGGCCTGTAGGCCCATAGGAATGAATGGGAAGCCATTCCTTATTTGCGACTCGCAATTTGCGAGTCGCAAATAAGGAATGTGAAGGAATCGCTATTATTATAGCGATTCCTACATGCATAGGCTTTTGCGATTCCTTAATTGCGATTCCTTAATAATCGCAATTAAGGAATCGCAAAGCCTACCTTGATGCATGTGCCCCATTAGTCTTTGCGAGTCCTTAATAGCGAATTTTACCGATTCGCTATTAAGGACTCGCAAAATGCAATGTATGTAGGTTTCACAATTAAAATAGCGATTCCTACGCATTCCTTATTTGCGACTCGCAAATAAGGAAAGGCTTCCCATTCATTTCTATGGGCCAAGAGGCACATAGAAATGAATGGGAATTGCATGTACAATTTGCGAGTACCCAATAGGTATTCGCAAATTGCGCATGCTATTTCAAGGGTGCAAGGGTGCCAAAAGGACACCCTGTTGCACCCCTGAAACATGCATGTGTGCACATGTGGCGCACATACATGCCCTAAGGGCATGTATGTGCGCCACATGGCACTTTGAAAAATGCAAAAAGTGCATTTTTCCAGGAAATCGCAAATTACCACCAACTTGAAGTTGGTGGTAATTTGCGATTCCTTAAGGCCAGATCACAAATTTTGGGTGCTTCCAAAATTGCCTTAAGTGCATTCGCAAAATAGGGAATCGCAAATTTTGCGATTCCTTATTTTGCGATGGCCTTTTGGGATGATACATCCCAAAAGGCTTTTTCCCGTTCGCAAACGGGCCGATTCTGCGAATCGGCCCGTTTGCGAACGGGAAAAACGCTTCTTACATCAGGCCCATTGTCATTACATCATGAAGTCAACTGATTTTCAGAGCTCAACAGTAGGAGGAGTTTTAGTAAACTTTTCTTCCCTAGCTGTAAATCACAGTTAAGTTTGTGAATTATCATAAAGCGTTACTGTTAAGTGACTTAATCAACCACCCCGTGATGAGCTGGTGGTTTTAGTCCCATCTGCAGTGGGCGGGTGCTTACATCTCACCTCTACTATTTCCATTGTTGGAAATAGTCCTGATATGGGAGAGAGGTCACAGTCCTGATATAAACTATGACTGAGCTCCCACTGTCCTCATACAAAAGTTCCCTCAGAGGTCAGCTAGAAACCATCAAAGTAGGCGCATCTACAGTTTACAAAACAACCAATGAAAACATGCAGTACGATTTAAAGTCACTACCAAGTCCACATCAAGTTTGATCAAAGTATATATTTTTGATTAGGAAAATAACGCCAAAATTAGGAAAATGGAAATCAGGTAACGTGAAAGTTGGTCTTTGGATGATAACTATCACTTAGAACAATTAGATACAGACAGGTTAAATATAAACCAAACCTATCTTGTGTTTCTGGTAACAATAACATAAGCTAGACAGAGAAGGTTAAGGGAAGTGGTGGAATCTTTCAATTCCCAAAATCATAGCTTTGAAAACTCTGGTCACTAGAGGCCAGAAGTTCGACAACAAACTTCACCAGGGAACCTCAGTCCAGGAATGTTCACAGATGCCAGATGGCTAGTGAGAAGTCAGCCACTTAGAAACACACTTTTTCCTCTGGGGCATTCCATTCCATTTTGCAGGAATTCAAATGTATGTTCTTTCAGGAATCCTCAAGGTATATTCTGTGCCTCTGCCTCCTTGAATGGCATTCTTGAGGTTTATTCTCTGGGACCATGTACTCATAAGTTCGATATGACCCTGCTTCTTCAAATTACCCTGGAATTCTCGAGAGAGAAAGATCTCCCCCTGGGTTCACAGAATATCTCCAAACAAATCTGCCTTCAGGGGCTAGCTCTCCAGCAGACCAGGTGAGGTGTTCACTGCAAAATGATAGTTCACTTAACCTGGAAAACAAATTAATAAAAAAGATTTCCTGATCTGGAACAAGTCCTTGGAATCAAGAGGTGGGAATATCATTCCTAATGTTCCTCCATAGGTAGACAGAGAAAGCCAGGGATTTCTTCTCATCTGGTCTGAAGAAAATTGCCTCTGCACATGTACATCAGGGCTTATCATAGCAAGCCATTGGTAAGGCCTGAGAGCCTCTCCTGCTCCAGTCCTCACACTCATCCTCCCTTTTTCCTACAGCCTGCAATCTCCTCAATTTGCAAACGTCCGGTTATAGTTAGCTAAGTCTAATTAAACCACCTATTATATATTTTTTTCTGCTATAAAACAAAACAACACAAAACCAATTAAAAAAACTTATGTATGAACTGCAATCATCACTTTTTTATTCTATCCATCTCAATCGTCTCAGGCAATGTAAACAAAAATATGCACTTAGAGACAATTAGATTGCAGTAGACTTCTAATAAACGTTATCAATAATAATAATAGTAATTATGCTAATACAACATGCCATTGCTAAAGTTGTGGGTGATTTACTTTCAAGCTACGCGGGTTCACAGAGAGCATTGAGAAGCTAATTTGTATTGAAGTGTAGTTTCTGTATTCATTACTGGGATATAGAAAGTGAAGCTGCCTTGCCTCCAGGTGTCAGCTGTGATTTGCCTAAGGCAAAATAGAGGAAGGATGACTAGCAGGGCTCCTGTCATGTTTTTATCCTCATGAAGACTATGATGGCATGCCGGGAGGTGCAACAATCCCTGTGCTCTTGTGCACACCCGTTGGAGCATCTGTGAATCCATAAAGCCTGCCAAGTGGGAAAATAAAATGTCCGGACCTCACTTGCACTCGCTTTGAGGATATTTGAGGCACTGACACATCGGTACTAGATGGGGGCAAGAGGACCTTTCTTTTATTGGTGATGGTGATGAAGTCCCTTTAATATTTGATTGACTGGTCCCCTCACTGGCAGATAGACGTTCGTTTAATTCAAGTTTATTTGGACCGTTGGTCCTCAAACATTACATATATTTGTTAAAATACATCTAAAATTACACATCCTTAAATACATTAAAACACATCTTAAAACACATTATTATAAAACCCTCCATCAATTATATCAGGGTGAGTTATTATGCTAAAACTCATTTAAAAAAAAAAAAAAAAAAAAATGCCTTCACTCTTTGCATAAATTTCCCAATGGCAACGGCAATATCTAAATGGCTCATTTCTGTCACCAAAATTACTGCCTGGGCCCTATTTTTAATCTCATATTTCCTGAATATCGGTTTTAAAAACATAATTTGAATATCAAGAAACTTCTGGCAATCCATTAAGATATGTAACAAGTCACATGAGGTGCCCAAAGTGCAAATACATCTTCCCGTCTTATCGATCATTGAGCTTTTTACCACATTATTTACATAACAAGGGTTCACCCCAATTCTTACCCTTAAAACTTCTCTTCGTAAATGACAGTCAGGTAACCTGTCAACATAGGGGAAGCATTGTTTGTTTTTCCATGCAGCAATCATAAAATGTACTGAGGTTTTGTTCGAAAGGTAGTTTTGGTCCTGTACCTGCGATATTTCTTTCCCTTGCGTCCTAAGTACCTTCTTATCAATATTAATCATGTAAGTAATGGGGCACAGTTTAACCTTCATCAGACAACACAGCTTCGTCATGATAGCTCTAGTCTCTCTCGCCCATTTTAGTTCGCTATTCTTAATTTCGTTTTTACACCATTGTGATATTTTGGAGTTCTCACCTACTCCTAGGCGTTGCCAGAAACCAAGTAGGGCCATACCGGCTAAAATGCCCCATGAGGTCAGTCCCAATTTAAGTCTTACGGCCTGGACCATTGCCGACAAAGGGAGTGTGAATAGGTTTTTAAAATTTTTACCTTCCTCAACATCCCAACCCTCTTTGCCGCTCAGGTATAACAGTTCCGCACCATACAGAAATTGCGGGGGTACCATGGCCGAATAAGCTTTTAAAACTGGTCTATCTGACATCGCACCATAAGCTTTGTTAAATAGTTTCAGTCCGCTAATCGATGCTGATGTTCTTAATTTTAGTGCATCTAGGTGGGTATGCCATTTCAGACTTCTTTCAAGCCACATTCCCAAATACCTATATTCTGTGACCGTTTCTACTTTCTCAGCCCCCAAAAACCATGTGAACCCAACTTTCCTCCGGCCAAAGCTCAAGGTTTTAGTTTTGTCCATATTAACAACCAGTTTTTTCTTGCGGCAATAATCATTCAATTCATTTAGTTTCCTTTGCAGGCCAATTTCGGTTTGATCCATAATCACAAGATCGTCCGCATAGAGCAAGCATGCAATATGCTTACCATCTTGTTTCGGGCTTGCCCCATTTACGTTCCCTAAGGTCAATGGCAAATCTGCTAAAAACAGAGAAAACAGCAGGGGGGCCAATATGCATCCCTGCCGCAACCCGTTCCCAATCTCAATCTTCCCAGATAAACTTCCATCTATGTCTAAAATTATCTGGGCCCAGTTCTTTGTATGGAGAATTTGTATCAGGCTTAGCAAAACCTTTGGGATACCATACCTAATTAGGGTCTCCCACAACAGCTCCCGGTCCACCAAATCGAAGGCTGCGCGGAAGTCCACAAAACAACAGAACAGACTTCCCTGCTGTTCAATCGACTTCCGCGCTATGGACCAGAGAGCAAAGCATTGGTCAATTGTGGAGTGGCCTGCTTTAAACCCCCCTGTTCCGGGGGTATAATCTGATTTTCCTCCGCCCAGTCTTTAAGTAATCCCAAAATGGCTTTCGCAAAGACTTTTTCCCTATATCCAGGAGATTTATTAACCTATAGTTTTTGGGTGATTTTAGATCACCCTTCTTATGAATTGGTCTTATAATTGCACCCCTCCAACTTTCTGGTACAATCCCTGTCTCCAAGATCACTTGGAAAATCTTTGCGAAAAACTCTGCCCACCACTCGGTTCTAGTTTTTATTATCACTGCCGGAAGATTATCTGGGCCTGCGGCACGAGTAAGGTTCAAACTTACTATAATTTTCTTTACATAACTAGAAGTAAAATATTCTTTTATGTCGTCCCTCACCCGTGACCAAACTAAGGACCTTGCCTCTTCTTGTATTGACCATTTCCCATATATTTCTCCTAGGTAACCCACCTAGTCATCTTCAGGGACCATACAGTCTAGGGATCCTACTTTTCTACCCGCACTTTCTTGGACCAATTTCCAAAATCCTTTGATATCTCTAGTTTCAATTACCTCCAACATGTTTGCCCAGCAGTTATCTTTATAAATTCTTTTTTTATTCCTAATTAATGTTTTATATTTTATCCTTGATGACTGGAGGGACTGAGATAAATCCACATTAAACCTTACCCTTAATCTTCTCTCCTTCTGCCTGATCTGTGCCTTGGCTGCACAGCATTCTTTGTCAAACCAGGCGTGCACATTTTTATTGACTCTGTGACTTCCAGACCCTGACTTTCTTGATTTAAATTTTATCTTTAGAGTATCCACCAACTTACTTATGGTGGTTTCAAACCAGATGCTTCCATTTCTAGATGGGATTTCTTCTAAGGGGATAGCCTGCTGGGTTTGCTTTAGCTTCTCAATATGTTCCTCTGTTATACTAGTTGTCAGCCGTTTAGGGTAATCCACATGTACCTGTAGAACCTTTTCTCTATTTTTGCTACTTGATAAGTATAATTCTGTCCTCAATGGGTAATGATCGCTGCCTTTCATTTTTACCACCTCAAAATTTTTGATTAGGCCAAAACACCAGGCATGGGAAAACACATAATCTATTGGGCAGGGTTGCTGGCCCTTCATAAAAGTGCGTCTCGCTGGCCGATCCGACTGCATTCTCCCATTTACACATACCATGCCTAATGAGCCCATCAACTGTGTAAAAGTCGCATCCTGTGGCGAAATCTCTCCTCTAGGGAATTTGGCCACTTCAATATTATAAGATGTTAATAATTCCTTGTGCCAACTATCCACCCTTCGGGGATCCAATCTATGGTTAAAATCACCCAACACCAATAATACATCCTTCTGATAGTTTACACTTACAGACGCTATATCCTCTTTTAGCTTTCCCAGGTTCTCCTTATAATCATGGTCCTTTCCCTTCTGTATATATACATTTATGATACATATTCCATCATAACAAGGATCCGACTTCTGTAGCAGAACCCTACAGCCTAGTGCCCATTTACAGTGTAACTTCACATTTTCAACCTTCCTGGCTATCTGTGTGGAGATCAACGTTAGTTGCCCCCCCGATGGCCTCCCCAAGGTGTTTTTCTTTGCTGCTTTAGAGTGTTGGGCAAATCCTTCTGTAACTAGGGTTGCTAGGGTATCGTCACACAGCCAGGTCTCCTGCAGGCACACAATATCGTTACTCCTAATGAATTTATCAAAATTCTCTTGAATCGATATTTTCTTGTAGCCGTTTATATTCCATGATAGAATTGATAGGCTGTGTGACGACCCATGCTCCTAGTCGATTTCGCTCAGGTACCCCTCCTCTTCGTACTCCACAAATTCTGGGGATGCTAGGACATTAAACCTATTTCCAGCAAGTATATCTCTTTCGTATCTTGCAGTTTCGTTATCAGTTATAGTTATCGCAAGATCCTCCTTCTTATTCCAACTTGAGTTAATTAATCTTATCTGCCGTAACCCTAGTCCAGCATGGTTCGTAAGGAAGTGCTGCCCCTGAATTTCCTCCCTTCTTACCAATCTAATCCCCTCATTTTTAGCTTTTTCCACTGCGGCTTTCACCAAGGCAGAGTAGAAAAGGACCTTGGTTCCTTCACCCCCTTTACTACTTGTGACGAACCCTACTTCTCTAAGGTCCTCTGTGCCAATGCTGCAGAGGCTTACACATTTTGACAGGGAGAAAAGAAGTTGTGATCGATTTAGTGGGTTTAATTTCCTAGCTTTTTTCCCGCCTTTACCCTGGCCAGAAGGTTCTAGGAAAACCCATGGGTTGGGGGTACATTCTTGCCTTACACCATGGGGGGCCCCCATTAATCCAGCTCCCCTTCTCTTTGCTAGTATATCCACTTTATCTTTTTTCATAAGGGCCTTACTACACCTAGGACTTCTAGGTCCCAATTGTGCGATTATCCTCTTTTCTGTGACTTTCCCCTCCTTCACTCCCGGAGTTATCATCGGATTGCTTTTGCTATACTTTGATCTATCTAGCTGATTCCAGTATCCTTCTTGTTCAGCTAGGGGCTTTACCTTATTCTCCTTTGACCTTTGCATCACTTTCCTTACTCGGGCTTCATGTTCATTCCCTACTCCTTTCCCTCTTCTCACCTTCCTTACCGGTTGCCTTATAGGTTGTCTATTTCTAGGGGCGACCTCCTCCCCCCTAAACCTCGAGAAGCCCTTCATATAATATCTCCTTTCACCCCATTTCCTTATAATCATTCGCTGTCGGGATATATAAACACTTGGTTCCTCTTTCTGTGAATTGGGAGCCCTTAACACAACTTCCTCTTTGCTACCTACCCCGTCCTGATCTTTACCAACCGGTCTAACTAATGCCGGCATTAACCCTTTAATTTGTGTCAACTCACCTAACATTGCTTTAAACTGCTCCCCTTGTGTTTTTAAGAATTCATTATTCAATACAGATACCTCTAACAGGCCTTGCAAGGTTTTTTGGAGGATCCACATAACCTCAAGCATAGAGGCACTCGAGGTTCCTGTGACCTCCAACCCCTGCAATGGAGAGCGCAACAATTCACTCCCTGTACCAAAAGAGCACTCTGCGCCAGCGTTCTCATTAATTTGGGCAGTTGTTCCATTACTGCCTTTTATGCTCAGTTCCTTGCTACTTGGCATTTCATCTTCACCTTCATCCTCAATTTCGTGCTCAAATGACCGCTGGAACATTCTTGGCGAAGAGGACAGCCGTGGATTCAAAGATACCCCAGAGATATTAAAGACGGTCTGATTTGGAGAGACTAAATCCAACTCGCCCAAAGACTCCGAGGTTGGATATGCCACGGCGCTTGACTCCTTATCCGTCATGTCCTTCCCCTTGAAATGTCTTCCCAAAAAATCTTTAATCGAATTTGACACTGATGAACCACCTTTTGTTATCTTTGGTTTTGCTGACTGCGGTGTTAGCGTCAGGGATTGTGTATTTCTTGCTGCTTGTTTTTTCCTTCCGGTTGGCTCACTTTGCGCCCCTTTTGAAATACAAATTTCGCTCACTTCGCCTGCCGCTAATGCGTTCGTCTCATTCTTTTTCCCATTTTTTAAACCTTTACAGGCTTTTGCTTTGGCAGGTGCCATCTTTTAATTACTCTCTTCGTCACTCGCCCTCAGGTCTCCAATCCTAGCTTATTAGAATACTTCCTCCCTGTTACAATCCTCCATAGGGGTTCCCGAGCCCCTTTTGCCAACTCAATGTCTTGTATCTGCAACAGAGAGCCTTATCCACTGGTGGCTGCTGGTGAGGACTAGAGTTTCACAGTGATCCCCTAGTTCAATTCGAATTTATAATATATATTATATATTGTGTATGTTGATTTTAATTGGCGTTTATTCCTTTAACTAGCTGCAGCAAGATTGTGATGCCCCCTCTGACGCTGCTGCTTGACTACAGCTCCTTTGTTATCCTTGTCACTGTAGAATCGCCCCGCTGGGTGCCTATGGGATCGATGGGTTCCTTTTGGAGCTCCTGCCCCTTGTTGACCGCTGCCTACCTCTCCCGTGAGTAGGGCCTCCTGGTGTCACTGCAGGCCACACCCACACCTACATGGGCCGCCTCCGCGGTGTCGCCTCGCCACACTCTCTGCAGCCACCCTCTAATGGTGGCTGCACTCACTTACGTGCACTCGCTTGTTGCACCTATACAGCACCCCCCTGTAGTGTACCGCTACACAACGCGACCGGTGGTACTGTAATGAGCTTGTGGTGTATCGGGGGTAGGAGAGTGTTGTGTAGCCTTTTATTATCTACAGATCAAATGTTCAAGTTCAAAGTTAGGCGCAGGCACAAGTAAGCAAGCGTACAGGTGTGACTTTCCGTGCCGCACCGTGCACAGGTCTCCCGGCAGCAATATTCGGTGCGGGCACAAATGGGCAGGCGGACTCCACAAATCTTACCGCCTCGCCTTGCATGTGCTGCGCAGCACCGTGCAACACGTCTCCCGGCTGCCTCCGTTGGGCCGTTGGTTAGAGCAGCACACTGAGCACACACGGCTGCCTCAGGCCCGGCTCGGCTCAGGCAGCAGCTTACGGGTTCTCCGAGCCTGCGTCCACGTCCGGCGCCTCTCCGCTCTCCGAACGTCCGACTGCTCTGGTTTGGCACACCCCCCTCTCAGGCACGATCAATCGAATCGAATCGGTCGTACAGATCGACAAGACTCGAACGCTGTTCCAAAGCTCCTACGTCTAGACGTTTGAGCACTGCAAGCCTTACACTATGCATCTAGGGCTTGGCAGGTTTTGCCTTAATAGAGGGAAAATGAGGACACAGGTACCTCCATACAAATCTAAACAACATACTCAAAGAACAGTGAGAGTTATATGTAGGCGTAGACCATACCTTTGGCACCTCCTGCAAGATGCCTATTTTCACCTGCTCTGACTACTAATATAGCATATCTCACTCAATCTGTAGACTTTTCTCAAAGTCACAGACACCCGTGCTCACATCAAGCATGCAAACCTAGGAAAATGTACTCTTTGGAAAGCTCTGACCATAATCCTGATCATTTATCACACTCATCATTGGTTCTTTGGCTCTGTCTGTGCTTAGATAAACCATCTGATAAACATCTGTCAAAGCAAATTACTACACCATCACCATCAACGAAGTCACCAACAGAAGCAAAACACTGTTCAAAACTATCAAACATTGCATCAACTCCCTGCCTGACCCTCCCATTCTTCACTCAACAGAAAAATGCAAAGCTATCAACCACTTCTTCAGAGACAAAATACAGAACATTCAACAGCACATCAATCATATCAAGCCTGTTTCATCTTTCACACCCACCCCTTCCTGTGGAATCCTGCAATGGTCTAGTTTCAAAGTCCTATCTCTCCCAGATCTGGCTAACATACTCAAGTCCTTCAAAGCCACTTTTTATGAAAATGATGTCTTACCACAGACCTTCATAAAAGACTCCCTGGAGATGCTCACTTAGCTCTACTTACCATTGTCAATGCCCCCCTCACACAAAGCCTCTTCCAAGAAGCTTTCAAGGCTGGCCAGATCCTTGCACTCCCAAAGAAAACTACATGAGACTGATGACCTACCCAAATACCCACCCATCACTCAACTATCATTCATCTGCAATGTCATTGAAAAAGCACTTTATGTTCAACTCCAAGATCTCATCAATGCTAGAAATCTCCTGCATGACTACCAGTTAGGCTTCAGATCATGCTGCAGCATGGAGACCACCACCTTATACATCATAGACAGTACCCTCTTGTCCGAAGATGAAGATGACCCCTGCCTACTGATATTACTGGACCTCTCAGCTGCCTTTGACACAGTCGGCCATCCCACCTTCAGATGCACCCTTGTCGTCAGTGAGATTCACTGGCAGTGTTCTTCACTGCTTCTCCTCCTGCCTTTTCAACTTATACCACTTTGTTCATAAGGGCACCTCCAGGTCACAAACGAGGCCTATCACATATGGTGTCCCTCTGGGTTCCACAATGTCTCTTTTCATGTTTAACCTTTACATGGAGCTATTGCTTCTCTACTCACAAATACCAGCATCTCACGGAATGCCAAATCACTTGAATTTACTCTGGATACAAACCTCACACTCAAGGAAACACATTGCCAAAAAGCAACGCTGGCCTGGTGCCAGCTCTCTCTACTAAAGAAAGTCAAAATGTTTAGTCAAGAGAGCAAGTTCAAAAAAGTTGTTGAAGCCCTTGAACTCTTACAACTGGATGGTGATAATGTCCTACTCTACGGATTCCCATACTCAACACTGGCACTCATTAGGGGCACACTATACACTATAGCCCCCTGATGGAACTCCATTGGCTCCCCATGCAAGCCTGCACCATCTTCAAATCTAGCTGTATCATTTGCAAAGCCACCATAACCTGCATCCCTGCTCATCATGCAGACAAGTTCACCATCTCCAGTGGTTCCCAGTACACCCGCAGCCATGGCACCATAAGATTGCAGACTAAGACGTTTAAAAAGAAAAAGCAAGACAACAGGCCTTTTCGATCTATGCCCTTGGGATATGGAACAACATTCCTACATCCATCAGGACCTCCCCAACGCTGCTCTAATTTAGGAAAGAGTTTAAGACTCACCCCTTTTAAGAACACTACATCACAAAGTATTAACCGTTCACAACTCAGCTTCCTCTCCTATTACTCACCGACTTTAAGCTTGCCTTTGACCATGTACCGCACTCCGCTGCCTTTTGGCTGGATTCATGAAATAGAAATACAATATACATACATACATACATACATAGAAGCATACCACCACATGGGGACCACCAAATAGCTATCCTTCATGCTTTCTCCTGCGACCACTGTGTCTACAATTGTATAGTGCTGGGGTTGCCACCTTATACAAACAGCTCTGAGCTACACTTTCTCTAGAGGAAGCTGTCCATGCTTTCCATGTATTCTCTTGGGCTCAAATACCCCTCATTTATAATTGTGTATGGAGCATACTTTCACTCAATTTATTTACAATGCCTCGCTCCACCACAATTAAAAACACACACCACAAAACAATCTTTATATACAAGGGGTGGATATATTTTATCACCTTATTCAGAACAGAAATTTATTTTTGCATTGTTGGCACTTTCATCAAAATACAAAGTGCTTTTTTCATTGTTAATTCCACTGATATGAACATATTTTCAGTATAGTAGGATCCTTTAAATATTCAATACATTCAATGGTTCTGGTGGGTGAATCCTTATTCCATATGAGTTTGATGGTTTGTGTATTATGCACATTGGACAAAACTGCTTCTTTATGCTTTTCATCTGCTTCTGAGGACAGGGAAAGTCTTACTCAGAAAACAAATGATTGAGTGGCAGCTTTACAGTGGTGAGGTAATCTTCACAAAGAAAGGGGTCGAAGGGCGAGTTATATTTGATGGGGAACTCATTCTATTTCCCCAAATGCTGCTACAGCATTAAAAATCGAGCATTGGCAAAGTCAATAGTTCTTGTCTTTCAACAGCATTACTCAAGAATTTGTACCTCACAACAGCCACCTCTCACAATAAAGACAGTCATCAATTGTCCACTTAACTGGTACAAAATATCCTAGGTGCCACAAACAAACATTTACTTATCAGCAGATATTTTCCTTACATCATCATAATCATCAGGCTTCACCTAGGAGATTCTGAACAAGAGAAGCAGCTCCTCAGTCCCAGTCCCCACCCCCAGGCCAAATTGTAGTTTTAACCTGCCCGTGATTGCATATTTAATTACCTGTTTTGTGTTCAAACTTGTGGTTTTTCCTGCCCATGATTGCTTCCATTTAACGTGTTGAATTGTGGGATTTGCAGTCCTAAATCTCTGTAGGATTTCCCTCTCATTCCCGGTGACTATCAGTTTTCCCTCCAAATTTCCCCTTGTCTCTGTGCTAAGACCTGTATGATAAACAGTGCACCCCCAGCCACCATTTTGTGTTAACAAGTCAGTGAAACCAGCGCCTCCTCCCCCCCCCGCCAGCAACAGGGATATTCTACATCAGAGTGTGCTCTGAGGCAGCAGTGATCTTCTGTGTTTTAATAGGGACTGTGCACTTCGTTTTTTGTCCAGGAGAGGGAGTAAAGTTTTATACAAACACTATTTTCAGAGGACAAGTTAGGCCCTTACCTGCAGAAGTCCAAAGTGTGGATTGAGCCTGTCTGTCTCCTAGGAGATTCTGAACAAGAGGAGCAGCTCCCCAGAGCCAGTCCCCACCCCCAGGCCAGCAGACATAGGACTGGGGATTGGCTATTCAGCTCCCAGGCAACTCTGAGCCCTCCCTCACACCTGCCCAGGCCCCTTAAGGCTTTGCTGGGTGCACCCCAAATCATTCTCCTCCATCTTGTGAGTTGCAGCCTACCTGTGCCCCAGATTGCAGTGAGCAGAGTCCAGGAAGTGGTAAGGAGGCAGACTAGTGCTGTCTCTTTCCCAAAAGAGTTAAAAAACGATTTTCCCTATCTGTGATTACTGTCTTTGCCTGTGGTTGTTACAGTTTAAAATTGTAGTTTTAACCTGCCCGTGACTGCATATTTAATTACCTGTTTTGTGTTCAAACTTGTGGTTTTTCATGCCCATAATTGCTTCCATTTAACGTGTTGAATTGTGGGATTTGCAGTCCTAAATCTCTGTAGTTTTTCCCTCTCATTCCCGGTGACTATCAGTTTTCCCTCCAAATTTCCCTTGTCTCTGTGCTAAGACCTGTATGTTAAACAGTGCACCCCCAGCCACCATTTTGTGTTAACAAGTCAGTGAAACCAGCCCCTCCTCCCCCAGCAACACGGATATTCTACATCAGAGTGTGCTCTGAGGCAGCAGTGATCTTCTGTGTGCTGTTTAAACTGTGTTTAATAGGGACTGTGCACTTCGTTTTTTGTCCAGGAGAGGGAGTAAAGTTTTATACAAACACTATTTTCAGAGGACAAGTTAGGCCCTTACCTGCAGAAGTCCAAAGTGTGGATTGAGCCTGTCTGTCTCCTAGGAGATTCTGAACAAGAGAAGCAGCTCCCATCTCCCTGGCCAGCAAACCTTGTCTGAGGTTGCTGGGACCTTATATAGTCTGCTAGTGGTAGGTACATGTATACACCGATTGGAGGTTGTATCTGATGTTTCTATTGGATTAGGGTCAGTGTCCTCATTGGTTGGGTATTTGAGGGTTCTGATTGGTTTCTGGGTCTGTGATTCAATCAATGTAGGGTTGGGACTAGGGCTAGGGTTAGGATTTCTATTGGAAGTAGGGACTAGGGCTTCCTGTGTTATTGATTTTTGGGACTGGGTTGGGACTATGGCTAGGGTTAGGCCTTTAATTGGAAGTTGCGATTAGGGCTTTTGGTGTGATTGGTTGCTGGACTAGGTGTGGTACTAAGAGTAGGGTTAGGCTTTCTATTGGAAGTAGGGACTAGGGCTTCCTCTGCCATTGGTTGCTTGGACTTGGGTTGGGACTACTGGTAGGGCTAGGGCCTCTATTGGACGTAGAGTTCAGGGTTTTTGAAAGTTATTGGGTGCTTGGACTAGGGCTGAGATTGGCTGTAAGGTCCTCATCTCCTATTGTTTCTAGATTTTAGGGCTAGTGTTGTGATTGGATAGGGCTAGGGTTCCCATTGGCTGAAGGGGTCACCTGACTACTAGGGCTATAAACGTCCGAGGCTTAGGGCATCTCAGCCCCGGCGTCGAGGCTAAGGGTGGAGAGGACAAGGGTGAGTGCCTGTTTGAGCCTGTTAAGGGTGGAGAGGACAAGGGTGAGTGCCTGTTTGAGCCTGTTCGGGACTGGTCGGGACCTGGGCCAGAAATGCTGCCCATTTTCCCATTCATTAATACCCACCCTATGTATGTGTCCCTCTATATATAAGCATTTATTTTCACTATAGATATGTACCTATCTTTGTGTATTGCTTTGTATAAACATGTAGAATAATGATGTTGTTATAAAAAATTAAAAAAACTTTGGTCTACATGTACTTACTTCCATTGTGCATCTATGTACCTTCCATGTACTTGGATCTGTGTGTCTGTTACTTTTCTCCTGAAAAAGCATATCCAATGCACTACCCTATTTCTCATCCTGTACCTCTATCAATATCTTTAATCTGCGTATACTTACCTCCTTTATGCATCTATATACTTTCAGTGTACTTATGGATCTATATATTTATCACTTTCTTCTAATTTAGCATTTCCAATGCACTACCCTATTTCTCAGCCTATACTTCTCTCAATATATCTTCTAGCCCAACTTTCTGACTCATCTCAAACTTCTTTCTACTACTCTTTCCAATGCACTACCCTATCTCTCACCCTATACATCTATCATTATATCCTTTACACCCACTCTCTCATTTATCCCAAACCCCATACCACTACTATGTTCCCCAAAATAACCCTTTCTTGACTCTCTCCTACTCTACCCCTCCTTGCATCATCTGACACCTCTTTTACTATACCGATCCCCCAAAACAAACCTTTCTAAACTCTTCCCTCTGACTCTTCCCCTCCAAAAACCCTTTTTACTCATCCAAAAGCATCCTCCTATTGCTATGACCTAAAAAAAGAAATCCTTCACTCTTCTATCCCTCCACTATCCCTTTCAATAAAAATAACAGACTAACATGTTCACGTCTCTAATTCCATATTCTACTATACTAATTCACCACTAATTGTTTATGGGTTCCAGAGTAGCGTGCTACTCCCCAACAAAGCATTTCAACACCTCATCAGGGTTACAAACGCTATATAAATGCAAACCTTTTTCCCTTTTTACCCCTCCCCAACCCTTCTCAATCCAAATAACTGACTAACATATCCACCACTCAAATTAATTCATATTTCACTATACTAATTTTCAACACTAATCCTTTATGGGTTCCGGAGTAGCCTGCTACTCGCCAGAAAAGCGCTTCAACACCCCATCAGGGGTAACAGGCGCTATATGAATGCAAACCTTTCTTTCCCTTCTATCCCTCCGCTATCCTTCTCACTCCAAATAACTGACTAATATCCACCACTCAAATTACTTTCATATTTCACCATACTAATTCACCACTAATCCTTTATGGGTTTCCGGAGTAGCGTGCTACTCACCAAAGAAAAAAAAGCGCTTTAAACCCCATCAGGGGTAAGAAGCGCTATATAAATACAAACCTTTTTTCCTCTTCTATCCTTCTGCTATCCTTCCGAATCCAAATAACTGACTAACATATCCACCACTTAAAATTTACTTGCATGTTTCTCTATACTAATTCAACACTAATCCTCTATGGGTCCCGGAGTAGCGTGCTACTCTCCGAAAAGCGCTTCGACGCCTCGTCAGGGGTAGTAAGCGCTATACAAATGCAATTACAATACAATACAATACAATACAATGTCAAGTTTGAAAAGTAGCAAGAAACTCGGCATTTCGCTTGAGCCTTTAAATTTAGTTCTCAGCCTAACAAATGACTTTATTCATTGATGGTCCTGCAAAGACAAGAATCCACAGTCAGAGCCACTGGAATTATGCGATTGTGTGGCGTTTTTCACATAATTATGGATTTGCTGCATTTGTCATATAAATCCATCAACTGCTGCATAATCTGCAGATTTGAACAAAAACAAATTTTTGTTTCTAGCTCAAACGGATATAAAGTTACTAAAAACACTGCAACACGTGCTCCCACAGAGTGGAATGCTCTTTGCAAAGGTTGACTGGTCACCTTTCTGTTGATTATTGCTATATCCGGGGGCTAAAGTGGTATTAATGAGGTGCAATGTATGCCCTGTCCATAGTTGAGAACATCAAGAGCCAGAGACATTAACTACTTATGCTCGCTGCTGAACACATGGCTGGAGACAAAGTAGGAGAAATGAGTGGTTCTGGATCATGGGAGTGAGTTCTCTTTGCAAACACTACAGTGAATTTAGTAATCACCTGCTGCAGCTGGATAGCTTTATTCCTGCCTGTTGACCAACATATTTTGATTTTGTTTGTCAGAGAGAGGCTGCCTTTGAAACCCTGTTGGATTGTTGCCGCAAACATATCGTCAGCCCTGTGCTATTGGCTTGCAGATCTCAAAAGAGTTCCACCTACTTGTCGGGCTAGCAGTGGCAGATCCAAATTTCAGCCTCTCGTCATACCATAAGATTTAATTTATTTCTTACAGAAAGTGGCTGTGGTCCTGTTGGGATTTAAGGGGTTATTAGGATTGGGGCTTCTTTCTTCCCCCGCCCTTCTCTACCTTTTCCTTTCTTTTTTCTGGCTACATGCGTAATTGGGTGCACTTGCAGGAGCGAGTTCTCTTACAGGTAGCAGGTATTTAAGTTCCTGCCTGCGGGACGCCGGTGCTTGGTTTCGCTTCTGGTTCCTTGCCTCCTGGATGTCTACGTCGACAGCTCCTGTTGCGCTCATGATTTTTTGCTGGACATTTGCCCTGCGGAGAAGTCGGTACATCAGGATTGGGGCATGCTCGGTTGGGCCCCCGCTGGGACAAATTCTTGCTTTGAAGCCTTCGTTCTTCGCTGGGGTTTATCCGTGCATTTTGGACTGTGATTGCTGAAGGGACGGGGGGAGTAACGCGGCTACGTTCCCGTCTTCCTTTCTTCTAGTTCCGGTATTTTTTGTATCTTGTCCACCTCGTTATGGGTATTTCGGGTGGAATTATGGAGTAATTCCAAGCTGGCTGTTCGTTGAGCTCTCCGTCTCCCGGGATTCGTTATTTTTTTTTTTTTGGCTCACTGTGGGTTTTTTTTTTCCCCTTATGCTTATGTCTTTTCAAGAAGGTGTTGTGTTTGGGAATAAGGACTATTGAATTTCATCACCATTTTCTTTTGTGGATTACAAACACTACGTCCTGTATTTTTACTGACAAGTTTGGAATCAGGCTATTACGAGCTCCTCCTTCCTTAAGACAACTCGACCATACTGAGGGAGTAAGATTAAGTTACACCTGCTGCATTGTGCACCTAGTTATGTATGTTTGTTGGAGATATATTTAACATTCAGCTGCATTATAATTCTTCTTTATCTCTTACCTCTAAGGGCCAGCTGTGCCTTCCTGACGTTCCATCCGTTGTCAAGAACAACTGAGGGAGGTTCTGCCTGACTACCTTTTTCTCTTTTCCCTGAATTCCCCCCACCTTCTCCCAGCGCCGGGGTTATCTGTCACCCATATATATATATATATATATATATATATATATATATATATATATATATATATATGTACGCATGGTGACAGCGACTGCGTTGTGGGTAGAGGATTGGGATATTCTTCGCTCCTGCAGTGTTGGGCAATCAGTAGTGTGGCATCGGAACAGAAAACCAAGCCCACGAATTGTGCACTGCCTGAGTGAAGATGGATCAAGAAGGCGTGAATCCAATGACATTGGGGGACGGGGGGAGGGGAGTGGTTCCCTCAATGCAGGATTTAATGGCTGCCATCACTGCCTTGCAGGCTGAGGTACAGGATTTGAGGCAGGAGAATCATGGGTTACATACGGAACTCAACGTGTTTCGATCCAGAGAACATCCCTGGGGAAAAGGGTTGGGACCTTCCTCCACAGTAAAGGGACCGCTTGTACAGCCCGCTACCTTTCAGTTTGACCGAAACACTAGTCAGGGGGCTAGTGGAGGTACACCTGTAGCCATTACTGTTACCACTCCGGTTCCTGTTCCCTCGGCTGTTCCAGAAAGGTTTTCTGGGGATTGTAACAAATACAGGGTGTTTATGAATCAGTGCCATTTACACTTTATGTGCTGTCCCACTGCATTTCCGGATGACTCAGCTAAAGTTGCGTTTATTATTTCCTATTTAGCTGGTACAGCAGCTATGTGGGCCGTTCCCCTGGTGGAGGGTGATGATCCTGTACTGTATGATTTTCCAGCATTTAAAGAACAGATGCATTGTTTATTCGCAAAGCATGCTTTTATGCAGGCGAGTGACGCTGAATTGCTCAAACTGAGATGAGGGAAACAGGATCTGTTAACATACGTCTCGTCCTTTAACCGTCTGGTTTTAGAAACTCACTGGCCCCTTGCAAAAAGAACTTCATTGTTTTATCAGGGGTTGTGTGAAGAGTTAAAAGATGTAGTATCTCAGGTTGTTAACCCTCCAGAAGACTGCACCGAATTTATCGATTTGGTGGTTAAGTTGAACCATAGGTTGTCTGAAAGAAAGGGTGAGAGGAATCGGTTTCAGGCATCTCGTATGGTAGTTGTTAGAGGGGAATCGAAGGACAATGTTGAGTCTAAACAATTGCCTGAACCTATGCAGATCGGTGGGGTAAGGGGTCCGTTGACAAGCAAAGAGAAGGGAAGACGGCGAGCTCAAAATTTGTGCCTGTATTGTGGGAAGAGCGGGCACTATGCTCGCGAATGCCCCGTGAAACCTTCTAGTTTTTCTACAAGTAAAGCAGTAGCTTTTGTAGGACGAAATACTGGTGGGTTATCAGCTGAAGAAGTGGGTTGTAATAACCCATATGTTATCTCAGGGGCAGTACAGAGGGTCCCACGTCACTTTACTATCACAGTGTGTTTGGTGTTATCTAACAGCAGCAGGTCTACTATGTCGGTATTACTGGACTCCGGTGCTTCTGGGAATTTTATGGACATTTAGTTAGCTGAAAGATTGAAGGTTCCTTGTGTGTATAAGGAGCAGCCTGAACCAGTAAGAGCAATTGATGGGACAGAACTCTCTTCTGGATCGATAGTTAGGCAAACAGAACCATTACTGTTAACTTGTGACAATGGGCACTCTGAAACTATCAGTTTTGACCTTATTGATGCTCCTTCTTTTGGGGTCATACTCGGAGTGCCTTGGCTACAGGTACATAACCCTAGGATAGATTGGGTGAGACGGACAGTTACGTTGGACTCTGAACATTGTTTACAGCATTGTTATCAAGTTGCGACAGATTGGGTTGTGCCTTTAACTTGTGCAGTGGGCACTTGTGGAGACCATAGCGATATCCCTACTCCCTATGTGGCATTTAGTGACGTTTTTGATAAAGTACAAGCTAGTGTATTGCCTCCACACAGGTCTTTTGATTGTCACATTGATTTATTGCCTGATGCTACTTTGTCATGTAGCCGCATATATGCATTGTCTGAACCAGAGGAGCGGCACTTGCGGGTGTATCTTGATGAAATGTTGGCCTCTGGTTTTATACGACCGTCTTGTTCTCCGGTGTCGTCTTCCATCTTTTTCATCCCCAAGAAGGAGGGGGATCTTCGCGCTTGTGTGGATTATAGAGCGCTCAATAAAGTGACGGTTAAAAACAAATATCCACTCCCTCTGATACCTGTGTTACTGGACCAATTAAGGCATGCAACTGTTTTTACAAAACTCGATTTGAGGGGTGCTTACCATCTCATTGGTGTCCGTGAGGGGGACGAATGGAAGACCGCGTTTCGTACAAAATTTGGTTTATTTGAGTATTGTGTTTTGCCTTTTGGTTTATGTAACGCCCCTGCAGCTTTTCAGTTTTTTATTAATGAGGTTTTGCGGGAGTATTTGGATGTGAGTGTGATTGTCTATATCGATGATATCTTGATTTTCTCTAAGACGACTGAAGAACATGAACACCATGTATCACAGGTGTTGCAAAAACTACAGGAACATCATTTGTTCATTAAATTATAGAAGTGTAAGTTCAGTGCATCCTGTGTGGAGTTTTTGGGTTTTCTCATTTCCTGTTATGGCATTAAGATGGACGCTCGTAAGATTGAGGCTATTGTTAATTGGCCTTCCCCTACTTGTGTGAAGGATATTCAGGTTCTCTTAGGGTTTGCCAATTTTTATAGGCGTTTTATCTCCCATTTTTCGGATATTATTACGCCTATGACAGTCCTCTTGAGGAAAGGAGTGCCTTTTCTTTGGTCTTCTGCAGCGCAGTCTGCTTTAGAACAGTTAATAGCTAGATTTACCACAGCTCCTGTTCTCATGCATCCGGATCCGGCCCTGTCGTTCTATGTGGAGGCTGATGCTTCTCAGTATGCGGTAGGAGGGGTGTTGTCCCAGAGGGATGTTGATTCAGGCCTTATGCATCCTATTGCTTTCTTTTCTAAGAACTTATTACCAGCTGAGCAAAATTACACAGTGGCCGAAAGGGAGTTGCTAGCTATTAAATTGTCATTTGAAGAGTGGCGCCATCGTTTATGGGGGGCTAGACATCCCATTACGATCTATACGGATCATAAGAACCTGGAGTTCTTTCGCTCTGCAAGGGCTTTAACCCCGAGACAAATGAGATGGGTGTTATTCTTTAATGAATACGATTTTACCATTACATATAGACCTGCTGCACAACAAGTTAAATCAGATGCACTGTCTCGTATTCATGTGGGTCCCTTTGATGAGTTGTCAGTGTCTGACAGTAGGCCTATGATCTCAGCGGATAAAATAGTGGGGTGTGCCTCCAGGGATGATTTTCTGGCAACAGTAAAGGAAGAGGTGGGGAACCTGGATTTGACTCCATGGTTGAACGATCCATTATTTAAACTGAAGGATGGGTTGTTATACCATGATGGAAGGCTGTTTATACCACCTGAGTTGCGAAAGCAAGTGCTCACTTGGTGTCATTCCTCTTCTCGTGTTGGGCATCCTGGGATGAATAAGACCAAGGAGTTTTGTTTGCGGTGGTTTTGGTGGGACACGGTAGGACATGATGTTCAGGTATTTGTGGCTTCCTGTCCCATTTGTGCGGTGAGTAAGTCTTCACACACACACCCTTTTGGTTTATTGCATCCGTTACCTGTGCCTCCTACTCCCTGGCATACTATTAGTATGGATTTTGTGACCGATCTTCTCTTGTAGGCAGGGTACACTACCATATTGGTGGTGGTAGATTTATTCACCAAGACAGCGCATTTTATCCCTTTACCTAAGGTGCCTACGGCTAAAGAATTGGCTGTTGTATTTATAGCACAGGTGTTGCGGTTGCATGGCTTGCCCACTGCCATTGTGTCCGATAGAGGGGCACAGTTTGTATCCCATTTCTGGATAGAGTTGTGCGCGTCATTGAAGATGAAGTTGCATTTGTCCTCCGCCTATCATCCGCAAACAGATGGGCAAATGGAACGTACCAATCAGACAATGGAGCTGTATTTACGATGTCTGCTGTCCCCCTTAACTGGAAATTGGGTATCCGCACTCCCTTTGGCTGAGTTTGCATACAATAACAGCATGCACTCAGCCTTAGGCATGACCCCATTCTTTTGTTCGATGGGAATAGAAATTTTTACCCCTCCGCTATCCAACACTTTCCCTACTGTTGCACTCACTGGAGTGGGAATAATAATTTTTACCCCTACGCTATCCAACACTTTCCCTACTGTTGCACTCTGTGGAGTGGGAATAGTAATTTTTACCCCTACGCTAACCAACTCTTTCCCTACTCTTGCACTCTCTGGAGTGAGAATAGTAATTTGTACATCTCCGCTATCCAATACTTTCCCTACTGTTGCATTCACTGGAGTGGGAATAGTAATTTTTACCCCTCCGCTATCCAAAAGTTTCCCTACTGTTGCACTCACTGGAGTGTGATTAGTAATTTTTTCCCCTACGCTATCCAACACTTTCCCTACTGTTGCACTCTTTGGAGTGGGAATAGTAATTTTTACCCCTACGCTATCCAACACTTTACCTATTGTTGCACTCACTGGAGTGGGAATAGTAATTTTTACCCCTTCGCTATCCAACACTTTCCTAACTGTTGCACTGTCTGGAGTGGGAATAGTAATTTTTACTTCTCCGCTGTCCAACACTTTCCCTACTGTTTCACTCTGTGGAGTGGGAATAGTAATTTTTACCCCTACACTATCCAACTCTTTCCCTACTCTTGCACTCTCTGGAGTGGGAATAGTAATTTGTACATCTCCGCTATCCAATACTTTCCCTACTGTTGCACTCACTGGAGTGGGAATAGTAATTTTACCCCTCCACTATCCAAAACTTTCCCTACTGTTGCACTCACTGGAGTGGGAATAGAATTTTACCCCTACGCTATCCAACACTTTCCCTACTGTTGCACTGTCTGGCGTGGGAATAGTAATTTTTACCCCTACGCTATCCAACACTTTCCCTACTGTTGCAGTCACTGGAGTGGGAATAGTAATTTTTACCCCTACGCTATCCAACACTTTCCCTACTGTTGCACTCACTGGAGTGGGAATAGTAATTTTTACCCCTTCGCTATCCAACACTTTCCTAACTGTTGCACTCTCTGGAGTGGGAATAGTAATTTCTACCCCTACGCTATCCAACACTTTCCCTACTGTTGCACTTTCTGGAGTGGGAATAGTAATTTTTACCCTTACGCTATCCAACACTTTCCCTACTGTTGCACTGTCTGGTTTGGGAATAGTAATTTTATCACCTCCGCTATCCAATATTTTATCTACTGTTTTAGTTAATGTAGTGTAAAATGTATTTTAAAAAGATTAAAAATATTGTAATATTTTAATTTGTTATATATATTTTTATTTATATTATTGGTCAATGTGTATATATATATGTATTTCTAATTTTTAATATGTTTTTTAACAATTTATAAGTTATTAAAATAATTATTTATAAATATTATTAAGTAAGTATATATATTATATTTTATACATATATACGTTTAATTGATTTTTACATTATATGTATTACTTATAATTTTAAGCATTTTTTAATAATTTTAACTATGTTTTTTTAATTATATGTATTATTTACTTTATTTTACATTATTTTTTATACATTAAAAAAAAACGATATTTTTAACAACGATATTTTTAACAACGATATTTTTGTACTTACCATTATGTAGATAGGACTTCGATATTCTGGACATCGATATTCTTCTGTCGATATTGTTGTAGCTCGATATTCTGACTGTCGATATTCTGTCAGTGATCCACCACATTTGTGTCTGCCACTTCGAAAGGTGTAACCTGTCTGTTTTACAGGCTGTGTTCTGATATTTCTCATTTGTGAACATAAAAGCAATATTTTTACTCTATACCAAATCCTGTGCACATATCTGAGATGTTTTCAGAATTTTTGGTTTTATTTCGTCAAAGTATCGACCAGTGAGGGTAGGGCATGTCCAAAGGGCGTCACCAAAATTCGCTTTTCTACCTGGTATCCGCTTATCCTATATTATAGTCTTTTCTTCAGAGTGCCTCAGGACACTTCACAGGAATATTGACCGGTACCTGCATTGCATCCATGATATGTGAGGACAGTTCACCTTGAAGTTCCACCACACAACCTGCCAACAGACCCCAGATAACCACTTTAAACTCATAGAGAAAGTCGGGCCGGAAAAAGGTATGTTTTGCTAGGTAGACTGGACATTACCTGTGGAAGCATGTGTATTTCCCCTGTGTATATGTTCTGCTTTATGAATTATTTTGCTCGCCTAAGTGATTAGTAATAAATAGTTTTTTAGGTCTCTCCTACTAGACAGCGCATGCTCCGTTTGTTATGAGATGGAATGTTATCTTACAGTGGGCATAGAGCCCGCCTATTGCTTACCACTGGTCGGCTTCATTAGCAATCACATTTGCTTCCTTCGTATTCATTTACATTTGTCGTCTTTAATTCCTGTTCCTGTGTTTGTCCCTCCCCTGAAGGATGGACACATTACTCTGTCCTTACACTTATTGCTTTTCAGGTGCTACATTTTTCTTTTTGTTTAAGCCCTCTGGGAAAGCTTTCTCTCTAGAGTGCTTCTCTTCCCCTTGCCGCTCTGTTCTCTCTCTTGCCCCTGTGGTTCTCCTCCACACCCCTCTGTGATGTGCTCACCCTCATTGCTCCCCCACCCGTGCTGCTTTCTCCCACAAGTGTACTTCTTGCCCTTCCAGCTTTACATTGTTCTCTCTCTCTAGCCCATTTTTTTCTCTCCGCTGTCCTTCACACTCCCTTACTCATTTGCTGCCTCCCACTCCCTCAGTGTTGCTTCCCCTATCAAGACACTGTGCGTTGCTTCACACCCCCAGTGTTTCTTCAGCTCCCATTAACCTGTGTTGCTTCCACTCCCTTTGCCAGTGTTGCTTCACCCTGACCGCCTTAAAAAAAACAATAGTGCATGTTTTTTTTCTTTTTATTTTCTGATTTGAGTTGGATCAGAAAATAAAAATTAAAAAAGCAACAACGTCATTTTGCAGGCACTCACGCATGGTGCATGCACCTACAAAGTGGCAAAATAGGCTTTTTTTCTCATTAAGCAATGCTTCACAGCATCCAGGGTGCTGTACATCATGGCTAAAAAGCATTGGCCAAGTCAATAGGTCCCAAAGGCCAGAAATATTGGATTTGCCAATTTATGTTATGGTTAACCCATCGTCAAGCTAGTAACCGAGAGGGTTAAGGCTTACCATAACATGATAGCATTTAGGTGGCTCCTATTCTGTTGTTTGCTGTCTATTATATAGTGCAAAGAAACCCCTGTATGAACAATCCCCTTAATAACCATACTTTTTACTTACATATTTGCACAAATTATAATATACCCAGGTTTATCACTAGTTACTAGGGAGGGTGTTAGTGTTCTCCTACATATGAAATCCACCGCTCTCTGGAAGTAGTTTCCAAATATAGAGACTTAGATTCTGCGACCCTTGGAATCACACACCTTCCCACTATTCCCAAAGATAGTCACAGTGTGTAGATTCCCTGTGCCCTGTCTGAAGACAAGAATGAGCAGTGAACCACCTGCTGTGAAATTCTGCAGTATTGTATTGCAGAATATTGTTGACAAAAATATCATCTGACATAAATATTGTGTCCTAAATATTGTTTACAATCATCCTGTTGAGTGTAGATTTTATGACTCCAGTGGGGGAGTATTTTTGTAAACAATATTAAGCCCAAGATATTCTAGTTCCTTCCCCTTTGGGAGCCTGTCTCCCATGGAACTCACATTTCAATTCAACTGCACTATTACTTGGGGAGAGTTCTACTGGTACTGTTAGACTCACTGTAACTCCGCCCTCACCCATGTTAGACCCAGCGGTTTCCGGCTGGCTAGGATGCATTGGAGCCAGTCGGAATCCTTCGTCCTAGATAGAATGAGTACCATACACATGTCTGATAACCTGTGCTCATCAATGGGTAGTTTAGCACAGAGCAGTCAGGGTTATCTTCATGGTCAGTGTGTAAAGTATTGGCACAACACCACCCCCGCAACATACTGCGTAAGCTACAAAAAGACTCCACACCAGATAAATAAATCACTGGTCGTTGTATTACACACACACATCGAAATCAACAAGATATTTACATTGCAATCAAAATGATCTACACATTGAATCTATACTTTACAGTTGTATGCAATTGTCAAATTTTCCCATTAGCAGCTGTACGGAATAACCATATATGCCCTATAAAGAGGTAATCAACAATCAAGACATTCCCAATATCGCATACCCCAACATTTGCAATGGTCAAGAAATCACAGGTCTCTGACTACGCCTCATGACGCAGGCCCTCAGTAACTCAACTGCACCAGCCAACGATATACATTGGCCCTGCTAGAGCCATGTTGAATAGATGGACGGAACTACCTAAAATGGAATGAAAATGTACTTAGTTTCATCCATCCAGATTAGACCTTCAGGTACCCAGCGGCACCTGCATGAGTGCAAGATCACTATCCCCCTTTAGACAAAAGGTAGTGACCCAGGAAGTCTGGAGAAATGTTTCCCCTCAGACAGAGGTGCGAGCTGCCGTTGCTCCCGACAGCCAACCGTAGGTGCCCACAAGGCACAACGTAAGCCCTGTCACGATGTTCTCCACAACAAAGTACCTGGTGGTGTGGGTCTAGGGAGAGGGAGCCAGTGACCTCAGTTGGAAGCTGCAATGTCAGGCACTGTCGTCCTCCCAATCTGGAGGTCGAAGACAGTCTCAGCTCCCAGCACAGGTCCCTCAACACCCCTCGGACACCACACGCTCCAGAATGCAAGCTAGCACAGTTCCCCTGGTTGCAAGCATGGGTCCCTCAGACTCTGCAAGCTTCCCCCGCACTCCTCAAACTCCTCACATCCTGGCACCTCATGTGGGCTACTTATCTTTACGAGAACACTCTTCTGCACAGTATGATGATGATGTACGCCTGGACGGTACTTGTCCCGACCGACAATGACTTCCAACCATTACCGCCACACCCTGCACAGTCCTTACAATCTGAAACGGAGAGATCCTTTGTGTCCCTGGGATCTTATGGGCATGAGGCCATTCAACTGGCCCTTGGAGAGTACTTAGGGACCCGGGGCACGATAGTTGGCACTTAGCTGCAGCCCAGCAACATCCAGACAAAATCCACCAAGTGATAGGCCCCTTCTTGGAGCGCAACAAGCTCCAGGCCACAACAAGTCTACAGTTAATCAAGTTGCCGTCCCTCCTGTCCTAGTGAGTCCCAGCATCGAACCACTGTAGTATGGTTCCAAATTTAAAAGCGTCTCTAACTTCTGAGGCCAGAACCCCAGTAGTTATACCCACAATGGCCTTTGAAGATCCGATCAGTTCAAAAGGCCACCTTTGAAATGTACTGGCCCTCTCTAAATGTTGTCCTGTCTGTCATCCTACCCGGGGAAGTTTGATCGCTATGTTTAGTGGGACTAAATGCCCCTTGTAATGCCGGTGCCAATTCGACCCCCACATAACCGTCCCAGAGATGCCCCTCAGAGTCACATGTCTGCAGTTTCCCTTGAGCCCCTAGTTTATGACCTTCTATCAGGAATGCACAGATGTAGTAGTTCCACCAGCACCCAGCTGTGAATTGGAGACTGGCGGACAGGCACACAGAGCCACGAGCATCCAAATGCCCACTTTTCAAAGTGACATTTCCACACACATAATGTCGAATCCACTCACCCAACCGGAGAGCATTCGCCATTACGAACGCATCAATACCAAACACTATACTGCTACTAGTCTGCACATAGGGAATCCTGCTCAATAGCCTTTCCCTACATTCAACACACTTTTGACGCCAACATCCCGCCACTACTGGAGGTTCTCTACAAAGATTTATTCAGATGGGAGAAGCTGGAAATATCTTGGTTAGGGCGGGTAGTCTGTATCAGATGAATTTTCTCCCCAGGCTTCTATATGTCCTCCAAACACTCCCTTTTTGGTGCCCTCCCTCCACACTCAAGCAGATGCAAAACAAACCCCTCACCTTTGTTTGGCATAACAAATCACTAATGGTTTCGAGACTCACGCTCTACAAGAAACAAGCTGATGGTGGAGTGAGACTTTCCAATATTGCTAGATATGTGCAAGCAGCCAAGCTGTGACCACCATTAGACTAGGATCAAATCCCCCACAACCCACTTAGCACGTTAATAGAACAACACTATACCACAACCCCTTTGTCTCTAATGGTTTGGCTGACCCTCAAAAGAGACCAAACCTTAACACTTTACTTCACTCTACTGCAACACTCTCAGCCCACTGGGAAACGATTTTCCGACTGCACTGCCTAACTACCGTCCCATCGCCAATGAACCCATTTACTCACAACCCTGACTTCCTGCCAGGTGTACTTACCTCGCACTTCTCCCAGTGGAATGAAGGAACCCCACTTCAACTAGGAGACTTTTACACTGATGGGGCATTAGCGGACAGAGATACTTGCATCGACCGCTATATTCTCCAACAGTGCAATGAGTACAGATTGACCCAGCTATTACACTGGTTAAGAGACAGGGAAATCCAATCTAAAGCACTAAGAGACAAGGGACACTTTGAGCTATTTCACAATAAAACAAAAAGGGACTTCTCACATATACAGCTCTCAATCAATCACACACTGCACAACCCCCACTTACACAGTGTCACTTAGAATGGACCTGGGCGAAGAGACACCAAAGGACATTCTGGGGAAAGGTGTAGACTAGAGCAGCAAAGTCCTCTATTTGTGTGCAGCATAAGGAAAATGGTTATAAACTGCCCACCAGATGGTATTTCACCCCTACCTGATTGATTCAAGGCCATGAACAGAGGCTGCAACCACTGCTGTAGGCGCCACGGGGACAGAGGAGATTTGCTGCACATGTGTTGGTCCTGCACAATGGTCCGCACTTACAGGGGAGAGGTGATTCAAAAGGTGGAGATGATTACAGGGGTGAAACTCCGATGGACCCCCTCATTCTCTTGTTGGGGACTCTGGGAGACAACTCAACATTCCCACTGACAACAACAACTGGTAGACTTATAACTCATTTGCTGCTGGCTGCCTGTTTAACTTTGGCACTGTTTTGGAAACCTGCCCAAACTCCCCCTTTACACATTTGGTAGATGAAGGTGTGGTCGTTATATGCACATGAAAAATTAACTGACAATACACGACACACCCCATATGCTTGACAAAACCTGGGCACCATTCTGCATGTTCATGAAGGCAGAAAGGAGGTATAGAGGCGACCCCACAATTAGGCCACCCAACCTCCAATGATTGTGTGTGGATGACATGTCCACAACGTCAGAGTCCGACTCATCAGTAGAGGACACATGACTTATAACTCTCTTCCATCCAAAATCATATTTCAGTCACCAAAATTACAGCATGGCCACCTACTATACAAATCAGGATGCTGATTGGGTGGGACTGAATCTCAGCAGGAATCCGATCAGGAGGCAGTACCCTCAAGACTTGGTTCGACGGACATCCAAAATGGTGCGTAACAACAATAGGGAAGCCCTCCTTGAAACTCATCCAAGTCCTAAAATGGAAAGTTTAGTGTGGGTAACTACATATACTCATTTGACAGATACAGTGAAAAAATTAATCAATAAGAACCAGCACATTCTGAATATTGGCAATAAACAGAGGGAGAAACCCATTTTTGCATTAAAATGGAGTAACAACATTGGTGACATGCTAGTACATTCTAGACCGCATCCAGCTAGACAACAAGACACACAACAAGGACTATGGATGACAACAAACATTAAGGGGCATTTTCCATGTGGCATGTGCTCGGTCTGTGTCCTAACATATTCCACGACACAGATAGAAATAGGACTCAAAACTCCTTGGCATTTGTACAAACAAATGAACTGTAATTCATCAGGAGATATTCATTTGATCACATGCCCATGCCTTTTGCAGTATGTTGGCATGACCACACACAAAGTGAGAACAAGAATAGTGGAACACAAGAGCACCAATAGATGTAAAAAAAGCAACACAAATTTGACAAAGCACTTTTTAGAGCAGAATCACTCTGAAAATGACATCAAATGGACAGTGCTCGACAAACCATACTACACCACACAGATTGCAAAGGTTTTAATTGACCAGACAATAAACTATTACTTACTTACTTAGAAGATGGGGGAACTGGATACCCTACTGTTCTGTAGTGAACAACGATGGATATTTAGACTTAAGAGCCACATAAAAGGATTAAATTATGATATTCCTTGGTCTTCCTTGTGAATAGGATATCCTTCTGAATGTGGCTCATATCCTCCTGATATACTCTAATACTTATCATCTTATGCAATTGTAACCACCTTTAGTTAAAGATTGAGTTATTCTGGTACACTTCATGAGATAACGACCCTTGGTACAATATGCCTATATACATCTAGGTTATTGACCCACTAATATCCTGTTAGTAATCATCCTTAACACTGTACCATCTCAGAGTTAATGATAGAGCAACTTTGGTGCACTTCTAGAGATAATGACACAAGATATAATAGGCCTATACTTATGTAGGGGATCGATCTACCTATCATTACCTATATGTTTGGGATGGATATTAGATAAATCCATCTTTGACACAAGGTCATACACCAGTGCTCTGGAACATATTATTCATGTGTATCTGGTGACACAATAATTGCCAGTCACCTATTTACATTTTGGCCCTAATAGTGTAATAATTATAATCAGGAGCACAGTACCTGGTGGTTCGACAAAGAGGAGGTATGACAAGTCATAAACAACTTTGTTACAACCACTCTTTACTATTAGTCAGGATTTTGCCATAGGCCATTGTATTCCTCCCCGCAGTTTAGATGCAGCTCACGCTATGAGTCTGAGGACTACATTTCCCGACATCCGGAAACTCCATCTGTACATATACAGACCGGCCATATGGGTGTGGTCCGATAAATGTGGCAGAGGACGGTGGCATTCTCTGACCCGGGATACAGAGATGAACTGCTACGTCGAGCAGGTATTACAATATGTTACAAATTCGATACTCGAAATTGAGGGGCTCAACTCTTCCACACTGAGAGCTCTCTGGATGTGGAGATCCTCATGTTTTTATGTGCGTTGTGTTTTTATGCCTAGTTTTCACTTTTTTCCTAGCGGTGAGTCTGAATAGGGAATTGAAACACTTGAATAGATCGTTTGATCGAGCGCTGTCTAGTATGCACTGCTGCTTTGATGCATGACATAGACCTCCTACACGGATAATTGCATAATACTCACTTTTTAGGTTCAATCAGGTAGTGAAGGTAGATGCTTACTTTCATATATAATTAATATATATAAGTGAGAGGGTTGACTATACGATCGAACTTTTGTGGAATAGAATTGTATACAGTTGAAATACTTATCCTGATATATTATTTTCTTCTTTTTTGTTTTTATGTATATTGTTTCTTTGAAGCTCTGTATATCTTTATGGGATCAGTTAAGACATGTATGGAATAAGATGAACTACATTTTGGGTAAGGACATAACCTCTCCTTCCCCCACTTTTGGTTGGTAGCGTTTTGTTCCATCACTATTCACTGCACTATATTAGCACAGATGATGGTGATGGGTATTTAAGTTACATAATTAAGCCTGGGCGTAGTTCGCGTAGTCGCGCTTCGCGAAGCTACGCGAAGACGTCGGAGCGCTACGCGTAGCTTCGCGAGCGTGCGTAGCTGCTTGTCGCGCCCGTTCGCGATGCGTTTTTCTTGCTCGGGAACGCGTTGTGCGTGTTCGGGACGCTGTTTGCGTGCTCGGGGGCGCGAACTTACCCATGCGGTCGCCTATCGGCGCGGCCATTTTGTTTTTCACTTGTCCCGCCCGTTCGCGATCCCTTATTTCCTGTTCCGGGTCGCGTATAGCGTGCTCGCGATGCGCATTCCTTGTTCGGGAACGCGTTGTACGTGTTCGCGACGTTTTTTGCGTGCTCGGGGACAAATATCGCGCGAACTTACCCACGCGGTCGCGATGGGCGCGGCCATCTTGTTTTACCACTCTATGCTATGGTTCTGGGCCTGCTTTTCTATCCTCCCTCAATCTTTGCAATCCTTAGTTTTTTACACTGTTTTTCAATTTTTCTTTATTTCTTATCTATCTCTCTCTCTGCTTAAGTCTATATTTTGCATTTTTTTCTACTTTTTACTGTGTTTTTTTAACTTTTCGACTGTTTTATATAACTTTCTTCTTTAAGCTCCTACTTCTTCCCCTAACTTTATTTTTCCCTTCTAACTTTTCTTTTTCACCTCCTCCCACCCCAGAACCATGGCGAAGGGTAGCAGCAGCGGCTCAAAGGGCAAGGCGCGTGCGCCCAATCGCCGCCTGCCTTGCGGCAGACTGCGCCCTGCAGGGGTGCAAGCCCGCCAGCTGTTTACTGAGGCGGAGGTGGCCGCCCTTGTTTTTTTTATTCAGCGCCACCTCCCCTTGACCTTGGCAGCAGGCGGCAGGCCAGGCTCCGGGTACCCGACCCAGGAGCGTCACCGCCGGTGGGCGAAGGTGCGTCGGGCAGTGTTTCGCTGCTCCGCGGTCCGGCGCACCCATAACCAGCTGGCCCACCGGTGGTCAGACATCCTTGACCGGGAGCAGGACCTGTTGGACCTGCTAGGTGTCGAGGTCGTGGGGCTTGGTGAGTAGCCAATATATATAGTAGTATAAGTATTGTGATTTGTGTATACATTTTTTACAAATAACAAGAATACTGCTGCTTACATTGCAGGTAAATTACGTTTCAAAATCTTCTGTGATTGTAGGACACAGGTGCTGGGCGGTACTCTTACTTTTTTGCAACTTTGCGCTCGCTTGTCATTATTATGTAAGAGTTTACTTTAGAGAACTTCAGTTAGGTAATGCTATTGCTAGAGAGACTGTAGTCCTTCCTTTGTCCTCCTGTCAAATAGTGGTGGATGCATTTGATACTAGGTTTAGTTACTATTAGTTGATAATTTTTGAGCGGTCTGCGTGACGCATCCTCTGTCACTGAGTGCTGCTTACCCCAGTCCTTAGAACCTTTTGTAGTTTGTTTAGTGAGTGGTACTGGTAAGCTTAGCTTAGCAGTGTCAGTCAGCTGCAGAACATCAGACGCAACCAACCAACAATTTGGTGTATGCATTATGCACTTTATGCATGTGTCCTCCTTCTCATCTATGCATTTTTGATGGCAAAAAAAAATGGAAATGCAGGCTTAATGAACAATTGGCCCGCCTGGAATAGGTGGGCTAGGTCAGGTGGTACTTAGGCTTAGTTAGTGTTCTGGATTTTATTTGAATCAATCAGAATGGAACACTGAATTAGTGTTCCCAAATAAGTAGACTGTCCGTGAATCCCGCAAGCCAGTAGTCGATCGGATTAGATAGGTCAATTTTATTGCAATTTTTGTTTCCTAAAACGTTTTTTGAGCGTTTTTTTTAGATAATTTATTTGTTTCACAGCAATCATTAATGTTTGTGTCTTTCTTTTTCTTTATTATATCTTACATGATCACTGATGTGCAGCACCCAGGGGCAAGAAGACGGGGTCCGAGTCGGCGGGACAACCACCAGAGGACCGCTCCTCTACCGAGGGCCCTGCTGCTGGTCCCAGTAAGTCCTCCAGTGGTTAATATTAACAATTATATTGCCCTAACTTTTACTGCACCTTATTTTTTCAGAACTATTAATTCTGGCTCCACTCCCTAATTCTATTTTTTACAAAAGATTCTTTGATCTTGACTTGACTATCTGTTTCTAAATTCTGGTTATCCCTGCCTCTAAGTTCTAACTGCCTCTGCTATGAATGTCTGTACTCTGTACTACTAATATTAGTCTGTCGCTAAGCTTGCCCAGTTTGCATTGCCACTCTTTATTGTACGGTTTTGAATAAAACTCAGATTGACCAATACTAATAGCTCTAGCCACTGAGTCCAGTCCTTTCGGTTGTCCTCTTCTAGGCTTCTTAATCTTGAGGCTTTGACAATTACCACAAACAAAATGCCCAACCAGATATTTGACTATTTTTGATAGGATATAGTACATACTACTTGGATTCTGCACAGCCCCATGCAGAACTATGCACAATGAAATAGGATGTTGGTGATGCGAGTTTGGAACTTGGACGTTCCTCACACCTCAGTCAGAAGTGAACCCACAATCCCCTGAACGACTAGCTATAGTGTCTCATTAGGTCCCCGAACCCCCACCCGAAGATACCCAATGATTATGATTACACAACCCAGAACATAACACCCTTTCGCTCACTCACTCGTGTAAGTCCACCACCACCACCACACCAAATACCACAGAGTCTATGTGTAAGTTCAAAAGGTTTATTTTCAACTAACAAGCTCTGTATGTATGTTGTTCTATAAAATTCAGTGTACTCCAGCCAGCTCCAACAGCAAAATGCATAAGATTAAAACAATAAACAGTGTTGCAACAAGTGCATGATCATTGATGATATAAGACAAAAGATCTGTGCGAATTCTGGGCGACTCCTCACCGTAGAACGTAGAATTACTGGTTACATGCATCATTCATAAGCTCTGCAAATCTCTGGTTCGTAGAAGGGAATCCTCTGCCTGAGAAAAATGGTGCGTGTTATATAGTATAATGCAAGCATTTCTCAGTCCTGCCCAAAAAGTGTAACATGTTACCTATGGCTAAGCAATACGGACTAACCGAACTCCATAACAAAGTGGCTTGTTTTTCGACCTCTTGTACGCAACGCTCAGACAGTAGCTGTATGTGCTCATGTGGGCTCAAAAAGGCGTCTTACTGTTACTGCACAACAAGCTGCGAGGTAACATGCGCAAAAGACATGAAGCGAAAAATGGTTGCATGGCTCAGGCTAACTTTGCAAAGAGTAGAGTATAGTATAATAATGACCCTAGGGACCATAACACTACTAGTGTCTACTGACTGTACTCTAGTACCCGATTTGGACTATTGAATGTGATTTATAATAATATGTATGTATTAACTTTTTTTTCAATCTTGCTAGTGAAAAAGAATAAATAGGGGGAGGTGTACAGGCATCTAAAAATGTTTTTATCTAGCATGTTTTTATCTAGGCGTACTAGCGACCACCAGTGGCGGCGGGGCCACCGGCGATTCTAGCATTCCGGAGGGGGCAGGAGAAGATGCGGCACCTGCAGGAGCTACAGGGGGGAGCCAGCAGCAGTGGCGGGCGGTGGTAAGTTATATTCATGACTTATTGACATTGCACTAGCTGGAAGGGTGTGTGGACTTCACTCACTGTACTGTTGTTGAGACTTATTAGGTATGAAGTTGTAGTGAACATTATACAACGGTTAAAGAAGACACCCTTTACTTAGCATGAGCAATGCAGTAGCAATAGCATTACCAGCGTGACTTGATTAACCAATGGCCTCTTATATCTGACTCCAACTCAGCTGTGAAAGTTTTATGGAGGAGACTAAAAGTCAGATCAGATGACCTTGATGGATGTGTTGAACAAAAAGGGAAAGAAGGGTGGAAGGAGGAAGGGCGGGCGAGATTTAATATGATGACTGGCAGAGAAGGATACGTTGGAAGCATGGATAGGTGGCTGATAGGAATCAGATGCATGTGTTGTTGAAGGATGGGTGGAAGGTGAAAGAAGAATGGATGCCTGCCTGGGTGGGCGACACAGTATGGGTGGATACTGTGGATAGCAAGAATCATCAGCGGTGTTTGGGTGAAACTCAAAGCCAAGGCAAGCAACGGAGTGAGTGGACGCATGCGTTGTTGTTGGTGAAACAAAGTAAGGTTTGTGGAGAGATTAAGAAGAATGATTGACATTTACTTAGAATGGATGGATGCCTGTATGTATTCATCATAGACAGCATAGGTGGAGACTGTCACGGGATGCACAGTTTTAGGGAATGTAAAAGAAACCGCGCCAGAGTAGCAAAGCCGATGTGGGGAGGGGCAGGGTGGGGGGTAGTAGTAAACAATGTATTACGCGGGCAAATACAGGTAACTTTACTGTAAACATACAAATAAATAAAGCGAATTTCATTGTGCGCACTGCACCGCCAAATGCGATGCAGTGTGCGCAACAAAATTAGTTTCATTTATTTATATGTTTACTTACCTGTAATTGGCCGTAATCCATAGTTTACTACCCCCATCCTGCCCCTACCCACGTCACCGCCCGGCCGAACTCCCCGAGTCCCACCACCGACCGCTACTGACCTTATGTCGTTGTCCCATATAAAAGCAACGATCATTGGATCAGATATATAATCTGCCTTTTTGTAGTAGCCAAGGCACTGTGAAATTGAGCAATTGCCCTCCATGTAACAGAGAGAGTATGGCCAGTGCCACCCGTAATAGAAAAATACGAGCTTCCCCACCTGCAAACAGTAGTAAATCAAACTAACGTGAGTCTGCGTCATGACTCGTATGTTTGTCTTGGGTGCAAGCATAGATGACCGAGCTGGCAATGCCGGCTACAACCAGGTTATGTCATTTCGCTAAACTAGAGATAAGAAGAACACTGGTGTACTGTGTACTGGTTGGAGTCCATAGTGCTAGTATAATGCCTGAAACTCCCACAAATGTTAGAGGCCGAGGAAGTGGGAGGATAGATAGATTATTACCACAAATGTTATGTACTGTGCTTCTTGCTAGTGCTACTGTGCCATTATGTGTTGAATTAATTTTGTGTTACTGTTTAGCTAAGAGTACTGGTTACAACAATATTTTTTTTCTTTCTTGATATAGATAGTACTCCTTCCCAAGACAAACCATCGCGGAAGGAGTTGGCAGCCAGGGCCCGGCGCCGGAAACTGGAGGCCATATGCCAGGAGTACCGGCGGCTGGTGGCTCAGGCGGAGGAGGAGGAGGCGGCAGCAGCAGCTGCAGCCTCGTCCGATGCCCCGGGCCCCAGCCAGGCCACAACTCCAGCGGTACGGCGCCGCGGTCTGGTAGCCGCCCGCCGCCGCAATTCGCTAGCAGCCAGCACTGCTGTCCCCCATCCTGGATGCCACTGCAGGGCATTTCGCAGGAAGATTCTCCTCCGGATGTCACGGCTAGAGGAGCAAATGGAGGAGCGGGTAAAAATACTGGTGGACAAACACCTCAAAGCCCGCCGAATTTAACATCGAGGACCCTGTTGCTTTGCCCCTTTTTATTCCTTGTTTTGGTGGGTGGGAATTGGGCGTTGGGGTTTCGGGACATTCTTTGGACTTTTTTCGTTTTGGACATTGGTTGGGGTTAGGGAGAGGGGTGGGTCAGGTGTGGGATAGTTTATTTTTGTTAGGGTAATAAATTATATTTATACTTAAACATACAATGTTAATGTTTTGTGGGGGGTTACTGTTTTACGAATTAACGTCACATTGGTTTCCTTGCTGCTGCAGGGCCGCAGCCAGTGTTTGATTTAAATAATCTGCCGACGATGATGTAACACAAACAGATAGATGCGGTACCCCTCACTGAGTTATTTGTCCTACTAGTACTGTCAGTCTCTCCTCCTAGTCCATTTATACCTCCCACCAAACTTATCTTACCTGTGATTGATGATGATTACGTTCGGCACAGCGATGGCTGCATGGTTTCCAGAGAGAATGTAGAAGATGCCATGGTTGTGGTGGTAGTAGTAGAGTAGACACTGGCAGTAGCATTTGCTAAAAAATTAAAAAAGAGACAGTCACTTGCCTGAGAGCGACTGTGGGAGGAGTAGTAGAACGAAGTAAAATACAGTACAGAAGAAGACTGCCAAACAAACAATATTGCAGTTGCAACTGCTAAAGTCAAATTAAACATAATGGTGGCAGGGACAGCCTAGTACAAGAAGTTACAAACTGTAGTTGTGTCGAGTGAGTCACTTAACTTAACACAATCGTAATTCGTAACCTTTACTGCTGTGTGGTAGGAGTTTGATGATTAATCCAATCAATGACGGCAATTAATTATGATGTACTACTATTAGCCGGTGACGGCTTGCACATAGACTGAGCATGGGTGGGCAAGCAGAAGAAGCTCCTCGCCCTGCCTTGCAATTGAATTAGTGTTGCTTTCACCACATCTGCCCCAGCAAGCGTGTGATCAATTGGTGTACATTTTATGTAGTCACATCACACCTCAATATAAATCACAGCCCGGGGGAAGAGGGTTAGGGTTTGATGAATGGATGGGAAGGGGGTTTGGGGAAAGGTTTGAGAATGAAAAACAGTACGCATGGACAACAAAAGCAAAGCGCAATCTTGGCAGACGACCATGATCTTATACAAAAAATCTATAAAGGGAGAAAAGGGAAATGCATGCATGATGATGAAGATAACTTGATGGTTAATGAGTAGTACTTAATAACTCCTACTAGACAATTAGACAGTACAGGGCAGCAGTATATTCTATGCAATTTGCCTTGCCTGTAATATGCCCTCAGAGACCCAAATTCCATGTTGTACTGGGCTTACTTGTAAAGATAGCAAAGACAATTAAAACACAGTTGTAGGGATCAATTAGCAAACAAACAACACACAACACACAGTCCTAATGATTGAAGAGAAAAAAGGATTCAAATTAATTAAAAGATGAATGATGAATGATACTAAAGTTACTGTATTATCATGCTCAAATTGTGGAGTTGAATCTCGTCCTTCCTCTTGGTCCTATCTTCCATGGACGCTCCGCACATCAATCTTGGTGGCCTTCCTGATGCCGATTGGTAAGGTAAATGTGAGTTGTGTTTCCCAGTATAGCAAGCACAGGGTAAAGGCTGGCATTTAACGTCTAGATGGAAAAACAAAAGGGGTATTGAAAAATCAATGAATAAAAAGAAACATCAATTACGGTGGAGTCCAAGAAGAGAAGAGAGAACACTTTCAGAGTGAGGCGGCTTGGATATATCGTGTAGATTCTGTTTACAGCATTAAGCTACAACAACAACAGGACAGAACAGGCCCACCACAGCACCAGCCCGTGACCCAACCTCCATTTACCTTAATTTTTGACATAGCCAGACAAAAGGCATACACAGCAACTTAGCATTTTCCTAATTAAGTGACAAAATCAATGCGCCGCTGTCAGTCATCACTACACTCGACTACACACCACTACATGGACATGTAGGTCTGCTGTGTTTACTTTCTTGTTGAATTGTTGTGTTTATGTTTACCTTATGCCACTTCATGAAATGCAGTTTTTCCTTGAATCATCTCCGATCCAACTGAATGACTGCGTGCAAAGATAGTATGGTCATCATCATGGTGTGGTACGTGTTGTCCAACTACAACTCAGTCTGTAGTGACTCCGATTAAGTCCATATTCCATATTAAAAAATTGCAACAGATATTGGCCTGCACCTGCAGTAGTAGGAGTACAATTTGGTTATTAAACAACAAGAAGGGAAACATTGACTGTCACTGACTTGAGTCACTTTGTAGATTAACTAGTAGAGTAGAGTTCGACTTCATGCACAACATCAACAACAAACAACAGCAATCGCTCAGAGTCTGCAAGCATCCAATGCATTCCATCATTACCTGTCTTGCTCTTCTCTTTGGCTGTCAGATCATCAGATGCCTAGTTCTGACAGTTGTTTTTTTTTTTTTACGGGGCAGTGGCCTCATCATTACTCCAGTCCACATTCATTTTGAGTGTTAGTCGCTGTTTCGGTTTTCGTCTTATTCATCTGTGGCACTTTGTCACAGTTTAAGTTGCTTCCCATGGTCAGCACTGTGATGATGGGCCGCGGCCTGGGTAGCGCTCATTGCTGGTCATTTGAGTTTGCACAAATGTCAGCAAGTTTCTTCGAAGAGTCTCTTGTCTTTCTCTGCCAAGTACCTTCTGTCCTGACAGTGAGGACCTTTGGATGCCTGCTGAGGCTGTAGCCTTCGGACACTGATGAGTTTCGGCTCGAAAACAAAACGGAGGATAGATATAGTCACGTTTCACTTCTTATGGAGGCGGTACTGGTAAAGGCAACATTTCTTGTACTAATGTCTGGCTTGATGGAAATGTACTTGTGCGAGACAGGAAGATGAAGCAGGACTCTGAAGAGTGGACAGTTAAATGCACAGACATGCAACTCCAATAGGGAAATAAAAAGAGAAGAAGGTGGTGATGGATTTGTTGTGATTTGATTTGAACCAGAAAGACAGATACACAGACACATAAAGGAAGGAAGAAAGTAACAATTTGAAAGCCTAGTTGTCAGGGAAGAGGAGCTCGTCTTCAAACTCTGGTGGTTCGGACAGAAGTAGGTCCTGTAACGCACTATTTACGTCATCCAAGTCGCTCTCCTCTTCCTGCTGTGATTCACGTATTTTGTAATCCGGTGGTATAAAGTGCTGATTCATTTTGATCATGGTTAACCTCTCCACGCTTTGGGCCGAGAGACTGGTCCTTTTCGAAGTTACAATGGCACCAGCAGCACTGAAAACACGCTCAGAAGAGACACTTGTGACAGGGGAAGCCAGATACTTTATCGCCAGCCTGCTGAGCACTGTCCATTGACTTCTTTTCCCATACCAATACACCAATGGGTTTCGATCCATGAAGACCTCTGTTGGGTCATCCAGATAGGCCTGGACCATCCGCTCAATGTTCAGGGGTGCTCCGATGTGCTCGGACTGTTTTGCCTTTGCATCAGCACTGGACTTACCATACCCCTGCCGTAGAAACCAATCAGTTGCACATTGTGCTGTGGATGATCCTGTTCTTGATGTTATTGTTGGTGTAGGTGACTGCTGGGAGGCAAATGCACTGCCCTCAGGCTCCGAAGTAGAACTTGACTCTGGATGCCCTGTAGTACTGGTTATGGCCTGGGGTGGGGGGCCTGTAATTAACAGCCTTTCACTTTCGAAAATAGTGGCTTCCTTAGCTATCAAAGTTTTGTAGTTGGCAACATCCACTTCCGAAAAAGGAATTACTGCCTTGCTGTTCAGAAATACTTTGTACCGTGGATCCAAAATTGTGGCACTAATGTAATGTGGTTGTGACAAAATTTTATTTTTAATCCTTGTATTTTCCGATAAGCGAGCGGCTAAGGTCTCCGCCAAATGATATGCATCTTGTTTGTCATCCACACCTGCGTACGTTTCTGACACATCCTTCAGCTGTTGCTCTAGCATGTGCAACAATGGGAGAGCTTGGCCCATAGTACAGTCCTCCCTGCTGACTTCACGTGTGAAGATCTCAAAAGGAAGTAGCATCTCAGTCAGGCATTTAATGAGGTCCCATTGACCCATCTCAACGGTCATGCCTCTCACAGTAGGTTCCCCTAATCTTTGCATGACATAAGCATTGAGTGGTATGTACAGTTCAAACAGACGATCAAGCATGTAATAAGTTGAGTTCCAACGTGTTGGCACCTCCTGGATGAGCGCTTTGACTGGCATTTTATGCTCACGTTGAATGACCCTCAGCTGCTTCCGGGCTTTAAAAGAATGGCTGAAATGTGTGCATATTCTTCTGCAGGTGACCAGTAAGTTGCTGACTTTGGATTCATTTTTCAAAAAGTCTTGAACAACAATGTTAATGCAGTGTGCCAAACACGGGACCCTGAAATAGACACCATTGCGCATGGCCAAAACTACATTACTGCCGTTGTCCGTGGCAACAAAACCAATCGTAAGCCCTCTTGGGCGCAGCCACTCAAAGACCTTGGTGTTAAACTCTTCCAAAATGTTTGCAGCAGTATGAGATTTCTCCATGGCAAACATGGCTACAGTTGCATGTTTGCGAGTGGCATGAAAAATCTCTGCAGTATCAACACCAGCAGATATCTGTTCTCTAACCCCCGCAAAACAGATCCAGTGTGAATGAAATGAAATGAAATGAAAAAAACATTTATATAGCGCGATAGCTACCCTGAGGCATCCCAGCGCTGTGGACGAAACGCAGACAGAAGGAGGACTCAGTGGTTATTAAAGAGAAAAGTTTTTAGGAGTTTGCGGAAGGACAGGAGATTAGGTTCCGTCCGCATACGGAGGGGGAGTGCATTCCAGATCTTGGCAGAGTTATAGGAAAAGGATCGTCCGCCGCATCTGGCTCTCTTTATAGTAGGCAATAGGGCGAGGGAGGAAAAGGTTGATCGGAGATGCCTGTTTGGTTGGTAGGGTGTTATCAGGGACTGACTGATTAGCGAGCAGGTCTTCCTAAAAGCCTTGTGCGCAATGCACATGGCTTTGAATTGAATTCTCTCCCTGACCGGTAACCAATGGAGACTCCTTAGAGCAGGGGCTGCGGACTGTCGGGGAGGGGTCTGGAGGAGAGTGCGGGCTGCACAGTTTTGGATTACTTGCAGCTTGCCAATGGTGGATTGCGGGGCCCCCAGGTACAGAGCGTTCCCATAATCCAGGCGCGATAGGAGTAGACCTTGTACCATGATTTTTCGTGCTTGAAATGGAAGGAGGGGAAGTATCTTGCGTAGCATCCTCAGGAGACCAAAGCAAGTGGCCGAGAGTTTCGCAGCCTGGTGGTTAAAACTGAGGGAGCGATCCAGCCAAATGCCCAGGCTTTTGATTTGGTCGGAGGGTACTGGAGCGGGGCCAAGACATTTTGGCCAGAATTGCTCCGTCTTGAGAGAGGAGGAGTTCCCGAGAAGCATAATCTCCGTTTTATCCCCGTTAAGCTTCAGGCACGAGTTTTCCATCCACTTAGCCACCTCAATGAGACAACTCTCAAGATTATTTGCAAATTTTTTGGGGTCGTTTAGTGCCACCACCAGCTGAGTGTCGTCAGCATAGGTGATGATTTTGATGTTAAATGGGAAACGATCTCTGCTAGGGAGCTCATGTAAATGTTAAATAATGTGGGGCTCAGGGAGGTGCCCTGAGGCACACCACAGCTTAAAGGCATTTGTTCGGAGACCACGTCGCCTTCAAAGACCTGAAAGGACCGGTCACTTAAGAAGGAATGTAGCCAGGCAATGGCATTGCCTGATACACCCATGTTTTTTAGTCTCAAAATCAGCGTGCTGTGATTTACAGTGTCGAATGCGGCACTGAGATCGAGGAGGATGATGGCCGCAGAACCTCCCTGATCCAGGATCCTCCTTGCCTCCTCTGTTACGGCAAGGAGGGCTGTTTCGGTCCCGTGTTGGGGACGGAAGCCAGTCTGAGAGGGATGCAGTAGGTTATTAGATTCTAAAAACTCTCCCAGCACTGAATTAATGTGCTTTTCTAGTATCTTGCTCATCCACGGGAGTAGGGAAATTGGGCGGTAATTGCTCAGGTTATTCTCGTCTAGGCTTTGTTTTTTTTTTAAGAGGGCCTTTACCATTGCACATTTCCAAGCCGGGGGGACCACTCCGGCGGAAATGGAGGCGTTCAGTAGGTCAAGGACCGTAGGTAAGTTGTTTGCTGTGACTTGTAACAAAGCGCGGGGAGGAGCTGGGTCTAGGGGGAACCTGATTTTACCCGGTGCATGATGGAGTCTAGGGATGTGGAATCTAAGGGAGGAAATGATTTCAATGTGGCTTGAGTTCCACAGACTGACCAGTTAGTGGTATCAGGCTGGATAGGGGTAAAGATAGAGTAAATGTTTTGTACTTTCTGATGGAAAAATTCCACCAGATTGGTGCACCGGGATAAGGCATCATCAGAGGTGGGTTGCTTCTGGGGCAATTTTAAGAGAGTTTTAGCGATCTGATAGATCTCCTTAGGGGAGTTGGAGGCTGCCTTAATTTTTTCTTCATAAAAGGCAGCTTGGGCGAGTTTGATTTCTAATTTATAGGTTTTTATAGCTTCCCTGTATTTGTTTTGCTTGGGACTGCATAGGTTTGTCTCCATTTCCTCTCAAGCTTTTTACAGTTTTGCTTGAGCTCCCGTAATTTCGGGGAGTACCAGGGGGACATCTTTGCTCTACCTTTAAGATGGATGTGCCTTATCGGAAGAATAGCGTCGAGGGAGCTTTGGATCCAGTAATTAAAGTTCTCATTGGCTAGGGTAGGGTTAGGGTCTTTGCTGGGTCTGGTGTTTTCAAGGGCTGAGATCCAGCATTGCCTGGGAAGCTTGGACCAATTACGTTCCCGTCGGGAAGATGAAATGGAGGGAAGAGGGTATTTCGGGATTTCCCAAGTTATGGGAATCAAAAAGTGATCGGACCAAGGAAGCGGCAATGGCTTACCAGATGTGAGTTCAAGGCAGTTGCTAAAGACGGGGTCAAGTATATGGCCTTTGATATGGGTGGGAGTGGATACTAATTGCTTTAGCTGAAGTGCGGAGAGGCTCAGATTAAGTTCAATTGTGGTGTGATCGGAGGTATTGTCCAGATGAATATTAAGATCTCCCAATATTGTGAAGTTGGACGATGAACAAGCTAAATTAGCAGTAGTTGTCGGAAGAGTGTTAAGGAATTGTCCTAGGGGGCCAGGTGGGCGGTAAATTAATAGCCCAGAGAAAGTGACAGTGGGGTAGAAGACTATGGAGAAAAGTAGACTCTCGCAGTCTGAGACCTGAGCTGGGGAGATGCGACACTTAAGGTGGTCTTTGACGATGATTGCTAAGCCCCCCTCTACCTTCTTTGCGGTCTTTTCGTTGTATAAGGTAGCCGCCAGGGAAATTTTGTGCGAGGACTGGCTCAGATTCATTATTAAGCCACGTTTCCGTGAGGAAGAGAACATCCGGTTTGAGTTCTTCCAGTAGTAGTGCAATTTCAATGGCATGTTTAGGGTACGATCGGCAGTTTAGCAAGAACATTTTTATGTTAGCAGGGTCTATAAGGGAGTTCTGTGTTTTAACAACCGGCCGGAGGTTAAACCCACAATGGGGGCAGTCAGTGTATTCATCTGCTATATTCCACGAATGGCAACACTTGTCGGATGTCGGTCCTCTTAGATTACGTAGGGTAAATGGGCTATAGGATCTGAGGTGGGACATGGGACGGACAGGGGCTCTGGCCCCTGGCCTCGGCTGGCCGCGGACGAGCGCAGACGGGCTTGCCTTTGGCGCGCCTGGCGCGCCGCTGGCGCGTCTCGCTGCGCGAGGTTTGTGTCATGTGGGCTAAGTAGCCACGAGGCTCCGCCCCCTCCGGTCTCCTGCCCGGAAGGGAATGGGTAACGTTGCCGGATACTCCCTCCACGCAATCGGGACTTCCCGTGGTGGACCGGGGAGCAGTGTGGTTCAAGAGGACAGGTAAATAAAGTAAAAATGCGGCGCAAATAAAACAGGTTTAGTGAGATTATGATCTTTGTTTTTAAAAGTAGATATAGCAGCGAGTGGTTAAAAAATTCGATAGCAATCAAGTCAAACCAAACCAGCAGCGAGTCAAGTCAGCCTGTTTGAAGTAATTAGCAGCGCTGTTGCCTGCCTTCAGCCTACGCGCGTCCGCTGCGCGAGGTTTGTGTCATGTGGGCTAAGTAGCCACGAGGCTCCGCCCCTCCGGTCTCCTGCCCGGAAGGGAATGGGTAACGTTGCCGGATACTCCCTCCACACAATCAGGACTTCCCGTGGTGGACCGGGGAGCAGTGCGGTTCAAGAGGACAGGTAAATAAAGTAAAAATGCGGCGCAAATAAAACAGGTTTAGTGAGATTATGATCTTTGTTTAAAAGTAGATATAGCAGCGAGTGGTTAAAAAGTTCGATAGCAATCAAGTCAAACCAAACCAGCAGCGAGTCAAGACAGCCTGTTTGAAGTAATTAGCAGCGCTGTTGCCTGCCTTCAGCCTACGCTCGTCCGCTGCGCGAGGTTTGTGTCATGTGGGCTAAGTAGCCACGAGGCTCCGCCCCTCCGGTCTCCTGCACGGAAGGGAATGGGTAACGTTGCCGGATACTCCCTCCACGCAATCGTGACTTCCCGTGGTGGACCGGGGAGCAGTGCGGTTCAAGAGGACAGGTAAATAAAGTAAAAATGCGGCGCAAATAAAACAGGTTTAGTGAGATTATGATCTTTGTTTAAAAGTAGATATAGCAGCGAGTGGTTAAAAATTCGATAGCAATCAAGTCAAACCAAACCAGCAGCGAGTCAAGTCAGCCTGTTTGAAGTAATTAGCAGCGCTGTTGCCTGCCTTCAGCCTACGCGCGTCCGCTGCGCGAGGTTTGTGTCATGTGGGCTAAGTAGCCACGAGGCTCCGCCCCTCCGGTCTCCTGCCCGGAAGGGAATGAGTAACGTTGCCGGATACTCCCTCCACGCAATCGGGACTTCCCGTGGTGGACCGGGGAGCAGTGCGGTTCAAGAGGACAGGTAAATAAAGTAAAAATGCGGCGCAAATAAAACAGGTTTAGTGAGATTATGATCTTTGTTTAAAAGTAGATATAGCAGTGAGTGGTTAAAAAATTCGATAGCAATTAAGTCAAACCAAACCAGCAGCGAGTCAAGTCAGCCTGTTTGAAGTAATTAGCAGCGCTGTTGCCTGCCTTCAGCCTACGCGCGTCCGCTGCGCGAGGTTTGTGTCATGTGGGCTAAGTAGCCACGAGGCTCCGCCCCTCCGGTCTTCTGCCCGGAAGGGAATGGGTAACGTTGCCGGATACTCCCTCCACGCAATCGGGACTTCCCGTGGTGGACCGGGGAGCAGTGCGGTTCAAGAGGACAGGTAAATAAAGTAAAAATGCGGCGCAAATAAAACAGGTTTAGTGAGATTATGATCTTTGTTTAAAAGTAGATATAGCAGCGAGTGGTTAAAAAATTCGATAGCAATCAAGTCAAACTAAACCAGCAGCGAGTCAAGTCAGCCTGTTTGAAGTAATTAGCAGCGCTGTTGCCTGCCTTCAGCCTACGCGCGTGCAGTGATGCACATGTAATCTGTGGCTTGGCAACTGGTCCACATGTCTGTAGTCAGGTGGATACTGTGAACAGCACTCTGCTTCAAGGCCTTTCCTAGCAATTCCAGCACGTCGTGATGTAGTGCTGGAACTGCAACTCTGGCAAAATAGTAGCGGCTGGGAACATGCCATTTTGGGCAGATGGTTGACACAAATTCCAGAAGACCCACCCCTTCAACAAAAGAAAAAGGGAGAAGGTCCAGTGCTAACATTTTAGCCAGCTTCGCATTGTACAAACGTGCTATTGGGTGGTTGCATTCGTACTGCCCCTCACCCCCAAACATGCTGATAATGGTAGGCTGCATGGTTTTCCTTTCTCTTAGGCTCAACGCACTTTTTGGTAGTGCGGACCTGGTACTTCTTGGTGTCTCCGGCTGACTCTTACTCTTGTGCCACTGAGATGTTGCTGAAGATGTGTGCAACGTTAAGACTGCACTGCTGGGGTCAGGGACACCTTGTGTACCACTACCAGAGAGAATGTCTCCCTGTCCTTCCTCTTCCACCGTGATCGGATCTTCTTCTTCTACTCCTTTATCCCCACCAACACCAATGGTTGCTGTTTGTTTTCTGCCGCGAAAGTGGTCCTCCCAGCTGATCAAGTGGTGTTTTTTCAGATGGGTAATTTGGCCTCCGGTACCATAGTTTGTACCAAGCTTACCACGACTAACAGAGGTATTACAAATGGAGCATATAGCAATGTTCTCCTCCTTTTCGCTAACCGTAAAGAAGTCCCAAACTGGGGAGCTTAACTTTGGCCTCCTGCTGGAGGTGCCACTTCCAATGCCGGATGAACTGGAGGGTGTGTGTTGAATTTGACTCTGTGCTGCTGTACCACTACCTACTCCTACTGAGGTGGTGGTTGTGCTGGATGTAGGTCGCTGCCGGGCCTTTGCTAATGCAAATATGGAAGCTGTAGGTCGTGTTGGTGTTACCTGTGGAGGTATGCGTGCTACATCCCTCGCAGCGATTTTGGATAGGGTAATAATGTTGGTCTCCATCTCCTCGGGGCCGGGAGTGATGTTCGTGATGACTGGCTCGTCATCATCATCATCTTGCTGTTCTATATCGACCTCCATAAGTGTAAGGCTTTCCGGAACCTTCCTTTTCCCTAGCTTGGTCTTGGAACGTGGCTCCCTCTCAGACTCAGTTTGTGGCTTCCAAGTGGCATCTAGATCATCAGAAGGGGGCTTGGCGAAGAACTTGATGGACTACCCCTCCTTTTCCTTGCTGGGGATTTGGAAGACAATGGATCTTCTGAATGAGTGGCTTCTTCTTCTACCTCTGCATGAGGCTCAATTTCCTGAACTGCCCCTACTTCAGGAGGAACAACAACTACTATTGCGGGCGGTGGTTGCGGCTGTTGTTGTTGACCACTTATCTGCTGTGTTTCCTCCTGCGTTGATTGGGTACTACTTTGAGATAGCGATAAGTTTATCTCAGGCTCAGCATCACTGCTTTCCACCATTAGGCTGGCTACCTCTTCCACACTCATGTGCTTGGGCCTGGGTTGGTGGGTTGGGTCCACTGATGCGGAGGTGCTGCCCCCAGCTTGCCCCCGGACACCGCTGCTGCAGGCGCAATTTTTTTCCCAAAAAGGTATTGGCCGGCACACCAGACTTAAGTGTCACTTCCTTCTTCTGTTCCTTCTTCTTCTCAATAGCAACTTTCTTGGTACTGGAGGACCTGGTACCTGCTTTCTTTGGGCCCATCTTCTTCAGATGTCAGCAGCACTCAGTTGCAGAGATGTCTGGTCAGGTCACACGTCACGTTGTGTTGTGTGTACAGCAGCAGGATGTCTGTCTGGCAGTGCAACGGGCAATGATGAGAGACACACCTCCTCCTCAGTCTTTGTGCACCTAAAAGCAAAAAAGCCAGAACATCAGTCAAACATAGCACAAATCAAACAAATAGAATATAGAACTTAGTGTGTGGTGGCCTCAATTATTAAATTTCAGAAACTCTGTGAACAACAACACACAGTCTAGCCATTTATGAGACGTTGACAACAAGGCCAGGGCTTTCCTGGCTACTGTGTAGTGCTAGTGTACACTCTGGCAGAATAAGAATAGTAAAGAACAAAAACTAAAATGTAGTGGAGCATGTTTGGCCTAAATTTGTGCATCACGTCGGATGTATTATATAGCAGCATCAGGGAGCTGCAGCTGGCAATGGGGATGGATTTGGAAGCAGTAAGACAAGAGGAACAATGGAAAGACACGCAGGCCTATGTGGCAAAAACAGCACACTAATAACTACCACAACAAAATGGCCCCCAGAAACATGGTGACTCACAGGCACAAGGCACGGCAAACAATGAACTCAAGCAGGCCTATATATGGGCAGACAAAGGATGCCTTATAAAACACACACAGCTTTAATGCAAAAACTAAAATCCACATGGCTAAAAACACTTTTGAAAGTTAGACAACCACTACAACAACACAATTATAATTACACAGTACACACGCAAAAAAGGCATTTATTTAACACACCCAAAAAGTGAAATAGTCAGACCCTCCAAAAAAAAACACATTTCGCAATTCAATTCAATGCCATCCATGGCCTAAATGATGTCAAAATTCCACAGACTACACAGAAACAGTTTTATGCACCCATGGTGACTACCTCTGGGCCTACTGGCATACTGGGCCGCAAGCTTGGAGGCCTATGGCAAAAGCACAGTGGCTGGCTTTACAAAATGGCCGCCACCCACATGGCCAGGCCACCCAAAATAACAAAAAGTGAAGACAAAGGACAGGACCAGGCAGTTGGAGACTCTGGGCAACTTCCTTCCTCTTGAAAAAAATTGTAAAACAAAAAAAAGTGACTCCTTGCTCACCAAACTACATCTAAATGACAACCTGAGGAGTTTTTTGTGCAAAATGAACTAAATCAACATTTTCCAGAAGGTTTTATGATGCTCGAGAGATATTCTTCACCAGATTGTAAATTCTGCGTGTTCGGCATCGCGATCGTCACAAAAAGTCGTTATTGCGCGCGCGAAAACGTACATTGAGCGCGCGAAGAAGATAAAAAGTGTAAGTCCGCGTTGTCGCGCAGTGCGGAGTTGCCCAAAGTCCGCGAGCTGAATGCCCAGGGTTACCTACTGGCTGAAAAGGCCTATTTATTTAACAAACACCCAAAAAAATAAAATACCACCCCAAAACCCACATTTTGCAAATCAATCCAATGCCATCCATGGCCTAAATTATGTTACAATTCAACAGACAACACAGAAACAGTTTTTATGCACCCATGAGGATGACTACCTCTGGGCCTACTGGCACACTAGGCCGCAAGCTTGGAGGCCTATGGCAAAAGCACAGTGGCTGTTCCCACAAAATGGCTGCCAACACATGGCCAGGCCACCCAGAACAACAAGAAAAGGAACACAAGACAGACAATGCAGGCCTATGGCAAAAGCACAATGCCTGGCTTTACAAAATGGCCGCCACCCACATGGCCAGGCCACCCAAAATAACAAAAAAGTGAAGACAAAGGACAGGACCAGGCAGTTGGAGACTCTGGGCAACTTCCTTCCTCTTGAAAAAAATTGTAAAACAAAAAAAGTGACTCCTTGCTCACCAAACTACATCTAAATGACAACCTGAGGAGTTTTTTGTGCAAAATGAACTAAATCAACATTTTCGAGAAGGTTTTATGATGCTCGAGAGATATTCTTCGCCAGATTGTAAATTCTGCGTGTTCGGCATCGCGATCGTCACAAAAAGTCGTTATAGCGCGCGCAAACGTACATTGAGCGCGCGAAGAAGATAAAAAGTGTAAGTCCGCGTTGTCGCGCAGTGCGGAGTTGCCCAAAGTCCGCGAGCTGAACGCCCAGGGTTACCTACTGGCTGAAAAGGCCTATTTATTTAACAAACACCCAAAAATGAAATACACCCCAAAAACCACTTTTACCAATTCAATCCAATGCCATCCATGCATGCCCTACATGATGTTTAAATTCAACAGACACCACAGAAACATGCACCCATGGGTACCTCTGGCTCTAGTCCGGGCCTACTGGCTGAAATTCCAATCAAAGAAAAACAACTAGGCCCCTGCCGAAACTACAGGCCACAACAATACATTTTAAAAACTATGGAAATCACCCAAAAAAATGTAGGTACAAACAAGCCCCAATCAAACAAACAAGTACACCAATTCTCCAACTTACTTGTAAAATCTCAAATCCAAGAGTCCTCAAATCCAAACCAATGATATGATGCAGCAGACAGACACAAAAAGTGATCCTTCCAGCTCCAAATCCAAATGAAAGTGAACAGCACATGGACAAAGCACTGGGAGGAGCCTGCTGGACAGGAACAGGAAGTTTGAGAATCAGGGGCACTTCCTTCCTCTTGGAAAAAAGAAAAAGGACTCCTTGCTCACCAAACTACATCTCTAAATGACAACCTGAGGAGTTTTTTGTGCAAAATGAACTAATTCTTCATTTTCGAGAAGGTTTTATGATGCTCGAGATATATTCTTCGCCAGATTGTAGTTTTTTCGTGTTCGGGATCGCGATCTTACCAACACTGCCGCCGGAAGTCAGATCGCGCGTCCGAATGACGTGTTCGCGTTCGCACACTCGCGGGATCGTGCGGCCGGATTCCAAATCTCGTGGCGCCCGCGAACAGATAGGAAGTCGCGTCGGCGAACGCAGAATCACAGTAGGTCGTTACCGCGCGCGCGAGAACGTATATTGAGCGCGCGAAGAAGAAAAACAGCTACGCTATGCCGCAAATTGCGTAGTGCACGGTAACTTCGCGTTCTACGCGAATCGCGAGGTTACCAAAACTTCGCAAATTCCGCGAGCGTAGCGTAGTTCACCGCCCAGGGTTATACATAATACACCCTTGGCAATTGAATGGAGCGAACTGACAATTACATCATTTGTTGTTGTATTTTTTCTTATCTCCTACAGCAACATGAGTGAAACCTGAGGATTAGATTAATATACTTAGGCAACCACCAGGTCTAATGTATGGTCAATTTTAATCACTTTTTTCTTTACTGTTGAAGGAGAGTGACAGTCTAACTCTGGTCCTGATGAATGCCGATGAACTTATGAAGTCAGCTAGGTGCAGAAACATGTTGACCCTTTAGAGATATGGTAGTTGTTATCCCCTGTCTTCATTGTTTTTAAACATACCCAAAGGGGGCACCAGAATAAAATAGTTTTCGCCTACCGGGAGGTATTTTTAACCACTGTTTTTTCATTAATTTCTTGCACTCTGCCCCTCACCCACCTACATCATCACCTTGTTCATTGAAAATACCTCAGCTCCTCCCAATATTTTTGGGAGTTGTAGCCCACACAAGGTACCTTGCGGTCCTTGTGTGAGGAGGGAGCCCAATGATGAAGCATGTCACCTTCGGGTGAGTGAGGGTTCTCGTCCTTAACGGCTCATTGCCATTCCTTAATCCTACCCAAGGTACATTCTGTGTGATTATTCACTAAAACTTGAATACCAACTATACTGTACTCGATCATGCTGAATGATTATGAATCAAACAACTATTGTTAGCCTTGTAAATGTAGAATCACATATTCACAAAGGTATGTGTACAATTTACCCACAGATAGAAATAACATTTTCAAAAAGAAACTCTTTTCTCTTTGGGCTGATAGGAAGAAGTGAATGGGCCTTCTGCAGTCGCAGTGCCGGGACTCTCCTTAGAGTAGCTGTACGCTCTATAGATCACTTCATTCATTTATTAACAACTCTTATAGAGCATAAGGCCATTTATCTCAAAATAATTTTGGAGAAATTCATAACAAATGTTGCATATTATAATGCACATAGCCCTTGCAGGATGTAAAAATAAAATGTATATTTTAGTGGACTTGATATTTTATATTCTGGAGCTTCAGAACAGAATTTAAATCATGATTATTTGTTATTAAAACATATGCTATTAAAAGGCACACTTTTTGTTTCTTTTAGAGTGACCTCTCTGCAGATCTTTGCCCATCAGCTGCCTATTCTATGAATTCAGAAAATTGAAGAAATACTTGTAACCTTTGCATGCAAGTACACCATTTGTTGCAAAGTTAATTCAAGGAAAGGGCCTTTTTTCCTTTAGGTCTGGCAGCTTCCTGCATGAATGTAGTTATCTCATATGAAAACTGCTCAATATGGGGTGCTAACAACAACTGTCTTATTTTGATTTAGGTGCAGAGTAATTAATGGGTGCTAATATTGTCAACTTATTGGCGCTGATGTATTCTATCTCGGGAGGAAAGGAAGATGCATTTGGAATCAAAATGGTGACTTACAAGTCACACATCCCAAAATCAAGTGTATTAACCCATAAAGGTAAACTTTCTGAGACCATATCTGAGCAGCCTCAAACAAGCATATGTTTCAATTTTCAGATGAGCAGACAGAAAACATAACTTTGGTCAATAGCCAGGGAGGAGCATCTTTCTGAAGATGGAATTAAAAATATTTAATGAGCTCACTGTCATTTCACAGAGAACATTTTCAGAGAACTGGCAAAAAGGTTGCCTTGAAAAACATTGCGAAAATTAATTATAAAGTGCTTTGTATTGAAATCTGTAGAAGCTGCTTTTTAGTTGTCAACCACTCATTCCTCTGTTTAAAGATCTCTATCAGTAGTCTATAAACATTGTCAAATAAACTGGAACAGGTGTTTTTTATCATATCAAGTTTGACCAATATGTTCACAATGTACAATTTACCACTATCTTCCTGTATTGGCTTTAAGGATAGCTATGCCCCTTTGTTTGAAGTTTTAGCCCTGCCTCCATTCGTTGACCTGTTAGACCCCCACCAACAAAGTTGTGGTCTAGGTGCTCCCCTGATAAAGAGTGTAATGCAGTGCACATATGCAAAGTTCAAGAGCCCCAAAAATAGCGAAATACTCCAACTTCAGCCCTCATTCTGAGAGGACCATTGTTCATGGTGGTATTACTTCACCTATTAAATCCCAATCCTGCAAGAGTGCATTATTTACCAGCTATGATGTTATTCACCACTTGCTTGGAGCTCCTGCCAGCCATTTTGGTTCCAGATAATGCAACACTCATTGGCGGCTGCTACTTAATGGGGGTGGCGGGGCAGGGGGTGGGGGTGGGGGATGAAAAATTAATTTTGAAAAAATCACTTACCTGCAGGCCGGCCACCGCCTCTCGGTTCTCTTCGGTCCACTGTCTTCAGAGCAGGAAGCACACAGGATCCCAAACTCCCTATCCAATCATGGTGCTGCTGTCACTAGCATGACAGCAGCATCATGATTGGTCTGAGCACAGTGGGTCGGCGCTCAGGTAGGGGCCTTGGAGACTGTGCATGTTCTCCACCCAGGCTGTGCAATACAGCTGGGTGGAGAGCATGCTAAGTGCGTATGACTGTTTGCCCGGCCCAAAATGGCCGGCCAAACTGTCATGTGCACTTAAGAGAGTGCCTACCAATCCTCCCATGCTGTGGACAGCCCAGCCCGCCCCGCCCGCACCTAGAACTGAGCCAGTACAGAAAAATAAAATAATAACATTGCGTTATTATCATTATATTTTCCTTTTTGAGCCTCTCACAGAACAGTGGGGTGACGCTCTTCCGCCTTAGCATAGGAGCCGCCGCTTGAAGAGGACACATTACATTAACACTCAAGTCTCTCGTCTATAGACTAGTCGTTTGCTAAACAGGACCTCATGTCATAACCAATGATGCAAATGCTCATGTAGGAAGTTTGTTTAGGTTATTAGAATTAAGCTCTCTTTTGTCCCTCACATACTCTCAACCTGTTAAATGTGCACGGACAGTTGCAACCGGCGTGGGGAAAGCCAATAGGTACGGCTTATAAATGAAAACTTAAGACAGGTGTATCAGATTTGCCAATGTTTGTTTTAACTGTCGCTATTTCGCAAGTTTAGAATTGTGTACCATGTATGATTACAAACTGGGAAAAAGCAGGCCCTTTTTTTATTATGAAAACCCTTCCCCCGCATTCTCACCAAGCTTGAATGTGTTCAAATCCCCTTCCCGCTCTGAAAGGTGATTTACTCCATCTATTTGCAGCACCAAATCTCTGGTCATTTCCATGTGAAACAGGATCCGGGCGGGGGTTGTGAATGCCTACACACTTACAAGTTTGTTAACAGTCATTCACTGTCATTACAAACCGAACACTGATCCTTCCACTCTTCTCTCCAGTGTGCGGTTTACTAGTGTATAATTGTTTGCAGTTGTGGTGTACGGTTGCACATTATTAAATGCATTTACGTGTTTTAGGTATACATTTTTTTTAAATGGCCGTAGACATAAGTAAAGTCTTTCTCTAATGTTATGCTTGATTCACATCAGGAACATTTGTTCGCAGCAATAGGTTAAAACCTGTTGCATTAAGAAGAAATGCTTGTTATTTATTAGAGTTATCTATGTTCCCAAAACAGGGAAACATTAAACCCTTAATCAGGATATGAAGCTTAGATGACTTTGTGAAATGAATCAGCATCTGTTTTGACTAATACTGCATATGCAAATCTAAGGCTAAAGAGGGGATGGGGTAATACTTGGAGATGTAGCCATGGTCTAATTTAGTGGTACTTCTGAATCAAGTTTCTCTGTTATTGTAATTGTTTGGTCTCAATGCCCACTAAATTGTAAATCAAAGACAAAGGGCCTGATTAAGATCTTGGCGGATCTGGTACTCCATCACAACGGTGACGGATATCCCGTCCACCGAAATATAAATCTCATTGGATAGAATGTGATTCATATTTCAGCGGACGGGATATCCGTCACTGTTGTGATGGGGTTACCGGTTAGCCGAGATCTAAATCAGGCCCAAACTCTAAGTATAGATATATATATGTTAAAAAAATTGTGACCAAGGTAAACACAAAGTTACGGTTTTGTGCATTAGAGTTTTTCACACTTTGTTTTGCAGTTTTCCAAGGTATGAACCAGGCCATGAGTCATAGTGCCGTAGATAAGGTGGTAGAGAGATTCATATATTAAAAAATGTACATAGAAAAACTAAAATGTGCAGGTTACAGTTTATGCAGGAGTAAAGGAGACAATCCGTAAGAGAGATCTCTCAATCAATTACTCTGCAAATCAGTAAAACGTATAAAAAGAAGGGTTCTGGAGTTCTGATACAAAGGAATAGAAAAGATTTCAGTTATGTCATGAACAGATGAACTGATTGAAAGTGTAAAAAAATGTAAATTAATTCTTACACAGTGAATGAAAAGGTTCAGATGAGAACACGAAGAGAAAGCCAGGTGAGAGGAGACATTCTTTTTTCAGCTGAGATGTATTTCTGTACACTATTCATTACAGGTTAAATCATTTCAATTTTATGTTTTTTTCTTAAAGGAAATAACACTATATTAGGATGTGATGTATGCATGCAGAGAGCATACGTGCCTATGTAATATCAATATTTGTACATGCTGCAATGCTTTAATTGCATAGGGGTAGAAAGTGGAAGCAGACTGTATTGTCTATTTTTTGCTTTTCTGGATGTGTCTTTAGAAGCAATAATCAACATAAAATATAAAACAAGCATTGACAAAGCCAATAGGTCTGGTGTTGGTAGCCAGACGTTTGGCAATTGTTTTGGTATGGTTTTGGAAAACGTTATTATTCAGGAAGTTGCCAGTCCTCATCAATCTAAACAAACACATTAGCTTAAGGAAAAAAAAGTTTTGGTCTAAAAAAATACACATTTCCATAGTACTCCCTGGCACTGAATGGAAGTATTTTGCTCTTTGTGAAAGGGCAGCATGCAGTATCTCATAGGGTAGTCAACCAATAGCTTGAGAGTGCTGACACATTGCCCCTTGATGCATGCTAAAGTGGGTGGAAGAAAATGTGGTTGACAAAACCACAGACTAATGGACGAACTCTGGCTCAAAGCCCCTATATGTAATTATGTATTATGAAAGAAAAAAGAAAGAAAGAGGAAGGCAAGAATGAAAAAAAGAAAAACTAAAGAGAAAGGTGAGAATGAAAAAATGAAAAAGAATGAGGAAGACAAGAATAAAAGAAAGGAAAAAAGAGGAATGCAAGAATAAAAGAAGGCAATACAGAGAGAAAGAGGAAGGCAAGAATGAAGGAAGGCAATAAAGAAAAAGAGGAAGGCAAGAAAGAATGAAATAAAGATAGAAAGTGGAAGGCAAGAAAGATAGAAATAAAGAGAGAAAGAGCAAGGAAAGAAAGAAAGAAAAATTGATGAAGGCAAAGAAGAAAAAAGAAAGGAAGAAAGAACAAAAGAAGAGGCAAGAGGAAAAGAAGAAGAAAGAAAAAGGCAGGAAAAAGGAAGGCAGAAAGCAAAAAACAAGAAGAAAGAGGAAAGCAAGAATGAAAGAAAGAGGAAGATAAGAACAAGAAAATAAAAAAAAGACAAGAAAGTGATAGAGGAAAGAAAGAAAGGAGGAAAGAAACAAAGATAACTGGAAGAAACAAGGAATGAAAGAAAGGAATAAAGAGGAAAGAAGGAAGCAAGGAAAGTAATAAGAAAGGAATACGAGTACAAGAATGAAATAAAACGGGAAGGAAAGAAAGAGGAAAGAAGGAAGGAGGTATGAAAGAAAGAAAGGAAGAAAGAGAAAGAAGGAGAGGAAGAAAGAAAGAAAGAAAAAGCACCCTCATGAGCTTATATTCAGAGTTTATGAGGGATGCTAGTATGGTATGAAAAAGTAGCAGTCAGATAAACAAATTCCACTTCAAAAGTAACTTACAACAGCATTGGCAAGAGAAAAAAATCCAATAAAGTTGGATTGTGTTCTGAGTTCTAATCTGATAGAAAGCATCCTGCTATCACATCAGGCTCAGCAAACAAAGGCAACACTAAAGTAATACTAATGAAAAAGCAAAAACACTGGCACTGAAAGGAACTATTTTGTGTGTGGATGTGCTACTTGTGAAAGGACTAAATGCAGTCACTCATAGTGAAGCTAGCCAATTCCTGAAGTTGGCTGTCCCACTTCCCTAAGTTGTATATTGTAGTTGGTGGAAGCAAAATGAGAATGACAGAAAAACAGACTAGTGGATGATGAGATGTGGCTGAAAGCCCCTTTTATATAAGCATATTATACATGTAACCTTAGTGAAATCAAAAGGTCTTGGTTATCGCCAGACCTAAAAACACAGGGGCATATTAGCAAGACCGGCGATAAAATTATCGCCGTTTTAGCGGCAGGAAACTGCCGCTAAAACGTCGATAATGGGCTTGCTAATATGCGTTATAGAATTCCAATAGAAGCCCAGGTTAGATGTCCTGCACATCTAACCTGGGCTTCTATTGAATTCTATAACGCATATTAGCAAGCCCATTATCGCCGTTTTAGCGGCAGTTTCCTGTCGCTAAAACGGCGATAATTTTATCGCCGGTATTGCTAATATGCCCCACAATGTAAAATGTGATCACCCAAGTGTAATTGACTTTTCTTCTTTTTAATCCCTAAAGATTTTTGGTAGTGGTTCAAAACACAAATGTCTGAAAGTGACAGTGTTATATATTTACGGTGCTTCTTACTGACTCAGTCCTGAATAGTTAGGACTCAAGTCACGTAACCACTTTTGTAAGGAGTGGTTAAGGATCCCACCCACAACCCCAGCTCCTAGGCCTATATTTACTGCACTTAGCATGAGCATTTGTGAGAGATTAGGCGGTGCGTGGTGGCACAAACAACAGTATCATTCAACTTTCACAAGCAAAATAATTTTTGCACTACAACTTGACCTGAGCACACTGCTGAAACAGCATTGCATTATGTAGTGGGAAACTTCTGATAATGTATGCAAAATGGGTGTAATAGGGTGGGACTAGTGTAAATACACCATAAGATGGGGGCATGGCCAGCCGGCGAACATGGCAGAGGTAAGCTTAAGACTCTCCTCATACAGCAAGCTCTACTGACATCATCCGGGTGCACGCCAGCAGTGCGCCCCTGCACTCACCAGTACTCCCTGGGAGTCATCAGCTCCTGGGGCCAGTCTGCAGGGTGGTGGCGGAGTTGATCATGTGGCATGTGCCTGGGCCAATTGGCTATAAGCACCATGATACCCCGAGGCCCTGGAAGGCCTGGATACAGTGGTCCATCAGAGTAACTTCACACCTAGTTGCCCCCTCACGGGCCTGTGTGGTAGTAATTGGCAAGCTGCATGGTGGGCTCTGAAGACGAAGAGCAGAAGCCTTTTCCTGGTGGTCTGAACTGAGACTCCTCTTCTTGGGTGACCATGTGGCCCATCAGACCTCGCATCGGCAGCCTTACCCGACAGGTCCCCTTCCACTGTGTCCAGCGCTCATCCCTACCTCCACAGAAGACCCCACTGCCTTACCACTATAGAGGCAGCCTCTCACTCAGTGAGGGGCCTTAAAATGACCTGTGCCTCTACTGGAGAACTCGCTTCCCCATCCCCCACACCAACACATTCTTCCTCCAGACAGCCAGCATCATAACACAAGCAACAACCACAGGGATACGGCTGAAACATTTGCCTAGCGCAAAGGAGCACTGGTGGCAGCACTGCCTGGTGCTTTAGATGCTGGTTGTGTTAGGTACAGGTAACATCACTGTGGAAGCGGTCAATCCAGGCACAGGTGTGGCTTGTGGCCCATGCATTTTTACCTTCTCCGCCTTCCTCTCACACCTCCCTTCCTCAGGCCAGACCAGTTTGCTGCCCTACAGCTACCACCCATGGATTTCCACCCAACAGTGTGCCTTTAAGGATCAGGCCTCCAAATTTGAATGTGTATTAGGCTCGTTTCCCCTATTTTGGGTGTGGACTTTGTGGCCTCTTGTGCAGCCCCCTGAGCACTCCCCTAATGAATTCTTGAGCCAGCAACTAGGAGCCTTTACTTATTATTGTTCTCCAGCTTGACAGGCTCCTTTAAGGATGCCCATGCCTTGTGCTGCTAGCGCCACCCCCACATTTTGAGGGTGAGTGCATAGTACCTCGCACCAGTCCCCTCCCTCTTCTCACCGTTGGTCTCTGCCACAAACACCTTCCTAGTTGCGTGCAACACTAGCAACCACACCACCGAGCAACATTGATGAGGCACTTCCGCTCCACCAAATCAATGGCAACCACCACCCGCACTATTAAGGAGATGCCTCCACAAGCTCTGCACTGTGTCTCATGGCCGATCATGACCAATGTCAGCTTCTCCAGGCCAACGTTGTCCCTGATAAGCTGGATGTTATACTCACAGCAGTCCAAGAATCCCGCACAGCGATGGAGACAGAAAATCAATGCTCTGTCCATTGACATCAGCCTTCTTCGGGAGGACCACATAAAGACTAAAGAAAAAGTCAGAGCCAGAGAACAGGCCTACAAGACATATGCCCACAACATGCGGCATCTCAACTCGCTTATTGGAGATCATTGACCGGATCAGGGTCTTGGAGGACCATGCTGAAAACGCGCAGGGTTGATCATGGAGTAACAATCTCCAGATCTGCCAGAGGGGACAGAGGGCTCCAATCCCACGCTTTACACTGAATGCTTCCAGCAGACAGCACTTGCCTTGGAAGGTCAATCATCTACACACATAGTGAAGCAAGTGCACTGACTCTCAGCCAGAGCGCCTGTCCCTGGAGCCCCCTTTGCTGATTGTGTCCAAACTCCTAAACTAAGCAACCGTGATCAATACCTACAGCAAGCTAAACATCACCAGCCCATACTAGAAGGAGCATCAAGAGTTTCAATCTTTCCTGATTTCACCGTAGCAGTGAAGCAACAATGTGCCTCCTTTTGGATGTTAAAAAGAGACTCCAGGGCTTGTCACTGAAACGTGCTCTTTTGTTCCCCTCTTGCCAGAAAGTGGCTCATGAGGACCACAATCTCTTTTTCGAAGATCCAGCTGATGCCCAATTTTGGATCGATGAGCAATACGGACTAGTGAACAGAGTCAGTGGCAACGGTACCAAGGGTGTCAACTCTGACCGCGTTGCTGTGTCGCTAATCAGCCTTCCCAGGCCCAGATACGGGTGGATCGCAGATCGGCCATTTAGAAGGTACCCACTCACTGGAACTCACAAAGAAATACTTTAAATACATCTTCCGGATAGTTTTCTGGGTACTCATTATCCACATGAGACTCAACTATGGCTCCTAAGATCACACCACAGTTGGTGGACGACCAGATCTAACTGTCCACGCTTACCTGTTATTTTAGATTATAGACTGCTTTCCTCTTCCCTTCTGCCCCTCGCTGGCATACATCTGTAGCTACTTGTTCAGGCTACTACTGTGGCTTCACTGGGCCAGTGCCCACTCGCCTGGACGCCCCCTTATACCTGACCCTAATGGGTCTTCCAGCAACGCTCCCACACACTGCTGGGCTATCATATCCACTCAGTAATGGAGAGATAAGGCTGGCTACTTTTTTGCCTCCTCACATATTGTCTCTTTCTTGCTCCCAACAGTTCATGATACAAATCTCGAGTCCCCCTGTTTAAATATTTTTAGTACTGACAATCCACATTTGTGTTTCCTTTGTTGGGAGTAGTTGGTTGGTTTCCTGGCCAGATGTTGGTTATACCACTGGCCGTGTTGTTCATTCTCTGTGAGGGGTTATCTGGTGCACCTGAGTCACAATCATGCACTCCTTGGCCCCAGCCCCACCTCTTTGGCCCCCAGGTAGGTCTTATACCATTCAGAGGGTGATTATGTATAGGATGTGTGTGTCCACATCCTATACGCTCCATGACTAACATTACCTCCTAGGGTAAATTTACAATCCTCAGTTGCAATGTCCAAGGGTTGGGAGGAGTTAAAAAATGTTCAAAGTCAGGGCGCTTGAAATGGCAGGTAGTGCAAATAACCTAACTCCAAGAAACTCAACTAAATGACGTGGAGGTTCTGGCGCTGCGCCACAAATGAATGGCCCAAATCATTAGCATTCACTGCTTCTGATATGCCAGAGGGGCCTCGATCTGGATCTATGCCAGGTCCCCTTCATCTTTGAGAGCAGCCGTATTGACCTGGCATGAGGACGCCTAGATGTCTTGGCCTTGGGCCACTCACAACTCAGTGGCACTTACTGCATGTCTTCACCACTGGAAACTCACTGATGTCTGGGGCACGCGGCACTCCCACGTGAGTGAGTACTCCTTCTAACCTCTGGCCCATGATGTTTAGGTATGACTTGATCGTCTGGTCTGTCCCGCATCCCTCCAGATGCAATTCACAGTGGTGGATTACCTTAGTACAACTCTTTCACATCATAACCATTTAAATGCCTGCCGAGCATGGTGAGGGTTCCCTCCCTTCTCTCCCCAGTTCCCACCTGGTGGATGCATCACTATGGATGGAGAATCAGGCTTTCCGAAAACAATATGCGAAGCTACAGATCTGTACTTTGCAGAAAATACCGACACAGCCTCTACAAGAGTGCTTGAGTGGGAGGCATTAGAGGTAGTTATAACGGGTCTCACAGTGTGCGCCACCACTTGAGTGCATGCATCAGTGGAAATGGGCATACAGCGCACCAAAACTACGTTGTGAGATCTGGAGAACCAGATCCCTATGGCCCCTGGCCTCAGCCATCGTCTTACCACCTTGAGAGGCGAATATGCCAAACTCATGATGCGAAATTCTATGCAACTAGACAGACCAGGTAGGCTTTTGACTCTTCTTATCCATCCCCACAACACAGTGTTTCCTGTCCACCCTGCTAGGAATATCACCGATGCACAGCTATTTACACAACACACCATAAATGCAATGTTTGTCCAACACTACAGAGATCTATACAAGGCTGGCCCGTGTTGTTCCTCCCCAACTTCCACCAATTTCTTGAAGGCCTAGAAATACCCCGTAACACCCCAGGAGAGGCACTAGCACTTGACTCCCCAATCACAGTCCAGGAGATAAGCCAGGAGATCGGGGCACTAACCTTTGGTAAATCTCCTGGTTTTGATGGTCTCCCTATCGAGTTTTATGCAAACATATAAAACCCTAATAACATAAAAAGTCGAAACTCTTTTTGCTGAGTCTGCACAAATAGCCTGCCTTCCTCCTATGACCCAGGAAGCCATGGCCACATCCATAACTAAACCTAACCATGATCCTACTGACATCAGCTCTTATCGGCCATTAACAATCCTTAACACTGATTATTAAATCTTTAGTAAGATACTCGCAGACTGCCTTCTTCCATACTTACCAACACTTTTCCACCCTGCCCAAATTGGATTTGTACCACGTCATAACATGTTGCTCAATATACGATATCTATACCATGTAATGGATAGGGTGGTACATATATGGCCTGAATCAGCCTGTATCTCTATTGACTTCGAACAAGCATTCAACACACTCAGCTGGCAATACATGAGTGCAGTACTGAAGCAATAAGGCCTTGGCTCAAAGATAATACACTGGATACAATTATTATATTCCTTCCCTCTGCCAGGGTCAAAACTGACTGCAATATCTCAGAGGCATACAACATTGCTCGAGGCACCAAGCAGGGATGCCCACTCTCCCCTCTGTTGTTTGTACTGGCGGTTGAACCCTTGGCAATCAAGCTCTGGGCTACCGCAAGTGGCTACGGAATACTACTGGGGGCAGTAACACACACTATATCACTCTACACTAATGATATGTTAGTTTTTGCACTCATCCCGTTTGGATCTTGCCCCTCTTGTAACGATACTGAACTCCTTCCATGCCCTCTCTGGCCTTCGAGACAACCCTACCTAAGAATTCATCTTTCCACTGCGCTGCGACTTCCCTCCCCCATCCCCGGCACCTCATGTTTGGAACACACTGGCAACAATGGGCCCCACAATAGTTCAAATATCTTGGAATCTAAATATTCCTTGCACCTGAGGACATCCTCGATGGCAACCTTGGTACAGCGATATGCTCCAATACATCTCAAGTAGGCTTCTGAAACACTGTACCACTTACGACAACGGGATGCATAGCCCTTTCAAACATGGTGGTTCTCCCGCACTTATTGTATCACTTAATCAATTTTCCAGACGTGATCCTTGCAAAAATGTTTTGCAGTCTCAACACTATACTGCTTGTTCTAATTTGGAGCAAGAGGTGCTGTTACATTACATTATCTAAACTCCTTCTACCTCTTGACTACAGAATCCTTGGAGCATCAGACTTCCGGGTGTATAACTATGCAGTGTAGCTTCAGTGGCCCACCTACTGGCTAGCAGAGCACCATTTAATTGAGACTGGCCTCACAGCAGACCAGATTGAAGAAGGCGCATTATACACTGTGCTGTCCCCCCATGGCACCAGGCCCATGGCTGTGGCCCAGCTGCTGGAGGTGACGCGCATTTGCCTACGTAACACTCTAAAATACACACATGTCTATGCCCTAAGGATACCACTGCTGGGCTTCCTGGCTTGCCCCACAGCACACTAACTTTGAGACCTTCTGTGTTGGGAGAAAGCTGTATTATGCAAAGTGGGAGACCTTTTTGAGCTTGAATTTCATCATTTTCATCTGGTAGCTTGCAGGTCCTTGCTAGATCTTTCATGCAGGCATAGAAAGCGTCTACTGATTCATCAGATGGTTGTTTGGCTTGGCACAGCAGGAAGAGTTTGTTGTCAGGGCTTGCGAGTGGCTCAAAGTGTGCCATTTGGGCTTGTTTCAGCATGCCATACGTGAACAGTGGTCTGGCTTCTACGATGGACTTTCGCAGCTTGTGGATAGCTGCACCTCCCAAGTGCAGGAGCATAGGACATTGTCTATCATTGACTAATGCCACAGCAGCAAAGTAGGTCTTGAGGCGCTCCACCCATTCTTTCCACTTCACAGCTTGTGCAGATGGGGGACCATCGACTTGGAATGGCTCAATGGGGGGGTATGGCTGTCATAGCATTTTATATGGTTTGCTAGAGTGGTTTGATCGATGAGCTGCGGCACCTGCTCTCCTCCCCCTCCAACAACCAAATGGATGGAGCGACACCACCACAGTAAGAGGCCATTCGCAGTGCAGCAGGCAATGTTCATGTAAACCTGGCCTCTCATGTGCAAGCAACAGTGTACCTTTGCTGAGCAAGCACAGATTGCACAACCCTGGGGATGCTGGGCCTCGAACGGAGCAACAGTCAATCAACACTCCGGACTGGCCTCTCCTAAGCAAGAAATTGGTGTGCACTTGCTGAATGACTGACACAACACACCTCGCCAGTGAACAGATGTGGCCTCTTGCCTCAGGACGTCTCCCCATCCGAGCCAAGTTCGACGTCATAGGCAGGTGTACTGCCACAGGGGGCTGATTAAGCTATCGAGCCACAGACAGCCGCAACTGAATGCGCAAAGCCACTTGAGCGCCAGTAGGTGGCAGCCGTACTGCACCGCACATGAAGGCTGTGCACCAGAGGGTGCGCAGCGTAGGCGACATGCCACAAGTAAGTCAAAGTCTGCAGCGGGACACCGCAGTGCGTGGTTCAGGCCAGCGGGCCTGTTGGACTTGGCCCTTTTTGGCTAAAGTTCCTTAAACTTTTGCTTTCCCCTAGACCTTTTTCTGACATGGTGTTGCCAACTTAGATGCTTTGGGCACTTTGCCACTGCTGATCAGTGTCAAAGTGCAAGTGCTCCCTGTGTAAAGTGTAATGGTAATTGGTTGTCCATGATTGGTATGTTTGCCTTACTAGTAAAGTCCCTAGTAAAGGGCACTATGTGTGCCAGGGCTAGTAATGCAACTGCTACTAGTGGGCCTGCAGCCCTAATTATGTCACCCACACAAGTAGCCTAAAGAGAGAACTCAGGCCTGCCACTGCAGTGCCTGTGTGCAGCTTGTTAAGCTGCCTTGTTGTCCTGACAAGTGCACCCACTTGCCAGGCCTTACCCTTCCCTTTCTATGCACATCAGACACCCCTATGGTAGGCCCAAGGTACCCCCTGGGCAGGGTGCAGTGTATGTGAAAGGTAGGACATGTACTGATGTGTGTACCATGTCCTAACAATGAAATACTCTCCATTTCGTTTTTCACTGTTGAAAGGCCATCTTGCCCATAGGACAGAATGGGGAAGGCTGTGTAATGTGTTTCCAGCCTATCTTCCCAAAGGCTTACGATAGAGAGGTGAAGTTTGGTGTGCCTGAACTCACAATTTAATAACACATCTTTTTGGGAAGGTGGTTTTTGCATTGTGTGTTTAAAAACACTCTTTTAGAAGTGGCTGGGTTTTTGTGCTCTAATATTTCTGTGTGTCTCTGCCTCGTTGTGGATTGACTGTCTGGATTTAACTGTGATAGGCTCTGGGAATGTCTTGACCCAGGGGAGGAGGTGAGACAGCAACAGGCTGACCTGCATCTGGAGTGTAGGGGGAGGAGTAGCCCCTGGAAGTGAAGAGGCCTGGGTTGCTGCCATAAAACAATGCCTCCATCTCCTGCTGAGTGATTAAGGAGCCAGACCCCCACTATCAAAGGCAGAAGGTGTCACTGGCAGGGAGACACCCAGAACTGGTTTAGACAGTGGTCAGTGCCCCCTGAACACAAAGTCTTCAAAGACATTTAGGGGTATAACTATGAGAGCTGAAACCCCTGGACTTTGGAATGGAACTGTTCAAGACTGTAAAGGATTGAACCTATTTTGTGGTCAAGAGGAACCTCGGCCAAGGAAGAAACAGCTGAATAGACTGAAGGAAAGAACTGACCCTTGCTGTGTGTTCTGGGGCTGGCCTGCGGTTTGCTGCTTTAACCAAGGAGATGCTAAAGGGACTTTGCTGTGTTCTGTGTCCCCCTGCTTGAAAGGACTTTGCTGTGCTGTGTCCTGAAGTAACTGAACCCCAAGGGCCCGAGGAGAGCTGGCTCCCTGTTGTGGAAACTCAGGAACACAAAAGTTTCCAGAAGTGTCTCAGCGACGCTGTGTGCGTGTGCTTTTTGCAGCCTGAGCCCTTCGTAAGAAGTGCCCTGTGATCGTGGGCACCTGGAGTCCAAGCGAGTCTCAGCGACACTGTGTGCGTGTGCTTCGTGCAGCCTGTGACCTTCGTGAGGTTTGCCCTATGATCGTGTGCGCCCGGAGCTCGAGAGAGTCTCAGCGATGCTGTGTGCGTGTGCTTCGTGCAGCCTGAGACCTTCGTGAAGATTGCCCTGTGACCGTGCACACCCGAAGCTCAAGGGAGTCTCAGCGACGCTGTGTGCGTGTGCTTCGTGCAGCCTGAGACCTTCGTGAGGATTGCCCTGTGATCGTGTGCGCCCGGAGCTCGAGAGAGTCTCAGCGACGCTGTGTGCGTGTGCTTCGTGCAGCCTGAGACCTTCGTGAAGATTGCCCTGTGACCGTGCACACCCGAAGCTCAAGGGAGTCTCAGCGACGCTGTGTGCATGTGCCCTGTTGCAGCCTGAGATCTTCGAGATCGCCATCAGCCCGGAATCAACTAAGTCGCGAGAGGAGAGCGAGGTCGCACCTCCCAGGTAACGTGTGTCGCCGCCTGGGGCGGGGTGCGGGCTCGGAGAGGGACGCTCTCGGCCTCTCCCTTCTTGCAGCACGAGCCTCTGCTCAAGCTCGTATCGCGGCCTGTACGTGCCAAGGAGTGGCAGTACCGGGGCCGGAGTGTTGAGCTGTACTTTGGTTTACACCATACCCGTGTTGGGGGCATATGGTGGCGGAAGCTGACCGCGAGTCAGTACGAGAGGCAGAGAGACCGTCTAAAGCGCTGTGATCGGTGCCGAAGTGCCTTGCGCATTGCATTGTTTCAGCATTACGAACTACCTGATTGTTACATTGCGCATTGCATTGTGTTTGCATAACAAACTGCCTGATTGTTGCGTTATGCATTGCATTAGTTTGCATTACGAACTGCCTGATCGTTACATTGTCCATTGCATTGTGGTTGCATTACGAACTACCTGATCGTTGCATTATGCATCGCATTAGTTTGCATTACGACCTACCTGATTGTTACATTGCGCATTGCATTGTGTTTGCATAATGAACTGCCTGATTGTTGTATTACGCATTGCATTAGTTTTGCATAACGAACTGCCTGATTGTTGCATTACGCATCACATTAGTTTGCATTATGAACTGCCTGATTGTTGCATTACGCATTGCAGTATTTTGACATTACGAACTGCTGGATTGTTGCATAACGAACTGCATTATTTGTACATTGCAAAGTGCCTGATTCTTGCTTTACTGAACTGCATAGCATTGCACTAGAATTGCATTGGATCACCTAGAATTGCTCATTAATACCATCAGACCCTACAAGGGCTGGCTGGCCAAATAACCGGCCAGGGGGAATATTACAAATACGCATATGTTGGATTTTTATTGTGTGGTCTCATCGTATATCTTTTTATATAAACATATACTTGTTTTTCTATGAAACTCGTGTGGAGTCCTTTTGTGGTATCATCATTGGGTCACTGGGAGCTTGGTTGCAAATACTTTACACATTAGCCTTGAAGATAAGCCTGGCTGCTCGTGCCAAGCTACCAAGGGGGTGAGCAGGGGCTATCTGAGAAGGAGTCCGTCCTTTCCCTGACGTGGAAGCGAGGGTCCCTACTTGGCCTAAGGTACCTACCTCAGCCAACTAGGGAATCCCGGTTCTAACAGGGCTGCACCCCAACGAGGCAGAGGGTTGGGGAGTAGCTCGACTGTCACAACTGGCCGTGGGAGGCAGGTAACGAAGAAGGTAGGCGAGGTGAGGTAACGGGTTCAGTCCGCCCCATCGCCAGTTGTTGGGTGATAAGTGCGGCCTTAAGCGATAGGAGGCACAGCTAAGTGAGTATACTCAGTCACACTGGTGGATGGTTGTACCACCATGAGGTACGGCCCTCAGGCCCTTTTATTTCCCCTTGTCCCTACGCCACCGCCTGGACCACTGGGGATATGGTGGAGGGTTAGTTACAGTGGCATAACAAAACTTGAGGGGGGCCCCTGGAAGGTACATGGAGGGGCCCCTGCTCCGGATTTAATCAGGAGCTCTTAGGCTAGAGTACTGTGCTGGGGGGGGCTGCAGCTCGCCCCCCCCCCGCACCACAGGGGCTGCAGGGGCCTGTGTTACGCCACTGGTTCGTTGCGAGAACACCCCTCCCGTTTCAGCACACAGTGGGCTCACCCACTGACGAAACATAGCACATGGCATGGCACGGTGCAATATTTTGCCATTTGCGCAATGCAGTGATCGGAATTTCTGCGCAGCGTTGAGAGGCTCCTCAAACCTTGTTACATCTTGGCTCTTGTTTGCTAATACCCACTTTACAGAAAAAAATGCGCAACGACAATAAACATGTTGTAAAAATGCATACATGAAGGCGGGCTTCACACAGCACTTGTTAACAAGAGGTTTATGGTACCTATACAATTTTTTTCCTAATACCCCTTAGAGGTTATAAATGTTAATGATTTTTGACTTTTTTCTACTTACCATTAAAAAGGCTTTAGAACAATTGCGCGGGCGATGCATCTTCCATATATTGCCAAGATATTAATATTATTATTATTATTGCCATCAAAGTCACCACCGCAGCAAAACCCCTCCAGGCTCTGTCTACTTTGCTGGGTCAGCTGCGAGGAACAATGCAGAGGGAGTCATTATTGTAACTAAATTAGGCCGTTTGTTTTCTTTTTCTCTCAAATCGAATTGTGTAGGAGCAGCTTTATTGCAAAACAGACATTAACATTCCTGCAAGACCTGGGAGAGAAAGCCATTTCTATTTTATCAGCGCACTAAAGCTGTCGCTCTGCTCGGGAGCAGGAAATATTGCAGTGGTATTTATAGCAAACGCGGCTCCTGCAGCCGCTCTGGATAGACATGTTACTGCGGTCCGAGGAGCTGTCACACTGCTCAGCGGAGCGGAGAATTTTGGGGAATTTTAGTGAATTATTGCTCCCATCTTGACAAGTTTCTCAGTGAAGCCGCGTCTGGAGCTGTTTTGCGGTTTCGAAATAATGATTAAAGACCTGGATCACTTTAAGGGAAGATTTAAATGCTGTGTTCAGGCTAATCAGTCTCCCGTGCAGGGCCTGGCTGGAAATAAACCTGGGGGCTCCCAAGCGAGAGGTGGGGAATTACCGTGTGTGGGAGAGGAGCGAACCCGCCTGGAGTGAAAACGGAGAGCGGGGATTGTTTCTAAGGTGGGTGTAGAATATATATAATCAAGATGAAAGGTGAGGCGTGAGCTGTAATGGAGAGGACTCAATGCAAGCGAAGCCCACAGGTACACGACAAGCAACAGAACGATGCGCCTTCCAAGTAACAGAAACTATACAGGGACGACAGTGCAAATACAGCAAGGTGGGCTCATGAGGACCGGAAGTGCATGGTTTGACAAGACAGTGAAAATACAGTAACATGGGCTCATGAGGACCGGAAGTGCATGGTTTGACAAGACAGTGCAAAGAGCAGGAAGACGGGCGCATGAGGACCTGAGGGGCATGTTGTACGAAAGCAGTGCAAATAACAGAATAGAGGCAGATGAGGAGAGGAAGTGCAAGGTCTGCGACCTTAGTGTAAATAACAGGAAGATGGATGGGCTCACAAGGAGTGGAAGTGCGTGGTGTGCAAATAAAAAGGTAGGCTCAAGTGCACAGGAAGAGCATTATGGTAAAATACCACAAGTAGCAAGAAAATTCGAGTAAATATATATGGAGTGCCTAGTGTGAAGAAAATGCAATGTATGTGGTGTGATTATGCCAGCATAGCAAAGGTGCCGTGGTACACCTGGGCCCCGCTTAGGTAGCCCAAGAGAGCACAATTTGGGTGCAGTGGCCATCTCACAGATTTTCCCCCAGTGCTCCTACACCTGCTGCACTAGAGATGGCCACTCTCCTGACTATCATAGGAACAAGAGAAACGTCCACTGAGAAACACGAAGTACATGGGATGGATTTGATCTAGCGTTTTCAACACCCACTTGTTTACCATTGGTCCTCGGGCCGATCTTTAAGATCTGACTGAGAGGTGAGGGAAGTTAGCATTTGTATTGAATCAAATTTCAATTAACAGTGTAGCCCATTTGGCTACACAATCAGAACCAGGAATTGGTAGCCAAGTTCAACCAAATTTTATTACAAGTTAATAATCAATTTCAAATACACAACTCTTAAGACCATGCTGTAAAAATACAGAATAAGAAAGGGAATTCCCAGATGCCTGAAGAAATTAAGGAGAACCAGTATTAATCAGAAAAACAGTTCTGTGACGGCAATACAGAATAGTAGCACCAAAACCTGGTGCTCAGAAAATAATCTAAGATTCTCTCTCCTATATATTAGTAATCTAGAATTTCAAAGTCCAGAGGATGGTTGGGAACAAAAAGCCTCAAAAATCAGAAAATGTCCATGATGGAAATCAGGCCAGGACAAAAGAAATCAAGTTGGGAAGCATTAGCATCTCAGAAGCTCGGTCAAGAGTCTGCTATGGGTCAGGGATAAGTATTAGCCTAAGCCACACTTACGCAAGAATCAAAGGGGAAACATTGAGGACTAAACCTCTCAAAGTCCATTGAAATAGCAGGGAATCAGGGAAGATGTCTGCAAGGAATCTGCAAGAGCGATCTGCAGTGCAAAGGGTAGGAAGGGATCTTCAAAGTATCTGTGAAGCATTTGCGTAAGATCTGTGCAAAAGTCCAGGGGGAACAGTATATTATAATGTGCAAAGTCTTCCAGGCAACACCCCCTTGATCACACCATCTGGGGTCCATGGTCCTCGTCAAATCCCAAAGTTCCAGATTGCAGCATTGAGTGATTGTCCCACACTGGACATGGGAACAACATCTCTCTCTCAGACACACGTATGTTGTAACATTTGTCAAACAAGTCCATTCAGTGAGTGCTCTGTTCCTCCATATACCTTTGTTAAGGTCTTTTCTTTTTCTGAAAATGAAAATCAGAATTTTATGAAATGCAACATGGTGAAATACAGGCCTACACTGTTAAATCAAGTTAAGTATAAATTCAATGGTGTACATTTACTATGCATGTGAACATTTAAATATAAATTTACACACATTCCTAATACATTAAATGTACAATACAAAAAAATCAGTAACTCATAAAATAGTCAACTGAAGTATGGCTAACAACTGCATTTAAATGGATATACGTGTAACATTAGTGCCTACATTACTTAAACCTTATTGTTTCAATTATGATCACATTCTACATATATGAGAATGGTTCTAATCACAGTTTCAACTCACTATGTATTAATCACACGTTATAGCACACATTTAGGAAAGCAAGGTTTCTTCTTCAGAGTGAGTACATTCTTTATTAAACGAGGATGGTTTTATTATTCATCAACTTCATTAAAACATCTTAATCATCATGGTTAGACGCACTTGTAATGTCAAGTGAAATATTTTCATAAATCATTGAATCAAGTAAGAGACGTGCTAAATGCTCATTCATGTCATGTATCTGATGATATTTTCGGTCATACTTTGTGACATGTAAAGAGTGAGCAACTTTGCATTGCAACAAATCCAGTGAGTAGAGGAAGAGAATAGTTATTATACTATAAATAAATGGAATATATAGCATCTTTTGGACAGGAAGC